>JAUIMM010000301.1:3567500-4167500 GCA_031769625.1 Taudactylus pleione | reverse complement strand
GGTATTTAATGTAATGTCTGTACTGTACTTAGTTATATGGATAGTTAATGTAATGTCTGTACAAGTCTCTAACAAGTTTGTGTTCATCTGCAGTAGATTATATGTAACCAGTTTGCAGTGATTTGGTAAAGTGATTTCTAAGGTAGTCTTTGTCTATTCCATGTGCTTAATGGAGGTTGCAGTTTATTCACCATGTGGTTTAAACAGTAGCATGGCCTGAGATGCTTAGGTGGATGCTGGCAGTATTATGATAGGATTGTGTACTATGTGTTGTATACTGATAGTTTAGCTGTAATATGGTGCTTACTGGAGAGATTTGATGGAGATGGCATGGTTGGACATAATAGAGGACAGAGGAATCAGCTCATATGTATTATACAATGTTATAGTATCTGAATAAGTTTGTATGGGGTCATGGATGTAATCATAGGATGGTATCAGTGTTATATCATGGAAGTTGAATTAATAACAGCTTTCAATGGGATAAGGGTGACCCCCACACACCAAGATGGAGTCGGCAGTTTTATTAAATATAGCTGCCACCATGTTGGATAGACAAAGGCATTGGGCCTTGAACCATGTGCTCCCCCTCCCCCCATTGAACCATGTGCTGAACAATAGCCCAGCCTAGTGAATGCTGGCTGTATTAGATATTGGAATACTATATAATGCAATGTATGCCTGATGATATCATACAGCTATGATGTGTAAGAAAGTATCAAAAATAGTTTTCAGTGAAGGTTCCATGTGCTGTTCTCTTTGGGCTCTATTTATTAGCATTATTTTTACTAAAATAAAGTGAAAAAGGGTGTTTTCGCACAGTTTTCACATTATTTTAGTATCACCTAAAGTTACTACAGGGCTAGTCCTAATTATCACTTATTTTTAGTAAGCAGATCGCATTTCCCATAATTGTAATGGGAAATGTGATCTGGCCAAAGTTACTAAAAATAAATTGTGAAAAAATACCAGGGAAAGCCCTCTTATGATAACGCCACCTGGAGGTGGCGTTATCCAGGGTCTACCCCCGGTTACCGGACTCCTGCCCTGCTCTAACGGGGAGAGCAGAGCCCGAAGCTGGCCCCAGTGATCAGCTGTGTGGTCTAAACAGACCATATGCTGATCTCCGCTAAAAAAAAGAACTTACCTGAGTCCAGGGACCGGAGATCGGGGCTCCCGTGATGTCCTCCCTCCGGTCAGCTGGTCTCCCAGCCTGCACTGGTGCTCGGTCGTCACCTGACCGAGTCCCAGTGTAGTATGGGATGTCAGCTGACCGGAACCACGGAGGACATCAGCGGAGCACCGATGACTGCAGGTAAGTGTACTTAATGGTGAGAGGGTCTCGCGGGAGGGTCAGTCATTGCGGGGGGTGGGGCTTAGTGCTGGGGGCAGGGCTTATCGACAGTCGGTCGGCGCATGTGTCGGCACTTGTCACAGTATACTTTGCAAAAATACTGTGATAAGTTTGCGGAGGGGATTCACAGGGACAGAGCTTTATCGCAAGCTCTATCCCTGCATGGGATTTGTAGTAAATCCCTGTGATATTGCCTGAATTCGCAATGCGAATTCAGACAGTAATATCACACTATAATCTGCATTACAAATGCGGATTGTAGTAAATAGAGCCCTATGTGAGTTTTCTTACATTCAAAATGGAGTTTATCTTGGTACCATGAGGCCTTGAACAAAGGCAGAACATGTGGTATCCCACCCCCCCACACAGAACATACAAACCTATTTATTTATTATTTATTTATTAACAGTTTCTTATATAGCGCAGCAAATTCCATTGCACTTTACAATTTGAATCAACATTAACATTATACTGGGTTGCAAAAGACATACGTACATACATACATACATACATACATACATAAAAGACATACATAAGGGTAAGAGGGCCCTGCTCGCAAGCTTACAATCTATGGGGAAATAGGTGTTGATACACAAGGATAGGTGCTACATATTGCAAACTGGTCCAGCCCAATTGCAGATGTTCTTGGTGGGCTGTATAATCCAATCACACTGGAAAGTTGGCATAGGGTTAGGAGGATGTTAAATTAAAGAAAGAGAAGATGTGATAGGTATTTACTATAAGAAGAGAGTTAGATAGGGAGCTAAAAAAGGTTAGGTGGGCGGTCCTGGAATCTGATAAGCTTGTCTAAAGAGGTGAGTTTTCAGAGAATGCTTGAATGTTTGGAAACTAGTGGAAAGACTTATTGTGCATGGGAGGGTATTCCACAGGGTGGATGCAGCCTGTAAAAATTCCTGTAACCATGCATGGGAACAAGTAATGTGCGGGGATGAGAGACGCAGATCTTGTGCAGAACGGAGATGTCGGGTTGGAAGATATTTTGAGATAAGTGAAGATTTGTATGTTGGTGTGGTTGGTTAATAGCTTTATGTGTGAGTGTAAGTATTTTAAATCTAATACGGTAGAAGACCGGCAGCCAATGGAGGGACTGAGAGTGGATCAGCAGACACTGAACGTTTAGTGAGAAAGATCAACCTCGCAGCTGCATTCAAAATGAATTGTAGTGGGGAGAGCCTGTTTTGGGGAAGACCAATAAGGAGACTATTGCAATAGTCAATGCGGGAAATAATGAGTGCATGTATTAGAGTTTTTGCAGTGTCGTGCGTAAGATATGGTCGAATTTTGGCTATGTTTTTTAGATGTATGTAACAGGATTTAGAGACAGATTGAATGTGGGGAACAAAAGACAGTTCAGAGTCAAGGATGACACCTAGGCAGCGAGCTTGTGGGGTGGGGTTGATTGTTGAGTTGTCAACAGTAATAGAGATATCAGGTTGGTGACTACTATTGGCTGGTGGAAATATAATTAATTCTGTTTTGGATATATTAAGTTTGAGGTGGCGAGATGACATCCACGATGAAATGGTAGAGAGACATTCAGTGACACGGACTAGCACAGATGGTGACAAATCTGGGGAGGATAAGTAAATTGAGTATCGTCCGTGTACAGATGATACTGAAAACCAAAAGAGCTGATTAGTTTGCCAAGAGAGGTGGTATAGAATGAGGCCTAATACTGAGCCTTGTGGTACTCCAACTGATAGAGGTAGCGAAGTGGAGGTAGAATCAGAAAAGCGAACAGTGAAAGAGCGATTAGATAGGTAGGAAGAGAACCAAGAAAGGGCTGTGTCTTGAAGACCTAGGGATTGTAGTGTTTGTATGAGAAGAGAGTGATCAACAGTGTCAAAGGCAGTAGATCTAGAAGAATTAGAAGTGAATAATGGCCTTTAGCCTTGGCAGTGACCAGATCACTTACTACCTTAGTCAGTGCTGTCTCAGTGGAGTGTTGGGAACGAAAGCCTGACTGAAGTGGGTCCAATAAGTTGTGGGTGTTAAGAAAGTGTGTGAGGCGAGTGTAGGCAAGTCTCTCCAGTAGCTTGGAGGGGCAAGGTAGCTGGGAGATAGGACGGTAATTTGAGAGAGAGTTAGGGTCAGAATTTAGGCCCTGATTCAGAGCCGGTCGCTATTTGCGCTCGCTCATCCAGAAAATAGGGGTGGCTATTCAAATGAACCATTCGCTGTTTGCGGTCTGTTCACGCCTCTAGGTCTGAACGAGCGAACAAAACTTGCGGTTGTTTTTTGGGAAACTACGCCCCCTGGGCGCTCACATCCGACGTCATGTCCGCTATTTATTAGATTAATCGAGTACATCGAACAGGGTATGAACTGCTCGCTACTCTTGTGGTTGGTTTTTGCTACCACAATTTTGCGAGCAGTTCTGGCTAAAAACAACCCAGTGACGTGGTCAATGACGCTGCTGTTTTAAATATGCACACCCATAAAACGCCCGTTTTGACCTTTAAGCACGCCTGCGTTCTGATTTCCACTCCCCGTTTTCAAGCACCTTCCCCTGTTACCACCCACATACGCCTCATCCTGTCACTCAAATTAGCAGGCATTCGCTATTTTGCGAGTACATGAATTTCGGCCGCACTGACTGGTTCGCGCATGCATATAACGATCCGTACGCATGCGCAGTTTGGCAAACATCGCTCGGAGCGAACGAGCTGGTGCTTACGAGTGGCTCTGAATGAGGGCCTTAGTTTTTTCAAAATGGGAGTGATCACTGCATTCTTGAACAGTGATGGAAAGATACCAGTAGAGAAAGAGAGATTACAGATTTTAGTTAAGTGTGGAATGAGCACAGGAGACAGAGCTTTACTGACCTTCCATCATGCTTTCTTAGCAATCATCTCTCTCTCTCCCTCTCTCATCACTGATTACATTTGATTAATACTGTTTTATAAGAATTTGTTTGATTATGTAAATACACTTTACTTACCACATCTTGTGTGCAATGTTCTTATTCAAATTAAATTCTAATGATTTAAAAGGTATATAATTCTGGTTATGTTATTTAATGATAAAAATAGAATATTTGCTTCCAAGATATGAGGTTAAACTGGCAAATGCCTGTAGGTACAAACGGGCAGAACGAGCAAGGGAAAAAGGAAAATAACCGCCCCTCATCAGCCTTAATGAGCGGGGGATTAACAAACAATAGAGAGAGATAACTGGGAGAACCGTCATGATACAGGTGCCTCAGGGTTAATCTGGGTAATTGGATTGGACCTCTACCCACTGCTGGAATGGTTTATTTTCTGATATAAAAAAACTTAACTGTTGTTACCATCTTCAGGCGTTTACAATGTCATGTGTGTGCTGCTGGCGATGCTGCAGCAGGGCTGGGTCCGTCCCTCTTCCTTGCAGCTTGTTGTTCCTACTGTGTGGTCACATTGCGGGTGGCTCCTCCCGGGCATCTTGCAGTGTCTGAGGCGAGCTCTGAGACCAGTCCATATCAGTAGTGGCTGCGGCTGGGTATCTTCTGAGGAATGTGGTTGAGTTCTGCCTCTGCTGAGAAATCACATGCAGAGATAGAGCACAGCAACAGAATGTATATTCCCTGCTGGCCAGGTTCCGGATGGTGCCCACGGGCTTGGATCGCCCACCTATGGAGTGGATGAAGCTACAAGTCTGGGGGGGAGGGGGCAGCTTGCAGAGCTGAGTGGTGGTGACACTTTAGAATCATTCACCAGCCTGCACCAATATATTAATGCAAGTGCATCTGCTAACCAGTCAGTTAAAGTTTTAGGGGGGTATTCATAAAAGAGAGATAAAGTATCAACCAATCAGCTCCATGCTGTAATTTTTCAAACATAACCTGTAAAGTGACAGTTAGAAGCAGATTGGTTGGTACTTTATCTCTCTCCAAGCTTTCATGAATACCCCTCGTGTCCTGGAAAACATATGTTTTAACAAGCTAGTACCCTCTAGGTAGCTCAAGAGCCTCTTGAACGCTAACCAATGCTGTTTTCCAGGATTCATTGAAAACTGGCTAACGCGGGTCACTGTATGTGTGATGATTGGGTAACTTCCAACACTTGCATACATCAGATTCCCAATTGCATTTTGGTATGGGATAGCTCTTATCTCCTCTAAAGGTGCCCATACATGGTGCGATAAAGCAGCCAATCCGACAGATTGGAACGATTTGGCTGCTACATCGTACCGTGTATGGGCATGATATCGGCCAGTGCGCGCAACCGTGGGGTCGTGCATCTTACTGCAGGTTCAGTCGATCTGGGGATGCCATTATGCAGCGCTATGTGGGTGGGGGAGCCGGCATATCGGACTGCCGGCAACCCGATCGCACCGTGTTTGGGGAACGCCCGATATGTCTGACGTCAGGACCCCCGTTGCTTCGCACCGTGCATTATGCACCGTGTATGGGTGGCTTAAGTCAAAAGTAGTTGGCGACATGCTTCGAGTTAGTTTTGTACTTTTGTTGACAGGAGTATATACTGGTTTTGCCTCTGATATACCATATGTCATTAGTACAGTTTCAGTTGTTTTTGCTGATCTAACTATACTGATAGTTCCAACTTTTAGATGTTGCTAAATCCTTATTCCCAGCAGGTGATTTGCGGGACCTACTGTAGATCTTTACATTAAAATTTTTCTGCTAATATTCTCTTTACATTTTCAATGTGATTTTCTTGACCAGCTTGTAGCAAATCATCAAATACGCAACAGTAAGGAATAGCTTTCTTTCTATGGATTTGTGATATAGACAATGATCTGTTTCTGATATTTCAAAGTCCTAGCAACACAGTGTCTAGTTTGATGTACCAACATCTGTTACTTTGTTTTAACCACTTCACTGACAAAAATTTGTTTCCAAAAATCACTCCAAAATTGTTGGGGTTTTTTTGTGATTGAATTACTGTAAGTCAAGAACATCTTTTTAAAACCTATCCAACATGTTTTTATATACTCGAGTATAAGCCGAGTTTTTCAGCACATTTTTTGTGCTGAAAAAGCCCCCCTCGGCTTATACTCGAGTGATGCTCCAGGACAAGGGCCGGTTCTACCGTTACGCAGCTGAGTAAGGCGCCACATATTGGAGGGCGCCTCACTCAGCTGCGTACCATGCGGGCCACGGTGCAGACTGTGTCTCTGTGACACAGCGGCACCGCATGTGTAGCGCTGACCGGACAGAGTTCGGTCAGCACTACACAGTGCCAAACACACAGCCGCCGGCAATGGCAGCTGTGTGTTTGTTGTAATTAGCAGCCGATGAGAGTCTGTCAGACTCTCATCGGCTGCTGCAGCTCCCACTGCGGGAGCCATCTTCCGGCTCCCGCAGTGGGTAATGGGAGAGACGTCATGATGTCATGCCGTCTCAGACATAATGCAAAGCGGCCGCAGGAGCCGGTAGCAGCGTTGGGACCAGGAGCGGGGTTTCAGGTAAGTGGTTTTTTTTTTATTACGTCTCTCTCTACTGGGGGGGCTACTACTGGGGGCAGTACCAGGGCGGATTCCTACTGGGGCATTACCAGGGGGGATATTACTAGTGGGGGCACTACCAGGAGGGGTTACTACTGGGGGCACTACCAGGGGGGATTACTACTGGGGGCACTACCAGGGGGGGATATTACTACTGGGGGCACTACCAGGGGGGGATATTACTGCTGGGTGCAGTACCAGGGGGGGATATTACTACTGGGGGCACTACCAGGGGGGGATTGCTACAGGGGGCAGTACCAGGGGGGGATTACTACCAGTAGCTGCTGCATTTCCCACCCTAGGCTTATACTCGAGTCAATAAGTTTTCCCAGTTTTTTGTGGTAAAATTAGGTACCTCGGCTTATATTCGGGTCGACTTATACTCGAGTATATACGGTAAATAAAAAAAATGTTGGTAGGGGACAGAGCAGTTGCCAGTGTGGCTGCTGCTTCTGTGGTTGTCATGTCAAAGGTAGTGATCCCCCCTATGCAGTACCCCTTATACAGTGCCCCCAGTAGTGGTCCCCCCTGTGCAGTGCCCCTTGTGCCTCCAGTAGGACGCCCTTTATATAGTGCCCCCAGTAGTGGTACCCCCTATGCAGTGCCCTTTATATAGTGCCCCCAGTAGCAATCCACCCCCCATGCAGTGCCCCCAATAGTGGTAACCCTTATGCAGTGCCCCTTAAATAGTGGCCCAGTTGTAGTCTCCCCCCTATGCAGTACCCCCAGTATTGCCCTTTTATTTAGAGCCCCCAGCAGTGGTCCCCCAATGCAGTGCCCCCAGTGGTAGTCCCCTCCCCTTGTAGTGCCCCTAGTAGTAGTCCCCCTAGTAGTAGTCCCCCCTTGTAGTACCCCCAGTAGTAGTAGTCCCCCCCCTTGTAGTGCCCCCAGTAGTAGTCCTCCCCTTATAGTGCCCCCAGTAGTGGTCTCCCTCTTGTAGTGCCCCCAGTAGTGGTCTCCCCCCTTGTAGTGCCCCCCCACCCCAGTAGACACACGTAATAAAAAAATAAATAAATAAACACTTACCTGAATCCCCGCTCCCGCCGCCGCCATCCGTTCCTCCGTCTGTCCTCCCAGGACGTCCCGCTCTGCATTATGGGAGAGACGTCATGACGTCTCTCCCATTACCCACTGCAGGAGCCAGAAGATGGAGCGGCTCCGGCAGTGGGCGCAGCAGCAGTCAGTGAGAGTCTGACAGACTCTCATTGGCTGCTACTTAAAACAGCTAGCAGCTGTGTGTTTTTCAGTCACTGTGTAGCACTGACCGAACACCGTCCGGTCAGCGCTACATGCGCGGTGCAGGCAGCTGTGTCACAGAGACACAGACGGCCCACATGGCGCTGCGGCCGGGGGGGGCACATGGCACCCTGCCCCCCGGCCCAGCCCGCCTCTGGCCAGCAGTGATTGGGACACACTGGAGGGGAATCCAAGGGTGTAGAGGGACCAGTAGGTCCCTCTGACATAGCTGGCTGCTGGAAGATTAGCCTCCCACAGCCGCCTAGTGGGCATTTCTTACTGGTCGCATCAGATGCGACCATGTCAGGGAAAGCCCAGTCTGGTGTGGTCACATCTGCTGCGACCATGCCAGGCAAGTGGTTAAACTGTAAAAATGATTTCTTAAGTAGGCATAATTTCCTTCTAGAAACAAAATTTTAACATAGTGCTCTGGTGGCTCCATAAAGGTTTCTTCATCTAGTTCACCATTAAGAAATGCCAAATAAAAATCTAGTTGATATAATAGCAAGTGATATTGTGCAGATATAGTACAGGGTACTGTACCTTGCAACAGGGGAGAACACCATAGTCAATTCCAGATCTTTGAGTAATGCCCTTTGCAACAAGGCGAGCCTTGTACCGGGCAATTGATCCCTCTGTATTTAGCTTACTACAGAAAATCTATATCTTTTTAATTGTTTTCCAGTGGATCGGTCTTTTCACAAAAGTCCAAGTCCTATTTTCATCTAAAGATGCCATTTCCTAATCTACAGCAGACTAGCATTCGGCCCACTCATCTCTTATTTTTTCTTCTTCTAAACTTTTTGGCTCTGAGAATGCAATATTGGCAAATTCCTCATTATACTTCTTTGGGAGTTTCACTTTGTGATGTCTTGTTGAAATCTTTGTTTGCTGTTGGCTTTCAAGGTTTAAAGTCACTTGGATAGAAGTATTGGTATTCACAGGCAGTTCGAGCATTACACATTCCTCAGGCACTTCACAGTTTGACTCATGAAATATGACATCTCAAGTTTTAACAAGTTTTTTATTAGCAATGTCCCAAACACTATGGGCTTGGGAGCTCATTCAGAGCCGCTCACTAGATGCGATCGCTCGCACCTGGCGTATGCAAATTCGGCAAAGTGACGGCATGGCAAGCGATCGCTCGGAAAGGCATAAGCACGCCCACTTTGTGTTGGTGAGCGATCACTTTGTGTCTATAGATGCCCATTAGCGCCTGTAGAGATGCACACTAGCGCACATCATCTCCTGGAAGTGTATTAAAACATTGGTACATCGAGGACCATCGGAAGGGCTGGCAGCGCTTGAGGTTGCCTAACCTTACCGCAAGCTCTGCGAGGACTTCAGTGTAAAAAACGGTATGCAGTCGGGAAGCCGGCGGACCTAATCCCGACAGTCGGCTTCCCGACTGCTTAATCCCAGCGAGGATTAAATGACAGGAGTCTAAATCTAGACGCCTGTCATTTTACTGATGCTGGGAGACCGGCACCCGGCATCCCGACCGAAGGGACGCCGGGTGCTGAGCGCGGATAGTCACGGGGGGGCATCGTGTTAGGTTTAGGGTTCCTGAGGGAGATTTAGGGTTAGGCACCCCCATGGGAGGTTAGGTTTAGGCTAGGGGAAGGGGGGGTAGGGTTAGGCACCCCCAGGGGGAGGTTAGGGTTAGGCACCCCCCTGGGGGACTTAGGTTTAGGCGGCAGGGGAAGGGGGGGTTAGGTTTAGGCACTTAGAGGGGGGATTAGGGTTAGGCACTGGGGGGAAGGTTAGGGTTAGGCACCCCTAAGGGAGGGTTAGGGTTAGGGAGTAGAATTAGATTAGATTATACTAGGGGTGAGCGGGTTCGGATTTCTGAAATCCGAACCCCCCCGAGCCCCCCCGATCCGAGGCAGATCCGAGTCAGGCTCGACTTTTCCCGCCTGACTCGGATCTGAAATCGAGGCAAAACGTCATCATCCCGTCTTCCGAGTCTCGCGGGTTTTGGAACCTATATAAGGTACCCGCGTCGGCGCCATTTTCTCACTCGGCTGTGGACAGTGAAGAGGGAGGGTGGGAGTTAGGGCTGGCTGGGCTGTGTAGTGTAGTGTAGTGTAGTGCAGAGTAGTGATGTGCTGTGCTGTGCTGCGCTGTGCTGCTGTTGTCCACTACTTCAAAGTCCATAGGGGCTGGCTGTGTTGTGCTGTGCTGCTGTTGTTAATAGGGGCTGTGTCCACTACTTCAAAGTCCATAGGGGCTGGCTGGACTGTGTTGTGCAGTCAGTTCTCCATAGGGGCTGTGTCCACTCCAAAGTCCTGTGCAGTGTCCCAGTCCTAAAGGGGTGCTGTAGTGTTGTCCAGGGGGTGCTCTGTCCATCAGGGGTGCTCCCCCCAAGTGCTAAAAAAATAATATTTTTTGTGTGTTTGTGAATTGTGTGCGCAGTAGCCGCACGTGCATCAACAAAGTAGTGCCAAGCGTGCGCCTGTGTCATAAGTAAAGAGCCGGCTGGCTTGACCGTTAAAGGGTGCTGTAACCCCCAAAGTACACTCCAGTCCAAGCAAAAAAAAATATTTTCTGTGTTTGTGAATTGTGTGCGCAGTAGCCGCACGTGCATCAACAAAGTAGTGCCAAGCGTGCGCCTGTGTCATAAGTAAAGGGCTGGCTGGCTTGACCGTTAAAGGGTGCTGTAACAACCAAAGTACACTCCAGTCCAAACCAAAAAAAAAATTATTTTCTGTGTTTGTGAATTGTGTGCGCAGTAGCCGCACGTGCATCAACAAAGTAGTGCCAAGCGTGCGCCTGTGTCATAAGTAAAGGGCCGGCTGGCTTGACCGTTAAAGGGTGTTGTAACCCCCAAAGTACACTCCAGTCCAAACCAAAAAAAAAATTATTTTCTGTGTTTGTGAATTGTGTGCGCAGTAGCCGCACGTGCATCAACAAAGTAGTGCCAAGCGTGCGCCTGTGTCATAAGTAAAGGGCCGGCTGGCTTGACCGTTAAAGGGTGCTGTAACCCCCAAAGTACACTCCAGTCCAAACCCCAAAAAAAATTATTTTCTGTGTTTGTGAATTGTGGCCCTGATTCAGAGCCGGACGCAAGTGGCTGCTCGTTCGCTCCGAGTGATGTTTGCCCAACTGCGCATGCGTACGGATCGTAATATGCATGCGCGAACCACTCAGTGCGGACGAAATTCATGTGCTCGCAAAATAGCGAATGCCTGATAATTTGAGTGACAGAAAGAGGCGTATGTGGGTGGTAACAGGGGAAGGTGCTTGAAAACGGGGAGTGGAGATCCGATCGCAGGCGTGCTTAAAGGTCAAAACGGGCGTTTTATGGGTGTGCATATTTAAAACAGCAGCGTCATTAACCACGTCACTGGGTTCTTTTATAGCCTGAACTGCTCGCAAAATTGTGGTAGCAAAAACCAACCACAAGAATAGCGAGCAGTTCATACCCTGGTCGATGTACTCGATTAATCTAATAAATAGCGGACATGACGTAGGATGCGAGCGGCCAAGGGGCGTATTTTTCAAAAAAACGAACGCAAGTTTTGTTCGCTCGTTCAGACCTAGAGGCGTGAACAGACCGCAAACAGCGAACGGTTCATTTGAATAGCCACCCCTTGTTTTAGAACGAATGACCGCAAACAGCGAGTGGCTCTGAATGAGGGCCTGTGTGCGCAGTAGCCGCACGTGCATCAACAAAGTAGTGCCAAGCGTGCGCCTGTGTCATAAGTAAAGGGCCGGCTGGCTTGACCGTTAAAGGGTGCTGTAACCCCCAAAGTACACTCCAGTCCAAACCAAAAAAAAATATATTTTCTGTGTTTGTGAATTGTGTGCGCAGTAGCCGCACGTGCATGAACAAAGTAGTGACAAGCGTGCGCCTGTGTCATAAGTAAAGGGCCAGCTGGCTTATTAAAGGGCGCTGTAACCCCCAAAGTACACTCCAGTCCAAACAAAAAAATATATATATTTTCTGTGTTTGTGAATTGTGTGCGCAGTAGCCGCACGTGCATCAACAAAGTAGTGCCAAGCGTGCGCCTGTGTCATAAGTAAAGGGCCAGCTGGCTTGACCGTTAAAGGGTGCTGAAACCCCCAAAGTACACTCCAGTCCAAACCAAAAAAAAAATTATTTTCTGTGTTTGTGAATTGTGTGCGCAGTAGCCGCACGTGCATCAACAAAGTAGTGCCAAGCGTGCGCCTGTGTCATAAGTAAAGGGCCGGCTGGCTTGACCGTTAAAGGGTGCTGTAACCCCCAAAGTACACTCCAAACCAAAAAAAAAATTATTTTCTGTGTTTGTGAATTGTGTGCGCAGTAGCCGCACGTGCATCAACAAAGTAGTGCCAAGCGTGCGCCTGTGTCATAAGTAAAGGGCCGGCTGGCTTGACCGTTAAAGGGTGCTGTAACCCCCAAAGTACACTCCAGTCCAAACTAGGGATGTGCGCCGGACCATTTTTGCCGGATTTGGATTTGGATTTGGTTCTAATTCGTCGTCCGGCTTTGGATTTGGATTTGGATTTGCCAAACTGCGGTGACTGGCTTTGGATTTGGATTTGGATTTGGATTTGGATTTTTTTACAAAAATTGACAAAAAAAGCTAAAATCACATAAATTGGTCTTTTTTTTCTTCCTAGAGTATTATTAACCTCAATAACATTAATTTCCAGTCAATTTAGACCATATCACAGCTTATAATATTGTTTTCAACATTATTGGCCAAAGGTTGCAGTGAGCTGACTGGTTACTAAGCGACAAAGCAGCGGCACAACGACACAGACACCACAGTATAAAGCACATCTATGACACATTGCCACACAGCAGTGGCAGAAATGAAAAGTAGTGCACCCACCCAGTGGGGTACGGCCAGCAGAGTCACAGTACTTGTTTACAAAGTGGGCTACGGCCCTAGGAGTCACAGTGCACAATCTTATTAGCATTACACCGCACATAGGGCCTGATTCACATTACACCATAAAGTAGTGTCTCTTATTTATGTTACGACACACAGTAGTGCCCCTTTTACACAATGCCCACAGTAGTGACCCTTTTACACAATGCCCACAGTAGCTGTGTCCCTTACACAATGTCCCCCAGCAGTGGTGCCCCCTATGCAGTCCCCTTAGTAGTACGGTCCACTATGCAGTGCCCCCAGTTGAATGCTCCCCAGTAGTATGCCCCCCATTAGCAGGCCCCCCCAGTAGTATGTCCCCCATTAACAGGTCCCCCCAGTAGTATGCCCCCCATTAGCATGCCACCCAGTAGTATGCCCCCCCAGTAGTATGGCTCCCCCAGTAGTAGGCTGCCCCAGTAGCAGGCCCCCCCAGTAGTAGGCTGCTCCAGTAGTAGCCCCCCTGTAGTATGGCCCCCCCCCCTGTAGTATGGCCCCCCCTGTAGTAGGCCCCCCCAGTAGTATGGCCCCCCCAGTAGCAGGCCCCTCAGTAGTATGGCCCCCCCAGTAGCAGACCCCCCCCAGTAGTATAGCCCCCCCCAGTAGCAGGCCCCTCTGTAGTATGGCCCCCCCAGTAGTATAGCCCTGCCCAGTAGCAGACCCCCCCCAGTAGTGCAGACCCCCCCAGTAGTATAGCCCCCCCCCAGTAGCAGGCCCCTCTGTAGTATGGCCCCCCAATAGTGCAGATCCCCCCCAGTAGTATGGCCCCCCCAGTAGCAGACCCCCCCCCAGTAGTATAGCCCCCCCCAGTAGCAGGCCCCTCTGTAGTATGGCCCCCCCAGTAGTATTGCCTCCCCCAGTAGCAGACCCCCCCCAGTAGTGCAGACCCCCCCCCAGTAGTATAGCCCCCCCAGTAGCAGGCCCCTCTGTAGTATGGCCCCCCCAGTAGTATAGCCCCCCCCCCAGTAGCAGACCCCCCCAGTAGTGCAGACCCCCCCCCCCCAGTAGCGCCCCCGGACCTTTGACAAGTAAAAAAATAAAAAAAATAAAACTTACCTGTATGCCCGCTCCCGCGCCGTCCGCTCTGTCACACGCTGAGGAGGGAGCCGGAAGATGGAGCTCATGTGTGAGCTCCAGCCGGCTCCCTCCGTGCAGCAGCCAATGAGAGTCTGTGTGACTCTCATTGGCTGCTGTAACAAACACACAGCTGCCGCTGGCGGCTGTGTGTCTGTGTCTGTGTAGGGCAGAGCGCTATCACTGCGCTCTGCCCTACACGCGAGGAGACCTGATGTCGGATTCTCTAGTGAGAATCCGACATCAGGCGGCCGCCGTTCGGCCCCGAACGGGGATCCGAGTCAGGCGGTGAACACCCGAACAGGGTTCGGGTGGACTCGGATCCCCAATGTTCGGAGCGGTTCGGATTCCACAGAATCCGAACCGCTCATCTCTAGTCCAAACCCCCAAAAAAATTATTTTCTGTGTTTGTGAATTGTGGCCCTGATTCAGAGCCGGACGCAAGTGGCTGCTCGTTCGCTCCGAGTGATGTTTGCCCAACTGCGCATGCGTACGGATCGTAATACGCATGCGCGAACCACTCAGTGCGGACGAAATTCATGTGCTCGCAAAATAGCGAATGCCTGATAATTTGAGTGACAGAAAGAGGCGTATGTGGGTGGTAACAGGGGAAGGTGCTTGAAAATGGGGAGTGGAGATCCGATCGCAGGCGTGCTTAAAGGTCAAAACGGGCATTTTATGGGTGTGCATATTTAAAACAGCAGCGTCATTGACCACGTCACTGGGTTCTTTTATAGCCTGAACTGCTCGCAAAATTGTGGTAGCAAAAACCAACCACAAGAATAGCGAGCAGTTCATACCCTGGTCGATGTACTCGATTAATCTAATAAATAGCGGACATGACGTAGGATGCGAGCGGCCAAGGGGCGTATTTTTCAAAAAAACGAACGCAAGTTTTGTTCGCTCGTTCAGACCTAGAGGCGTGAACAGACCGCAAACAGCGAACGGTTCATTTGAATAGCCACCCCTTGTTTTAGAACGAATGACCGCAAACAGCGAGTGGCTCTGAATGAGGGCCTGTGTGCGCAGTAGCCGCACGTGCATCAACAAAGTAGTGCCAAGCGTGCGCCTGTGTCATAAGTAAAGGGCCGGCTGGCTTGACCGCTAAAGGGTGCTGTAACCCCCAAAGTACACTCCAGTCCAAACCAAAAAAATATATATTTTCTGTGTTTGTGAATTGTGTGCGCAGTAGCCGCACGTGCATCAAGAAAGTAGTGACAAGCGTGCGCCTGTGTCATAAGTAAAGGGCCAGCTGGCTTATTAAAGGGTGCTGTAACCCCCAAAGTACACTCCAGTCCAAACAAAAAAATATATATTTTTTCTGTGTTTGTGAATTGTGTGCGCAGTAGCCGCACGTGCATCAACAAAGTAGTGCCAAGCGTGCGCCTGTGTCATAAGTAAAGGGCCAGCTGGCTTGACCGTTAAAGGGTGCTGAAACCCCCAAAGTACACTCCAGTCCAAACCAAAAAAAAAATTATTTTCTGTGTTTGTGAATTGTGTGCGCAGTAGCCGCACGTGCATCAACAAAGTAGTGCCAAGCGTGCGCCTGTGTCATAAGTAAAGGGCCGGCTGGCTTGACCGTTAAAGGGTGCTGTAACCCCCAAAGTACACTCCAAACCAAAAAAAAAATTATTTTCTGTGTTTGTGAATTGTGTGCGCAGTAGCCGCACGTGCATCAACAAAGTAGTGCCAAGCGTGCACCTGTGTCATAAGTAAAGGGCCGGCTGGCTTGACCGTTAAAGGGTGCTGTAACCCCCAAAGTACACTCCAGTCCAAACCCCAAAAAAAATTATTTTCTGTGTTTGTGAATTGTGGCCCTGATTCAGAGCCGGACGCAAGTGGCTGCTCGTTCGCTCCGAGTGATGTTTGCCCAACTGCGCATGCGTACGGATCGTAATACGCATGCGCGAACCACTCAGTGCGGACGAAATTCATGTGCTCGCAAAATAGCGAATGCCTGATAATTTGAGTGACAGAAAGAGGCGTATGTGGGTGGTAACAGGGGAAGGTGCTTGAAAACGGGGAGTGGAGATCCGATCGCAGGCGTGCTTAAAGGTCAAAACGGGCGTTTTATGGGTGTGCATATTTAAAACAGCAGCGTCATTGACCACGTCACTGGGTTCTTTTATAGCCTGAACTGCTCGCAAAATTGTGGTAGCAAAAACCAACCACAAGAATAGCGAGCAGTTCATACCCTGGTCGATGTACTCGATTAATCTAATAAATAGCGGACATGACGTAGGATGCGAGCGGCCAAGGGGCGTATTTTTCAAAAAAACGAACGCAAGTTTTGTTCGCTCGTTCAGACCTAGAGGCGTGAACAGACCGCAAACAGCGAACGGTTCATTTGAATAGCCACCCCTTGTTTTAGAACGAATGACCGCAAACAGCGAGTGGCTCTGAATGAGGGCCTGTGTGCGCAGTAGCCGCACGTGCATCAACAAAGTAGTGCCAAGCGTGCGCCTGTGTCATAAGTAAAGGGCCGGCTGGCTTGACCGTTAAAGGGTGCTGTAACCCCCAAAGTACACTCCAGTCCAAACCAAAAAAAAAATTATTTTCTGTGTTTGTGAATTGTGTGCGCAGTAGCCGCACGTGCATCAACAAAGTAGTGCCAAGCGTGCGCCTGTGTCATAAGTAAAGGGCCGGCTGGCTTGACCGTTAAAGGGTGCTGTAACCCCCGAAAGTACACTCCAGTCCAAACCAAAAAAAAATTTATTTTCTGTGTTTGTGAATTGTGTGCGCTGTAGCCGCACGTGCATCAACAAAGTAGTGCCAAGCGTGCGCCTGTGTCATAAGTAAAGGTCCGGCTGGCTGGACCGTTAAAGGGTGCTGTAACCCCCAAAGTACACTCCAGTCCAAACCAAAAAAAAAATTATTTTCTGTGTTTGTGAATTGTGTGCGCAGTAGCTGCACGTGCATCAACAAAGAAGTGCCAAGCGTGCGCCTGTGTCATAAGTAAAGGGCCGGCTGGCTTGACCGTTAAAGGGTGCTGTAACCCCCAAAGTACACTCCAGTCCAAACCAAAAAAAAAATTATTTTCTGTGTTTGTGAATTGTGTGCGCAGTAGCCGCACGTGCATCAACAAAGTAGTGCCAAGCGTGCGCCTGTGTCATAAGTAAAGGGCCGGCTGGCTTGACTGTTAAAGGGTGCTGTAGCCCCCGAAAGTACACTCTAGTCCAAACCAAAAAAAAAATTATTTTCTGTGTTTGTGAATTGTGTGCGCAGTAGCCGCACGTGCATCAACAAAGTAGTGCCAAGCGTGCGCCTGTGTCATAAGTAAAGGGCCGGCTGGCTTGACCGTTAAGGGTGCTGTAACCCCCGAAAGTACACTCCAGTCCAAACCAAAAAAAAATTATTTTCTGTGTTTGTGAATTGTGTGCGCAGTAGCCGCACGTGCATCAACAAAGTAGTGCCAAGCGTGCGCCTGTGTCATAAGTAAAGGGCCGGCTGGCTTGACCGTTAAAGGGTGCTGTAACCCCCAAAGTACACTCCAGTCCAAACCAAAAAAAAATTATTTTCTGTGTTTGTGAATTGTGTGCGCAGTAGCCGCACGTGCATCAACAAAGTAGTGCCAAGCGTGCACCTGTGTCATAAGTAAAGGGCCGGCTGGCTTGACCGTTAAAGGGTGCTGTAACCCCCGAAAGTACACTCCAGTCCAAACCAAAAAAAAAATTATTTTCTGTGTTTGTGAATTGTGTGCGCTGTAGCCGCACGTGCATCAACAAAGTAGTGCCAAGCGTGCGCCTGTGTCATAAGTAAAGCGCCGGCTGGCTTGACCGTTAAGGGTGCTGAACCCCCGAAAGTACACTCCAGTCCAAACCCAAAAAAAAATTATTTTCTGTGTTTAGCCGCACATATATATCAAATTGATATAACATAAATGGAGGACCAAACTTTCTCCGATAAAAATAAAATAGTGAAAGATCAAGAACCACTTCCTCCTAGTGCTGAAGCTGCTGCCACTAGTCATGACATAGACAATAACATGCCATCAACGTCGTCTGCCAAGGCCGATGCCCAATGTCATAGTAGAGGGCACATACAATCCCAAATGGCAAAGTTCAGGAAAATGACCTTGAAAAAGACATTTAAATCAGCTGAAGAGAAACGTAAACTTGCCAATATGCCATTTATGACACGGAGTGGCAAGGAACGGCTAAGGTCAATCCCTAGTATGTTCATCACTAGTGGTTCAGCTTCACATGACGATGGAAGCCCTCCTCCCACTAAAAAAATCAAAAGAGTTAAGCTGGCAAAAGCACAGCGAAGAACTGTGCTTTCTAAGAAGATATCACAAATCCCCAAGGAGAGTCCAAGTGTGGTGGTGGTTGCGATGCCTGACCTTCCCAGCACTGGACGGGAAGAGGTGGCTCTTTCCACCATTTGCACGCCCCCTGCAAGTGCTGAAAGGAGCACCCACAGTCCACTTGCTGATATGCAAATTGAAGATGTCACTGTTGAAGTACAACAGGATGAGGATACTGGTGTAGCTGGCACTGAGGAGGAAGTTGGCGAGGAGGATTCTGATGGTGATGTGGTTTGTTTAAATCAGGCTCCGGGGGAGACAGCTGTTGTCCGTGGGATGAAAAAGCCCATCACGGTCATGCCTGGGCAGAAGACCAAACATTCCACCTCTTTGGTCTGGCAATATTTCTATCCAAATACGGACAACAACTGTCTTGCCATATGTACCATATGTAAAGGTGAAATAAGTAGGGGTAGGGACGTCAACCACCTAGGAACATCCTCCCTTATACGGCACCTGCAGCGCGTTCATAAAAAGTTACTGTCAAGTTCAGAAACTTTGGCTAAGATCGTAAGCAGTCCAGGGACACCTAAATCCCGTTGTCCTGTTGTATCCAAGCGCCTGCAAAACTACACCGTCAACTCCCTCCTCGTCAATTTCCTCCTTAGTCAGGATCGGAAGTAGTCCTGCAGGCCATGTCACTGGCATGACTGACTCTCCTATCCGGGATTCCTCCGGAGGATCCTGCATTGCTACGCCTACTGCTGCCGCTGCTGCTGTTGCTGCTGCTGGGAGTCGTTCATCATCCCAGAGAGGAAGTGAGAACACCACTACTTTTACTAAACAATTGACCCTCCAACAGTCCTTAGCGAGGAGGATGAAGTACGACAGCAGTCATCCTGAAGCAAAACGTATAACTGAGGCCTTGACTGCTATGTTGGTGTTAGACGTGCGTCCGGTATCCGCCATTAGTGCAGTGGGATTTAGACTATTGATGGAGGTAGTGTGTTCCCGGTTCCAAATCCCGTCTAGATTCCACTTCACTAGGCAGGCGATACCGAGACTGTACAGAAACGTCAGAAAAAGTGTCCTCAGTGTCCTGAAAAATGCCGTTGTACACAATGTCCACTTAACCACGGACATGTGGACAAGTGGAACAGGGCAGACTAAGGACTATATGACTGTGACAGCCCACTGGGTAGATGTATCACCTTACGCAGCAACAGCAGCAGCGTCACCAGTAGCAGCATCTCAGAAACGCCAGCTCGTTACAAGGCAGGCTATGCTGTGTATCACCGGTTTCAGTAAGAGGCACACCGCCGACAACCTCTTAGAGAAACTGAGGGAAATCATCGCCCAGTGGCTTACCCCACTTAGACTCTCCTGGGGATTTGTGATATCTGACAACGCCACCAATATTGTGCGGGCATTACATCTGGGCAAATTCCAGCACGTCCCATGTTTTGCTCACACAATAAACTTGGTGGTGCAGAATTTTCTGAAAAGCGACAGGGGCGTGCAGGAGACGCTTTGGGTGGCCAGAAAAATTTCTGGCCACTTTCGCCATTCAGCGACTGCGTGCCGAAGACTGGAGCGCCAGCAAACACTCTTGAACCTGCCCCGCCATCACCTGAAGCAAGAGGTTGTGACGCGGTGGAACTCAACCCTCTATATGCTTCAGAGGATGGAGAAGCAGCAAAAGGCCATACAAGCCTATACATCCACCTATGACATAGGCAAAGGAGGGGGTATGCACCTGACTCAAGCACAGTGGAGAATGATTTCCGTGTTGTGCAAGGTTCTCCAGCCCTTCGAACTTGCCACACGTGAAGTCAGTTCAGACACTGCCAGCTTGAGTCAGGATTCCAGGGTGGTCAATCTGTTGAAATCAGACCACTACATTTTGGCCACCGTGCTCGATCCTAGGTTTAAAGCCTATGTGGTGTCTCTCTTTCCGGCCGACACAAGCCTGCAGAGGTGCAAAGACCTGCTGGTGAACACACTGTCAGCTGAAGCGGAACGTGACACGTCAACGGCTCCTTCTTTATTTTCTCCCGCAACTGGGGCTGCCAGGAAAAAACTTAGGTACCCTAAGCAACCCACTGGCGGTGATGCAGGGCAGGCAGGACCAAGTTTGGACATCTGGTCCGGACTGAAGGACCTGGCAACAATTTCTGACATGTCTACTGTCACTGCATATGATACTGTCACCATTGACAGAATGGTGGAGGATTACATCGGTGACAGCATCCAAGTAGGCATGTCAGACAGTCCATACCTGTACTGGCAGGAAAAAGAGGCAATTTGGAGGCCCCTGTACAAACTGGCTCTATTTTACCTGAGTTGCCCCCCCTCCAGTGTGTACTCCGAAAGAGTGTTTAGTGCTGCCAGGAACCTTGTCAGCGAAAGGCGTAGGAGGTTGCTTCCACAGAATGTGGAGAAGATGATGTTCATCAAAATGAATTATCAGCTCTTCCAGGGAGACCAGCCTCCAGAACGTACAGAGGGACCTGTGGTGGTGGATTCAAGTGGGGACGAGTTAATACTTTGTGAGGATGAGGATGTACACACTGAAGAGGGTGAGGAATCGGTGGATGAGGAGGATGAGGATGACATCTTGCCAGTTTGTGCAGGGACACATTAATTGCCAGCTTGTTTTGTGGGGGCCTAAACGAACCAATCATTTCAGCCACAGTTGTGTGGCAGACCCTGGCGCTGAAATGATTGATTTGTTAAAGTGTGCATGTCCTGTTTATACAACATAAGGGTGGGTGGGAGGGCCCAAGGACAATTCCATCTTGCACCTCTTTTTTTTCTTTGCATTATGTACAGTTTGGGGCCTAGTTTTTCTAACTGCCATCCTGTCTGCCACTGCAGTGTCACTCCTAGATGGGTCACGTGTTTGTGCCGCCCACTCGTGTCACTTAGCATAGTCATCCAGCTACCTCGGTGCAACCTTTTGGACATAAAAACACTATTGTGAGGTGTGAGGTGTTCAGAATAGACTGGAAATGAGTGTAAATTAAGGTTATTGAGGTTAATAATAGCATAGGAGCAGAAAAACCTACAAATTCTGTGATTTTAGCTGTTTTATATGCTTTTTTTCAAAAAAATACAGATCCAAAACACAAAACCCAGAACCCAAAACACGGAAGGGTGGTTTTGGCAAAACCAATCCAGATCCAAAACACGAAGAAAGATCCAGATCCAAAACCAAAACACAAAACACGAAAAGTGGCCGGTGCACACCCCTACACATTACACAGCAAACTCAGTGACTCAGTGAGTGAGTCATTCACTGGCACTGCAGTGTACTGAGCGGGACAGCGTGCATGACATGGGAAATCATGTGGCCACCACATCACTGTTTGCAGGTCACATCCCTGGCCACTTGAAAGATGAGCCCAGTGCTGCCTTGGGCAGCCAAACGTTAGGTCCAGGGGCGGATTGGTCATTATCTTCTTCGGGATAAATCCCGGTGGGCCGATTGATCTGTGGGGTTGCATGTGATCTGTGAACCCGCCCCCTGAATCACGTCACAGCCTGTCCCAATGTTTGCATGACAGGCAACCCGTCGGCTGCCTGTCATGCATGGAAGGTGCTGCATCATCATACGCCAGACAGTCACCACAGAGGAGGAGCAGTTCCATGGCCAGCGGCGGCAAGTAAGTCACGGAGGAGGAGGGGAGGGCCACCTTGCCTGCCTGCCTCCTCTCCACTCTGTCCCCTCCCCAGGCTGTGATATTAAACTGTAACTTCACAGTCTGGGGAGGAGACAGAGTGAAGAGGAGGCAGGCAGGCAGGCAGGGTGGCCCTCCCCTCCTCCTCCATGACTTACTTGCCGCCGCCGGCCACAGACCTGCTCCTCCTCTGTGGTGCCTGTGTCCCAGGCTGGCTGCCTGGGAGACTCAGGGACCTGGTTAGTACAACTGTCAACTAGAGGGGAAGCCAGGAGAGAGACAATCTGGGCTGGGGGGGTATTTTACATAGTTCCAGCCCCGGCAGACTGTCAGCACATTGGTTGGGAAGGGGGGGGTATATCATATCACGAAGGCTGTGTGTGCTTTGTGAAGGGGAGGCCAAGGGGGGGAATGAGGGGGCCGCAGGGGGGTTGTTGTATATTATGAAGGCATGTATGCTTTGTGAATGCATAATAAATAAGTCTGTGTCAATCTGTCTCAGTAAGTGGTGTCTGTGTGAGTAAGTGGTGTAAGTACTGTCTGTGTCATAAGGTGTGTGTGTGTATGTGTCAGTGAGTTGCATCTGTGGTCAGTAAGGAGTGGCTGTCAGTAATTGTCTTTATCTCTGTCAGAAAGTGGTATCTGTCAGTAAGGGCACTGTGTGTGTGTGTATGTGTATGCGGCTATGGGGACAGTGTGTGTGTGGCTATGGGGGCCCTGTGTGTGTGTGGCTATGGGGGCCCTGTGTGTGTGTGGCTATTGAGGTCCTGTGTGTGTGCAGCTATGGGGGCCCTGTGTGTGCGCGGCTATGGGGCCCTGTGTGTGTACGGCTATGGGGGCCCTGTGTGTGTACGGCTATGGGGGCCCTGTGTGTGTGCGGCTATGGGGCCCTGTGTGTGTACGGCTATGGGGGCCCTGTGTGTGTACGGCTATGGGGGCCCTGTGTGTGTGCGGCTATGGGGGCCCTGTGTGTGTGCGGCTATGGGGCCCTGTGTGTGTACGGCTATGGGGGCCCTGTGTGTGTACGGCTATGGGGGCCCTGTGTGTGTGCGGCTATGGGGGTCCTGTGTGTGTACGGCTATGGGGGCCCTGTGTTTGTGCGGCTATGGGGGCCCTGTGTGCAGGGGCACCGAGAGGGGGGGGGAGCGGGTACAGATTACCCGGGCCCGGGCTTCCTGAGGGGCCCGGCGGGGGCCCGGGTCCGGCACCACTCCCCCTCCCTCACAGCAGCCCAGCACACAGCGTGTGCTGAGCTGCAGTGGAGACTGCTCGTGGCTGCTGAGCAGCAGCCACAGCAGTCTCCTATGCCTGTGGGGTGGAACCATCACACTGATCGCACCCCCCCTGGCTTTGAGCAAGGCTGAGGGGGCATAGAGCGCCCCCCTCCCCAGCGCGCAGCGCCGCAAGGCGGCGCTGCATATCTTTTTTTTTCTGGGAAGGGGACGTGGCCATGCCTCCCGCGAATAGGCCATGCCCCCTATTACCCGGGCCCGCCACGGCTCTCAGCAGGCCTGCCTGTGTGTGTGCGGCTATGTGGGCTCTGTGTGTGTATGGCTATGTGGGCCCTGTGTGTGTCCTGCTATGGGGGCCCTGTGTGTGTGGCTATGGGGGCCCTGTGTGTGCAGCTATGGGGGCCCTGTGTGTGTACGGCTATGGGGGCCCTGTGTGTGTGGCGATGGGGGCTCTGTGTGTGTGAGGCTATGTGAGCCCTGTGTGTGTGCAGCTATGGGGGCCCTGTGTGTGCAGCTATGGGGGCCCTGTGTGTGTACGGCTATGTGGGCCCTGTGTGTGTGCGGCTATAGGGGCCCTGTGTGTGCAGCTATGTGAGCCCTGTGTGTGTGCGGCTATGTGAGCTCTGTGTGTGTGCGGCTATGTGGGTCCTGTGTGTGCGGCTATGGGTGGCCTGTGTGTGTGAGGCTATGTGGGCCCTGTGTGTGTGTGGCTATGGGTGTGCTGTGTGTGTGCGGCAATGGGTATCCTGTGTGTGTGCGGCTATTGGTGTCCTGTGTGTGCAGCTATGGGTGTCCTGTGTGTGTGCGGCTATGGGGGTACTGTGTGTGAGTGTCTATAATGGCAGTGTGTGTGGGAGGTTATAATGACAGTGTCTGTGTTTAAAATTGCATGCAGTTGAGGGAGTGGGGCCCCAAAGTGATGTGTTGCTTAGGGCCCGATGAGGTCTAAATCCGCCTCTGGATGGGGGGGAGGGGGATATTCTGTACTAGTGTGGGGGGGGGGAGAATGATGATCTGTCTGTCTGAGAGGGTGTTATTCTGTACTAAGGGGACATGTTCTTTCTGAGGGGGAGGGGGCAATTTTGGAGATGTAGTTAATGTCCCAACGATCGAGATGCCGGCTGCCGAAGATCCGGAACCGGAATCCCGATCACCAGCAGAAGACTGGCGTCAGAATCCCGACATGACTGGACAATCAGAAGGACACCAGGACAAGGTAAGTATCAACTACACGGGGGAGAGTTAGGTTTTGGTGCCACGGGGGAACTTATGGTTAGTCTGCGGGAGGGGGGAGGTTAGGGTTAGGCTCCAGGCAGGGGGGTTAGGTTCAGGCATCATCGGGGGGAGCTTATGGTTAGGCTCTAAGGGGGGAGGGTTAGGCACTAAGGGGGAGGGTTATGTTTAGGCACTTACCGGGAGGGTTATGGTGCGGGGTAGGGAGAGTTTGTATTAGGGTACAAAAAAAATGGTTAGGGAGTACTCCCTATTCCCCTGTCGGGATTTGAACCATCGGGATGCCGCTGTCAGTGTACTGACAGCCGGCACCCCATCCATCGGAATTTCATACCGATTCCCTATTTTGTGCTAAGGGGAGATGAGCTGTCTGTGGGGGGATCATCTGCTGTACTAGGGGGAGATGATCTGTCTGTGGGGGAGTGATCTGCTGTACTAGGGGGAGATGATCTGTCGGTGGGGGGCTGCTGCACTAGGGGGAAATGATCTGTCTGTGGGGGAAAGTGATATTGTTTGCTAAGGGATGATCTGTCTGTGGGGAGTGGGGATATTCTGTGCTAAGGGAACATGACGTGAGAGAAAGGGGGGCTATTCTGCGCTTGGGCAGGAGGACGCCACTGGGGGATGATAATATAGCTGGGGAGGCACAGGATAATGGCGCTGGGGAGACGCATAATAATGGCGCTAGGTTAGGCGCAGGATGATGGTGCTGGGGAGAAGCAAATTGTACCAAATGAGCAAAAGATAACTGAAGTTTTGCCTTAAAACTGAAGGCTCATAAACCTCAAGTCAGGGACGGAATGAGTTAATAGTTAGGGGTTTGTGTTTGCAGTTTGAGGGACAGCACGGGTAGCAGTTTGATTGGTGTGCATCATCTTTAGGGAGGAGTCTATAGAGATTCAGGTCAGTGATGTATATTATTCCTGCCTCTTTGATTTGATCTCCCACCCTCCCTTCCCTTATTGTGTCTTATCTGTGTCAGCTTTATTGACGTGTAGGGCAGGGTCGAAACTAGGATATCTGTCACCCGGTGCAAGGCAGCAATTTTGCGCCCCCTCCCTTTCTGTACCTGGAGTTTATCCTTGCTCCTCCATAAGGCAGTGCACTACTCAGACATCACTGATATAGTGACTTACATTATTCCACTCACCATAAAGCCCATTACACATTATGCCACACACTGTGATGCCTATTACCAAAGTGTCACATATTTGCCCGACACCATTTTATGCCCTACAGTAAGGCTTCTAATAACTTTAAAATTACCTGTTCGTTGTCAGGGGTTACATGCTCATTGCCTGGGGTTACATGCTCGTTGCCATGGGGTTTATGCTCGTTGCCATGGGGTTTCATGCTCATTGCCAGGGGGGTTTATGCTCGTTGCCAGGGGATTTCACGGGAGAAGATGCAGCTTTCAGCATCTTCTCCTGGCAGCGCTGGCCTAACAGACACTAGAGGTCCAGTAGGACCTCTAGTATCTGTCTCCTCCTAGGCGGCGGCCATTTTTGGATGGCCATTTTCAGCAGTCCATGCGGATGACTAGTCCGCATAGAAACTGTTGAAAACGGCCATCCCAAAATGGCCGCCGCCAAGGAGGAGACAGACACTAGAGGGCCAGTAAGGAAAAAAAAATGGCCGTTTTCTGAATCTGCAGCCCCCAAGCCACCTCAAGTCAGATTTTTTCACCCCCTGCAATCCGGCACCCGGTGCATGTGCACCTCTAGCCCCCCCCTGTTGCGGCCCTGTGCAGGGGAAGAACGGCAACTTGGCGGCCAGCTTGCTGCAGTATGGGGGGTGTACTCCCGTTAAATGCATTGGTTAGGCTGATTTCACCCTAATGGGGTCAGCGGTGCCTCTCACCCGAGGGGGCCTTAATAGTGCATTGGTATAGATGTCGGATACCTCCCCGCTTGCTAGAAAGGGATAGTTGGCCCTTGCAAGCTAATTTCACATTTGCCTTTGACATTGGAATAATTGGCCCTCGCAATTTGTAACATCATTTGCCTAAGTCAACTGGTTCGCAATATGCTGCCGTTTTTCTTATGCCACCATTCTTCTGTTGTAATAAAATAAAGCTGACCATTAATTTTGAACGGCACTTTTGGTCTCATGTCTTTATTTTAGTTAAGTTTAGAGTTTAAGATTATTTAGCATGGTTCATCTGTCATCTGACAATAGAGAAGTTTATATATTTTATTAAGATATGATGGGCCAAATGTAATAGGGTGAGAGTTTAGAAAAGTGAGAGTTTCTGACACTTTTTAAACTTTGCCAATGTAATAGAGTCCAAAAACAAAGTAACAGAGCGAACTTGCATGTTTTTTTAGACTTAAAAAACTCTCACAATTTAAAATCTCATTCAGATGTTTTCCCATTTTGAAGATAAAACTCAACCAATGTCAGAGTTTACTGCTAAACTCTCACATTTTCTAAACTCTCACCCTATTACATTTGGCCCGATATGTCTGATATGAAAGACTCCCATTTTGTCCTGCCCCAAAACTTCTGTTACTATGTATTCTGGTAAGGGGTGAGGGCGGTTTGGATTTCCGAAATCCGAACCCCCGCGAGCCCCCCCGATCCGAGTCGTATCCGAGTCAGGCTCGACTTTTCCCGCCTGACTCGGATCTGAAATCGAGGTAAAACATCATCATCCCGCCTTCCGGGTCTCGCGGGTTTTGGATTCTATAAAAGGTCCCCGCATCTGCGCCATTTTCTCACTCGGCTGTGGACAGTGAAGAGGGAGGGTGGGAGTTAGGGCTGGCTGGGCTGTGTAGTGTAGTGTAGTGTAGTGCTGTGCTGCGCTGTGCTGCTGTTGTCCATAGGGGCTGTGTCCACTCCTCCCAAGTCCATAGGGGCTGGCTGTGTTGTGCTGTGCTGCTGTTGTCCATAGGGGCTGTGGCCCTGATTCAGAGCCGGTCGCTCTGACAGAGCGCTCGCTCTGAATCAGGGCCGGTCCACAGCTATAGCGAGCGGCCAGGAAGATAGTCGTGATGGTCAAGACCATCGCGACCATCGGGCTTGCGACGAGACACTTGTGGTAGGGTCTCATTGCCGCAAGCCCCAGAGAGCTTTCGGCTCAAACAGAGCCGAAAGCTCTCCCACTGATATTACTTATGATGTCAGTGGGGCCGCCCCCAGAAGGTAGGCGTTCCCATGGGAACGCCTCCGTCTGGGCAGCCCCCCCCCCAGCCCGCCCACTCAAGAGGGCGTGCTGTCACTCAACATTGACAGCACGCCCCCTTTGGTGCGAGACCCGGAGCGACGGCTTGCCCGTCGCTATCCGAGTCTCGCTCAAGCGCACTTTGGAGCCGGCTCCGTCGTGCGCATGCGCTCTGGGCCACCATCGACCCGGTTGATCAGCGCTTGCGACCAAGTATGAATCAGGCCCTGTGTCCACTCCTCCAAAGGGGCTGGCTGGGCTGTGTTGTGCAGTTTGTTGTCCATAGGGGCTGGCTGGGCTGCGTTGTGCAGTCAGTTGTCCATAAGGGCTGTGTCCATACCAAAGTCTATAGGGGCTGGCTGAGCTGTGTTCTGCAGTGTCCCAGTCCTAAAGAGGTGCAGTAGTGTTTTCCAGGGGGTGCTCTATCCATCAGGAGTACTCCCCCCAAGTGCAAAAAAAAATATTTTTTTTTCTGTTTGTGAATTGTGTGCGCTGTAGCCGCACGTGCATCAACAAAGTAGTGCCAAGCGTGCGCCTGTGTCATAAGTAAAGGGCCAGCTGGCTCATCCGTTAAAGGGTGCTGTAACCCCCAAAGTGCACTCCAAAAAAAAATTTTTTTTCCTGTGTTTGTCAATTGTGTGCTCTGTACGTGCATCCTCAAAGCAGCAGCGCCAAGCGTGCGTCTGTCTGTTAAAAGGTGGTGTAATACCCAAAGTGCACTCCAACAAAAATAAAACATTTTCTTCTGTGTTTGTGAATTGTGTGCACTTTACGTGCATCCTCAAAGCAGCAGCGCCAAGCGTGCGTCTGTCCGTTCAAGGGTGGTGTAACCCTCAAAGAACACTCCAACAAAAATAAAGCATTTTCTTCTGTGTTTGTGAATTGTGTGCACTGTACGTGTATCCTTAAAGCAGCAGCGCCAAGCGTGCGTCTGTCCGTTAAAGGGTGGTGTAAACCCCAAAGTGCACTCCAACAAAAATAAAACATTTTCTTCTGTGTTTGTGAATTGTGTACACTGTACGTGCATCCTCAAAGCAACAGCATCAAGCGTGCATCTGTCTGTTAAAGGGTGGTGTATCCCCCAAAGTGCGCTCCACAAAAAATAAAAAATTCTTATTTTTTTTCTGTCTTTGTGAACTGTGTGCACTGTAGCTGCACGTGCATCAACAAAGGAGCAGCGACAAGCGTGCGCCTGTGTCCCTGTGATGTGGTTTGTTTAAATCAGGCTGCGGGGGAGACAGTTGTTGTCCGTGGGATGAAAAAGCCCATCACAGTAATGCCTGGGCAGAAGACCAAACATTCCACCTCTTTGGTCTGGCAATATTTCTATCCAAATCCGGACAACAACTGTCTTGCCATATGTACCATATGTAAAGGTGAAATAAGTAGGGGTAGGGACATTAACCACCTAGGAACATCCTCCCTTATACGGCACCTGCAGCGCGTTCATAAAAAGTTACTGTCAAGTTCAGAAACTTTGGCTAAGACCGTAAGCAGTCCAGGGACACCTAAATACATTTGTCCTGTTGTATCCAAGCGCCTGCAAAACCACACCGTCAACTCCCTCCTCGTCATTTTCCTCCTTAGTCAGGATCGGAAGTAGTCCTGCAGGCCATGTCACTGGCATGACTGACTCTCCTATCCGGGATTCCTCCGGAGGATCCTGCATTGCTACGCCTACTGCTGCTGCTGCTGCTGCTGTTGCTGCTAGGAGTCGTTCATCATCCCAGGGAGGAAGTAGGAACACCACAACTTTTACTAAACAATTGACCCTCCAACAGTCCTTAGCGAGGAGGATGAAGTACGACAGCAGTCATCCTGAAGCAAAACGTATAACTGAGGCCTTGACTGCTATGTTGGTGTTAGACGTGCGTCCGGTATCTGCCATTAGTGCAGTGGGATTTAGACAATTGATGGAGGTAGTGTGTCCCCGGTTCCAAATCCCGTCTAGATTCCACTTCACCAGGCAGGCGATACCGAGACTGTACAGAAACACCAGAAAAAGTGTCCTCAGTGTCCTGAAAAATGCAGTTGTACCCAATGTCCACTTAACCACGGACATGTGGACAAGTGGAACAGGGCAGACTAAGGACTATATGACTGTGACAATCCACTGGGTAGATGTATCACCTTACGCAGCAACAGCAGCAGCGTCACTAGTAGCAGCATCTCAGAAAGGCCAGCTCGTTCCAAGGCAGGCTACGTTGTGTATCACCGGTTTCAGTAAGAGGCACACCGCCGACAACCTCTTAGGGAAACTGAGGGAAATCATCGCTTACCCCACTTAGACTCTCCTGGGGATTTGTGATATCTGACAACGCCACCAATATTGTGCGGGCATTACATCTGCGCAAATTCCAGCACGTCCCACGTTTTGCTCACACAATAAATTTGGTGGTGCAGAATTTTCTGAAAAGCGACAGGGGCGTGCAGGAGACGCTTTGGGTGGCCAGAAAAATTTCTGGCCACTTTTGCCATTCAGCGACTGCTTGCCGAAGACTGGAGCGCCAGCAAACACTCTTGAACTTGTCCCGCTATCTTCTGAAGCAAGAGGTTGTGACGCGGTGGAACTCAACCCTCTATATGCTTCAGAGGATGGAGGAGCAGCAAAAGGCCATTCAAGCCTATACATCCACCTATGATATAGGCAAAGGAGGGGGTATGCACCTGACTCAAGCACAGTGGAGAATGATTTCCGTGTTGTGCAAGGTTCTCCAGCCCTTCGAACTTGCCACACAGGAAGTCAGTTCAGACACTGCCAGCTTGAGTCAGGTCATTCCCCTCATCAGGCTTTTGCAGAAGCAGCTGGAGAAAGTGAAGGAGGAGTTAAGACGGAGCGATTCCGGTCGGCATGTGGGACTTGTGGATGAAGCCCTTTATTCGCTTTGGCAGGATTCCAGGGTGGTCAGTCTGTTGAAATCAGACCACTACATTTTGGCCACCGTGCTCGATCCTAGGTTTAAAGCCTATGTGGTGTCTCTCTTTCCGGCCGACACAAGCCTGCAGAGGTGCAAAGACCTGCTGATGAAAACACTGTCAGCTGAAGCGGAACGTGACATGTCAACAGCTCCTTCTTCATTTTCTCCCGCAACTGGGGCTGCCAGGAAACAACTTAGGTATCCTAAGCAACCCGCTGGCGGTGATGCAGGGCAGGCAGGACCAAGTTTGGACATCTAGTCCGGACTGAAGGACCTAGCAACAATTTCTGACATGTCTGCTGTCACTGCCTATGATACTGTCACCATTGACAAAATGGTGGAGGATTACATCGGTGACAGCATCCAAGTAGGCATGTCAGACAGTCCGTACCTGTACTGGCAGGAAAAAGAGGCAATTTGGAGGCCCCTGTACAAACTGGCTCTATTTTACCTGAGTTGTCCCCCCTCCAGTGTGTACTCTGAAAGAGTGTTTAGTGCAGCCGGGAACCTTGTCCGCGAAAAGCGTAGGAGGTTGCTTCCACACAATGTGGAGATGATGTTCATAAAAATGAATTATCAACTCTTCCAGGGAGACCAGCCTCCAGAACGTACAGAGGGACCTGTGGTGGTGGATTCCAGCGGGGACGAATTAATACTCTGTGAGGATGAGGATGTACACAAGACTGAAGAGGGTGAGGAATCGGTGGACGAAGACGACATCTTGCCTCCATAGAGCCAGTTTGTGCAGGGACAGATTAATTGCCAGCTTGTTTTGTGGGGGCCCAAATGAACCAATCATTTCAGCCACAGTCGTGTGGCAGACCCTGGCGCTGAAATGATTGGTTTGTTAAAGTGTGCATGTCCTGTTTATGCAACATAAGGGTGGGTGGGAGGGCCCAAGGACAATTCCATCTTGCACCTCTTTTTTTTCCTTGCATTATGTTCTGTTTGGGGCCTAGTTTTTCAAACTGCTATCCTGTGTGCCACTGCAGTGTCACTCCTAGATGGTCCACGTGTTTGTGCCGCCCACTCGTGTCGCTTAGCATAGTAATCCAGCTGCCTCGGTGCAACCTTTTGGACATAAAAACACTATTGTGAGATGTGAGGTGTTCGGAATAGACTGGAAATGAGTGGAAATTAAGGTTATTGAGGTTAATAATAGCATAGGAGCAGAAAAACCCACAAATTCTGTGATTTTAGCTGTTTTTATGCTTTTTTAAAAAAAAATACAGATCCAAAACACAAAACGAAAAGTGGCCGGTGCACACCCCTAATTCTGGTAGAACTTCTGTTAATAACATTGGCCTTTTTCCTACGCAAACAGGTGACTTCCGGACCATGTGATCTCCTGCATGAATAGTGAATACACTGCCTGTCCAGGAAGGATCAATTTGTCCAGAGGTTCCCCTGCAGAGAAATCATATAAGTAACAAAATGCTCATTCACATGCTCGCTGTGCTTAGGACTGGGGGCATGGCTATCAGCTCCTGGAGCGTTGGGCATGCCTCCAGCACGAGAAAATGGGGAGAGTGGCTTGCGAGCATGGCATTTTACATTAGGGCACACCCCTTGCAACTAAGCCCCATCCACTTTTTTGGGCGCACCTGCAGTGCGCGCACATAGGGCCTCTTACAGAGTTTTTTCCAGGGCCACTTTAATTTCCCAATCCGCCCCTGGTTAGGTCGCTCACTCTGGAGGTCATGGTGCTCCCAGCTGCCACGCTTCTAGTTGCCTCCAGGCCTGCCAGTCATCAGTCCCAGACATTGAATTTAGATGTAATTTCTACATTTGCTTTAAACTAATCCTCCACTAAAATGAATACAAAGTGTAACTTTTAGAGATATCAATATATTTGGCCATTTCTTTTAAACTTGACCAGATGTCAGAATCAGCTTTCACATGTGCACTGTTAACTCATCAATAGCGTACCTCTTATAAAACATAAGATTTTTTGGGGCAATACAAATATGTCCAGCTACATCTTTGCCGATCGCGCTACAAACGTGCACACGCATCGCGCCATGTGATTACCCGCAGCAGCATACACTACGGTATGCTATGGCGTGCACTGCAATCACACCATGCAATCCTATGGAGGCGCGGGTGCAAACGCAATGCGCATATCTGCTTGCGGGCACACACCTTGCACCATGCGTAACACAAAATGATGTAGCAGGCAACATCTGTAGCATGTGTAGGAGAAGCTGAAGGAGTAAATGTGTACTCTGCAACTTGAGCTGACAACTTGCTCACCAGGAGCAGTTTGCATAAAGATCTGGTTCATTTGGATAGAAAGTCATTACATATAACTTAAACCTAGGATAAAACATGTATATATAAAAAAGGTACTAAGGGCCTGATTCAGACCCGCTCACAAGTTGCAGTCGCTCGCTGGCAAAAAGGGGCCGGATATTTAAATGAAGTGCTCACACTGCGTCGCGTAAGGATGCCCACTATGCTACGGCAAAATGTACTTGCAAGTGTCTAAAGGAAGGATTAATCGGGACCATTGAGAGCCATCAGAGCTGCTCGCAACCCTTGGGGTTGCCTAACCCTGCCGCAAGCACAGAAATCAGTGCTGGCTGAAATACATGCAGGTGACGTGTACACATTCGGTATGATTCGGTTCAAATCCCGGCAACGTCAGCCCGACAGAGGAGGAAATCCCAATCGTCCTAAAGGTAAGTATAAAGTAACTAATCTAATTCTACCCCCTAACCCTAACCCTCCTTTAGGGTGCCTAACCCTAACCTCCCCCCCTGTGCCCAACCCTAATCCCCCCTCTAAGTGCCTAAACCAAACCCCCCCTTCCCCGTCGCCTAAACCTAAGTCCCCCGGGTGGGTGCCTAACCCTAACCCTCCCTCCCCCTAACCTAACCCTAACCTCCCGGGGATTGCCTAACTCTAAGTCCCCCCCGGGAGCCCCTAACCTAAACCCTCCTCACGCGGCTTCCCCCACCCGGTGCCCGGCATCACTTCGATTGGGATGCCCGTCTCCCGGCGTCTGTAAAATGACAGGCATCTCAATTTAGACGCCTGTCATTTAACCCTCACCGGGATTAAGTAGTTGTGAAGCCGGCTGTCGGCATTGCGACAGCTGGCTTCCTGAACGTATACCGTCGTGTACAATGACGCTACTTTGCTAATTATGCAGCCCTTTAAATGGCATTTTGTTGGCCTGCCACGCCTGCATTTGCACATCCACTTCCCCGTTCACAGGCACCTTCCCCTGTTACCACCCACAAAAGGCACTGTCTGTCACTCAAAGCAGCGACCTGATAGTGGCTTATGAGAAACCAAAATCAGATCGCAACGAATGGCTTGCGCATGCGCAATGCATATTGTACGCATGCGCAGATGGGCGAAAATCGCTCAGAGCAAGCGATCGTGCCTTAGCGAGCGGGTCTGAATCAGGTCCTAAGTGCACTTTCAGTTAGCAGCTGGTCAGAGGTAGTCAGCCTCTATGTATATGAACAAATAAATATAAAATAAACTAGCGCTTTTAAAAAACCATTTGTGCAATACTAAAAATAGAGAAGTGGATGTATAAAATATTATATATTTATTTGCATACATATTGATATGATAAGAAAAATCTTTCACAGGAGCATAAACATAAGTCTTTCAATTCTTTCATCTGCTAGGGGGATTCCTGATGGAATAATAGTGATATATCCTGATAGGACTTCAATAGAGAGTATTATGGATTCAAGCACAGCACATATTTACCAAGTGGAGGTCCCTTAGGGTAGCAGTCCAATTAGCAGATCACTGCAACGGCAAGTTAAAATATATATAGGTCCACTTGTAGCTGTATACTGAGTCCAATCAGGGAGGAAGTAATTCCAAACAGTGTGTGTATTGAAGTCACAGTCCACCAGATCCACCAATATAAGGGACACCCCAAAGTCAGTGCAGCATCAATCAGAATGGCTTAACGCGTTTTGCTGGATATTAAGACTCCAGCTTCATCAGAAGCATGTCTGTACTGTCTCTAAAAGGCTCCTTATATGCTTCCTTATTCAAGGTAATAGGGAACACCGGTGTGTTAATCACTTATTTTTGATTTAACACTCGCTTCTCATAAAATTACAGAAAAATCATTATTGGTTTGAAGGCAATCCTATTTCAAAACCCTCTAAATACATGAATATAAACATCAATGCAATTTTAACAAAAAAAATATCAAATACCTTACTTTCCCTACATGGTGTATCTACGTAGGTTTTGGTCCGATCGCGTGTCATGTTTCCGTACATGTGACGAGAAGGGACTAATCATATTACTGTTTCGTTGTTTCCAATGTTGCTCAGCAACCGACACAATAGTCCGTGTGAATCTTATTTCTGTGTATAATAGCCGATAGCGTGAATCGTGATTGTTAGTGTAATATTGTGGAACATGAGTATTAATCAGTCTCAATGTTTCTGATATCGTTTGACATATATCCATGTCAATTGAGTGTTTCGTATTTCCATATATAATTAAAGTCTGGTCACATGACTAACTGTTATTCACACAGTATTATGGAGTCAATCAAACGACCTAATAATAATATCTAGTGTTGCATGGAAACCATAAAGATACGGATGATTAGTTATTCATACAATCCGTTATTACAGAGGAATAGAGTAATATAGTTGAAAACCTCGGTCCTCATGTATAGTCTCCATCTACTGTATATATTAATAAATATCTGTAATGAGTACATAGAATATTATTATAGTGATTTATAGTTTTATGTAATTTGTTTGTAATAATTGTTGTTAAACGACATATGATGATTAAAAATTAAAATAATGCGTATTACTACAAGTTATTATATTTGATACTCTATATTTTTTGGGAAAAAACGCTTCTTAATCTCTACATATATTCGCCTATCACAAGTTAATGAGCCAACATATATATCTCCATATCTACTCAAAAATCCATAATCTTTCAGGGTTTTTATAGGGTATGAGTATTTGAAACAATTACAATCATGCATAGTAATCTATCGTCACAATACACACAATTCAAATTATTTAATAATAAAGAATCATAAAATCTAAATGAAAACTAACCAGATTAAGGAAAAATATAGATATCAGCTGAAAAACCTCAGAACTAAAAAGGTGGAGAATATGCACATATAAAAAAAAATATATAAAAATATGTTGGAATATTGCGGAAATGGTAAATTCAGTCCTGCTTGTTTCCTAATTGTATCACTGGGTCATATTGAGACAATGTAGCTTGATAAACTAAAGCTCCTCTTGGAGTGGGGGCACAATCCACAGAGATGGTATTTCTCACAAATGTATCGCTGGAGGGTAATGTCCCATGGAGGTAGAATAAGTATAGAATGTCCTCACCAGTCTTGTGGTGCTTCTTTGAGTGGAGCCTCATCCACCAGGAGAAGTATTTTTCCCGAAAGCATATGAATGGTCCCAATTGTAAATGCTGCAACATACGATCCAGTGTTAATTCAAGCAATTACACCATAGATCAGTCCTTGAGGTAATAGTGGGTGAACCTCCTGACGCGTTTCACTGCTATCCTGTGCAGCTTTATCAAAGGTGACTGTCCATGTCTCTTGTTGGGGTTTAAATACCCTCCTTAATAGGCAGCTGATTGCACCTGATTCAGGTAATTACTAAAGTGCATTTTCGTGTATACAAACATTAAAAACAATTCATAAAACATGTAATATATTTCTCTATATAGACTCGGAGACAGACTTACCATAAAAGATAATTGTGTTCTCAAAGAAAGCTGTAAGTTTGAGTATTACTTGCTGTCAGATTGGAACAGAGTTTCCAGTAAGTCAGACACAGAGATAGTCACATGACATTCACATTACGGGATTACAGCACGTAATAGCCCTAATTTAATGATTATGTTTATTAATGAACGGAGGAGTGTTCTTACTAGAATCAGTGTCTATTTACTTTTTTGTGATGATCTCTCAGAATACCTGATCGCCGCTAAGTTTCATATTGACATCGCGGCTTCCTGGTTTACGGGTCACCAGTGACTTCCGGTGGTTGAACCGTATGGCGTTACATCACTTCCTGCCTGGAGGCTACGAGTAATGATTACGACAAGGGACATGGACAGTCACCTTTGATAAAGCTGCACAGGATAGCAGTGAAAAACGTCAGTTGGTTCACCCACTATTACTTCAAGGACTGATCTATGGTGTAATTGCTTGAATTAACACTGGATCATATGTTGCAGCATTTACAATTGGGACCATTCATATGCTTTCTGGAAAAATACTCCTCCTGGTGGATGAGGCTCCATTCAAAGACGCACCACAAGACTGGTGAGGACGTTCTGTACTTAATCTACCTCCATGGGACATTACCCTCCAGCGATACATTTGTGAGAAATACCATCTCTGTGGATTGTGCCCCCACTCCAAGAGGAGCTTTAGTCTATCAAGCTACATTGTCTCAATATGACCCAGTGATACAATTAGGAAATAAGCAGGACTGAATTTACCGTTTCTGCAATATTCCAACATATTTTTTTATATTTTTTCTTTTTTACATGTGCATATTCTCCACCTTTTTAGTTCTGTTTTTCAGCTGATATCTATACTTTTCCTTAATCTGGTTATTTTTCATGTAGATTTTATGATTCTTAATTATTAAATAATTTGAATATGAATTGTGTGTATTGTGACCAATTTATAAGTGCAATTGTTTGTTAATGAATAGAATTTCAGCGCTGCTACCTTTTATATGAGTGTTGTTTCAGCTTTTATTGGAGCTGACTACTCCAGTTTTTAGTAGCTGCTTTAGAACAACAATCCATTTCAGTGTCCAAATACACCTTAATTGGTTAATTATTTTCATAGTAATCCATCGTATACATATTAATAATAATAATAATAATAATTTTATTTATATAGCACTTTTCTCCCATAAGATTCAAAGTCGCTTTACAGACATCAGAAAACATGGTACATTTTACAAGGATTTGGTGTTGCCAAAAAATAGAAAACCACACAGAGATAATTAAAATCAACTGAAACATAGAGAGCACAATAAGCATATTGCAGGGTTGGTGCAGGCATTTTGGGAAATAACTTCCATGGGTTATATATTCCACCCACAAAGGTACCACATGAAGCAGCCGTCTTGGTCGAACAACGTAGGATTACCCTGGATGGAATAGGTTACTCCTAGAAGAGATGACACAAAATGGGTGGTTGCAGTGTCCCGATGCTAGGAGTAGGGTCCCAGCATAATAGTCAGGTTCATGTATTTTTCATCCCATCCACGAGTGTACCAGGTGAGGCAGCCATGGTGGGCGCACTACGAAGGTTGCACTGTGGGTGATAAGCCATACAAGGAGCCAAGGCATATATGGGAAAACTGACACATATGTGGCAGCATGATATACCCTGTGTGAATAGATCCACATGAAGTACATCCTGCCCATGGAGGATGCACTTCAGTGGATGTATAGCACACCAGTATATCATACAGTGGATGTATAGCACACCAGCATAGCATACAGTGGATGTATAGCACACCAGTATAGCATACAGTTGATGTATAGCACCCCAGTATAGCATACAGTGGAGGTATAGCACACCAGTATAGCATACAGTGGATGTATAGCACACCAGTATAGCATACAGTGGAGGTATAGCACACCAGTATATCATACAGTGGAGGTAAAGAACACCAGTATAGCATACAGTGGAGGTATAGCACACCAGTATATCATACAGTGGAGGTATAGCACACCAGTATAGCATACAGTGGAGGTATAGCACACCAGTATATCATACAGTGGAGGTATAGCACACCAGTATATCATACAGTGGATGTATAGCACACCAGTATATCATACAGTAGGGTGGAAGTACATTTTACAAAACAGGGAATAGTAAATACAGCAAACAGTGCTGCAGTTCGGGGATGAGATCTACGGGTGACTGAAACATTTGAAATATGAAATGCACTGAATGAATACATCCACGTATTTGTTCATTCTGTCAAGAATGAACCATCCGAGGCAGCCATCTGGGGCGCACTGCCTAGGTTACATCTGGCAGGGTGTGCAAGTAGCGGAAGTCTAACATCCAGGTGGAGAAAAAATAAAAAGAATAAATGGTGACCGCATTTTAAGTTAAAACCATGCTAAACTTAATCAGAAATTAAAAAATGATAGAGTGATCTGCAAAAAGCCACAGCGTCTCCTTCGCTCGAGTGTGCGGGTTTGTTGCATCCAGCAGTTTGTGGAGTTCGATTTGCCTGCAGCATGAGACAGCAGATGACCCAGTCTCAGGGGAGTGTAAATGAAGGTGGAGTGGCAGCATTCCTGTGTGTTCGTGAGATTGTTTAAATTTTGGTTAGAAAGTAGTCAATAGTCCAAACCCAGTTCGAACTCCGGTTCTGACTCCATGCTTCAGATGGCATGCTTAAAATGCAGGCTAAAGTGGCAGGCCAAGCCTGTGTGTGCAGGCTTTAAAATATTCACATGTTGCAACATATTATCAGAATTATTTTGGTTCATTTTATCAAACATAACTATTTCTTGTAACATTTATAGTTAGAATAACTAATGAACTATAATCCATAACATATAGTTGTACCATTACTATATAAGAACCTTTCTATTGGGGGATAATGATATATATCAGATTCTATAGATTACTACATGAGAGTATATATCAGAATCTCCATATTATAATACTGAGTTTAATTCAATAGTCTCATTAAGTCCAACAGGATGTAGTGAATTGAACTGCAGGGTCCAGTATACTTCTTGATTACATAGTTTGTTAAATCTGTCTCCTCCCCTCGCTGTATATGGGATTGTTTCGATCCCCACAATTGAAAGGCAACTTGGATTACCATTGTGATCCTGGCCATAATGTCGTGACACACTGTGATATTGATAACGGTTCAAAATATTGCATCTGTGCTCCATGAATCGCACATGTAGTGGTCTAGTGGTACGACCCACGCAGTACAGTCCACAGCCACATGAAAGTACGTATATAATATAGCAAGTCTCACAATTCATAAAGTTTTTTAAGGTGTAATGTTCTTTATGTGTGGGTATCATAATTGTAGTAGTCCTTCTGTTTACATGGGAACACATATTACATCTGGATTTTCCACATTTATAGAAACCAGATAGTCTCTGAACTAACCAATCTGTACCTCCTCCTTGTGTTTTATCTATTTTTTCAGCTTTCAAATGGCTTGGTGCCAAAATCTTTTTTTTATCGATCTATTTTTTCTATAGATGATCTGTGGATTGGTGGGTAAAAGATCACTAAATATGATATTTTGTTTCAATATGGGATAATTTCGCTTGATAATCCCCTTAATTCCCTAAATATAGAACTTTATTTATAATATAGTTGGTAGAATTGCTAATTTTTATATCCTCCTTCAGCTCTTTTTCCAGTAATTTGATTAGGGATATCCTATTGCCATCAGTGTCTTAGAACAGAAAGGCCACAGAGGCTCAGAGTTTGCTAAAGCAAAGTGCATTGTAAGAAACAGAAGAGGGACAGTAACAACTACAAGCACAAGATGTCAGCAATTGTACATCCTTGGCACACAGAACTGTTATGCAATAATGACAACTGAGTCGCAGTCATTGGAACTCTGAAATAGAAGGTTTGGTAATCTTGGATATGACAGAGTTCAGAAGCTACAGAACAGGATGGTCATAGGAATGTTGGCGACTAGCACAGAGAAACTATATGTGAAAGCTGTATTGTGGGGAAACAAAGTTGTCAGCAGTTTCCAAAATCAACAAGCAGAGCTACAATAACACTAAAAATAGTACATTCAGATGTGTGTGGTCCAGTGGAAGCAAAGTCTGTGAGTGGATACAGATACTTTGTGACATTTATAGATGACTTCACAAGGATGACACGTGTACTTCATCAGAGAGAAATCTGAAGTGGCTAAAAGTTTGCAGATTACAAGAGACTTGTAGAAGTTCAAACTGGATACAGACTCAAGGTACTGAGATGTGATAATGGTAGAGAATATTCCAAAAGAGAAGTGGAACAGTTCTTAGAAAAATATGGAATAGAGCATCAATTGACCATTGCCTATACTCCTGAGCAAAATAGTGTCAGTGAACAAACAAAACGTAGACTAGTAGAGAAATCAAGATGCATGCTAAAGGAGACAGGCCTAACAAGCAGTTTTGGACAGAGGCCATGTCCAAGCAGTTTACCTCAAGAACCTTTCTCCTACAGTTACCCTCAGGTGAAACACGTTAGAAAGAAGATACTACAGTGATTACTAACAAGGATTCCCCCACTACAAAGGATTTTCTTTTACATGACACGACCCTGCTGCACAAGGAAGCCTAAAACCAGCATAGGAATACTTCTCGGTAAACTCCAGACCAGAACACACTGGTAATACATTGCCAGGAGAGGAGAAAGCACTGGAGGCAGGGACAATTAACCCTAAACAGCAGTGACAGAGCTACGATCAGCTTACCAGTAAGCGCACAAAGTGAGCAGGACTCCACTCACAGTCACCATTGTATTGTATACACTCTAGAAGTGCAGACAAAGCATCAGGCTGTATATCATTTTAGTGCAAACCTCTGTCCTAATTAATCTCCACTCTGCATATTGACTTTTTTATCATAGTGCTACAATAAAGACATTAGTGGCCAAGAATTAAAAGAGCCGTGTATTAGTATATGAGAGCACATTTTGTAAGGAATATATAGATTATTTAAAAAGGCTATTACACCCCGGATGTTCTACTATCATTGATATATATACTGTTGATAGAAGTTGTAAAAGCCGCGATGGTATAAATGTTGATATTCACTATAAGTATGAATATTGGCATTAAACCTCTATGTAATTCCGCTGTGATTTATTACACAATTGTATGTAATATAGATATACTTCTATTGGATTTATTTACAAATAAATATATGTGACTCAGCCCCAATCACTGCTATTTTTCTACTAAAGGACATAACACATATTGAAGCCTGGTCAAGAGAAAACCAAGTGTAAGACATCTCATAACTTTTGGAAGTATGTCCTAGGTGCATATTCCACATATACCAAAGGAGAAAGGGATGAAAGCTGGATAGTAAAGTGCATCCTGCTTGGCTATTGCCATGAGAGCAAAGGTTACAGGTTGTGGAATCCAAATACCAGAAATATTGTTAAATCCAGAGATGTTATCTTTAAAGAAACAACACAAATTGAAGAAAAGTTGGAAGCTAATGTACAGAGCAATTATGTGTCACTGGATAGAGTGAAAGTTTAACAAGAGAAAATACTGCATATAGCTCTAATACAGATATGTCCTCTTGCATCTTTGCTGCGCACGTGACAAATCACGCCACGCATGGTGCAAGGCGTGCACCCATGAGTGCACCCATGAGTGGATATGTGCACTGTGTTCGCACCCGCAACTCCATAGGATTGCATGGTGTGATTGCAGTGCACACCATAGCGTACCGTAGCATACGCTGCTGCGGGTAATCACATGGTGCGATGCATGTGCATGTTTGTAGCACGATTGGCAAATATGTAGAAGGATACATCTGTATTGTCAAGCCACCTAGGCGATATGATGAGGAATCTGAACACCTGACATTCAGTGAGCCTCAAGGTATCCAGAAGCCAAGTCTGATTTCTGTGAATGGACTTTGCAAGATTTAAAAACCTCAAGTGTAAAAAGGATCAAGTCACGTGATGTGTTGATGCCTTTTCATGTGTTTAACCCAATTTATTTTGCAGGGCTTTATAGAAAAGCTGAAATTAAATCCCAGAATCTGCAAGGAGGTCCGTCCTCCAACCTGACGTGCTCCTGCACATGTGACTGCAGCCATCTTAGTACTTAGCAGCCATCTTAGTACTGTGTAAGAGTGTCACAGTGGAAGACAGATGTCCAGAGAGACCCCATTGTGAACCTGCATAAACCTTTTACATCACCCCTGCACCTACTACCCATTTGCAGAATACACTCACTGGCTGGTGAGCTATAAAGGACCCCATTCCACTCCATCATTAGTGTACATGTAACAGTGACTATACGTCACTAGACCAACACCACTGGTTAAGTAACTGGGCTGTTCATAGTTTGAGTCATCCGCTGGTGTGTGCCTACATAACTCTGCAATATCAACACTTGCACACACATCGTTTCCAACAATCTGAAGAAAGTTAAAGTCAATAATTTCAAGTCCATGAAAGTGATTTCAAATAATATGGATGCTAACAGCCTCACAATTACTAAGGTTTAGGCTAAGAAATGTATGGAGATTTGATAGCAACCAGTGCTCTTTATTATATGGATTGTGGGTCCCTTTGTTGTGTTGGTGACCTATGCTGTCTCATAAGAATGTCATCTGTATGTGCCAGGGATGCCGAAAGCTATCACATATACCTGCCCATTATCCAGTTCCTGCTCTGCTCTGCAAGTCATGCAACTGTTAGCAATGTTAATACTTGTAGCTGCCAGGGAATATAGTTTATCAGTAATATTTTCTCAATGACATTTAAAAAGCCTGGATCCCACAGATTCTGTACCATTGGGAAAAGAACGAACAACGTACATGCACACTAGTGTTTGGCTAAGACACCATGCGGCCATAGACAGTACACTGGTGCAGAACCCTCACCAACTGTATTGGTGTGTTTGTGTGTGTGTGTTTGTTTGTTTATGTGTGTGCTACAACTGCTTAACACCGCTTACCGCTACTCCAATCCCAAAAAAAAGGTAATTCCAGTGAAAGTCCATTTATTCCAGTGTGCAGAGCCGGCCCTAGGCATAGGTATTATAATCAAATGCCTAGGGGCGACTCAGAATGCTGGGGGCATTCCAGGGCTGAGCTCTGCCTGTCCCCCCCCCTGCCGCCGCCACCTGCCGCTGCTACCCTGGAGCCGGCGCAACTACCCGCTGCCTCCCCCAGCACGCTGCCACAATCGGAGCTCTCCGATCGGGCAGCGCAGCGGATGGCCAGGCCGGTTATGTGACAGGGATCCGCATCCGCCCGACCCTTAGTCAGAATGAGCTTCTGCATAAAAGCTCATTCTGACAGTCTACAGAAGGCAGTGGTGGATCAAGGGGGGGCGATTGGAGCGATCGCCCCCCTAGCACAGACAGTCCGCATCGTGCACTGAGCTGAGTAGTCTGTGCTCAGCCTGTGCTGTGATCGGAGCCTGTGACAGGCCCTGAACTCCAGCTTCCAGCTCTCCCCACGGGCATTATGGGAGAGACGTCATGACGTCTCTCCCATAGTTCTGAGGAGCAGCCTGGCGGACCAGAGGACGGAGAACACAGGAGTGGGTTTAAGGTAAGTTTTTTCCTTTGTGTGTGTGTGTGTATGTCAGCAGCTATAAGGGCACTACAGGTGGCATTACTATAAGGGCAGTACAGGAGGCATTACTATAAGGGCACTACAGGGGGCATTACTATAAGGGCACTACAGGGGGCATTACTATAAGGACACTACAGGGGGGCATTACTATAAGGGCACTACAGTGGGAATTACTAAAAATATAGTATATATATATATATTATATATATATATATGAAAAACAAAAAGTGAAAACATAGCGCCTCATAGTGTAATAATTTTGTTATTGTGGGTATTAAAAGAAAAAGTAATGAAATGCCCGTATCAGATGAGTTATATATTTGTGCATATAACCAAACACTCTCGGAACTCCGTATCAGGGTTCTTCCACTCTTTGACTGGCACCAATATCACATATGTTCAGAGTTTAGAGGGAATACATAGAAAAAAGAAAAATGCTCTCATAGTGTAGCATTAACAAAATGTTATTACATATACCCCTCACAATAAACCCCTGGATAAAATCACAATTACATTAAAAAATCTTTCAGATTTGCTTATCTTAAGGGCCACTGCCCAGCTGGAAAAAAGTGCTGGCGTCACACGTCACCCCGTCCTCAACGCGTTTCGTCTCTTACGCTCTCTAGGCTGGACTTCGAAGAGTGGAAGAACCCTGATACGGAGTTCCGAGAGTGTTTGGTTATATGCACAAATATATAACTCATCTGGTACGGGCATTTGATTACTTTTTCTTTTAATACCCACAATAACAAAATTATTACACTATGAGGCGCTATGTTTTCACTTTTTGTTTTTCATAAAAATACCCGGGACAGCGCAATGATGGTCCTTCTGGAGAACATCTAGCTGCCACCAGTTTTTCTGGGAAAGTGTACCTGTGGAGGACATTCAATTAAAACTTTTTGGACATTCAGAAAACTGTGGGTGTAGCACTTTGTGTAGTACCTATTTATTTAATTTTATATATATATATATATATATATATATATATATACACACACATATATACATTCAGCCCGGCACTCTGGATAAATTTACTGGTAATCTCGAGGGTGTCCCCTAGGATAATAAACACATTCCTATACCAAGCTGACCAGCCCCTCAGGAAAAAAACATGCAGCACTCAGTAGTTGTGACAAAGTGATATATTGTCACAAATCACATAGGTTCTGTTAATGTTTCAAGACCCATTTGTTTTTTCATCATGACATGTGCTGAATTAAAGACAGATGGGTTTTAAAACGTCGACAGCTCCTACTGAGAAGGGCCACCTGTTTTTTTCCTGAGGGGCTGTTCACCTCGGTATGGGAAGTTGTTGGGGGGCACCAGTCAAAATTTTGCCTAGGGCACCAAATGGGCTAGGGCCGGCTCTGCCAGTGTGGTAAAGGGAATTTTTTTGCGCCCTGTGCTGACCCTGCCCCCTCCTGAACATGTGACATCAGGATGTCACACTGAGGGGACAGAGCCACTCACACCAGGAATAGGAGCACTGCCTGGAGCCTCCTAAGAACAGTCCTGCTGGATCTACAGGCTGCCAGGTGAGTGCCCAGAGCGTCTTTTACAGCTTTACTAGCTGCAGGGTGCCATTACAGGCACAATTCAAGCCAAATGCAGGTGCGGTGGAGCAGCGATGGTGCCATCCCCATGGGCAGTGGCACCACTCCCACACCTGTAGGCTGGGTACACACCTGCACGATATCAACCAAATTTGGCCAAATTGGAATGACAAATTGGAAATATCGTGCAGTGTGTATGCCCGATTTGCGTGCTCCTAGGGTCGCATGCAATATCATGTGATTGGCTGTGCTGCACAGCCAAACATATGATATTGCATGCAAGGCTGTGTACTTTAATAAAGGATTTAATAAAGGATGGATCAGTGGGCTTGATTAAGGTTGGTCCGCAAGGCTGCGTTTGCACGCAGCCAGCCGATGTTTGCATTCTGAGCATGCGTATATGACGCAGTACACGTGCACGAATCGGCCACAGCGATCGGGAAGCGCTTGCAGTGAGCACGCAGAGTCTTCACACAGTGATTGACAGGAAGTAACTGTTTGAGGGTGGTGATGGGGGGGTGGTCAGAGTAATGCAGGCATGCCTGGGCATTTAAACGCCGCTACAGGGGCGTGCATAATTAAGCCTCTGCGATAGCATGCGCTGGCAGAAGTCTAGATGGCCACAGGAAGTATAGCAGTTTCTGAGGTAGGGTCAGGTCAACCACAACTGTGTGAATGGTTCCGCTGTTACTCGATGGTACCGATGTTTTCACTGACTTGATGCTTGTCATTGGAAGCGGGCAGGCTTTATAAAGTGATGGGCGTCTTGGTATAGTGCTGCGGTTGCCGTGCGATTGCATTCATTAGCATATTTTCGCAGCTAGCGAACCAACCTGAATCAGGCCCTGTGATCATGTGATGTCCAAGGTGAAGGCAAATTGCCCTGAACATTGGCACGATTGACGGTTGTATAAGTGTGTAGCCAAATTTAGATACAGCTCTAATACATTTAGCCCTTTTTGGTAAAAAAAAAAAAAAACATTATGTAGCCTTTCAGTTTTCTTTCCTCCAAATATGTCCTCTTGTTCTAGAAATCATCTTGTTTGAAAGAATCCTAAACTCTAATATTATTTTTAGATGTTTCTATCCTGTCACCTTAGTAAATTATCTCTTGTAATCGTTTGTTATACTATATAGTCAATGCACCATTTTAGTAGCCCATCACTGAATTTTTTTTTTCATTTTTGTTTTTCTTGTACCAGATATGGCCTCCTCAGAGTATTTACAGCGAGGTCTTTTTTATTTTCTTACTACTTATTCTACATTTTCTAATTTGCATATTACCATTATGGAATATCTTAGAAATTGTTTTCAAACCCTTTCATTGTTCCGGTAAGTTTAAGTTATTAACCAAATGCATTTAATTTAGAAGTGAGTTTTATTAGATCTAACAAAATTATTTAATGCCTGTTGAAATCAATATTATTTTATAGTTAATATTTCAAAGTACTTTGCATCAAAAACTTATTGCAAAAATAAATCACATTTCCTTTAAATGGAATCTGGTAGCCAAGTGGGCAGCACACAGCTGGATATTGATTCACGCAGTACAATTAACTAATTTGTTATTGTCAGTTCCCAGTTTAACCTTGCTTTCAATGGGAATAAGGAGGGGATTTAAAATTAACCTTCCTTCCTCTTGTACAATATACTGCACGCCTTACGTGATTTATTAACTACAGCGATTTAATTACATCAACTCCTTTAATCTTCTGTCCTAAACCAGCTACACTGGAAGGAATAAGGAAATTACTCATTCACTGTATTCATTCAATGTGATCTCTTCCCTAAGATAGGACTTCTTTATGTACTATAAAATGTTTTTCAGTAATACCCTTTTACACCAGCGCTAAAACCCGGGTTATTGCAGGGTTAACCCGGGTAGCTCCTTGGCATAAAAGGGGACAGGGTCAGATTTCCGTGTCGAGTGACCCGGCAATCCAATCCAGGTAACTTGCAGGGTTTAACACAGGAATAACCAATGAAACCCTGCAGTGCAAAACGGAGCGATCTGGGTCACGATAACCTAGAGCGCGCCGCATCCCGGCCAATTAGCCAGTTTCAGTGGTGCTTGGAGATCACGTCATCTCCAAGCATCCACTTCCACGCCGGAAGAGCTGGGTCACTGCAGACCCGGCTCCAGTGTGAACGCTCTGAATCAGGGCCGTTTTCTTTTTCTTTAGAACGGCCTCCTGGCCGCTCGCATAGCTGTGGGTGACCACCCACAGCTATAGCGAGCGGCCATGATGATGGTCGCGATGGTCAAGACCACCACGACCATCGGGCTTGCGACGAGACCCTTGTGGTAGGGTCTCGTGGACGCAAGCCCCAGACAGCTTTCAGCTCTAACAGAGCCGGGTCTGAATCAGGCCCAGAGTTCATTAGGTACAAAATTTCTGCAGTCCAATCTATGGGCCTGATTCATTACTGATCGCAACTGCATTTACGCATGCAGACCGCCGATTGTTGCATACTGCGCATGCGTATGCATCGCAGAACGCATGCTCGAAGAAATCACTGCGATCGCAGAGACCACGCAGACCCATCGCAGAGTGATTGACAGGAAGTGAGCATTTGGGGGTGTTGACGGGGTACTCAGCAAAACACAGGCATGTCAGTGCGATGATATACGCAGCTTGAGCTCCCACTGCGTGTGACGAGGTTAGCATTTTCTGAGTAAGGTCTGACTTTGTGTAATTGTGCGTGAGGCCCCGATGTTACTTGTTGGTACCGATGTTTTCGCAGACTTGCAAAGTATTACAGAAGTGAGAAAGGGGAAGTGGGTGTCCTTATGTTGGCCTGCGACAGCATTGTGATTGCAAACATTAGAATATTTTCGCAGTGGGTCTGCGTGCGTAATTGCAGCTGCGATCACAATAGCGATAGTGTATCAGGCCCAATATCCCATATACTGTGAGCAACAGTCATATGAAAAAGAAAGAGCTGGGTTTTACATATTAGAAGAACAAACATAATAATCAACAATCATCTATTTTACACTTAGGCAGGGTCGGACTGGCCCACAGGGGTACAGGGGAAACCCCCGGAGAGCCCCACTGCCTGAGGGCCCACCCCCTCCTCTAGGGATCAAGTTCCAGACTGTGCACTTGTATTATATTGCACAGGACTTTGGTGTATTTTCTACAATGTATTGCTGTTATTAGTCTGGTACATTATTATGCATGCACTAGCAATATTTACCATATCTATATATTTTAAGGGGCCCAGACCCAATTTGGAGGCTGGCCACACCCCTAAGTATGGGCCCAATCACTGCATTCCCCTGGTGGGCCCTTCACGCCCCAGTCCGACACTGCACTTAGGGACCTATTTATCAATCATCCTGGTGATAAGACCATTTTTTATAGCCTGGGACAAGGCTGGTGCTGGGGCCCGCCTACAAAATATAATATTGTGCCCTCCTTTTATGTAATTTAATATTTACTCATTATAATATATTACTGCATAAAACAAATGTTTATTGCTCTATGACTGTCACAGACCATCAGTAATTCTTTAATGACTGACCAAGCATGCTCAGACTTGTAGTTCCATAGCAGCTGGTACTCCCTAGAGTCTGGTGGTAGAGTCTTCACCAGCTTACATGTTTCCACATATAAGAGACTGAGGCCCTGATTCAGAGGCGCACGCTATTTGCGTGCGCTTGCTCTGAATCAGGACGTTTTTTTTTTTTTAAGTTTCGGCCTCCAGGCCTCTCGCACAGCTGTGGGTGACCACCCACAGCTTGTGCAAGCGGCCTGGCGATGGTCGCGATTATCGCGACCATCGGCATTGCGAGGAGACCCTAAGGTAGGGTCTCAGCACTCGCAATGCCGAGTGGACTTCCGGCTCTAATAGAGCCGGAAGTCCATGACTGACATCACGAATGATGTCAGTAGGGCCGCCCACAAATGGCAGGCGTTCCTTCAGGAACGCCTCGGGTTGTGCAACCACCCCCCCTCCCTGCCTACAAAACGGAGCGAGCTGTCGATCGACAGCCTCCCCGTCTTGTAGTGAGCCCCGGAGCAAGTGAAGTTCTCACTAGCTACGGGGCTTGCACACGTGCGTGGCGCGCCGCGCGTGCGCACTGGGCCACCATCGACCCGCTTGTGAGCGCTATGCGCTCGCGAGCGGTCTGAATCAGGTCCTGAATGCCTATAGATTGCAGAGCATTACACCCATATAAATGCCAGAACATTACAACCATATACCTGTAGATTGCAGAACATTTCAGCCATATCCACTGCAGGGCATTACACTCATATACACTATAGGTGTCTAAGGAGGCTGCTTTTGCAATTAAAAATGGGGGACAGCAGCAGCTATTAAAGATATCTGCTGTTGTCTCCTGCAGATACATCCAGGGTACATGTTATATTTGCTGGTAAAACCTGGTGCTGAGCGGGTTGGGTAGGAAATGCTGACGGCCGGGAAGCCGTCTGACTAATTATCAACGCTGCAAGCCCGAACGCTGAAGATCCCGACTGGGACTGGTAAGTACCCTAACCTTCCCCTCTCCCCCCCTAACCCTAACCTTCCCTTAGTGGTGCCTAACCTTAACCTTCCCCCGGGGGTGCCTAACCCTAACCACCCCTCCCCGCACCCTAAACCTAACCCTCCCAGGGTGGTGCTTAACCCTAAGTCCTCCCGGGGGTGTCTAAACTTAACCAAACAAAGGCAAGCTGGGCTTCCCAAATGAAGGTAAGCCGGGCACTGTTAGTGCTTAGCCGCAGGGCCCCCCTCCCCCCCTGCGGCTAAGCGCTAACAGTGCCTGGCTTACCTTCGTTTGGGAAGCCGTCTGTCTAAATTCCGGCGTCGGGATCTGGACGGTCGTCGGGATTTAGATGCCGGGATTTACTCAGACGGCTTCCTGGGTGTCTGCATTTTGATCGCATCCCATGCTGAGCATGGCCCTAGCATGATGAAAAGGGGGGGCATGGCTCACAGGTACTGCATTGGCCGCAAGGTCACACCCCTTGTCACCAGGCCACGCCTTTGCAACAAGGATACAACCCTTTTTCCCTGTCCATACTTCCCAAAAGTTGAGAGCTATGGGTTATATGCAGACATGCAGGTGATTAGGTGGTCAGGGCTACTAAAACCATTTGAATGCAGACAGCAGCCAACCCCGATGTGCCCATGTGTATTTGAACTCAAGACTGGAGGCTCTAGGGTAACATGTAGCCAATTTGGGCATTGAAATTATAACAACAGAATAGATTGGGAGATAATTATTGCGCTGTGAAGCATATCTATTATGTGAGACAATGGGCCTGATTCAGAGTTATAGACAATTCGGTAGCATTGCATGCTGGGAAATAAATATGAGTATTTGCCTGTACTCAGGAGTTGGCAGCATCTATGTGACTGCACCACCCCCTTCCTTTGTGAAAGTAGCCGTCATCTCTATCAGTGCAGACTTGCACCAGCCCTGTCCTTGCTGCAAGAGATTCCTATGACACCAGGCGGATCTCTGCCTGCCCATAATGCCATCTACGCTCCCAAGCCACCCAGTTACACCCACTAAGCCGCTGTCACAAACCTCACTGTTTGCTGCAGCCGCTGGGTCACTTACCTGGTTTCTCGTTCCATGCTCCGGTTCCGTGGCAGACCTCCTGTGATTCAATTTGGCACTTGTCCTCCCTGCAGCTTCCGGCATACTCACTGACTCCCATGTGCAGTATTCCCTCCAGAGCTGACTGCTGGGCGCAGCCATGACAGTCTGTGCCAGATGACTGTCCAACAGGGGACCAGTTTGCTGTCACCTGATGCCTACAGCAAATCCCTGCTTTCCCAGGGGTTTATAGGGATTCTCCCTGCACACAGCACCTGCCAGTGCAATGTTGGCCACAGCCTAGCTGTGTGCTTTCCAGTGAGCTCCTGCAGATCTTATCATTGTCCAGAGACTCCAAGCACGGGTGCGGGGGTTACCCAGGCCTGTTGGAGGGGCCCAGGTCCTGCAGCTCGCTGCCACTGCTGCTACTTTAGTTCGGTCTAGGAGAGAGAGGACTAACTCAGCTGGCTTTCTCCCCAGCCCAGCACACACGCTGCTGTCATGCTGCATCCTGGACTAGGTAGAGAAGCTGCTGCAGCAGCAGTCAGTTTTCTCTCTCCCTGCGTTATATGTAGGGGGGAGCGATTGTGCCCCCACACCCAGACACAGGCTCCCCCCTGTGTGGCATGCGTGGCCGCGAACATGTTAAGTTTTTATAGAGGGGGGCCTGGCCTCCCCGGGTGGGCCACGCCCCTCCCTGTACCTGGGCCTGGCAGAGCTGTCGGCAGTCCTGACTCCAAGTACTATTACCATCTTACTGCACTACTGGCTCCAGCAATCCGGTCCCATTCCAGTGTTCCAGCAATCTGGTCCCATTCAATTGTGTTCAAGCAATCCGGTCCAATTCTGGTGCTCCAGCAATCTGGTTCCATTCCGGTGTTCCAGCAATCCAATTCCAATCTGATATCTAGCACCATCGGTTCCAGTCTGATATTTTGCATCATCGGCTCCAATCCAATAACCAACACCATCGGTTCCAGTCTGATATCCTGTATCATCGATTACAATCTGATAACCAGCACCATCGGTTCCAGTCGATACTTGATTCCATCTTTTCCAGTCCGATATCCTGTATCATCGGTTCCAATCCTATAACCAGCATCATTGGCTCCAGTTCGAAACCTGATTCTATCGGTTCCAGTTCGATATCCTGTATCATCGATTCCAATCCGATAACCAGCACAATCGATTCCAGTCCGATACCTGATTCCTACTGGTTCCAGTCTCTCTGCACCTATGTGTCTCAAGTACCTATCATCTGTTTCTGTAAAGACTTCAGCTGTTCCACCAGTGCCTTCAGTCGCCAGCAGCCACATCTTGCTTTCCAGTACACACAAGTGCATCTCACACATTTCATATTCCTGTCCCAGTCTATTAGCAGCAAATCCTGTATGACAAACAAATTTAAGCACAAGTGTCACAGCTGTAAGTGGAGATCCAGCCAAAATGCATGCAACTGTCCCCTAGTTGCTCAAAGTCACAAATGCAGGCGCAAATGTAAGAGGGGCGCGATGCGATGCCTGCTGCCGTGCAGGTGTACTTCCGTATCTTACCTTGTGTCACACCCTGTCAACTTCAGGCCATATGTTGATCAGATGGTCCTGGAATTACAAAATGTACATGGATACGACTACCTAGGAGGAAGGAGATGATGTGAGAACATGTCCTTCCTCACGTCGACCGACAGGCCATACCGGACCGAGGACCACTACAAATAGATTTGGGTTTTAACTTAAGTGTTTGCTACCTGCCTAACTAGAGATGGCCAGCTTCTCTTCTAGTCGACTGGGAAAACACTACATTTTGGTGGGAGCCTAACAGCTCTCCACTGGGTACTTTGATGGTGGGGCTGCCTACTTACTATACCAATGGTCTGGGCCTAATACCCAGAGCCACTCTCAATGGCCTAATGCCCAGGGTCTTACCGGTGGCTCAGGCTATTAAGACTGCCTACTACAGGGCACAAAGGGACTTGGGCCTAATGCCCTTAGTCCCTTTTCAAAATGATGGCTCAGGCCTATGCGCCTGCCTAATGGTGGTCTCAGGTAGTGGCCTGGACCTAATGCCCAGGGCCACTTTATACAGAGCTCAGGCCTATAGGCCTAACTGGGGTGCTTACTTAGTGACCTGGGCCTAATACCCAGGCCACTTTATATATTCAGGTAACCCGCCTATTATTGGCACTTTTAGTGACCTGGCCTAATGTCCAGGTCACTCACACCTATTTGGGGTGGGCAAATACCTTTTATTGGGCCTAATACCCCCTATGTAGCCCTGGCCTTGTGCCCGCCTATATGCCCACGGGCCTAGTGCCCGACACCTGGTGGTCTGGGTAGGGGTTAATGGTAGGCCTCACAGAGGGCCTACCTTTTATGATGGCTGCTGGGGGGAGCTTCGTTAGCTCTTTTACTTTCCACCCCCACAGTCCTCCCCAGTCCTAAGCTTCTTTCTTCTGCCGTCCTGGAAAGCGGCGCCACCTCTTCCTCCAGCCGCCTTCGATCTTCTCTCTTGATCACGGTGTCTTCTGGCCTCTTCCGTGGCTGCCAGAACTGTTGCCACAACGCTTCTTCTTTGGGAGGTCTTCTTTCCTCCACCTCCGTCGCCGGACTGCCTTTTCCCGCTCAGCGGGGCTATGACTTGGCAAGATGCAATTGGCTCATCGTGTCAGCCTCCTATTGGCTGCTGGACCGCGAGCCGTGTTTGGCTCATGGCCAGAGCCAAATAACCGCCGCCGATTCATGGCTACCGGGTGGCGAAATGCAGTAAGCCCGCACCCAGAGCCAAGTCCTGAACGACGCTTGACCGGTGCTGGGAGCAGATACACTGTCCCAGCGCCGGCCACGGATGTGTCCCGCAGGGGACACATCTCCTTTGTCTGCTCCTGCAGCTGTGCCGATGCTGGGATCAGACACTTGATCCCAGCACGGCTGTCCACACATTTGTAACAACTAAAAACTGCGAGATCCATCTGTAGAGAGGACTTGCGTGCAACTCTGAAGGAGAGATGAATCAAGTCTTGGAGAGAGATAAATTAGAGAAGTGTCCCAAAGCAACCAATCAGCTTCTAGCTGTCATTTCATAAACTATGCTAGATAAATGACAGTTAGAAGCTGATTGGTTGCTTTAGGCCACTTTCTTACTTTATCTCTCTCCAGGGCTTGACACATCCCCCCCTTCCTCGATTCTCACTGCATACATTTAAAGCTTGCTTTCCTGTCAAAAGAGAGCAGAGAAATGTTGGTATCATGCTGAAATGACATTAAAAAAATTGACACAATCAGAACAGGTTTCGCTGAATGGTCAACACCCTTGTGGTTTATAAGGTTCCCTCCCAAAACAATTAAAGACCTAATTTATTTGTGGTTCACTGTTTCTCATTTACCATCCAGCTTTAATCCTATGGCTGCATTTAATAGGCAGGTGATAACCTTTCTGCATTTATCACACCGGCTTCTGTGTTAGAAATGCCAGTCTTTAATAGCATCTGTGCCAAGTATCTGTGAGTGATCTATAGCCATATACAGAAAACCGTATTTTTCGCATCCATCTGCCACTCGGGATACTATACCGTAAAGACTATTTAAAATCATCAACAGCTGGGTAATAGCTTCCCACCAGCAGTAACACCTTGAGAGCTAACATATTGATTAATGCTATATATTGCACAAGTTTAAAAAAAAAAAAAAATCATAAAATTAAAGGGATCTCAACGGGTTTCATGAATATCAGCCAAGCAACAGCTCCATCCACAAATAAATTCCTGTTGGTTTTGATTAGGCCAGTTCCATAATAAAGTCATTTTTCAACTCTTCAATAATTTAGTATTGATGTCCAGAACATTATCCAATGCCCAATTTGCCAGAGTAGCGTTTGATATTAAATAAAAAAAAAAAAAGGGAAAACATTTTTTTTCTGTGAGCTGCTAAATCTCATGATTGCCATTCTGCTGCTAGAGGTGTCCTTTAATCATTCCATTTGCAGAATGAACATCCAGATCCTGCAGATGTTACTGGAAATATAAGTGCAATTATTACAAGGCGGTGTAGTGTTCCAAAAAGCCTCTCAGTGGGGTGCTCAGTTATAAATCAAGGAGTGCATGCTGTGTGTTACCGCCATGTACTCTGCGTATACATTCTCACACTGGATCTATTCAGGAGGACTACGTTATATCCCCCCCTCCCAAACACACTGAGACAAATTTCCTCTCATACGCCACATCTGTGTTAGGACGATTATTAATAACCACATTTCGGGCAAAAAAATAAACAATTCTTTGTAAAATATTGATTGTGAGTTGAAGATGATGATGTTTTGTTTTAATATAATTTCAGCAGCAAGAGAATCTTTACTGTATAGTAGTCTGAGACAAACCAATAAAGCTGGTTGTTGTTGCTAATGTTCCAACTGAAGTCCATAAGTAAAATTCTATTTTCCTGCACAGTTATCCTGTATGATGACTGACTTTGGAACCATAACTGCATAAATTGCTGGATACTGCCCAAAAATAATGTCATAGATTTAAAAGAAAAATAATAATTTAACATGGTCAAATTCTGTCCATAACAATGTGGTTAGAAAACATTTTGATTTTAGGTACCGTTTATGGAGCAAAGTATAGCTCAGTGTACCTGGTATTCTGAATAAACACTTTATGTTGGGAGTGCCCCCTGCTGCATGAAACAGGTGGTGCGTGGTCTCTGAAAGCCAGTATACTAAACTATTTAGTTTAAAATGTAATGGCATTAGGCATGGAGATGCAGTGAAGTCTGTGATATCTGGAAAAATCAGCAAAGCCTGTGCCAGCCTTGTGGGCACCCAAGGTCACCCCAACTTGGAATTGGCACCCAATCCCCAACTTGGAAGCAGCACCTTCATACCCATTGCACCTAACCTTAGCAGGCAGTAGGCAGAAGTGGCATCCTGAGTTCCTCACACTGGGGTCAGGATGCATGATGCATCGCAATTTGCATGCGATGTATCCCGCCACTCATCACGTGCATGCCGGCGTTAATTACTCTGGTATGCATGCAGAAAAATGCAAAGGACACCTCTCTCGGTAAGAGCTGTCCTTTGCGAGTGAGAGACTTTCGGGTATATGACCCAGAAGTCACTCTAGCATTCTTCTGCCCATGATCAGAAGGATGTGGTGCCATGAGGGGAGATGGGAGGGCTCCAAGTGGATCCCTCCTACGGGGGCTTTGCGAATAGAACCCCACAGGCTTCTATTGGGCAGCGCCATCTAAAGATAGCGTTGCCCATCGCATCCAAGCCCCGGGATGAATCGTATTCCGGGATTTGGTGCATATTAAAAATGTGGTCAAACACCCCAAAACTGCATTTCTGGGGCTTTGACAGCATTTCTGACATTCCTGCATCCCGCCATGGGAGTGTGACATCACAACCAAGTGCTACACTGCCAGCCCCTCGCAGACATCAAGGAGCAGTACCCACTAGCTACATGTAAGAAGCTAATGGCTGCTTATCCTTTATCTCTGCAGCAGCTGATCTATGTGGAGGAAGTGAGGGGGCATTACAATCACTGGATGAGTAACAGTATTTCTCACATTCAGGGGGAAATGTATCAAACCTTCAAATGAGAGCAAGTAGAGAAGTTACCTATAGCAACCAATCAGCTTCTAGCTATCATTTATGAAGTGCATTCTATGAAATGTTAGCTACAAATCCTTCACTCCCTTGGTCTACGTGACACTGCTCTCTCCTTGCTGTCCTATCTATCTGATCGTTCCTTCTCTGTCTCCTCTCATGACACCTCTCCCTCCCCCCCCCTACTTTCACTAACAATAGGCATTCCCGAAGTTTCTGTTCTTGGACCTCTCCTATTCTCCCTTTATACGTCCTCTTTAGGTGAACTCATCAACTCTTTTGACCTCCAGTATCATCTCTATGCTGATGATACTCAGATCTGCCTTTCCTCCCCTGACCTCTCCCCCATCTCTCCTCACCCATATCGCCAACTGTCTCTCTGCTATCTCTTTCTGGATGTCCCAGTGCTTTTTTAAGCTTAACATGTCTAAAACTGAGCTGATCATCTTCCCACCCTCTCGCATAAACTCACTTCCCATAATTTCATTATCATTACAGATGTTTAATTTTTTTGCTTCATTTGGCATGAGATGCCAGCATGGCTAAGTCGCTCCACGACGAGTAGCAATTGGATAGATCCCAATTTTTATTTTCCTGCAAAAGTATTCATATAAAGTAGCAAATTAAAAAAAAAATCACATGGCGTGGGTAAATCGCATATTCAGAGGCATATCAAATTTGGCCATACGGCTAGATATTAGGAAAGGTATATGTGGAGTGGACACATCTGTATCTCCTCTAGCCCCAAAGTGCGCTGTCTTGGAGATATTCTGGACTCCTCCCTCTCCTTCAAACCACACGGTCAGAACACCTCGCAGTCCTGCCATTTCCATCTTAAAAATATTTCCAAGATTAGACCCTTTCTCACCCTGGATGCTACTAAAACCCTCATCCACTCACTGGTCATCTCCAGATTGGACTGCTGTAACCTTCTCCTATCTGGCCTCCCAGACTCCCACCTCTCTCCATTACAATCTGTCCTCAATGCTGCTGCTCAGCTCATCTACCTCTGCCTCCCCTCTCCTTCAAGTACTACACTGGCTCCCCTTCAGATGCCAATTCAAGGTTTTTACACTCACCTACAAAGCCCTCACCCAATCCTCTCCCATTTACATCTCTGACCTCATCTCCCTTCACACTCCCGCCCGTCCACTTTGCTCAACAAATGTATGCCATCTCTCCTGCCAACTGATTACTTCCTCCCACTCCTGCCTCCAAGATTTTGCCCGTGCTGCTCCTTACCTCTGGAACTCTCTCCCTCTCCCTATCAGACTCTCCACCTCTCTACAAATCTTCACACGGGCTCTCAAGACCCACTACTTCATCAAGGTCTTCCAACTCTCATCCTAATCCACTTCACGCTCTTTCCTCCCTGTTTACCAGTCTACATATCTGTGTCACGCCTGTTTATCTGCCCCTCCCCTTTAGAATGTAAGTTCTCAAGAGCAGGGCACTCTTCTGTCATGTGCTTTTCCTTATACTTTCTACTACTTTCTCCCCACAAGGGCACCTAACACTTAACTGCTGACACCCTGCTGCTTATTTTGAGTGTTTTAATTGCTAATGCAGCAATGTGTATAAACCATGTCCTTGTATTGTTCACTTACTTGTTTATGTACTTTATTAAGTGCTGCGGAACACTTGTGGTGCCATATAAAAAAAGAAAAATAATAATAATAATACAATCTGATTGGCTGCTATGAGCAGCTTCTCCACCTGTCATCTTTAGAAAGTTTGATACATCTCCCCCTGAGTGGTTTAGGTGCTCACTAACTATTGGCACCCTAGGCAGCCTCTTAGGTTTGCCTAACAGTAACATCGACCATGAGAGTCATGGTCTCTCTTTAAGACAAATAATAAAAACAAGGGAATGGGCCCCCACTATGCAGATGATAGTGTGAACATAGGCCCTCATTCAGAGCCGTACGCTCTGAGCAGAGCGCACGCTCTGCATGAGGGCCGGGCTCCTTTTTCATGGAGCGTCCTCCTGGACGCTCGTATAGCTGTGGGTCACCACCCACAGGCTATACGAGCGTGCATTTTGATGGCCGCGATGGTCGTGACCATCGCGACCATCGAAAATGCGAGCCGAAGCCTGCGGTTGAGGTTTTCAACCGCAAGCTCCGGAGTGATTTTGGCTCTATCAGAGCCAAAATCACTCCCACTGACATCACTAGTGATGTCAGTGGGCCGGCTTCTGACGGGAGGCGTTCCCGTGGGAACGCCCCCGTCAGGGAGGCACGCCCCCGGCACGCCCACCAAAGGGGGCGTGCTGTCAATCAACATTGACAGCACGCCCCCTTTGATCGGACACAACGAGCGAAGGAAAGTCCTTCGCTCGTCGTGTCTGGCGCATGCGCACGACGGAGCTCCCTCCGTCGTGCGCATGCTCAGTGCAGACCATCGACCCACTTGCGAGCGTACAGCCGCTCGCGAGTGGGTCTGAATCAGGCCCATAGCCTAGAATTTAGTTTACCTTACTAACAGCCCTGCCCAAAACCAGTAACACATCTTGCAAACGAGTGTGCAGAGATAGTTTGTGCAGCAATTCTACAAAGATCAATCCTACCACAAAGGCCTGTGTGCTGTGCCCAATATATCTGTAGAATAGAACAGTCCTGATAAGCTGTCCTTCTTGCTACTTACACAATCAGACCAAGATGTATTCAATAGATTCCTTGTACTACCCAGTGTACTTGGTATATAGCATAACCCTACAGATACCAGCATTACAGATGGCCAACCATGGACAAGAAAATTTAATTAGTGTTCTCCATTGCATAATGTTGGGCCCAACTAATCGCATAGCATGGCTTACACTGCACATGTGCAAACACTTTAAGACACCAAAACATATGGGGAAATGGACAGAAGTCCATTCCAAGGGAGTATAAAAACACTTTTCCATGCTACACGTGTACAAAATTGTTGCATTTGAGTGTATCTTAGACTTGTGGCCCCTAACACCTATAGAGGTGGCATGAGGGCAGGTCAGCATTAGATTATTATTATTATTATTATTATTATTATTATTATTATCATTTATTTATATGGTGCCACAAATGTTCCGCAGCGCCTTACAAAGTACATAAACAAGTTGTAGAAAAGCGACTTACAAAACAATACACTACAGATGAGTACAGTAAGGATGATTAAATGTGAGTATAACACACTCCCTGCAGATGAGGCCTGGAGAAATATTAGTAAAAGCCGCCACTTCTCGGCGGGTTAGAGATGAAAATTTAAAGTGGCACTAATATTCAATTTAAAGCCTGGCATTCCTTACACTGTTTGTTTATGCTTCTTTAACTTTTCACCTCTAACCCACCAAGAAGCGGCAGCTTAATAAATATAGCCTTGGACTCATCCACAGATACCCTTCTTAGGAGATGTATCTTTTGCAGCTCTTGGAAGTCTGGTTTAAGTTACGTGGTAGGGATGGCAGGGCTGTCTTAACAGCAGTGTGGGCCCTGGGCAAAGCAATGGACTGGGGCCCCTACCCACCCATTTATGGTAAAAAAATGCAGTGCCTCTTATACAGTGCCCCCAGTAGTGGTCTTCCCCATGCAGTGCCCCTTGTGCCCCCAGTAGTAAGCCCCTTATATAGTGCCCCCAGTAGTAGTCCTCCCTATGCAGTGCTCCCAATAGTGGTACACACACATAATAAAAAACAAACACTTACCTGAATCCCCGCTCCTGCTCCTGCCGTCGCCATCCACTCCTCCGTCCGTCCTCCAGGGCCGGCCCACTCTGCATTATGGGAGAGACGTCATGACGTCTCTCCCATCATGAGCGAGCTCCAGCTCGGCTCCGGCAGTGGGCGCAGCAGTCAATGAGAGTCTGGCAGACTCTCATTGGCCGCTATACAAAACAAACACACAGCTGCCGGCACCGGCAGCTGTGTGTTTGTCACTGTGTAGAGCTGGCCGAACCCTGTCCAGTCAGCACCACGCACGTGGTGCAGCTGTGTCACAGAGACACAGACTGCCCGTGGCCCGCATGGTTGCAGCCATGGCGCCCTGCACTATGTGGCACCCTACTCGGCAGCGTACCAGAAGGGGTCGTTCGTCACGGAAGGGGGGGTCTCTCATCATGGGGGGGGCTGGCGGACAGTGCTTTTTAAAAAACAAAAACATTTACTCACTGGCCATGGCTGCAGGGGGCTGTATGGCCCCTTGAAGCTTCGGGCCCTTGGGCAACTGCCCTGAAAGCCCAATGAAAGAGAAGGCCCTGAGGGGTGGGGGTGATAATAATAGTATTATGATAATAAAACCAGCAGTACTATGTTGCCACTTCTGATTAGATGTTTCTGTATTGAAAATAGAAATATAAGACCAAATTCTATGCAACTTTGCTCTTTAAATGGTCAATTTCTCCTTAGCTTACTATCAGCATAGCTCATCCAAATGTAACACACTCACCGTGTTGAGTGTTTTCCCAGAGTTGTTCACATGGGTCTTTTCGGACAGAGAGGCGAAGGTTAGTTGTACCCACAGATTCAGAGAAGGAATAATCTGGCTTCTTCAGATTTTTGTTTATTCAATTACTATAAATTGCGGGTAAAAGCAATAACTAGAAACAATGCACAAGTACAGTATGTGTGGGACCTTGTGTCAAACAATTGCAATAGTAACAGTTATAACAACATCGTACACATTCGCTGCAGAATGTTTATTAAACTGGAACTCTTCGTTCTTGTGCTGTAAGGAAAAGGGTTAACAATACACCACTTATTATATATGAACAATAGCGAATTTCCCTTAAACTTTACTAAACTAGTGATTAGTAACTTGTATTCCTATTAGGTCACTTTAGCTCTAGCCAGGTAACCCCTGTCGTTGGTGCACGTTTGAATTAAAGATAGGTTTAATGCTATGGGCCGTATTCAACTAGAAGTGAAAAGCCGTTTTCGCATGTTTTCTTGCAATATTTTTCGCCTTTTGTATTTACTCCGTATTCAATTCTATTCTGTTTTCACCTATGCGATAAGTCAAGGCACTGATATAGGCGATACTTTTTCTCCACAGAATAGTAGCTGAAAAAAATGTAAAATCTATATTTTGGGGTGCAGATGTTGGGAAACCACTCAAACCCCTTGGTACACACCCACCCACCCAATGGACAATTCACCACAAAAATAAAATTCCAGGAACACCTCAAAAAATGCCTTTGAAATTTGGGGTGAAAATTACAAAAGTGGGGGTACAACTTCAAAAACTATCGAAATAAGCTTCTGGGGGTGCCCTAAGAAGGGGCCAAGTGTTTTTGGGTTTGCAGGTGCTTGTATGATGGAGGAATTTCACTTTTCTAAAACAACTTTAGAGACATAAAAATATGCTAGTACCCATTTTCAAGTACCCCAAATTTGACAAGACTACTTATTTTCACCAAAAAATACCGCTTAATGCCATTCTTCACCACTTTTGCAAGGACGCTAATAACAAGGATTTTAAACAACTTCATTACCCCAAAATAGTTTTATTAGGGCTATTGGAACACTTCTACATTGATCCCCAATGTTAGTGCATCTTTTTTTGGGGGGTAAAGCTGATTTTCCCAAGTCTGACAGTACTTTCCGCCTGTTGTGCATTCGCCGCTTGCCGTTGTTGCCCGTTTTGGAATTGAATACGGCGGAAAGCGGGGACGAGCACGATAAGTTTCCACATTCAAAACACGCGATGTCGGCGAAAAGTCGGGCAGGTGAAACTTTTCCGCGGGTGCGAAACTAATTGAATACGGCCCATAGTCTTCCTGCTACCTGATGATAACTGCAAATGTTGCACTGACACCCGTGTTGACACTTGAACGCTGCAAGCCCGGGCCTGAGAATTGTTCTTTAATCACCTGAAGATGATCCTGAACACCTTTAATTTAGACTAAAGTCTGTGCAATCTCCTGACTCTAGATCAACCTTTTCTGAGATGGGTTTCGCTGAACTCTACTCTATTTTACTGCAAATTATAGGATGTGATTCCTTCCTGGCAAGCTGGCAAGATAGGGGTTTCTCTTATGTCCTGTATAAAGTCTCACAATATACAAGAAAAACTGAGACTTCCTTACTGTCCAGTTCCCTATTCAGCAACTGCTAAAGTATCCTCTAAGTCCTGCTCGCTATTTCTCTTGAGGGAGAGATTCAGGGGAAGATACTGATCCTTATTGTATAACCAGAGCCTTATTTTTTTGGTAAGCGAAAATAGATTTAAGCGCATACATTTCGCATACACATACATTTCTATAAACTCCCAATAGCTTTTTTCCCCCACTAAATATGTTAATGCCCTGTCTTTAAAAAGATATAGCAATGAGCGTGTCTGTGTATGCATGTGTATGTATGTATATATATATATATATATATATATATATCGTGACACAGTTAGGTTAGGGGGTCCCTCTCCTGGGTAGAGGACTCCTTCCTTACACACACACACACAGCAGCAGGGAAGCAGCACACCAGTGTGGATGCAAGTACAAGCTGGTCGGCGCCAGTCTTTATTGTACAATGTCAGAAACATAAAGAAAACATAAATATAAATCCTAGCTCTGTCGGGGCACTAACTTCACAGGTAGTTCCCTCACTACCAGAACCTGGCAGGGCCTAATGCCCTCGCCAGCAACAAAAGCACAGCACAACACTCACGGTTAGGTTTCCAAGTGTCTCTGAGCAAACTCCCTGCCTGCTCTCCCAGGTGAGACCATCAGCCCTAAACAAACTAGGCTTATATTGGCCACTCTCAGGCGGAAAACTAACAATCCTGTTACCAGGCTGCGAGAACCAAAACCTGGAGTGGCTGTGGGTGGAGCCCTCCCTCACCTCTCACCCACAACCCCCAGGTCCCAAACCGGCTTTTCAAAAAGCCGAAACTCAAGCCTGCTACACTGCAGACTTTCTCCTGGGGGTTTAAAACACAAAAGACAGGAATCTGGGACAAATGTACCTGCCACAGACCACTTTACCAGTGATCCTATCACATATCCCCCCCCTTTGTTTTGACCTGTGGGACGGAACAACTGAAGCCCCCAAACAATGAACGCGTGACAACGCGTCAGCATTGGCCAGCTGGCTTCCTGGCCTGTGTTCCACTGAAAATTTAAAAGTTTGTAACGCCAAGAACCATCTTGTAATTCTCGCATTACTGTCCTTATTTTCAGACATCCACTTCAGAGGGGCATGGTCAGTGATCAATTTGAACTTTCTTCCGACCAAGTAGTACCTGAGAGCCTCTAACGCCCACTTTATGGCCAATGCCTCCTTCTCCACTGTGGCATAGTTTCTCTCATGTACATTCAACTTTCTGCTAAGATATAAAATAGGGTGTTCCTCACCCTCCTTGTTCTGGGACAGGACCGCTCCTATACCTACTTCTGATGCATCGGTTTGTACCATGAATTCCCTTTCAAAATTAGGAGTCATCAGGACTGGTTGGGAACACAACGCTACTTTCAACTCCTGAAAAGCTTTCTCTGCCTCAGGACTCCATTCTACCATGACTTTTTGTTTGCCTTTGGTCAGGTCAGTCAGTGGGACTGCCATGGTGGCAAAGTTGGGTATAAACCTCCTGTAGTACCCCGTAATTCCCAAGAAGGCTCTCACCTGCTTCTTATTCAGAGGCCGTGACCAGTTTTGTATGGCATCAACATTATTGAGCTGAGGCTTTATCAGGCCTCTGGTGTATCCTAGATATTTTACTTCCTCCATGCCTAGACAACACTTTTTTGGGTTGGCTGTCAAACCTGCCTTATAGATGGAGTCCAACACTGCTTGCACCCTGGGTAAGTGAGACTGCCAATCAGGACTATGAACGACCACGTCATCCAGATAAGCAGCCGCATACCGTCTATGGGGCCTTAGAATCCTGTCCATCATTCCTTGGAAGGTAGCAGGTGCCCCATGTAGCCCGAAGGGCAACATCTTGTACTGAAAGAAGCCCTCTGGCGCTGAAAAAGCTGTCTTTTGTTTGGCGCTCTCGGTTAACGGTACTTGCCAATACCCTTTGGTTAGGTCAAGAGTGGTTAAATACCTTGCCGTCCCTAGTCTCTCAATCAGTTCATCCACTCTTGGCATAGGGTAGGCATCGAATTTTGAAACACTGTTCAACTTTCGGAAGTCATTGCAGAAACGCACACTCCCGTCGGGCTTTGGAATCAACACAATGGGACTTGACCATTCACTATGTGATTCTTCAATAACCCCTAACTCTAGCATATTTTTAATTTCTTTCGACACCGATTCTCTTTGTGCTTCTGGTAACCTATAGGGCTTTAGATTAAGTTTAACCCCTGGGTCAGTGATGATGTCATGTTTAATGACCGAGGTTTTCCCAGGTACGTCAGAGAACAGCACCCTATTTCTAATCAGAAACTCCTTGACCTCTTGTTGTTGAATTGCCGACAGGGTTTTTGCCACTGTCACTTCGGGAACTAAGGGCCCTGGACTTACTGGAGGGTCTCGGACGGCCGACAGTACCGTTCTATCTTTCCAGGGCTTTAACAGATTTATATGGTATATCTGTTCCGGCTTTCTTTTCCCCGGCTGGTAAACTTTGTAATTGACCTGCCCCACTCTTTCTAAGATTCAAAGGGCCCTTGCCATTTAGCCAAAAGTTTATTTTCCACAGTGGGAACCAATACTAACACTCTGTCCCCAGGAGCAAAGCTGCGTAACCGAGCATTGCGGTTGTATACCCTCTGCTGTGCCTGTTGAGCCTGTTCCAGGTGCTCTCTCACTATCGGCACTACGGCAGCAATTCTCTCCTGCATTTGAGAAACATACTCAATCGCCATTTTGTAAGGACTAGACTGCCCCTCCCATGTCTCTTTGGCAATATCTAGTAACCCCCTTGGGTGTCTCCCATACAACAAGTCGAAGGGTGAAAACCCGGTGGAGGACTGGGGAACTTCTCTTATGGCCAACAATAAATACGGCAATAAGTAGTCCCAATCCCTACCATCCTTGTCGACCACTTTCCTAAGCATATGTTTTAACGTCTTGTTAAACCTCTCGACCAGCCCATCGGTTTGGGGGTGATAAACCGAAGTTCTTAACTGTTCGATTTTGAACAGGCGGCATAACTCTTTCATGACTTTGGACATAAACGGTGTACCCTGGTCAGTTAGTATCTCCTTAGGTATACCCAGCCTGCTAAAGACATGAACTAGCTCTCTGGCAATGGTCTTGGTTGACGTATTGCGCAACGGGATCGCTTCCGGGTACCTGGTAGCGTAATCCATTATGACCAGAATATACTGGTGTCCCCTGGCAGACTTCATTAAGGGTCCAACCAAATCTATCGCTATTCTTTCAAACGGCACCTCTATGATAGGCAATGGAACTAGTGGACCCTTAAAATGTGTCCTGGGAGCATGATTCTGACACTCAGGGCAGGATGCGCAAAAGTCAGATACCTCTTTATGAAGCCCGGGCCAGAAAAACCTCTGCATTATTCGCTCAGTGGTTTTCTCTACCCCTAGATGGCCTGCCGTTATATGACCATGGGCCAGATCCAACACTGTTCTTCTGTAGGCTTTGGGAACTATTAGTTGTTCCACAATATCTTCCCCCTTCTTTGTCACCTGATATAACAAATCCTGACACATTGCCATGTGGGGATAGGACAAAGGACTATCAGGGTCTACGGGTTTACCATCAACTACTTTTACATTCTCCCTGGCTTTTACCAAAGTAGGGTCATTCAACTGCTCGACGGCAAAGACCTCTCTTCTGACCTCTAAATCAGGCAGACGATCACCTGGCCCAACAACACTTCCCACCTCAATGGGAGGCACATCAGTTGGCGGGCCACAGTCACGTTCCGCATTCTCTAGTTCGCCAACCATAGTAGAAAAAGGGAATAACTCTGACTCAGAAGAAACTCCCTCCTCCACTACATCGACAACCTTCTCAAATGGATCGGGGTTGTTCACCTCTGGAACAAAACGGCTTTCCCACAACTTCCAGAAGTGAGCAAAGTCTCTCCCCAATATTGCATCGTACACCAGACCATGCACCAAACCCACAGAAACTATAGCAGAGCCAATGGTGTCTCGATGTTCACCTCGGCCATAACATAATATCGAGTATCCCCATGTATGCAGGTCACACCAACAGTTTTCCCTGTATGCCTCAAGGGGTTCACCAGCTCAGCTTTTATAAGTGTCACCAAGCTACCAGAGTCTAACAGTGCCTCTACTCGGTTGCCATCTACAGTGAGTACACACATGTGCTTATCAGTCTCAGCCTGCCGGTCAGCCGTACAGGCTATCTGTGCAAAGAAAGACCCCCTGCGGTAGACACGAGCAGTATCACATTGCATAGGTTCAGTTGTAAGTGCACAATTAGCGGCAATATGGCTGAAGCCACCACATCAGAAACACCGAGTCATATTAATGTCTAGTTGTTTACGGGGCAAGAACCTTCATGGCCTGGCAGGCCTGTCTCCAGGTTCTACACCCTCAGTCTTAGGTACATTCCACCGCCCAGCACCCTTCTCCCCTGGAACAGTCTTACCAGTGTCTCTGGGAGTTCGCCGGTGCGCCATCGGGGCTCGGTGGGGCATACTCATCAGCTCCTCAGCCGCCACGTACCTCTCCACCAGCTCGACCAACTGGTCCACGGACTTAGGGTCTGCATGGCTCACCCACTTGCGCTGAGTCACAGGTAATGATCGCAGGTACCGGTCCATCACGACCCTTTCCACGATCTGTGGTCCCGTTAGCGTCTCGGGCTGTAGCCATTTTGAGGACAGATGGACGAGGTCATGCATCTGTGAACGTGGAGGCTTGTCCTTATGGAACTCCCAGCGGTGGACCCGTTGGGCACGAACAAAGGTGGTGACTCCCAAGCGAGTTAGGATCTCCTGTTTTAGTTTTTTATAGTCCTTGGCATCATCCAGGCATAAGTCGAAATATGCTTTTTGTGGCTCCCCAGACAAAAAAGGTGCCACCAGACTTGCCCACTGCTCCTGGGGCCAACTCTCCCTTTCGGCCGTTCTTTCAAATGCGGCAAGATAGGCCTCCACATCATCGCCTGAAGTCATCTTTTGGAGGAAGTGACTGGCTCGTACGGAGTGAGAGGTGGTGGGAGGACCAGTATTAACATCTCTGGGCCGGGCGACCAGGTGCTGTACCACCTCTCTTATGGCCTGGCTGTTTTCCGCTAAGGCCTGGCGGGTTTCCTCAATGGCGACCTGTTGAAGTCTGTTAGTCTCCTGCTGAGCTCTGGTAGATTCCTGCTGAAGTTTGTTTGTCTCCTGCTGAGCTGCTGTAGCTTGAAGCAAGGCCTTAATAATGTCCTCCATTTTGTCCTGGGGTGTAGGTTGGAAGCTGAACCTTGCCTCTCTGAGCATTGGCTGACGCCTCCTCTATGGGACTCCAAAGACACAGGGTTATTTCCACACTCACAAATTGGGTGTCTGTCCCTTTAATTTTTAAACGGAAAGTTTTCCTCTTGCTGCAACTTCAGTGTGTGTGGGTGCCCGCATTCTCCACCATATTGTGACACAGTTAAGTTAGGGGGTCCCTCTCCTGGTAGAGGACTCCTTCCTTACACACACACACAGCAGCAGGGAAGCAGCACACCAGTGTGGATGCAAGTACAAGCTGGTCAGCGCCAGTCTTTATTGTACAATGTCAGAAACATAAAGAAAACATAAATATAAATCCTAGCCCTGTCAGGGCACTAACTTCACAGGTAGTTCCCTCACTACCAGAACCTGGCAGGGCCTAATGCCCTCGCCAGCAACAAAAGCACAGCACAACACTCACGGTTAGGTTTCCAAGTGTCTCTGAGCAAACTCCCTGCCTGCTCTCCCAGGTGAGACCATCAGCCCTAAACAAACTAGGCTTATATTGGCCACTTTCAGGTGGAAAACTAACAATCCTGTTACCAGGCTGCGAGAACCAAAACCTGGAGTGGCCGTGGGTGGAGCCCTCCCTCTCCTCTCACCCACAACCCCCAGGTCCCAAACCGGCTTTTCAAAAAGCCGAAACTCAAGCCTGCTACACTGCAGACTTTCTCCTGGGGGTTAAAACACAAAAGACAGGAATCTGGGACAAATGTACCTGCCACAGACCACTTTACCAGTGATCCTATCACAATATATATATACACACACATGTTAGTATATCTTTTTAAAGACAAGGCATTAACATATTTAGTGGAAAAAAGCTATTGGGAGTTTATATATATAAAATGAAGCAGCGGTACTCACTGGACTTTTCATCACCATTCATTCAAAAACGGACAGACCCTTATGTCCTGCAACGTTTCGGGAAACGTTGAAAAAAACATTAAACTGAGTAATAAAACCAAAACACTTTATATAGTGCACCCCCTCACCCCTTCTCCTTACCCCCTCCCGCAAGGCTGCAATGTCCTCCAGGATCTAAGGCAGTGACGGGCAGCCTGACAGGTGAGTGATCACTACTCACCTTGACTTCTACTGTATGTAGGCATCATAGGAGGAGCATCAGTGTGCAGCTCCTCATCACTGGCACAGCAGCAGGCGAGCGGCACCAGCGTGATGTCACCACACCACGTTGCGCAGCCAGAGGAGGCGGAGCTGCGTTAAAAAGAAGCTATAGTCCTCCTGGTCACGCCAGTCAGTAAATCTACTCCTGACCGGGCGGACATTAATTAGCGGTGTTTGCGGATCGGCAGTCTGGCTAATGGGTGGTCCGGTGCACATCCGGACCACCCATTAGTTTTGCTACAGACAGTAGAGAGATGAACCCATGCCGGAAACGGAACTGCGGCCCGGCAGATTCACGGCGCCCTCTGCCCGCTGGCGCCCTATGCGCATGCATAGTCAGCGTAACGGGTTGGCCGGCCCTGTGTGTAACTACAGTAAGGCTGAGAGCAGGGCCGGCTCTAGGCTTGTTCCACCTGGGCCCTGTCACTGTCTGGCTGTGCGCTGTCATACCAGACTGCCCATCCACCTCGCTGCTGTGCTTTTGCGTTGGACACACCCACGGGCCGCCCTATAACACCATCAGCCGCTGCCAGTCCCTCCTCCCAAGATTGAGCTGAGTGGGCCGGTGTGACGTCACATGCCATCCCTGCCCGCGCAGTCTCCAATGGCAGCGGTGGTGGACAACGTGGATGCCTGGGCAGTGGGCACTGGCTGCTGCTTCAGTGCTAGTGCGGGCAGACGGGCGGCCACCGGACCAGTGCATGGGGCTCAGCGCTAGCGTGTCTGCAACCTGAGCATTGGGTGGACGCGGAGGCCCAGAGAGGAGACGTCGTCGACCGACGAGGGTGGCCGTGCAGAGGAGATGGACGGAGATGGTCAACGTCACCGCTCATCATGGGCTGGCTGCTGGCACTGGCAGGCAGGCATGCCTGTGTGTGCCGGCGTGCCACACCCCACCACATACAGGACCTCATTCAGAGTCGGTCGTTGCGGCCGCAAGGTCATACGCAGCCGATGTTCGCTGAACTGTGCATGCGTAAAGTTCGCAATGCGCGTGCGCAAACTAGCTGTTACGATCAGAAATTTCTCTCTCCTTGAACACAGTCAGGTCATTAGTTTGAGTGACAGAATGAACCGTTTGTGGGTGGTAACAGGGGAAGGTGCTTGAAAACGGGGGAGTGGAGATCCGAACGCAGGCGTGCCTAATTATGCGAACAGCGTTTAATGGGAGTGCATAATTAACAAAGTAGTGTCATGGCAGATGTGACATGGGAGGTTTGTACACTGACTTGATCGTAGTGTTTAAGAGAGGGTATGGACAACCTTAAGCTCTACGACCAGCTCCGATGGTTCCCGATGGCCGCGATTAATCCTTATATCCCAGGAGATGACGTGTGTTGTGATCGAGAAGGGGGCGTGATTTAGTCTTACGACCGCTTCTTACCCTCGGTCGTTCAGCTAACGATCTCATCTTAGGACCGCAACTTGTGATTGCTTCATTTGCATATTCGGCCCCTTTCCCCTACGGCCGTGTGGCCGCAACGACCGACTCTGAATGAGGTCCACAGCCTTCCTGTCAGTGCCAGCAGCCAGCCCATGAGCAAAAAAATGGTGTGCCGGACCCCGGAGTAGCTGAATGTATGCTGCGCGCATGTGCGTGACATTCATTCAGTGCCTGGAGAGGGCTGGGAGAAGCCCAGCTAGTGACGGAGTACTGGACTTACCCCCAGCCTGAAGTTATTTCCAGGAGTGCCATTTGGGACGTGGTCAATGTAATTAGACCACGCCCCCATTTTCAGTCACGCGCTGTGAAGCCGCACGTGAGTTATAGCTGCTGTTAACTAGGTGTGCACAGGGTGCTCCGACCCCTGGAGCCGTCCCTGGCTCAGAGAATTAATAAATTGCAATAACTAGCAGCCACTGTATAATATAAGCTGAGTCAATTACTTTCCTTATTGAGAGGGTGAGTTTTAACTGGAATAGTGGGCCTGATGCAGACCCACTCGCAAGCGCTATGCGCTCGCAAGCTGGTCGAAGTTTGGCCACTGCGCATGCGCACGCCGGAGTCGGCTCCGACATGCGCATGCGCGAGACCCGGCTAGCGACGGGCGCTCCGTTGCTACGGGTCTCGCACCAAAGCGGGGCAGCTGTCGGTTTTGATTCACAGCTTGCCCCGATTTGGAGGCGGGCAGGAGGGGTGGCCCTATCACAAGGATCTCGTCGCAAGCCCCGATGGTCGCAATGGTCGAGACCATCGCGACCATCACCTGGCTGCTCGCAATAGCTGTGGGTGGTGACCCACAGCTAAGTGAGCTGCCAGGAGGCCGCACAAAAAAAAAAAAACACCCTGATTCAGAGCGAGCGCTCTATCAGAGTGTCCGGCTCTGAATCAGGCCCAGTGTTCCTTGCAATATAACAGCCTGCTTTAGCTGTAATGTGTTGTGCTGAAGTGGAACTGATACACAGCTAACAAACCTGCTCTCCGTCCCTCAGATTCAGTACCAGGAACAGTGCTCTCTCCTCCTATCCAGCCCCCGGCTGTCAGTCACTTTGAAGGGGAAGGCTTGGGGGCGGCCCCCGCTGACGCTGCTTCCTTCTGGGTTTTGGACGTTCTCCTGGCAACCCTGGTCCATAGTTGGAAAGTCCGCTAATAACAAGCGGAATTGGGCTTTCTTTTTCCCTAAGTTGCTTGTTTTTTTCCCAAGTTGCTTGTCGCTTGTTTTTGGGCTTGTTCTTTTTTAGGTTGCTTTATTTTGGGCTATTAATATATTGAATTGTCTTTATTATGTAGGTAACCTTTTTGTAGTGTCAAAGTACTTTTGTTTTTGTTACATTCGGTTGGCCTTTTTAGCAGATTGTATAATTGTTATATGTATTTTACTAAAATGAACAAAAAACAATAAAGTTTGTGGTTTTAATTAAATTACCCCCACCCATGTACCCCCACATTAAGTTGGGCTTCTTTGGGGACTTTTTGGATTGTTTTGGGCTTGTTTTTCACTCATCGGTTGCGTGTTTGTCATTTTAAAGTTGGCAACACTGCCATGGTCCCTCACTGCTCGCTTACCTCAGGCAACCGCTCCCAACAGCCCTCGCGAGTCATCCTTATATATCAGTGGTGGCGCGCCGGGCTCCTTCCCACCGGCCGCACGCGTCGCTCCAGCCCCTGTATTCCCTTAGCCCTCTATGGGCTAATACTCCCCTACACTGCGGCTACACTTCTGATGTTCCTGCTGTGTGGCCACAAGTCTGGAGTGGGCAGTCTGCTCCAATTTTGTGGTTGTGGATAGAAATAAACAGCATGTTCTTATACTATAAAATTAATTTACATATATTAATTATAAGTTTTTTAACTGTGTATACAATATGTATCAATTATACGTCTTTTAAATATTTATTTCCCTTGCAATGAATTAAATTATTAAACTGAATTGAATACATACATATATATTTATGAATTGGTCAGTAAACACTTTAAGGGTATCACACATAGCTGATCCAAAACTGGAACACACTATACCTCAGTTCAATATCAGTTTTAGTTTAATTCTTTTTCTAAGTTATACCCCTTTCAGACATACAACCCGGGAAATTTCCTGCTCAGACCCGGGAATTTCTCCTGTGCAAATTCCCGGGTACTTGGTCGAGACCCCCCTTTCACACTACAGTGTCTACCCGGAAAATTCCCAGGTAGACCCCTTTCAGACAAGAGCAGGGTTTTTCTGCTTACCTAACTCTTCTCTGCCGTCTGCTCCTCCTAGCCTATCCCCTCTCTGGCTGATGATGATGATGTCATCATTCAGCTGCCGGAAGCCAGCCAGTCATAATGCAGATTTTTTTATTATTATCTTTTAAAAATTTCTTTTAATTCCCTGGTGGTCCAGCGGGAGTGCGGGTGGCCCACTATGGCTGGGACCAGTCGGCGGTCTCCAGCGCGGGTGTCCCCGGCATCCGGCTGGGGTCCTGTGTCGCTGACACAGTGACCGGCGTGGCAGGCGGCCCGCTGTGGCAGAGAACCGCCGGCGGTTGTCCCCACCGTCCGGCTGGGGTTCTCTGTACACAGCCGGCTGGCGAGCAGCAGCGCTGTCAACTCCATGTAAAAGCTGCTTGGTGCTGCCCGGGAGTAGTAAATTCCCGGGTAGCACTATTCAGACAGAAGCAGGGTAATTTCCTGAGACTTAAGTCCTGGGAAAAACCCTGGTCGATTGAAGGGGCGGCTACCCGGGAACGTGTTCCCGAGTAGGTACCTTTCAGACAGACACGGTTACCTGGGAATTTGGCTGAGACAGGCCAAATTCCCGGGTATTAGATGCTCTAATTACTTATAGACAATAAAATATTGTTGACTGCACTCTGAAAGCTTCTGATTGGCTGCCTGACTAACTGACTGCTACTTAGCAACTAGTAATACCTGACTGACTTTCTGGCACCTGTTTTTTTACTGACTGACTGTACAGTATGTGCATTGCATTTACTCTAAGGGAGATGGGGGCATTTGCTAACAGTTGTAGCTTAATAATACAGACATTCAAGCTAAAATCTTGCCACTTTTAAAAAATAAAACAAATCACAGCAAGTGGATGAAATTGCGAAGTGTAATACACACGACTTTGGAAATAGTAGATATTAGAATTACAATTATTTGAGGAAATTATTATAATTTCAAACAGCATCGTACTGAAAGCTATATATATTACAGAAATCTATTTTTCCTTCTTGAAGCTAACCTTCTAATAATTTTAACTCTTCAGGTGCCCATGCACAGTGCGATATAGCAGCCGATCCGAAGGATCGGTATGATATCGCTGCTATGTCGGAGCATGTTATCAGCCAGTGTGCGCTCCCGTGGGGTCGTACATTGCACCTCCAGATCTTTCTGCATGTTCACTTGATCTGGGGATGCGATGTACAATCCCATGCAGCGCTATGCGGGTGGGGGAGGGGGGTATTGGCATATTGGGCGGTTGGGCAGCAGATAGCTCCGTGTGTGGGGACTGGGACCGCCTCAAAATGTCGGCCATCGTATCGGCCGTCGCGTCCCAAGGTGCAAATCGCACCATGTATGGGTAGCTTTATAGTTTATACCTACCAAACATTGCAGGGAAATCTGTGAAACATCAGGTCAGTATATATAAACCACTTTCCTGGTAGGATATAACATTTTGAATGCTGAACATTAGTAGTGTTGGTGAAAAGAATATTTAACTGCATCTCATAAACTTTATTTTGTGTGAAATTCTATAAGCATCACAGTATTGTAACAAAATGAATTATATGAGATATAGGGGTCTATGTACTAAGCCTTAGAGAGAGATAAAGTGGAGAGTGCTAAGGTACCAATCAATCAGCTCCTGTCCCTTTACAGGCTGTGTTTGGAAAATGACAGTTAGGAGCTGATTGGTTGGCACTTTATCTCCGTCCATATTATCGCTCTCCATAGCTTAGTACATAGACCTAATTATTACTGAATTAAGTTCTCAACTCATCAATACTCATGCTTATTCGCCTATGCAGCAATTGCCTCCTATTGTGCTGCCCACTATTTTTCCATCCACAGACGTCATCATTAGTATCAGGGCTTACACCCACCCCATGCTGTGTGCAAAGAATCAGGCAGAAACAGTCCTGTCTCCGTCCATGCGCTACAAACTAGTACGGACGTTGGCATACACACCCCTGACGCTCCCACCAGTAGGATTGGTTCTGCGTATTCACATGGTCGCTGCCCAGGTGCTGCCCATTTAATGGAAAAAGTGAGCAGTCAACGGACAAATTAGACTCCTCTGCTTTTTTAATCACCATCCATGTGCGTTCCCATGATGCGGAGCCTGCGATTGCTTTCTGCACCGCATGCAGAGTTTGCAGATATCCGCGGGATCCATCTGCATGTGGACTTGTGTTTGACTTAAAAGCAGGTCCATGGTCCCCTTATTATAATAGAAAACAGGATGTGTGATGTTTAATTAAATGTGTTAAAGACTGTATGCTCTGAAATGGGGTTGGATACGGGATCCAGGCATACAGAATACCAGCGCTCAGAGGACCTCATTCAGAACCGGTCGCAAGCGCTGCGCGCTCGCAACCGGGTCGATGTTTTGGTCTGAGGAACTCTCTCGCTCCGGAGCTCACTACAAAAGGGCCGGCTGTTGACGATCGACAGCTCGGTCCGTTTTGTAGGCGTGGCGGGGGGGTGGTTTCACAAACAGAGGCGCCTACTGTTTTGTGGTCGGCCGCACTGACATCAGCAGTGATGTCAGTGGGGTGCTTCCTGCTCGATCAGAGCAGGAAGCTCCCTGGGGCTTGCGGCTGCAGAGACCCAACCTTAGGGTCTCGTCGCAAGCCCCGATGATCGCGATGGTCTTGACCATTGTGACCATCACCCTGGTCGGTCGCTAAGCTGTGGGTGGTAACCCACAGCTTAACTAGCGAACAGGAGGCCGCACTAAAAAATAGAAGCGGTCGCCCTCATTCAGAACGAGCGCTCGCTTCTTGCGAGCACCTCTGAATGAGGGCCAGAATCCCAATGCCGCTATCCCAAATATTTGGAAATACCGACACTTGTACGTAAGTATCTAACCCTACTCCTGACCCGGCTCCTAAACCGAACCCTGCTATCCAGCAGCCTGACCCTCCCCTCCAGCAGCCTAAACCTAACCATCCCTCCGCAGATGGAATGGGTATGAAATCCCAGCAATCAGGATGCCAGCTGTCACTATACTGACAGCGGTATCCCAATGCTCAGGATCCCGACATGGGTCAGGTAAGTATACTTACCCTCCCCCCTTCTCCCCCTAAACCTCTGTTTCTACATCCTAACACTAACCCTTCCCCCACCACATCCTAACCCTAACCCTCCCCCTAGCGCCTAGCCCTAACCCTAAACCTAATCCTAATACTTACCGTCGGGATGTCAGTGATCAGGATTCTAGAGCCGGGATTCTGACTACTGTCGGGAATCCGGCACCAGGATTCTGACCGCCGACATCCCGACTGCTGGGATGCCGACTACATCCCCTGAAATGTGCTGTCCTTAAGTAGTAGAAGGCAGTGTTACAAGAAACAGCAGGGCTTCAATTTACTTGTATTAATGTTTATTTGCTTAATTATTACACATCATGGTGGGTTTATGCTGTTTTGTTTATTAGAAATAGCTTCAATTGTTTTTAGCTTAACAGTGATGAAAGAGTTTGTACATTTTATGTATTGGAGGCGCTAAAACATTAATAAACATTCATAAACGCGTTTCTTTGTTTTTTGATGTATGCTGTCAGCCCTGTACAAATTAATTAATTTGTATACATTAATGTGAAGCTGTTAATCACTAACAAACACAGTAGACATTGAACAGTCTTGAATATACTACAGCAAATGTTATTGAGTTCAGGCTGTAAATCTAAATGTAATTTGCATACAAATATCGGTCAGTTTACATAATGACAATTTCCTCTTTCTTTATTAAAATAAAAAAAAATCTTAAAAATAAACTTAGGAACAAGGCAAATAAATTTACCTTGAAATAAATAGACCATTTTCTTAGGTAGTGGAGCTTTGTAGATATTTATAGCTGTATTGGCTAAATTAAACAACTAGAAAAAATGTAATTTCAAACAAAATACATTAAAAGACATTTTTTTTTCTACTACTAAATTATGGTCTAAAAGGAACAGATAACCGTTAACACTGATTAAATTTTACAACAGCATTAAAGCCGGAACAATTAAGGTTCAGTAACATTTCATTGATTGGCAAACATATGTTCTCTCATCTTTCATTTGAGTAACAGCTGGCAATCAAAAGGGTAACTAACTTCTCTATTCATTCAATCATTTTGAGAAGGAGTTATTCTGTTGAAGTCACCTATTTCCATTAATGGGTTGCAGTTTTGGGGAATGTTTTAAATTTGGGCATGTTTCCATAGAACACTTTTTGCAGGGGTGCAAGTAGGCGGGGAATTAGGTACAGTAGTATATGGTATACTATAAACTTGTACTGTCAATGGTTTGGGGGGCTTCTTTGCTGTGTGTATACTGTATATACAGAAGTATCTGCACTCTCATCTCAAACATAGACAGTAGCAAGGGTGCACCACAATGGGAAATCCTAAGCCTGGGTCCAGATATGTAGAATTAGTAAATAGAGGGCACTCACTAGTTCCACAGAAAAATTAAGTTTTTATGTTTTATGTTGAAAACTCTTATGTCACATGACATTTCGGTCTCAAGTACCTTTGTCAAGACAACCAATACTTTCCATAATACACACCAACAAACTGTCACCAGAGTCCAACCACTTACCTGATGCTCCTTATGTACCACCACCAATTAATCAGAAAGGTCGCCAAATCTGTGGGTGCATTCTAGACTCAGACGGTTGTGACCTTACTTGCGGTGTCTGTACAAAACGGCGTGGCCTATTAAAATAAAAGCAAGCCGTCTGACCAAACTGGCCCGCATATAAATAGGATATAAAGGTGCCACAATGCTGAGAAAAAACGGACACTAACAGTTCGCAGAACCAGTAAATAAACCACCAACAAATCAGCACTCCCGGTACAAGCGCAGTCTCATTGCGTTCCAGCACTTTCCTGCTCCTCTAAGGTACATCTTATTGGTTGAGACATAGTATTCAATAACAATCTAAAGAATTTCCCCAACCTTGGCTTTATGTACATCCCTTATGTACATCCTTTGCTTAGTAAATATCTGCAGTTCTGAATATTTTTATAAAAATCAACCAGAATTAGAGACCCTCAACATTCACCAAAGTCATCTACAGTATCATTTGTATGTACACATACTGTAGGCCTCACTTGTGTCACAGGATGCATAATTAAAGTGTTACAATGATACAACCTGATAACCAGTATATATTGAAACCCCAGAAACAGCATATAACACAGCTGCAAAACAAGTACACAATACAATACCATGACAAATACAATATATAATACATCTCCATATATATAGTGATGCACCAAGATCAGTATTTAATGCTACCCTTATGCAGTCCAATGTCTAGTAGAGTGTAAAATGCAGCCTTATGTCATAATATAATGTATGCTACTGTCCAGTATATAATGTATCACATTCAGTATATAAGGTACCACTAATTCCAGCATACTGTATAACACAGTCCCATGGGCAAAATTCCAACCTTCTGTTGTCCAGAGAAAGACTGCCTGCATCTGGGCCACAATACAATTCTGCTCCTGTAATAGTGCTTGTTATTACAGTCCTCTCCCATTACTGGGTGCTATCAAATAGGTAATACTTACATTTCTGCATAGAAACAGTATATGGTGCCATCCAAATTACAGAGTGACTTTTATTTTTAAGTTTTATCATTCTAATTCACGTAAAAAGAGAATATCTCCATGAACTTAGCCAGATAAAATCACCCTTATTTTGTTAATTAACTTTTAAAGTGAAAATGTACAGTCAGGTCCATAAATATTGGGACATTGATAGAATTTTCATATTTTGGCCTCTATTCACCACCACAATGGCTTTGAAATGAAACAAAGAAGATGTGCTTTAACTGCAGACTTTCAGATTTCATTTGAGGGTAATTACATCCAAATCAGGTGAACGGTGTAGGAATTACAACAGTTTCTATATGTGCCTCCCACTTTTTAAGGGGCCAAAAGTAATGGGACAAACTAAACAATCCTAAATCTAATTTTCACTTTTTAATACTTTGTTGCAAATCCTTTGCAGGCAATTACAGCCTGAAGTCTGGAATGCATGGACATCACCAGACGCTGGGTTTCATCCCTGGTGATGCTCTGCCAGGCCTCTACTGCAAATGTCTTCAGTTCCTGCTTGTTCTTGGGGCATTTTCCCTTCAGTTTTGTCTTCATCAAGTGAAATGCATGCTCAGTCAGATTCAGGTCAGGGGATTGACTTGGCCATTGCATAACATTCCACTTTTTAGCCTTAAAAAACTCTTTAGTTGCTTTTGCAGTATGCTTCGGGTCATTGTCCATCTGCACTGTGAGGCGCCGTCCAATGAGTTCTGAAGCATTTGACTGAATATGAGCATATAATATTGCCCAAAACACTTCAGAATTCATTCTGCTGCTTTTGTCAGCAGTCACATCATCAATAAATACAAGGGAACCAGTTCCATTGGCAGCCATACATGCCCACGCCATGACAATACCACCACCATGCTTCACTGATGAGTTGGTATGTTTTGGATCATGAGCAGTTCCTTTCCTTCTCCATACTCTTCTCTTCCCATCATTGTGGTACAAGTTGATCTTTGTCTCATCTGTCCATAGGATGTTGTTCCAGAATTGTAATGGCTTTTTTAGATGTTGTTTGGCAAACTCTAATCTGGTCTTTCTGTTTTTGTGGCTCACTAATGGTTTACATCTTGTGGTGAACCCTCTATATTCACTCTTGTGAAGTCTTCTCTTGATTGTTGACTTTGACACATATACACCTACCTCCTGGAGAGTGTTCTTGATTTGGCCAACTGTTGTGAAGGGGTTTTTCTTCACCAGGGAAATAATTCTTCTGTCAACCACAACAGTTGTTTTCCGTGGTCTTCCGGGTCTTTTGGTGTTGCTGAGCTCTCCGGTGCATTCTTTCTTTTTAAGAATGTTCCAAACAGTTGATTTGGCCACACCTAATGTTTTAACTATCTCTCTGATGGGTTTGTTTTGATTTTTCAGCCTAATGATGGCTTGCTTCACTGATAGTGACAGCTCTTGGGATCTCATATTGAGGGTCGACAGCAACTGATTCCAAATGCAAATGTCACACCTAGAATCAAGTCCAGACCTTTTACCTGCTTAATTTATAATGAAATAACGAGGGAATAGCCCACACCCGTCCATGAAATAGCTTTTGAGTTGATAGTCCCATTACTTTTGGCCCCTTAAAAAGTGGGAGGCACATATAGAAACCATTGTAATTCCTACAACGTTCACATGACTTGGATGTAATTACCCTCAAATTAAATCTGAAAGTCTGCAGTTAAAGCACATCTTGTTTGTTTCATTTCAAAGCCATTGTGGTGGTGAATAGAGGCCAAAATTTGAAAATTCTGTCAATGTCCCAATATTTATGGACCTGACTGTATACATACTTTTATTGCATGGTTTCTATTATGTTTTGAAATATCCAGTAAATAAATATGGTGATTACCCATTTGTTTATAGTTATTTATACAAGTGGGAACAGTCATACAATGTACAAAAATGATTATTTTATTATTGTTATTATCATTTATTAATAGTACGCCATAAAGTGTATGCAGAGCCATACAAGAATTACAATAGAATAAATAACAATTCAAAAGTAATCTAATTGTAAGAGGAATAAAAAAGACATAAAAATATAATTATAAAATATCATCCAGTCACAGTACAAATATAGGATCACCAAGTTATGATAATTGTAACATTATATTGACAAGCCATTACATTTTAATGAGATTAAATAGTAAGTGTATAGTTTCTGTGCCACTTTTTGATGTTCCTTTCTGAAATAAAAATTATAATGAAAAAAATTGAATTATATTTTATTGTCAATAAAGTATTATTATTGTTATTATTATCATCATCATCATTAACAATTATTTATTAAATATTATCTATCTATTATTATTATTATTACTACTATCTATTGAATATTATCTACTAATTATTATTCATAATATTTGTATCATTATTTATATAATTTTGTGTTGATTATTATTATTATTATAATTATCTATTAAATATTGTTATCTATTTACTATTACTACTATTATTATTATCATCATTATTATCTATTGAATATTATCTAATACTTATTAAAAATAATATCATTATCATAATTTTATTATTTTGTAGTGATGATGATTATAATTATTATTATTTATGGTATTTAGCTTAAGGTGGCCCTCTAGTCTGCCACATTGTTCTCCCCTGTACTCTCTTGCACTGACATGCATTTGATTGTTTTTAAGAAGCTAGCTGAAAAACAAATCACATTAGTAATATCTTTGTGCACTGCTCATCATGTTATTCTCCTGTAATTGTATTAGCTTATCCCTTCATACTTCAAGCTTCAATAAGCTAATGTTTCTGTTTTATAATTGGAATATGAGATGCATCTTCTAACTTTTAAATACAAATATTTCATGAATATGAAGGCTAGTTACACCCAGACCCCAATCTCTCCTGTAATATATTTGGCTATAAATACATCCAGCAGTTCTGTAATTACTTCCTGTCTTCTGCTGAGCTCGATTATGCCTCTACCAGGTAAATACAATTTAACTATCTTTAGCATTTTGTTGGAGACCCTGGAACTTTATAAAATGTTTAATTGGAGTCATTCAGCACCAATAAACGTTACAAGTCTTTAATAAGCGACACCAGTAATCACAGAAAACAGCACAGACACCACAGAATACACTTCAGAATTGAATATTCATACTCAAGTGCAAATGTTAATTCATTTTGGGCTTGCGTTACACTGGTCTAATTATCTAGTGGAAGAATCTATTAGCGGAGCGCTGTCAATCCCGTAGATTGGGTTCAGCAGAGTGAAACTGAATTGCGTGCTTCTCCGACTAATTGCAAAACCTTTTCTGACACAGCTTTCAATACGGCTTTGGAAAAGATTAAGACTGACCCACATGATAGCAGTAAGAGTAAAAATCATCTGTACGACCACCCAGCCAACACACATAACGCTGGAAATGATTAACGTTCTATATCGTATTTCTTTGTTTCTGCTGTAAAACATTTGCTAAAATTTCCCATGTAGATTACATGAAGACAAAGGAAACAGTATGCCATAGAAAAATACAAAACAATCTTGCTTAGGCCTATAACCTGCATCATATAACCTGCATCATATCTCACACATGCAGCAGATATATTTGAGGTAACTTCTTTGCAGATTTCAGCATACTGCGCATACGCCAAAGAAAGAAATCAGTTTCTGCGCATGCGTCAGATCAGGAGATCGTTACTGAGTATGGATTGACCACTCTGGTGATGAACCACACGTTCTGTGAAATGGTAACTGGACGATGACCAATGAACTCCTCTGTCTCATGAGAGTGTCAATGACGTGTAAGCCGGCTTTCTTGCTCGATCGAAGCGTGCGGATGATGGAGCTGGGACTTCTGTTTCACCCGGATCTGTTAAGCCCAGCATGTTGCAGATGTTAGTCCTGATATTAATTATGACGCCTGCTACGGATGTAAGAACAGTGGGTCGGATAGTCTTCCACATGCAGTCACACAGATTTTTAGCGTACACGGATGTATGTGAGTGGTGGGTACAGTACACTATCTGAGTATGAGGTGTAGTGATGGGCTGAACATACTGTAAGACACCGGCATAGAATACATGTTGTGGATGGTAATTTGTATCTTGCTGTTCTTCATATAATGTTATGGAACATATCGATGTGATCCTCAGTGATATAATTGTTACATCTTATTTCTGCAATGGGAATCGGTATGATTTACCGCCGGATCTATGCCCGACGGTTGGAATCATGAGGAGGAAATGCCAATCGTCCTAAGGTAAGTATTGACTAACCTATTTCTGCCCCCTAACCCTAACCCTCCCTTAGGGGTGCCTAACCCAAACCTCCCCCCCAAGTGCCTAACCCTAACCGTCCCCCCCAGTGTCTAACCCTAATCCCCCCTCTAAGTGCCTAAAGATAACCCCCCCTTCCCCGCCGCCTAAACCTAAGTCCACCGGGAGGGTGACTAACCCTAACCTCCCCCGGGGGTGCCTACCGCTAACCCCCCATTCCCTTAGGCTAAACCTAACCTCCCGGGGGGGTGCCTAACCCTAAGTCCCCCCCCAAGAACCCTAAACCTAAGCCTCCCCCCATGCGGCTATCCGCGCTCGGCGTCCCTTCGATCGGGATGCCGGGCGTCGGTCTCCCGGCGTATGTCTAACGACAGGCGTCGGCATATCGACGCCTGTCTTTGGGCCCTTGCAGGGATATGACAGCCGGGAAGCCGGCTGTCGGGATTAGGTCCGCCGGCTTCCCGACTGCATACCCTGCAATGAGATCCATGATTAAACAAAATGAAAATGTATATATTATTTCTAAATGTCCTCATGAATCTATGAGATAATGCTATTGCAAACACAACATGCCCTGACAAATAATGGCCAACATATGCTCTGTAGAAGACTGAAGAGCCGGATTAAGAGGTGGGGGGCACAGAGAGTACATGTCTTAGGCCACTCTATTTCAGCTTTCCCCCTAAAGATAATTAAGTTACCGCTAGGGGTGCTGTAAGCAGGTCAGACAGGAAGGGGTTGCAGTCTGAGTAGTGACAATGGAATGGGTATGAAATCCCAGCAATCAAGATGCCTGCTGTCAAAATACCGACAGCAGCATCCCAATGCTCAGGATTCCGACAAGGGTCAGGCAAGTATACTTACCCTTCCCCCTTCTCCCCCTAACCCTCTGTTTTTACATCCTAACATTAACCCTTCCCCCACCCCATCCTAATCCTCCCCATTAGTGCCTAAACCTAACCCTCTCCCCTTGGTGCCTAAACCTAACCCCGCCTCTTACTGCCTAAACCTAACCCCCCAGTGGTGCCTAACCCACTCCCAGGGGTACCTAACCCTAACCTCCTCCTCCCATAGTCTAACCCTAACCCCCTGTGACACCTAAACCTAACCCTTCCCCCCCCCCGTGGCTAAGTCCTAACCAGCCCCGTTATACTTACGTTCAGCATCCTGGCTGTCAGTATTCCGGCAACAGGATTTCACCTACTGTCGGGGTTCCTGAGCCGGTCTTCTAGCCGGGTAGTGGAATTCCTGTGCCAGGATTTCTTTAGCCCAGATGCAGCATGTTTGTATAATAACTACATCCCCTTGCAGACAGCATGGCAAATATGAGGTGGTGGAGCTTCTTCTGTCCTCAGACTCAGAGTGGCAGACAGTACATGAAAGATGGCGTGGCCTGATGCCAGGATACACCTCCGGGTTATGGCATTTTGGTGGTGTGACCACCCCCAGCTTTTCTTATCACGTTTGGGATGAGTCCAGCACTTTTGCAGCGACTGAGCTGCCCCCAATCCTCTCCCTGGCACTAAATGGAGGTCATGCACATGATATGCAGAGCAGCGGTGACACAGTGTCCCTCCCAACACACCCCGCACCCCCACGGGACACTGCGGCCTGAGGCCACCCCAATAGGAAAGTGCATGAAAAGTGGTTCTCTCCTGCCAAAATTAGGATAGTTGGGGGGGAGATTTATCAAATCTTGCAGAGAGATAAAGTACCAACCAATAAGCGTCTAGTTAATTTTTCTAGTGCAGCCTGTAAAATGACAGAAGCTGATTGGTTGGTACTTTATTTCTCTCCACTGTATCTCTCTCCAAAATGTTATAAATCTCCACTGATATGTCTGTCAGAGCCTCTGTAATAGTGTGACTCTGTGTACTGTATATCTGTGCGACTCTGTGCATGTCTGTGTATGTGTGTCTATGTACATGTGGGTGACACTGTTTGTATGTCAGACCCTCCTGTGTGTGTCTGTGTGACTCTGTGACTCTGTATGTGTCTGTGTGCTATGCTGGATCTTTCTGGAAGTAACATCACTGGTGGGAAGGGTCAGAGTTTTCACCAATCAAATTCCAACATGATGCAATTTATCAGCAGTCGATTTTATAATATAGATTTATACAGTGCACATAAAAAGTCTAACCAACCTTATATAAATAGTTATTTGTAATGTAAAGTCTGAAATCCAGAGTCAGACTTTTTTCCACCTTTAATTGGTCCTGGCAAGTGACAAAAAGTAAGTGAAAGACAAATTGTCTATACACCCCTAAACTAAATAGTTTGTGGTAGCACCTCTTACTTTTTCTCAAATATCTGCAGCTCTAAAAAATGTGCTTATTTATTAGTAAGTGCTATTAGAATGTATATTTTATATGTTTTAGGTCTAGTGGTCCTGTAAGTTGTTATAAATAGACCTCCCCCTACCTGACACATACACATAAAATATAACTCTTGGAACATATTGTACAGATGATTCAACCAATTACACTTTTGCACTGAATTGAGGATTGATTGTGACAAGTGAAACTCATGATCAGATGGGAGAAGTATGTATAGAGAGACCTACAGGTGCAGATGACTGATACCATCTGGCAAATTAGTGTCTACATTGTGTCACATGCTGAATACATGTAATGACAGAGGCTCGAAAAGAGGAAGACCCCAGTGGCTATAAATATTATCGCATGTTATCAAATAGTCAGCATTAGTTGGAAAAGATGAAGTATTATACGAAAAAAAATACTGAATGAGAAATAACTAATATGGAAAAACAATATTGTTATAACAATGATGTGCTGTATTGCATTACTCTATCGTTATATTATGATCATTACACATGATGACTGTAAAATACTTGTGTAATTACAGGTGTAACAGCATTGTGCCTCACACTTTAAACCTTATGTTATTGCATGGCTAACCTTTATGGCCCAAAATGTATTTAAAAAATGATTGCCCTTTCAATTTACTTTGCAACATATTAAGTGCCCCACACTGTCCAGTTAAATAACAAACTTATCAACATTTTTAGGGAGATTTATCAAACTTTCTAAAGAGGATAAGGGAAGGTGTTGCTGGTAGCAACTAATCAGATTGTAGTTATTATTTATTTGGTACATTCTATAAATTATAGCTACAGTAGAATATGATTAGTGGATGTGGGTAACATCTCTAAGTGTCCTCTTTAGAAGACTTGATAAATCTCCCCCTCTATGTAAAGTTCAGGGACATTTTGCTATTGAACACGTGGATCAGGAGAGAGACAGAGTTGGTCACAATACAGGGATGAATGACGGGTGAGGTTAGGGCTAGGCACCACTGAGGGAGGGTTAGGGTTAGGGGGGGGGCAGTGGAGGTTAGGGTACTTACCTGCCTCTGTCGGGATCTTCATCCTGTCGGGCAGCCGCTGTCGGGATTTGAACCGGCGGCTAAACAACCGCTGGCATTTCATTCCCATTCCGTGTACAATACAGGTTTGCATTAGTGAGGTATTTTATTTGCATACTTATAAGGCATTTGCAAAGTATTAAGTGCCCCACACTGTCCAGTTAAATAACAAACTTATCAACATTTTTAGGGAGACTTTTGTCCAGGAATGATGATGTTTGTCCGTCCAAGATGACGTTTTGCCTCTTTCTGAGTCCTGTTTTTTGGAGGGAAAAATTCGAACTCGGCGTGCAAATTCAAACCTATCCGAGCCTGCACATCCCTATTTTTTAGTGATAGGGGTATGTGTGTGTCTGTCTGTGTCTGTCTGTGTCAGTCAGTGTGTGTGTACCCCATCATAGGCTGAGTAGTAGATTTTACTGTAGTGATCCTAACTCCTGTGTAAGCTCTATCTATCTATCTATCTATCTATCTATCTATCTATCTATCTATGGGCGGAATTCAATTGATTCCTGCCCCCATCGCACCTGATGGAGCTATTCAATTCTTGCTCCTGTCGGGCACGATCAGCTGCCAGCGCTACATTTCAGCTCGCAGCCCCTGGGGGATGAGAGCTGAAATGTGCGAAAAGTGACATGTTTGGGCGCCCAAACACCACTTTTCGCGGTCACGCCCAGCACTTTGGTCGGGTTTAGCTGCTTTATGCGGCTAAACCCGACCACTTTGGGCGCGATCAGCACGAAAATCTGGAACAATTGCATAGCGGCCCGTGATCTTCTGTCACTTTAGACGGGAGATGCGGGCCGCAAAAAACAATTGAATTCCGCCCTATCTATCTGTCTGTCTAATTATTTGTGGCTAGATGTCTTCAAGGATTTGGAAACCCCCTTTCAGAATCCTACGTTTGCCACTGCTCTGAGCCTCTGGAAATAATGGGTCTTTCTCCAGCCTATACTGTATGCATCTTTTTCCCGCCTCTATGTGTTTGTAATTGTGTTACTGTCTGTACTTATCCCAGTTGCGGAAATTTGCTTTGAGCCCCCCTTCTCCGCCCTACTCCAAGTTCAAAGTGCAGTGGGTGACAGAGAGATGTAGGGGGTGACAGGGAGAGGCAAGAGGTAGACAAAGAGAGACAAGAAGGTGACAAGGAGAGGGTGACAGGGAGAAGCAGTGGGTGACAGGGAGAGATAACAGGCAGTGGGTGACAGGGAGAGGGTGATAGGGAGAGGTGACAGGCCGTGGGTTTCAGGGAGAAGCAGTAAGTGACAGGGAGAGGGAAGAGGCAGTGGGTGACAGGGGCAAGGGTAAGAAGTGACAGGGAGAAGCAGTGGGTGACAGAGAGGGGGAGAGGGTGACAGGGATAGTTGACGGGCAATGGGGGAAAAGGGAGAAAGTGATAGGTAGAGGAGACAGGCAGTAGTGACAGGGAAAAAGTGTGTGACAGGGAGAGGGCGACAGGCAGTGGGTGACAGGGAGAGTAGAGAGGCAGTGGGTGACATGGAGATGCAGTGGGTGCCCAACATATTATATCACACTGTAGTATACCCCACATTATGTCACACTGTAGTGCCCCACACATTATACTACACTCTAGTACCCCCCACATTATGCTACCTGTAGTGCCCACACATAATTTTACACTGTAGTACCCCCCACATTATGCCACCTGTAGTGCCCACACATAATGCTACACTGTAGTATCCACACATTATGCCACCTGTAGCACCCACACATTATGCCACCTGTAGCGCCCACACAATATGCTACACTGTAGTCCCCACTCATTATGCCACCCATAGTGCCCACAAAGTGTACTCACCAGCAGCATCCTCAGGAAGCCGGCAGAGCAGCAGTCACAGCCTCACAATGAGTCACACCCATGAGGCTGCGCTGCTGCTAAACTCCAGGTCAGGGGAGCATGTGGGGCTCCTCCAATCAGAGCTCAGCACATGCTCCTTTGACCCCACTGCAGAGACTACTGGGATCTATTACCCAGTAGTGCACTGCAGTGCTGAGCCTGACTGCACTGTGCTCCGGTCCCCTGATTGTAGCTGCTGGCCGGGTCAGTCACAGCCTTGATGACTGCACGGCAAGCAACGGCACTGTACCTGCCATAAAGACAGTGTGAACCCTTATATTGCGACTGGTAGTTCTGCCCCTGACTTATCCTATGTTCGAATGTGTGCATAGCATAATAATGCATATGCGTGTGCACACTGTTATAATCAAGTGCATTGCAAATTTATGCAACATGTGCTACGCCAACTGCCGCAGTACTCACTCTGCATCATTCCCATCATGTGCAATTTATTCCACTTGTATAAATATCAATTGTGGTGAGAGGGGTTGTCTCTCACCTGAATTGTCCACATTCTGGTGGGATCAGCTCCCTCCAAGGGAGTCTAGAGTGAACCCTGTCCAGTTTGCAGCAAGGGAGGTGTGGAACTCCATGTTTTCACAGTTGCACAGGCCCAGATGCCTGAGCAGCAGAGGAAGGGTTTAAAACTCTCACAAACCCCCTGCTCTTGGCCCTGATGCTGTCTAGTGGCCAGGTAGTAGGCCTTAGTGTTGTAGTGCCAGGGTCCAAGGGCTATGCTGGCAGAGCATGGTCAATTGTGGCTGCAAGCCACTGCTGACTGCTAAGCATATATGTTTATTTGTGTTATATGCCTGTGTGTGTCCAGGTCTAAATTCATGTATGCTAAAGTGCAGTGTCTGCTGCCATTAAAAGACACTGATTTAGAATACCTGCCTGTCTGAATCATCATTTCTACACCCCGTGTTACACAATGAATGAACCCGGTGAATATATAGAGGCCCCACTAGGGCTCTTCCCAGCCCAACTAAAGGGGCCCATACATCAGCAATCACAGATTTGGGGATTCCCCCCCCCCCAAAATTAAAGATTCCCCAATCCACCAATCTGTGCCCATACATTACAGATATTTTTCAGTCATTTGCAGATCATTTTCAGCAAATACAGATTTGCCAATCTTGAAAGGCCCATCATGTTATTAGTAACGGTCTGCAAATCTGCTGATTATCTCCATACACTACCAATCTACAGCCACAATTGATCTGTGAAATCCAATAAGTTGCGTTTCATCAGTTCTATTTGGAGACGGATTCACCAATTCCAATCACTTTTTTGGTCGGAATCTGCAATCTGTGAACCCCATACAGTACATTTCAGTGATTAGAGATTAGACCATAATTGTATCAAGCTTGCCAACAACACACTTGTCACAGAATTATAAACAGTGGTCACACTTTGGGTATGGGAGGCCGGCTGTGGGGATGCTGGCCGTAAAAACACTAACAGTGGCATCCTGATGCTTAGAATCCCGACAGGTGTCCGTAAGTATTCTAACCCTCCCCCCTTCACCCCCTAACCCTCCATTCTTGCATCCCAACCCTAACCCTCCCTGCAACCTCCCCTCCCCATTAGTGCCTAAACCTAACCCTCTCCCCTTAGTGCCTAACCCTAACCTCTCCGCTCCCCCCCCCCCATGCAGCCTAACTATAACCCCCCCGGTGGTGGCTAAACCTAATTCACCCCCCCTGCGACGTAAAGCTAACCAAGGCCGCTATACTTACCTTCGGGATGCCGGCTGTTGGGATTCTGTTGTCAGCATCTCAACTGATGTTAGGTTTCCGACACCGGTGTTCTGCCCGCGGGTCTGGATTTCGGAACCAGGATTTCGACCACCGGCATCCCGTGCGGCAGAAAATTCACTACATCCCGTGGTCGCGAACCCAGCTGAGACCCTATACAGACTTGTGGCCCTGCCCGGCACTAATGCCGGGTTGTTGATGCCGCCAGCATCATGTGTGGAGCCAGTGCTTGGAGGTGCGTTCCATCAGTTCTATTTGGAGACGGAACCAGTTCTGCTTCCTCCAGCCCCCCTAACCCGGCACTGCACCGCAGGAAGTTGACGGGCATCCACTGAGATTTTGTTACCAGCGGGCGCCCGGCTCCTTCCCTACAGTGGCAGCCAGAGGCTGGAGTTCATTCCTGAGCTTCGGCTTCCGCAGTGTGCATTATGAGAAAGACGTCATGACGTCTCTCCCATAGTTCTGAGGAGCGGCCAGTCGGATGGTAGCGGACGCAGGAGCGGGGCTTATGGTAAGTATTGTGTGTTACTGGGTTTTTTTTGTGTAAGGGGCACTACTACTGGGGACATTACTACTGGGGGCACTACTACTGGGGGCACTACTACTGGGGGCACTTATATTGGGAGCATTACTATATGGGGAATTACTACTGGGGGCACTAGGGGGCATTACTAATGGGAGCATTACTACTGGAGGCATTACTACTGGGGAATCTAGGGGACATTACTACAGGGGCCATTACTACTGGGGCATTAGGGGGCATTACTACTGGGGGCATTATTACAAGGGGCATTACTACTGGGGACACTACTTCTGGGGACATTACTACAGGGGGCATTACTATAGGGAGCATTATTACTGGGGGCACTAGGCGGCATTACTACAAGGGGCGTAGATTAAATTTTAACCACCGTAAATGTAAATAGCAATGACCACAAAGTATCTACTAAGCTTTTGCTTAAAACATAATGTATGTGTGCAAAAATTAACATTAGGAAATAATTGAGAAGAATGTTTCAGATTTAGAATAAGACGTAATGTGCTGTTGTGTGGTGCTTGGACAAAAGAAAGTGTCTTAACAAAATGGAAACGAGCAGACTAATTGCTGACTTGCAAATTAAAGAACATGCAGAATAAGAATGTAATTAATACAATGAAAAAAAAATGTTCCAGTTCACTGACCCATTATCTAAATCCAATTACTGAAGATTTTTTGCCATTTTTAATACTAATTATTATAACTCCTTATAGCAGAATAAAGTTTAGCAGTCAGAGAAGTGATAAAGTGTAATTATATCTCTTGCAAAATTGTTTAATAAATTTGTGGCTATACAGAACTTTGTTTCTTAATAGAATACATTTTTCAACCAGCTTTAAAGGATAATTGTACCAAAAACTTAGGGGTCGATTCAGACCCGGACGCTAAGCTGCGCTCTCACTGCCCAAAGGGGCCGGGTATCCAAATTCCGTGATCACACTGTCTGGTGTAAGGACGCCCTCTATGTCTAAGAGAGCAACGGCAGAGAGAGCGCACGCCGGTATAAAGACGCCCACTTTTCTTTCTTAGCACACATCATCTCCAGGAAGTGTATGATTAATCAGAACCATTGAGAGCCATCGGGGCTGCACGCAGCGCTTGAGGTAGACCCTACCCTGTTGCAAGCACTGCGATCACTGCAGGCTGAACTACAACCATGTGACATGGACAATGACGCTTCCATGCTAATTATGCACACCCATAATACTCCGTTTTGATGCCCAGAAACGCCGGCGTTCACATCATCACTCGCCCATTCACAAGCACCCTCCCCTGTTACCACCCACAAACGGCTTTATCTGTTAAAGTAGCGCTCAGTCTTTGGCCCATATTCAATTGCCGGCGAAAAGTGCCGGACTTTTCGCCGTCATCGCCAGTTTTGCCTCCGGAAAAGTATTGCGCTCGTCCCCACTACTCGCCATATTCATTTGCAAAGTTCTCAAGAACGCGTCCCGGCAAAAGTCAAATCGGCGAAAAGTACTGTCAGATTTGAGGAAATCAGCCTGACACCCCCCAAAAGATGCACTGACATGGGGGATCACTATGGATACCCTCGAACAGCCCCGCTGAAGGTATTTGGGGTACTTAAATGGTCTCAATAGGTGCTATTTTGTGTATTTGCATATGGGCGGAAAAATAGCATGTAACAATATTTTTTCTCCAAAATAACTAGTCCCAGCAAATTTGGGGGACCACCTGCCGCAAACACCAGCAAAGAAAAAAACACCTGGGGCATACTTGGAGACCGCACTGCAGTCTATTTCACTAGTTTTTAGGTTTGTCCCTCAACTTTACACTTTATCGCACCCAAAACGAAAGTACTTTATTAGGGTGTTCTAATTGGTTTTGTTTTTTGGACACAGTTTACCTTTGGGGGACTGTACTAACACTGCACAGGGGTTGCCGCAACTTTGCACCCCAAAACCCCACTTTTTTCAGCCTATCTGAATTGCTGTTCCCCTCATTCTTGCATGTTCCCGTCACTGCTCCCCTCACTACTGCATGTTCCCATCACTGCTCCCCTCACTCCTGCATATTCCCGTCACTGCTCCCATCACTCCTGCATGTTCCGGTCACTGCTCCCCTCACTCCTGCATGTTCCCGTCACTGCTCCCCTCACTCCTGCATATTCCCGTCACTGCTCCCCTCATTCTTCCATATTCCTGTCACTGCTCCCCACACTCCTGCATGTTCCTATCACTGCTCCCCTCACTCCTGCATATTCCCGTCACTACGCCCCTCACTCCTGCATGTTCCCATCACTGCTCTCCTCATTCCTGCATGTTCCTGTCACTGCTCCCCTCACTCCTGCATGTTCCCGTCACTGCTCCCTTCACTCCTGCATGTTCCCGTCGCTGCTCCCTTCACTCCTGCATGTTCTCATCACAGCTCCCCTCACTCCTGCATGTTCCCGTCACTGCTCCCCTCACTCCTGCATGTTCCCGTCACTGCTCCCCTCACTCCTGCATGTTCCCGTCACTGCTCCCTCACTCCTGCATGGTCCTGTCACTGCTCCCCTCACTCCTGCATGTTCCTGTCACTGCTCCCCTCACTCCTGCATATTCCCGTCACTGCTCCCCTCACTCCAGCATGTTCCCATCACTGCTCCCCTCACTCCTGCATGTTCCCGTCACTGCTCCCTTCACTCCTGCATGTTCCCGTCACTGCTCCCCTCACTCCTGCATGTTCCCGTCACTGCTCCACTCACTCCTGCATGTTCCCTTCACTGCTCCCCTCACTCCTGCATGTTCCCGACACTGCTCCTCTCACTCCTGCATGTTCCCTTCACTGCTCCCCTCACTCCTGCATGTTCCCGACACTGCTCCTCTCACTCCTGCTTGTTCCCGTCACTGCTCCCCTCACTCCTGCCTGGTCCCGTCACTGCTCCTCTCACTCCTGCTTCTTCCCGTCACTGCTCCCTCACTCCTGCATGTTCTTACCACTGCTCAGCCTCACTCCTGCATGTTCCCGTCACTGCTCCCCTCACTCCTGCATGTTCCCGTCACTGCTCCCCTCACTCCTGCATATTCCCATCACTGCTCCCCTCACTCCTGCATGTACCTACCACTGCTCCCCTCACTCCTACATGTTCCCATCACTGCTCCCCTCACTCCTGCATGTTCCCGTCACTGCTCCCCTCACTCCTACACGTACCTACCACTGCTCCCCTCACTCCTGCATGCTCCCGTCACTGCTCCCCTCACTCCTACATAATCCCGTCACTGCTCCCCTCACTCCTGCATGTTCCCATCACTGCTCACCTCACTCCTGCATGTTCCCGTCACTGCTCCCCTCACTCCTGCATGTTCCCGTCACTGCTCCCCTCACTCATGCATGTTCCTGTCACTGCTCCCCTCACTCCTGCATGTTCCTGTCACTGCTCCCCTCACTCCTGCATGTTCCCGTCACTGCTCTCTTCACTCCTGCGTTTTCCCGTCACTGCTCTCCTCACTCCTGCATGTTCCCATCACTGCTTCCCTCACTCCTGCATGTTTCCATCACTGCTCCCCTCACTCCTGCATGTTCCCGTCGCTGCTCTGCTCACTCCTGCATGTTCCTGTCGCTGCTCCCTTCACTCCTGCATGTTCCCGTCACTGCTCGCCTCACTCCTGCATATTCCCATCACTGATCCCCTCACTCCTGCATGTTCCCGTCGCTACTCCCTTAACTCCTGCATGTTCCCATCGCTGCTCCCCTCACTCCAGCATGTTCCCGTCACTGCTCCCCTCACTCCTGCATGTTCCCGTCACTGTTCTCCTCACTCCTGCCTGGTCCCGTCACTGCTCCTCTCACTCCTGCTTGTTCCCGCCACTGCTCCCTCACTCCTGCATGTTCCTACCACTGCTCAGCCACACTCCTGCATGTTCCCGTCACTGCTCCCCTCACTCCTGCATGTTCCCTTCACTGATACCCTCACTCCTGCATGTTCCCGTCGCTACTCCCTTAACTCCTGCATGTTCCCATCGCTGCTCCCCTCACTCCAGCATGTTCCCGTCACTGCTCCCCTCACTCCTGCATGTTCCCGTCACTGTTCTCCTCACTCCTGCCTGGTCCCGTCACTGCTCCTCTCACTCCTGCTTGTTCCCGTCACTGCTCCCTCACTCCTGCATGTTCCTACCACTGCTCAGCCTCACTCCTGCATGTTCCCGTCACTGCTCCCCTCACTCCTGCATGTTCCCGTCACTGCTCCCCTCACTCCTGCATATTCCCGTCACTGCTCCCCTCACTCCTGCATGTACCTACCACTGCTCCCCTCACTCCTGCATGATCCCATCACTGCTCCCCTCACTCCTACATGTTCCCGTCACTGCTCCCCTCACTCCTGCACGTACCTACCACTGCTCCCCTCACTCCTGCATGTTCCTGTCACTGCTCCCCTCACTCCTACATAATCCCGTCACTGCTCCCCTCACTCCTGCATGTTCCCGTCACTGCTCACCTCACTCCTGCATGTTCCCGTCACTGCTCCCCTCACTCCTGCCTGGTCCCGTCACTGCTCCTCTCACTCCTGCTTCTTCCCGTCACTGCTCCCTCACTCCTGCATGTCCCTACCACTGCTCAGCCTCACTCCTGCATGTTCCCGTCACTGCTCCCCTCACTCCTGCATGTTCCCGTCACTGCTCCCCTCACTCCTGCATATTCCCGTCACTGCTCCCCTCACTCCTGCATGTACCTACCACTGCTCCCCTCACTCCTGCATGTTCCCATCACTGCTCCCCTCACTCCTGCATGTTCCCGTCACTGCTCCCCTCACTCCTACATGTACCTGCCACTGCTCCCCTCACTCCTGCATGCTCCCGTCACTGCTCCCCTCACTCCTACATAATCCCGTCACTGCTCCCCTCACTCCTGCATGTTCCCATCACTGCTCACCTCACTCCTGCATGTTCCCGTCACTGCTCCCCTCACTCCTGCATGTTCCCGTCACTGCTCCCCTCACTCGTGCATGTTCCTGTCACTGCTCCCCTCACTCCTGCATGTTCCTGTCACTGCTCCCCTCACTCCTGCATGTTCCCGTCACTGCTCTCTTCACTCCTGCGTTTTCCCGTCACTGCTCTCCTCACTCCTGCATGTTCCCGTCACTGCTTCCCTCACTCCTGCATGTTTCCATCACTGCTCCCCTCACTCCTGCATGTTCCCATCGCTGCTCTGCTCACTCCTGCATGTTCCTGTCGCTGCTCCCTTCACTCCTGCATGTTCCCGTCACTGCTCCCCTCACTCCTGCATGTTCCCGTCACTGTTCTCCTCACTCCTGCCTGGTCCCGTCACTGCTCCTCTCACTGCTGCTTGTTCCCGTCACTGCTCCCTCACTCCTGCATGTTCCTACCACTGCTCAGCCACACTCCTGCATGTTCCCGTCACTGCTCCCCTCACTCCTGCATGTTCCCATCACTGATACCCTCACTCCTGCATGTTCCCGTCGCTACTCCCTTAACTCCTGCATGTTCCCATCGCTGCTCCCCTCACACCAGCATGTTCCCGTCACTGCTCCCCTCACTCCTGCATGTTCTTGTCACTGTTCTCCTCACTCCTGCCTGGTCCCGTCACTGCTCCTCTCACTCCTGCTTGTTCCTGTCACTGCTTCCTCACTCCTGCATGTTCCTACCACTGCTCAGCCTCACTCCTGCATGTTCCCGTCACTGCTCCCCTCACTCCAGCATGTTCCCGTCACTGCTCCCCTCACTCCTGCATATTCCCGTCACTGCTCCCCTCACTCCTGCATGTACCTACCACTGCTCCCCTCACTCCTGCATGATCCCATCACTGCTCCCCTCACTCCTGCATGTTCCCGTCACTGCTCCCCTCACTCCTGCACGTACCTACCACTGCTCCCCTCACTCCTGCATGTTCCCGTCACTGCTCCCCTCACTCCTACATAATCCCGTCACTGCTCCCCTCACACCTGCATGTTCCCGTCACTGCTCACCTCACTCCTGCATGTTCCCGTCACTGCTCCCCTCACTCCTGCATGTTCCCGTCACTGCTCCCCTCACTCGTGCATGTTCCTGTCACTGCTCCCCTCACTCCTGCATGTTCCTGTCACTGCTCCCCTCACTCCTGCAAGTTCCCGTCACTGCTTCCCTCACTCCTGCATGTTCCCGTCGCTACTCCCTTAACTCCTGCATGTTCCCATCGCTGCTCCCCTCACTCCAGCATGTTCCCGTCACTGCTCCCCTCACTCCTGCATGTTCCCGTCACTGTTCTCCTCACTCCTGCCTGGTCCCGTCACTGCTCCTCTCACTCCTGCTTGTTCCCGTCACTGCTCCCTCACTCCTGCATGTTCCTACCACTGCTCAGCCTCACTCCTGCATGTTCCCGTCACTGCTCCCCTCACTCCTGCATGTTCCCGTCACTGCTCCCCTCACTCCTGCATATTCCCGTCACTGCTCCCCTCACTCCTGCATGTACCTACCACTGCTCCCCTCACTCCTGCATGATCCCATCACTGCTACCCTCACTCCTACATGTTCCCGTCACTGCTCCCCTCACTCCTGCACGTACCTACCACTGCTCCCCTCACTCCTGCATGTTCCTGTCACTGCTCCCCTCACTCCTACATAATCCCGTCACTGCTCCCCTCACTCCTGCATGTTCCCGTCACTGCTCACCTCACTCCTGCATGTTCCCGTCACTGCTCCCCTCACTCCTGCCTGGTCCCGTCACTGCTCCTCTCACTCCTGCTTCTTCCCGTCACTGCTCCCTCACTCCTGCATGTCCCTACCACTGCTCAGCCTCACTCCTGCATGTTCCCGTCACTGCTCCCCTCACTCCTGCATGTTCCCGTCACTGCTCCCCTCACTCCTGCATATTCCCGTCACTGCTCCCCTCACTCCTGCATGTACCTACCACTGCTCCCCTCACTCCTGCATGTTCCCATCACTGCTCCCCTCACTCCTGCATGTTCCCGTCACTGCTCCCCTCACTCCTACATGTACCTGCCACTGCTCCCCTCACTCCTGCATGCTCCCGTCACTGCTCCCCTCACTCCTACATAATCCCGTCACTGCTCCCCTCACTCCTGCATGTTCCCATCACTGCTCACCTCACTCCTGCATGTTCCCGTCACTGCTCCCCTCACTCCTGCATGTTCCCGTCACTGCTCCCCTCACTCCTGCATGTTCCTGTCACTGCTCCCCTCACTCCTGCATGTTCCCGTCACTGCTCTCTTCACTCCTGCGTTTTCCCGTCACTGCTCTCCTCACTCCTGCATGTTCCCGTCACTGCTTCCCTCACTCCTGCATGTTTCCATCACTGCTCCCCTCACTCCTGCATGTTCCCGTCGCTGCTCTGCTCACTCCTGCATGTTCCTGTCGCTGCTCCCTTCACTCCTGCTTGTTCCCGTCACTGCTTCCCCTCACTCCTGCATGTTCCCGTCACTGTTCTCCTCACTCCTGCCTGGTCCCGTCACTGCTCCTCTCACTCCTGCTTGTTCCCGTCACTGCTCCCTCACTCCTGCATGTTCCTACCACTGCTCAGCCACACTCCTGCATGTTCCCGTCACTGCTCCCCTCACTCCTGCATGTTCCCATCACTGATACCCTCACTCCTGCATGTTCCCGTCGCTACTCCCTTAACTCCTGCATGTTCCCATCGCTGCTCCCCTCACACCAGCATGTTCCCGTCACTGCTCCCCTCACTCCTGCATGTTCTTGTCACTGTTCTCCTCACTCCTGCCTGGTCCCGTCACTGCTCCTCTCACTCCTGCTTGTTCCTGTCACTGCTTCCTCACTCCTGCATGTTCCTACCACTGCTCAGCCTCACTCCTGCATGTTCCCGTCACTGCTCCCCTCACTCCAGCATGTTCCCGTCACTGCTCCCCTCACTCCTGCATATTCCCGTCACTGCTCCCCTCACTCCTGCATGTACCTACCACTGCTCCCCTCACTCCTGCATGATCCCATCACTGCTCCCCTCACTCCTGCATGTTCCCGTCACTGCTCCCCTCACTCCTGCACGTACCTACCACTGCTCCCCTCACTCCTGCATGTTCCCGTCACTGCTCCCCTCACTCCTACATAATCCCGTCACTGCTCCCCTCACTCCTGCATGTTCCCATCACTGCTCACCTCACTCCTGCATGTTCCCGTCACTGCTCCCCTCACTCCTGCATGTTCCCGTCACTGCTCCCCTCACTCGTGCATGTTCCTGTCACTGCTCCCCTCACTCCTGCATGTTCCTGTCACTGCTCCCCTCACTCCTGCAAGTTCCCGTCACTGCTTCCCTCACTCCTGCATGTTCCTGTCACTGATCCCCTTCTGAATGTTCCCAGCACTGCTCCCCTCACTCCTGCTTATTCCCGTCACTGCTCCCTCACTCCTGCATATTCCTACCACTGCTCAGCCTCACTCCTGCATGTTCCCATCACTGCTCCCCTCACTCCTGCATGTTCCCGTCACTGCTCCCCTCACTCCTGCATATTCCCGTCACTGCTCCCCTCACTCCTGCATGTACCTACCACTGCTCCCCTCACTCCTGGATGTTCCCATCACTGCTCCCCTCACTCCTGCATGTTCCCGTCACTGCTCCCCTCACTCCTACACGTACCTACCACTGCTCCCCTCACTCCTGCATGCTCCCGTCACTGCTCCCCTCACTCCTACATAATCCCGTCACTGCTCCCCTCACTCCTGCATGTTCCCGTCACTGCTCACCTCACTCCTGCATGTTCCCGTCACTGCTCCCCTCACTCCTGCATGTTCCCGTCACTGCTCCCCTCACTCCTGCATGTTCCCGTCACTGCTCCCCTCACTCCTGCATGTTCCTGTCACTGCTCCCCTCACTCCTGCATGTTCCCGTCACTGCTCTCTTCACTCCTGCATTTTCCCGTCACTGCTCTCCTCACTCCTGCATGTTCCCGTCACTGCTTCCCTCACTCCTGCATGTTTCCATCACTGCTCCCCTCACTCCTGCATGTTCCCGTCGCTGCTCTGCTCACTCCTGCATGTTCCTGTCGCTGCTCCCTTCACTCCTGCATGTTCCCGTCACTGCTCGCCTCACTCCTGCATGTTCCCATCACTGATCCCCTCACTCCTGCATGTTCCCGTCGCTACTCCCTTAACTCCTGCATGTTCCCATCGCTGCTCCCCTCACTCCAGCATGTTCCCGTCACTGCTCCCCTTACTCCTGCATGTACCTACCACTGCTCCCCTCACTCCTGCATGTTCCCGTCACTGCTCCCCTCACTCCTACACGTACCTACCACTGCTCCCCTCACTCCTGCATGCTCCCGTCACTGCTCCCCTCACTCCTACATAATCCCGTCACTGCTCCCCTCACTCCTGCATGTTCCCGTCACTGCTCACCTCACTCCTGCATGCTCCCGTCACTGCTCCCCTCACTCCTGCATGTTCCCGTCACTGCTCCCCTCATTCCTGCATGTTCCCGTCACTGCTCCCCTCACTCCTGCATGTTCCTGTCACTGCTCCCCTCACTCCTGCATGTTCCCGTCACTGCTCTCTTCACTCCTGCGTTTTCCCGTCACTGCTCTCCTCACTCCTGCATGTTCCCGTCACTGCTTCCCTCACTCCTGCATGTTTCCATCACTGCTCCCCTCACTCCTGCATGTTCCCGTCGCTGCTCTAATCACTCCTGCATGTTCCTGTCGCTGCTCCCTTCACTCCTGCATGTTCCCGTCACTGCTCGCCTCACTCCTGCATGTTCCCATCACAGATCCCCTCGCTCCTGCATGTTCCCTTCGCTACTCCTTTAACTCCTGCATGTTCCCATCGCTGCTCCCCTCACTCCAGCATGTTCCCGTCACTGCTCCCCTCACTCCTGCATGTTCCCGTCACTGTTCTCACTCCTGATTGGTCCCGTCACTGCTCCTCTCACTCCTGCTTGTTCCCGTCACTGCTCCCTCACTCCTGCATGTTCCTACCACTGCTCAGCCTCACTCCTGCATGTTCCTGTCACTGCTCCCCTCACTCCTGCATGTTCCCGTCACTGCTCCCCTCACTCCTGCATATTCCCGTCACTGCTCCCCTCACTCCTGCATGTACCTACCACTGCTCCCCTCACTCCTGCATGATCCCATCACTGCTCCCCTCACTCCTGCATGTTCCCGTCACTGCTCCCCTCACTCCTGCACGTACCTACCACTGCTCCCCTCACACCTGCATGTTCCTGTCACTGCTCCCCTCACTCCTACATAATCCCGTCACTGCTCCCCTCACTCCTGCATGTTCCCGTCACTGCTCACCTCACTCCTGCATGTTCCCGTCACTGCTCCCCTCACTCCTGCCTGGTCCCGTCACTGCTCCTCTCACTCCTGCTTCTTCCCGTCACTGCTCCCTCACTCCTGCATGTCCCTACCACTGCTCAGCCTCACTCCTGCATGTTCCCGTCACTGCTCCCCTCACTCCTGCATGTTCCCGTCACTGCTCCCCTCACTCCTGCATATTCCCGTCACTGCTCCCCTCACTCCTGCATGTACCTAACACTGCTCCCCTCACTCCTGCATGTTCCCATCACTGCTCCCCTCACTCCTGCATGTTCCCATCACTGCTCCCCTCACTCCTACACGTACCTACCACTGCTCCCCTCACTCCTGCATGCTCCCGTCACTGCTCCCCTCACTCCTACATAATCCCGTCACAGCTCCCCTCACTCCTGCATGTTCCCATCACTGTTCACCTCACTCCTGCATGTTCCCGTCACTGCTCCCCTCACTCCTGCATGTTCCCGTCACTGCTCCCCTCACTCGTGCATGTTCCTGTCACTGCTCCCCTCACTCCTGCATGTTCCTGTCACTGCTCCCCTCACTCCTGCATGTTCCCGTCACTGCTCTCTTCACTCCTGCATTTTCCCGTCACTGCTCTCCTCACTCCTGCATGTTCCCGTCACTGCTTCCCTCACTCCTGCATGTTTCCATCACTGCTCCCCTCACTCCTGCAAGTTCCCGTCGCTGCTCTGCTCACTCCTGCATGTTCCTGTCGCTGCTCCCTTCACTCATTCATGTTCCCGTCACTGCTCGCCTCACTCCTGCATGTTCCCATCACTGATCCCCTCACTCCTGCATGTTCCCGTCGCTACTCCCTTAACTCCTGCATGTTCCCATCGCTGCTCCCCTCACTCCAGCATGATCCCGTCACTGCTCCCCTCACTCCTGCATGTTCCCGTCACTGTTCTCCTCACTCCTGCCTGGTCCCGTCACTGCTCCTCTCACTCCTGCTTGTTCCCGTCACTGCTCCCTCACTCCTGCATGTTCCTACCACTGCTCAGCCACACTCCTGCATGTTCCCGTCACTGCTCCCCTCACTCCTGCATGTTCCCATCACTGATACCCTCACTCCTGCATGTTCCCGTCGCTACTCCCTTAACTCCTGCATGTTCCCATCGCTGCTCCCCTCACTCCAGCATGTTCCCGTCACTGCTCCCCTCACTCCTGCATGTTCCCGTCACTGTTCTCCTCACTCCTGCCTGGTCCCGTCACTGCTCCTCTCACTCCTGCTTGTTCCCGTCACTGCTTCCTCACTCCTGCATGTTCCTAGCACTGCTCAGCCTCACTACTGCATGTTCCCGTCACTGCTCCCCTCACTCCTGCATGTTCCCGTCACTGCTCCCCTCAATCCTGCTTTTTCCCGTCACTGCTCCCCTCACTCCTGCATGTACCTACCACTGCTCCCCTCACTCCTGCATGATCCCATCACTGCTCCCCTCACTCCTGCATGTTCCCGTCACTGATCCCCTCACTCCTGCACATACCTACCACTGCTCCCCTCACTCCTGCATGTTCCCGTCACTGCTCCCCTCACTCCTACATAATCCCGTCACTGCTCCCCTCACTCCTGCATGTTCCCGTCACTGCTCACCTCACTCCTGCATGTTCCCGTCACAGCTCCCCTCACTCCTGCATGTTCCCGTCACTGCTCCCCTCACTCGTGCATGTTCCTGTCACTGCTCCCCTCACTCCTGCATGTTCCTGTCACTGCTCCCCTCACTCCTGCATGTTCCCGTCACTGCTTCCCTCACTCCTGCATGTTCCTGTCACTGATCCCCTTCTGAATGTTCCCAGCACTGCTCCCCTCACTCCTGCATGTTCCCATCACTGCTCCCTCACTCCTGCATATTCCTACCACTGCTCAGCCTCACTCCTGCATGTTCCCGTCACTGCTCCCCTCACTCCTGCATGTTCCCGTCACTGCTCCCCTCACTCCTGCATATTCCCGTCACTGCTCCCCTCACTCCTGCATGTACCGACCACTGCTCCCCTCACTCCTGCATGTTCCCATCACTGCTCCCCTCACTCCTGCATGTTCCCGTCACTGCTCCCCTCACTCCTACACGTACCTACCACTGCTCCCCTCACTCCTGCATGTTCCCGTCACTGCTCCCCTCACTCCTGCATGTTCCCGTCACTGCTCCCCTCACTCCTGCATGTACCTACCACTACTCCCCTCACTCCTGCATGTTCCCGTCACTGCTCCCCTCACACCTGCATCTTCCCGTCACTGCTCCACTCACTCCTGCATGTTCCCATCACTGCTCCCCACTCCAGCATGTTCCCTTCACTGCTCCCCTCACTCCTGCATGTTCCCATCACTGCTCCACTCACTCCTGCATATTCCCGTCACTGCTCCCCTCACTCCTGTATGTTCCCATCACTGCTCCCTTCACTCCTGCATGTTCCTGTCACTGTTCCCCTCACTCCTGCATGTTCCCGTCACTGGTTCCCTCACTCCTTCATGTACCTACCACTGCTCCCCTCACTCCTGCATGTTCCCATCACTGCTCCCCTCACTCCTGCATGTTTCCATCACTGCTCTCCTCACTCCTGCATGTTTCCATCACTGCTCCCCTCACTCCTGCTTGTTCCCGTCACTGCTCCCCTCACTCCTGCATGTACCTACCACTGCTCCCCTCACTCCTGCATGTTCCTACCACTGCTCCCCTAACTCCTGCATGTTCCCATCACTGCTTCCCTCACTCCTGCATGTTCCTGTCACTGCTCCCCTCACTCCTGCATGTTCCCGTCACTGCTCACCTCACTCCTGCATGTTCCCGTCGCTGCCACTCCTGCATGTTCCCGTCGCTGCTCCCTTCACTCCTGCATATTCCAATCACTGCTCCCCTCACTCCTGCATGTATATACCACTGCTCCCCTCACTCCTGCATGTTCCATTCACTGTTTCCCTCACTGCTGCATGTACCTACCACTGCTCCCCTCACTCCTGCATGTTCCCGTCGCTGCTCCGTTCACTCCTGCATGTTCCCGTTACTGCTCCACTCACTCCTGCATGTTCCCGACACTGCTCCCCTCACTCCTGCATATTCCCATCACTGCTCCCCTCACTCCTGCATGTTCCTGTCACTGCTCCCCTCACTCCTGCATGTTCGCATCACTGCTCCCCTCACTCCTGCATGTTCCCATCACTGCTCCCCTCACACCTGCATGTTCCTGTCACTGCTCCACTCACTCCTGCATGTTCGCGTCACTAATCCCCTCACTCCTGCATGTTCCCTTCACTGCTCCCCTCACTCCTGCATGTTCCCATCACTGCTCCCCTCACTCCTGCATGTACCTACCACTGCTCCCCTCACTCCTGCATGTTCCCTTCACTGTTTCCCTCACTCCTGCATGTACCTACCACTGCTCCCCTCACTCCTGCATGTTCCCGTCACTGCTCCCCTCACTCCTGCCTGGTCCAGTCACTGCTCCTCTCACTCCTGCAGGTTCCCGTCACTGCTCCCTCACTCCTGCATGTTCCTACCACTGCTCAGCCTCACTCCTGCATGTTCCCGTCACTGCTCCCTTCACTCCTGCATGTTCCCGTCACTGCTCCCCTCACTCCTGCATATTCCCGTCACTGCTCCCCTCACTCCTGCATCTACCTACAACTGCTCCCCTCACTCCTGCATGTTCCCATCACTGCTTCCCTCACTCCTGCATGTTCCCGTCACTGCTCCCCTCACTCCTGCACGTACCTACCACTGCTCCCCTCACTCCTGCATGTTCCCGTCACTGCTCCCCTCACTCCTACATAATCCCGTCACTGCTCCCCTCACTCCTGCATGTTCCTGTCACTGCTCACCTTACTCCTGCATGTTCCCGTCACTGCTCCCCTCACTCCTCCATGTTCCCGTCACTGCTCCCCTCACTCGTGCATTTTCCTGTCACTGCTCCCCTCACTCCTGCATGTTCCCGTCACTGCTCCCCTCACTCCTGCATGTTCCCGTCACTGCTCTCTTCACTCCTGCGTTTTCCCGTCACTGCTCTCCTCACTCCTGCATGTTCCCGTCACTACTCCCCTCACCCCTGCATGTACCTACCACTGCTCCCCTCACTCCTGCATGTACCTACCACTGCTCCCCTCACTCCTGCATGTTCCCATCACTGTTTCCCTCATTCCTGCATGTACCTACCACTGCTCCCCTCACTCCTGCATGTTCCCGTCACTGCTTCCCTCACTCCTGCATGTTCCTGTCACTGCTCCCTAACTCCTGCATGTTCCCGTCACTGCTCCCCTCACTCCTGCATTTTCCCGTCACTGCTCCCCTCACTCCTGCATGTTCCCGTCACTGCTCCCATCAATACTGCATGTTCCAGTCACTGCTCAATTCACTCCTGCTTGTTTCCATCACTGCTCCCCTCACTTCTGCATGTTCCCATCACTGCTCCCCTCACTCCTGCATGTTCCTGTCACTACTCCACTCACTCCTGCATGTTCGCGTCACTGCTCCCCTCACTCCTGCATGTTCCCGTCACTGCTCCCCTCACTCCTGCATGCTCCCGTCACTGCTCCCCTCACTCCTGCATGTTCCCGTCACTGCTCCCCTCACTCCTGCATGTTCCCGTCACTGCTCCCCTCACTCCTGCATGTTCCTGTCACTTCTTCCCTCACTCCTGCATGTACCTACCACTGCTCCCCTCACTCCTGCATGTTCCCATCACTGTTTCCCTCACTCCTGCATGTACCTACCACTGCTCCCCTCACTCCTGCATGTTCCCGTCACTGCTCCCCTCACTCCTGCATGTACCCGTCACTGGTTCCCTCACTCCTGCATGTTCCTCTCACTGCTACCCTCACTCCTGCACGAACCTACCACTGCTCCCCTCACACCTGCATGTTCCCGTCACTGCTCCAGACTCCTGCTTGTACCTACCACTGCTCCCCTCACTCCTGCATGTTCCTGTCACTGCTGCCCTCACACCTGCATGTTCCCGTAACTGCTACCCTCACTCCTGCATGTTCCCGTCACTGCTCCCCTCACTCCTGCATGTTCCCTTCACTGATCCCCTTCTGAATGTTCCCAGCACTGCTCTCCTCACTCCTGCATGTTCCCATCACTGCTCTCCTCACTCCAGCATGTAATTGTCACTGCTCTCCTCCCTCCTGCATGTTCCCGTCACTGCTTCTCTCACTCCTGCATGTTCCTGTCACTGCTCCCTCACTCCTGCATGTTCCCGTCACTGCTCCCCTCACTCCTGCATGTTCACGTCACTGCTCCCCTCACTCCTGTATGTTCCCATCACTGCTCCCTTCACTCCTGCATGTTCCCATCACTGCTTCCCTTACTACTGCATGTTCCCATCACTGCTCCCCTCACTCCTGCATGTTCCCGTCACTGCTCCCCTCACTCCTGCATGTTCCCGTCACTGCTCCCCTCACTCCTGCATGTACCTACCACTGCTCCCCTCACTCCTGCATGTTCCCGTCACTGCTCCCCTCACTCCTGCATGTTACCGTCACTGCTCCCCTCACTCCTGCATGTTCCCGTCACTGCTCCCCTCACTCCTGCATGTTCCCGTCACTGCTCCCCTCACTCCTGCATGTTCCCGTCACTGCTCCCCTCACTCCTGCATGTACCCGTCACTACTCCGCTCACTCCTGCATGTTCCCTTCACTGCTCCCCTCACTCCTGCATGTTCCCATCACTGCTTCCCTCACTCCTGCATGTTCCTGTCACTGCTCCCCTCACTCCTGCATGTTCCCGTCACTGCTCACCTCACTCCTGCATGTTCCCGTCGCTGCCACTCCTGCATGTTCCCGTCGCTGCTCCCTTCACTCCTGCATATTCCCATCACTGCTCCCCTCACTCCTGCATGTATATACCACTGCTCCCCTCACTCCTGCATGTTCCATTCACTGTTTCCCTCACTGCTGCATGTACCTACCACTGCTCCCCTCACTCCTGCATGTTCCCGTCGCTGCTCCGTTCACTCCTGCATGTTCCCGTTACTGCTCCACTCACTCCTGCATGTTCCCGTCGCAGCTCCCTTAACTCCTGCATATTCCCGTCACTGCTCCCCTCACTCCAGCATCTTCCCGTCACTGCTCCCCTCACTCCTGCATGTTCCCGTCACTGCTCTCCTCACTCCTGCATGGTCCCGTCACTGCTCCCCTCACTCCTGCATGTTCCCGTCACTGCTCCCCTCACTCCTGCATGTTCCTGTCACTGCTCCCCTCACTCCTGCATGTTCCCGTCACTGCTCCCTCACTCCTGCATGTTCCCGTCACTGCTCCCCTCACTCCTGCATGTTCCCATCACTGCTTCCCTCACTCCTGCATGTTCCTGTCACTGCTCCCCTCACTCCTGCATGTTCCCGTCACTGCTCACCTCACTCCTGCATGTTCCCGTCGCTGCCACTCCTGCATGTTCCCGTCGCTGCTCCCTTCACTCCTGCATATTCCCATCACTGCTCCCCTCACTCCTGCATGTATATACCACTGCTCCCCTCACTCCTGCATGTTCCATTCACTGTTTCCCTCACTGCTGCATGTACCTACCACTGCTCCCCTCACTCCTGCATGTTCCCGTCGCTGCTCCGTTCACTCCTGCATGTTCCCGTTACTGCTCCACTCACTCCTGCATGTTCCCGACACTGCTCCCCTCACTCCTGCATATTCCCATCACTGCTCCCCTCACTCCTGCATGTTCCCGTCACTGCTCCCCTCACTCCTGCATGTTCGCATCACTGCTCCCCTCACTCCTGCATGTTCCCATCACTGCTCCCCTCACACCTGCATGTTCCTGTCACTGCTCCACTCACTCCTGCATATTCGCGTCACTAATCCCCTCACTCCTGCATGTTCCCTTCACTGCTCCCCTCACTCCTGCATGTTCCCATCACTGCTCCCCTCACTCCTGCATGTACCTACCACTGCTCCCCTCACTCCTGCATGTTCCCTTCACTGTTTCCCTCACTCCTGCATGTACCTACCACTGCTCCCCTCACTCCTGCATGTTCCCGTCACTGCTCCCCTCACTCCTGCCTGGTCCAGTCACTGCTCCTCTCACTCCTGCAGGTTCCCGTCACTGCTCCCTCACTCCTGCATGTTCCTACCACTGCTCAGCCTCACTCCTGCATGTTCCCGTCACTGCTCCCTTCACTCCTGCATGTTCCCGTCACTGCTCCCCTCACTCCTGCATATTCCCATCACTGCTCCCCTCACTCCTGCATCTACCTACAACTGCTCCCCTCACTCCTGCATGTTCCCATCACTGCTTCCCTCACTCCTGCATGTTCCCGTCACTGCTCCCCTCACTCCTGCACGTACCTACCACTGCTCCCCTCACTCCTGCATGTTCCCATCACTGCTCCCCTCACTCCTACATAATCCCGTCACTGCTCCCCTCACTCCTGCATGTTCCTGTCACTGCTCACCTTACTCCTGCATGTTCCCGTCACTGCTCCCCTCACTCCTCCATGTTCCCGTCACTGCTCCCCTCACTCGTGCATTTTCCTGTCACTGCTCCCCTCACTCCTGCATGTTCCCGTCACTGCTCCCCTCACTCCTGCATGTTCCCGTCACTGCTCTCTTCACTCCTGTGTTTTCCCGTCACTGCTCTCCTCACTCCTGCATGTTCCCGTCACTACTCCCCTCACTCCTGCATGTACCTACCACTGCTCCCCTCACTCCTGCATGTACCTACCACTGCTCCCCTCACTCCTGCATGTTCCCATCACTGTTTCCCTCATTCATGCATGTACCTACCACTGCTCCCCTCACTCCTGCATATTCCCGTCACTGCTCCCCTCATTCCTGCATGTACCCGTCACTGGTTCCCTCACTCCTGCATGTTCCTGTCACTGCTACCCTCACTCCTGCTTGAACCTACCACTGCTCCCTTCACACCTGCATGTTCCCGTCACTGCTCCAGACTCCTGCATATACGTACCACTGCTCCCCTCACTCCTGCATGTTCCTGTCACTGCTGCCCTCACACCTGCATGTTCCAGTAACTGCTCCCCTCACTCCTGCATGTTCCCGTCACTGCTCCCCTCACTCCTGCATATTCCCATCACTGATCCCCTTCTGAATGTTCCCAGCACTGCTCCCCTCACTCCTGCATGTTCCCATCACTGCTCCCCTCACTCCAGCATGTAATTGTCACTGGTCTCCTCCCTCCTGCATGTTCCCGTCACTGCTTCCCTCACTCCTGCATGTTCCTGTCACTGCTCCCTAACTCCTGCATGTTCCCGTCACTGCTCCCCTCACTCCTGCATTTTCCCGTCACTGCTCCCCTCACTCCTGCATGTTCCCGTCACTGCTCCCATCAATTCTGCATGTTCCAGTCACTGCTCAATTCACTCCTGCTTGTTTCCATCACTGCTCCCCTCACTCCTGCATGTTCCCATCACTGCTCCCCTCACTCCTGCATGTTCCTGTCACTACTCCACTCACTCCTGCATGTTCGCGTCACTGCTCCCCTCACTCCTGCATGTTCCCGTCACTGCTCCCCTCACTCCTGCATGCTCCCGTCACTGCTCCCCTCACTCCTGCATGTTCCCGTCACTGCTCCCCTCACTGCTGCATGTTCCCGTCACTGCTCCCCTCACTCCTGCATGTTCCTGTCACTTCTTCCCTCACTCCTGCATGTACCTACCACTGCTCCCCTCACTCCTGCATGTTCCCATCACTGTTTCCCTCACTCCTGCATGTACCTACCACTGCTCCCCTCACTCCTGCATGTTCCCGTCACTGCTCCCCTCACTCCTGCATGTACCCGTCACTGGTTCCCTCACTCCTGCATGTTCCTCTCACTGCTACCCTCACTCCTGCATGAACCTACCACTGCTCCCCTCACACCTGCATGTTCCCGTCACTGCTCCAGACTCCTGCATGTACCTACCACTGCTCCCCTCACTCCTGCATGTTCCTGTCACTGCTGCCCTCACACCTGCATGTTCCCGTAACTGCTACCCTCACTCCTGCATGTTCCCGTCACTGCTCCCCTCACTCCTGCATGTTCCCTTCACTGATCCCCTTCTGAATGTTCCCAGCACTGCTCCCCTCACTCCTGCATGTTCCCATCACTGCTCTCCTCACTCCAGCATGTAATTGTCACTGCTCTCCTCCCTCCTGCATGTTCCCGTCACTGCTTCCCTCACTCCTGCATGTTCCTGTCACTGCTCCCTCACTCCTGCATGTTCCCGTCACTGCTCCCCTCACTCCTGCATGTTCACGTCACTGCTCCCCTCACTCCTGTATGTTCCCATCACTGCTCCCTTCACTCCTGCATGTTCCCATCACTGCTTCCCTTACTACTGCATGTTCCCATCACTGCTCCCCTCACTCCTGCATGTTCCCGTCACTGCTCCCCTCACTCCTGCATGTTCCCGTCACTGCTCCCCTCACTCCTGCATGTACCTACCACTGCTCCCCTCACTCCTGCATGTTCCCGTCACTGCTCCCCTCACTCCTGCATGTTACCGTCACTGCTCCCCTCACTCCTGCATGTTCCCGTCACTGCTCCCCTCACTCCTGCATGTTCCCGTCACTGCTCCCCTCACTCCTGCATGTTCCCGTCACTGCTCCCCTCACTCCTGCATGTACCCGTCACTACTCCGCTCACTCCTGCATGTTCCCTTCACTGCTCCCCTCACTCCTGCATGTTTCCATCACTGCTCCCCTCACTCCTGCATGTTCCCATCACTGATCCCCTCACTCCTGCATGTTCCCGTCGCAGCTCCCTTAACTCCTGCATATTCCCGTCACTGCTCCCCTCACTCCAGCATCTTCCCGTCACTGCTCCCCTCACTCCTGCATGTTCCCGTCACTGCTCTCCTCACTCCTGCATGGTCCCGTCACTGCTCCCCTCACTCCTGCATGTTCCCGTCACTGCTCCCCTCACTCCTGCATGTTCCCGTCACTGCTCCCCTCACTCCTGCATGTTCCCGTCACTGCTCCCTCACTCCTGCATGTTCCCGTCACTGCTCCCCTCACTCCTGCATGTTCCCATCACTGCTCCCCTCACTCCTGCATGTTCCCATCACTGCTCCCATCACTCCTGCATGTTCCAGTCACTGCTCAACTCACTCCTGCATGTTTCCATCACTGCTCCCCTCACTCCTGCATGTTCCCATCACTGCTCCCTTCACTCCTGCATGTTCCTGTCACTACTCCACTCACTCTTGCATGTTCGCGTCACTGCTCCCCTCACTCCTGCATGTTCCCGTCACTGCTCCCCTCACACCTGCATGTATCTACCACTGCTCCCCTCACTCCTGCATGCTCCCATCACTGCTCCCTTCACTCCTGCATGTTCCCGTCACTGCTACCCTCACTCCTGCATGTTCCAGTCACTGCTCCCCTCACTCCTGCATGTTCCTGTCACTTCTTCCCTCACTCCTGCATGTTCCCGTCACTGCTCCCCTCACACCAGAATGTTCCTGTCACTGCTCCACTCACTCCTGCATGTTCCCGTCACTGCTCCCCTCACTCCTGCATGTTCCCTTCACTGCTCCCCTCACTCTTGCATGTTCCCATCACTGCTCCCCTCACTCCGGCATGTACCTACCACTGCTCCCCTCACTCCTGCATGTTCCCATCACTGTTTCCCTCACCCCTGCATGTACCTACCACTGCTCCCCTCACTCCTGCATGTTCCCGTCACTGCTCCCCTCACTCCTGCATGTACCCTTCACTGGTTTCCTCACTCCTGCATGTTCCTGTCACTGCTACCCTCACTCCTGCATGAACCTACCACTGCTCCCCTCACAGCTGCATGTTCCCGTCACTGCTCCAGACTCCTGCATGTACCTACCACTGCTCCACTCACTCCTGCATGTTCCTGTCACTGCTGCCCTCACACCTGCATGTTCCCGTAACTGCTCCCCTCACTCCTGCATGTTCCCGTCACTGCTCCCCTCACTCCTGCATGTTCCCGTCACTGATCCCCTTCTGAATGTTCCCAGCACTGCTCCCCTCACTCCTGTATGTTCCTATCACTGCTCCCCTCACTCCAACATGTAATTGTCACTGCTCTCCTCCCTCCTGCATGTTCCTGTCACTGCTCCCTCACTCCTGCATGTTCCCGTCACTGCTCCCCTCACTCCTGCATGTTCCCGTCACTGCTCCCCTCACTCCTGTATGTTCCCATCACTGCTCTCTTCACTCCTGCATGTTCCTGTCAGTGCTCCCCTCACAACTGCATGTTCCCATCACTGCTCCCCTCACTCCTGCATGTTCCCATCACTGCTAACCTCACTGCTGTCTGTTCCCATCATTGCCCCCCTCACTCCTGCATGTTCCCGTCACTGCTCCCCTCACTCCTGCATGTTCCCGTCACTGCTCCCCTCACACCTGCTTGTTCCCGTCACTGCTCCCCTCACACCTGCATGTACCCGTCACTGCTCCACTCACTCCTGCATGTTCCCGTCACTGCTCCCCTCACTCCTGCATGTTCCCTTCACTGCTCCCCTCACTCCTGCATGTTCCCATCACTGCTCCCCTCACTCCTGCATGTACCTACCACTGCTCCCCTCACTCCTGCATGTTCCCGTCACTGTCTCCCTCACTCCTGCATGTTTCCGTCACTGTTTCCCTCACTCCTGCATGTACCTACCACTGCTCCCCTCAATCCTGCATGTTCCCGTCACTGCTCCCCTCGCTCCTGCATGTTCCCTTCACTGTTTCCCTGACTCCTGCATGTACCTACCACTGCTCCCCTCACTCCTGCATGTTCCCGTCACTGCTCCCCTCACTCCTGCATGTTCCCATCACTGCTCCCCTCACTCCTGCATGTTCCCATCACTGCTCCCCTCACTCCTGCATGTTCCCATCACTGCTCCCCTCACACCTGCATGTTCCCATCACTGCTCCCCTCACACCTGCATGTTCCTGTCACTGCTCCACTCACTCCTTCATGTTCGCGTCACTGCTCCCCTCACTCCTGCATGTTCCCTTCACTGCTCCCCTCACTCCTGCATGTTCCCATCACTGCTCCCCTCATTCCTGCATGTACCTACAACTGATCCCCTCACTCCTGCATGTTCCCTTCACTGTTTCCCTCACTCCTGCATGTACCTACCACTGCTCCCCTCACTCCTGCATGTTCTCGTCACTGCTCCCCTCACTCCTGCATGTTCGCATCACTGCTCCCCTCACTCCTGCATGTTCCCATCACTGCTCCCCTCACACCTGCATGTTCCTGTCACTGCTCCACTCACTCCTGCATGTTCGCGTCACTAATCCCCTCACTCCTGCATGTTCCCTTCACTGCTCCCCTCACTCCTGCATGTTCCCATCACTGCTCCCCTCACTCCTGCATGTACCTACCACTGCTCCCCTCACTCCTGCATGTTCCCTTCACTGTTTCCCTCACTCCTGCATGTACCTACCACTGCTCCCCTCACTCCTGCATGTTCCCGTCACTGCTCCCCTCACTCCTGCCTGGTCCAGTCACTGCTCCTCTCACTCCTGCAGGTTCCCGTCACTGCTCCCTCACTCCTGCATGTTCCTACCACTGCTCAGCCTCACTCCTGCATGTTCCCGTCACTGCTCCCTTCACTCCTGCATGTTCCCGTCACTGCTCCCCTCACTCCTGCATATTCCCGTCACTGCTCCCCTCACTCCTGCATCTACCTACAACTGCTCCCCTCACTCCTGCATGTTCCCATCACTGCTTCCCTCACTCCTGCATGTTCCCGTCACTGCTCCCCTCACTCCTGCACGTACCTACCACTGCTCCCCTCACTCCTGCATGTTCCCGTCACTGCTCCCCTCACTCCTACATAATCCCGTCACTGCTCCCCTCACTCCTGCATGTTCCTGTCACTGCTCACCTTACTCCTGCATGTTCCCGACACTGCTCCCCTCACTCCTCCATGTTCCCGTCACTGCGCCCCTCACTCGTGCATTTTCCTGTCACTGCTCCCCTCACTCCTGCATGTTCCCGTCACTGCTCCCCTCACTCCTGCATGTTCCCGTCACTGCTCTCTACACTCCTGCGTTTTCCCGTCACTGCTCTCCTCACTCCTGCATGTTCCCGTCACTACTCCCCTCACTCCTGCATGTACCTACCACTGCTCCCCTCACTCCTGCATGTACCTACCACTGCTCCCCTCACTCCTGCATGTTCCCATCACTGTTTCCCTCATTCCTGCATGTACCTACCACTGCTCCCCTCACTCCTGCATGTTCCCGTCACTGCTCCCCTCACTCCTGCATGTACCCGTCACTGGTTCCCTCACTCCTGCATGTTTCTGTCACTGCTACCCTCACTCCTGCATGAACCTACCACTGCTCCCCTCACAGCTGCATGTTCCCGTCACTGCTCCAGACTCCTGCATGTACCTACCACTGCTCCACTCACTCCTGCATGTTCCTGTCACTGCTGCCCTCACACCTGCATGTTCCCGTAACTGCTCCCCTCACTCCTGCATGTTCCCGTCACTGCTCCCCTCACTCCTGCATGTTCCCATCACTGATCCCCTTCTGAATGTTCCCAGCACTGCTCCCCTCACTCCTGTATGTTCCCATCACTGCTCCCATCACTCCAACATGTAATTGTCACTGCTCTCCTCCCTCCTGCATGTTCCTGTCACTGCTCCCTCACTCCTGCATGTTCCCGTCACTGCTCCCCTCACTCCTGCATGTTCCCGTCACTGCTCCCCTCACTCCTGTATGTTCCCATCACTGCTCCCTTCACTCCTGCATGTTCCTGTCAGTGCTCCCCTCACTACTGCATGTTCCCATCACTGCTCCCCTCACTCCTGCATGTTCCCATCACTGCTAACCTCACTGCTGTCTGTTCCCATCATTGCCCCCCTCAATCCTGCATGTTCCCGTCACTGCTCCCCTCACTCCTGCATGTTCCCGTCACTGCTCCCCTCACACCTGCATGTTCCCGTCACTGCTCCCCTCACACCTGCATGTACCCGTCACTGCTCCACTCACTCCTGCATGTTCCCGTCACTGCTCCCCTCACTCCTGCATGTTCCCTTCACTGCTCCCCTCACTCCTGCATGTTCCCATCACTGCTCCCCTCACTCCTGCATGTACCTACCACTGCTCCCCTCACTCCTGCATGTTCCCGTCACTGTCTCCCTCACTCCTGCATGTTTCCGTCACTGTTTCCCTCACTCCTGCATGTACCTACCACTGCTCCCCTCGCTCCTGCATGTTCCCTTCACTGTTTCCCTGACTCCTGCATGTACCTACCACTGCTCCCCTCACTCCTGCATGTTCCCGTCACTGCTCCCCTCACTCCTGCATGTTCCCGTCACTGCTCCCCTCACTCCTGCATGTTCCCATCACTGCTCCCCTCACTCCTGCATGTTCCCATCACTGCTCCCCTCACTCCTGCATGTTCCCATCACTGCTCCCCTCACACCTGCATGTTCCTGTCACTGCTCCCCTCACACCTGCATGTTCCTGTCACTGCTCCACTCACTCCTTCATGTTCGCGTCACTGCTCCCCTCACTCCTGCATGTTCCCTTCACTGCTCCCCTCACTCCTGCATGTTCCCATCACTGCTCCCCTCATTCCTGCATGTACCTACAACTGCTCCCCTCACTCCTGCATGTTCCCTTCACTGTTTCCCTCACTCCTGCATGTACCTACCACTGCTCCCCTCACTCCTGCATGTTCCCGTCACTGCTCCCCTCACTCCGGCATGTTCCCATCACTGCTCCCCTCACTCCTGCATGTTCCCATCACTGCTCCCCTCAGTCCTGCATGTTCCCATCACTGCTCCCCTCACTCTTGCATGTTCCCATCACTGCTCACCTCACTGCTGCATGTTCCCGTCACTGCTCCCCTCACTCCTGCATGTTCTAGTCACTGCTCCCCTCACACCTGAATGTATCTACCACTGCTCCCCTCACTCCTGCATGCTCCCATCACTGCTCCCCTCACTCCTGCATGTTCCCGTCACTGCTCCCCTCACTCCTGCATGTTCCTGTCACTTCTTCCCTCACTCCTGCATGTTCCCGTCACTGCTCCCCTCACACCTGCATATTCCAGTCACTGCTCCACTCACTCCTGCATGTTCCCGTCACTGCTCCCCTCACACCTGCATGTTCCCTTCACTGCTCCCCTCACTCTTGCATGTTCCCATCACTGCTCCCCTCACTCCTGCATGTACCTACCACTGCTCCCCTCACTCCTCCATGTTCCTATCACTGTTTCCCTCACTCCTGCATGTACCTACCACTGCTCCCCTCACTCCTGCTTGTTCCCGTCACTGCTCCCCTCACTCCTGCATGTACCCGTCACTGCTCCCCTCACTCCTGCATGTTCCCGTCACTGCTCCCCTCACTCCTGCATGTTCCCGTCACTGCTCTCTACACTCCTGCGTTTTCCCGTCACTGCTCTCCTCACTCCTGCATGTTCCCGTCACTACTCCCCTCACTCCTGCATGTACCTACCACTGCTCCCCTCACTCCTGCATGTACCTACCACTGCTCCCCTCACTCCTGCATGTTCCCATCACTGTTTCCCTCATTCCTGCATGTACCTACCACTGCTCCCCTCACTCCTGCATGTTCCTGTCACTGCTCCCCTCACTCCTGCATGTACCCGTCACTGGTTCCCTCACTCCTGCATGTTCCTATCACTGCTACCCTCACTCCTGCTTGAACCTACCACTGCTCCCTTCACACCTGCATGTTCCCGTCACTGCTCCAGACTCCTGCATATACCTACCACTGCTCCCCTCACTCCTGCATGTTCCTGTCACTGCTGCCCTCACACCTGCATGTTCCCGTAACTGCTCCCCTCACTCCTGCTTGTTCCCGTCACTGCTCCCCTCACTCCTGCATATTCCCATCACTGATCCCCTTCTGAATGTTCCCAGCACTGCTCCCCTCACTCCTGCATGTTCCCATCACTGCTCCCCTCACTCAAGCATGTAATTGTCACTGCTCTCCTCCCTCCTGCATGTTCCCGTCACTGCTTCCCTCACTCCTGCATGTTCCTGTCACTGCTCCCTAACTCCTGCATGTTCCCATCACTGCTCCCCTCACTCCTGCATTTTCCCGTCACTGCTCCCCTCACTCCTGCATGTTCCCGTCACTGCTCCCATCAATACTGCATGTTCCAGTCACTGCTCAATTCACTCCTGCTTGTTTCCATCACTGCTCCCCTCACTCCTGCATGCTCCCATCACTGCTCCCCTCACTCCTGCATGTTCCTGTCACTACTCCACTCACTCCTGCATGTTCGCGTCACTGCTCCCCTCACTCCTGCATGTTCCCGTCACTGCTCCCCTCACTCCTGCATGCTCCCGTCACTGCTCCCCTCACTCCTGCATGTTCCCGTCACTGCTCCCCTCACTCCTGCATGTTCCCGTCAATGCTCCCCTCACTCCTGCATGTTCCCGTCACTTCTTCCCTCACTCCTGCATGTACCTACCACTGCTCCCCTCACTCCTGCATGTTCCCATCACTGTTTCCCTCACTCCTGCATGTACCTACCACTGCTCCCCTCACTCCTGCATGTTCCCGTCACTGCTCCCCTCACTCCTGCATGTACCCGTCACTGGTTCCCTCACTCCTGCATGTTCCTCTCACTGCTACCCTCACTCCTGCACGAACCTACCACTGCTCCCCTCACACCTGCATGTTCCCGTCACTGCTCCAGACTCCTGCATGTACCTACCACTGCTCCCCTCACTCCTGCATGTTCCTGTCACTGCTGCCCTCACACCTGCATGTTCCCGTAACTGCTACCCTCACTCCTGCATGTTCCCGTCACTGCTCCCCTCACTCCTGCATGTTCCCTTCACTGATCCCCTTCTGAATGTTCCCAGCACTGCTCCCCTCACTCCTGCATGTTCCCATCACTGCTCTCCTCACTCCAGCATGTAATTGTCACTGCTCTCCTCCCTCCTGCATGTTCCCGTCACTGCTTCCCTCACTCCTGCATGTTCCTGTCACTGCTCCCTCACTCCTGCATGTTCCCGTCACTGCTCCCCTCACTCCTGCATGTTCACGTCACTGCTCCCCTCACTCCTGTATGTTCCCATCACTGCTCCCTTCACTCCTGCATGTTCCCATCACTGCTTCCCTTACTACTGCATGTTCCCATCACTGCTCCCCTCACTCCTGCATGTTCCCGTCACTGCTCCCCTCACTCCTGCATGTTCCAGTCACTGCTCCCCTCACTCCTGCATGTACCTACCACTGCTCCCCTCACTCCTGCATGTTCCCGTCACTGCTCCCCTCACTCCTGCATGTTACCGTCACTGCTCCCCTCACTCCTGCATGTTCCTGTCACTGCTCCCCTCACTCCTGCATGTTCCCGTCACTGCTCCCCTCACTCCTGCATGTTCCCGTCACTGCTCCCCTCACTCCTGCATGTACCCGTCACTACTCCGCTCACTCCTGCATTTTCCCTTCACTGCTCCCCTCACTCCTGCATGTTTCCATCACTGCTCCCCTCACTCCTGCATGTTCCCATCACTGATCCCCTCACTCCTGCATGTTCCCGTCGCAGCTCCCTTAACTCCTGCATATTCCCGTCACTGCTCCCCTCACTCCAGCATGTTCCCGTCACTGCTCCCCTCACTACTGCATGTTCCCGTCACTGCTCTCCTCACTCCTGCATGGTCCCGTCACTGCTCCCCTCACTCCTGCATGTTCCCGTCACTGCTCCCCTCACTCCTGCATGTTCCAGTCACTGCTCCCCTCACTCCTGCATGTTCCCGTCACTGCTCCCTCACTCCTGCATGTTCCCGTCACTGCTCCCCTCACTCCTGCATGTTCCCATCACTGCTCCCCTCACTCCTGCATGTTCCCATCACTGCTCCCATCACTCCTGCATGTTCCAGTCACTGCTCAACTCACTCCTGCATGTTTCCATCACTGCTCCCCTCACTCCTGCATGTTCCCATCACTGCTCCCTTCACTCCTGCATGTTCCTGTCACTACTCCACTCACTCTTGCATGTTCGCGTCACTGCTCCCCTCACTCCTGCATGTTCCCGTCACTGCTCCCCTCACACCTGCATGTATCTACCACTGCTCCCCTCACTCCTGCATGCTCCCATCACTGCTCCCTTCACTCCTGCATGTTCCCGTCACTGCTCCCCTCACTCCTGCATGTTCCAGTCACTGCTCCCCTCACTCCTGCATGTTCCTGTCACTTCTTCCCTCACTCCTGCATGTTCCCGTCACTGCTCCCCTCACACCAGAATGTTCCTGTCACTGCTCCACTCACTCCTGCATGTTCCCGTCACTGCTCCCCTCGCTCCTGCATGTTCCCTTCACTGCTCCCCTCACTCTTGCATGTTCCCATCACTGCTCCCCTCACTCCTGCATGTACCTACCACTGCTCCCATCACTCCTGCATGTTCCCATCACTGTTTCCCTCACCCCTGCATGTACCTACCACTGCTCCCCTCACTCCTGCATGTTCCCGTCACTGCTCCCCTCACTCCTGCATGTACCCGTCACTGGTTCCCTCACTCCTGCATGTTTCTGTCACTGCTACCCTCACTCCTGCATGAACCTACCACTGCTCCCCTCACAGCTGCATGTTCCCGTCACTGCTCCAGACTCCTGCATGTACCTACCACTGCTCCACTCACTCCTGCATGTTCCTGTCACTGCTGCCCTCACACCTGCATGTTCCCGTAACTGCTCCCCTCACTCCTGCATGTTCCCGTCACTGCTCCCCTCACTCCTGCATGTTCCCATCACTGATCCCCTTCTGAATGTTCCCAGCACTGCTCCCCTCACTCCTGTATGTTCCCATCACTGCTCCCATCACTCCAACATGTAATTGTCACTGCTCTCCTCCCTCCTGCATGTTCCTGTCACTGCTCCCTCACTCCTGCATGTTCCCGTCACTGCTCCCCTCACTCCTGCATGTTCCCGTCACTGCTCCCCTCACTCCTGTATGTTCCCATCACTGCTCCCTTCACTCCTGCATGTTCCTGTCAGTGCTCCCCTCACTACTGCATGTTCCCATCACTGCTCCCCTCACTCCTGCATGTTCCCATCACTGCTAACCTCACTGCTGTCTGTTCCCATCATTGCCCCCCTCAATCCTGCATGTTCCCGTCACTGCTCCCCTCACTCCTGCATGTTCCCGTCACTGCTCCCCTCACACCTGCATGTTCCCGTCACTGCTCCCCTCACACCTGCATGTACCCGTCACTGCTCCACTCACTCCTGCATGTTCCCGTCACTGCTCCCCTCACTCCTGCATGTTCCCTTCACTGCTCCCCTCACTCCTGCATGTTCCCATCACTGCTCCCCTCACTCCTGCATGTACCTACCACTGCTCCCCTCACTCCTGCATGTTCCCGTCACTGTCTCCCTCACTCCTGCATGTTTCCGTCACTGTTTCCCTCACTCCTGCATGTACCTACCACTGCTCCCCTCGCTCCTGCATGTTCCCTTCACTGTTTCCCTGACTCCTGCATGTACCTACCACTGCTCCCCTCACTCCTGCATGTTCCCGTCACTGCTCCCCTCACTCCTGCATGTTCCCGTCACTGCTCCCCTCACTCCTGCATGTTCCCATCACTGCTCCCCTCACTCCTGCATGTTCCCATCACTGCTCCCCTCACTCCTGCATGTTCCCATCACTGCTCCCCTCACACCTGCATGTTCCCGTCACTGCTCCCCTCACACCTGCATGTTCCTGTCACTGCTCCACTCACTCCTTCATGTTCGCGTCACTGCTCCCCTCACTCCTGCATGTTCCCTTCACTGCTCCCCTCACTCCTGCATGTTCCCATCACTGCTCCCCTCATTCCTGCATGTACCTACAACTGCTCCCCTCACTCCTGCATGTTCCCTTCACTGTTTCCCTCACTCCTGCATGTACCTACCACTGCTCCCCTCACTCCTGCATGTTCCCGTCACTGCTCCCCTCACTCCGGCATGTTCCCATCACTGCTCCCCTCACTCCTGCATGTTCCCATCACTGCTCCCCTCAGTCCTGCATGTTCCCATCACTGCTCCCCTCACTCTTGCATGTTCCCATCACTGCTCACCTCACTGCTGCATGTTCCCGTCACTGCTCCCCTCACTCCTGCATGTTCTAGTCACTGCTCCCCTCACACCTGAATGTATCTACCACTGCTCCCCTCACTCCTGCATGCTCCCATCACTGCTCCCCTCACTCCTGCATGTTCCCGTCACTGCTGCCCTCACTCCTGCATGTTCCTGTCACTTCTTCCCTCACTCCTGCATGTTCCCGTCACTGCTCCCCTCACACCTGCATGTTCCAGTCACTGCTCCACTCACTCCTGCATGTTCCCGTCACTGCTCCCCTCACACCTGCATGTTCCCTTCACTGCTCCCCTCACTCTTGCATGTTCCCATCACTGCTCCCCTCACTCCTGCATGTACCTACCACTGCTCCCCTCACTCCTCCATGTTCCTATCACTGTTTCCCTCACTCCTGCATGTACCTACCACTGCTCCCCTCACTCCTGCTTGTTCCCGTCACTGCTCCCCTCACTCCTGCATGTACCCGTCACTGCTTCCCTCACTCCTGCATGTTCCTGTCACTGCTCTGCTCACTCCTGCATGAACCTACCACTGCTCCCCTCACTCCTGCATGTTCCCGTCACTGCTCCAGACTCCTGCATGTACCTACCACTGCTCCCCTCACTCCTGCATGTTCCCGCCACTGCTCCCCTTACACCTGCATGTTCCCATAACTTCTCCCCTCACTCCTGCATGTTCGCATCACTGCTCCCCTCACTCCTGCATGTTCCCGTCACTGCTCCCCCCACACCTGCATGTTCCCGTCACTGCTTCCCTCACTCCTGCATGTTCCTGTCACTGCTCCCTCACTCCTGCATGTTCCCGTCACTGCTCCCGTCATCCCTGCATTTTCCCATCACTGCTCCCCTCACTCCTGCATGTACCTACCACTGCTCCCCTCACTCCTGCATGTTCCCTTCACTGTTTCCCTCACTCCTGCATGTACCTACCACTGCTCCCCTCACTCCTGCATGTTCCCGTCACTGCTCCCCTCACTCCTGCATGTTCCCATCACTGCTCCCCTCACTCCTGCATGTTCCCATCACTACTCTCCTCACTCCTGCATGTTCACATCACTGCTCCCCTCACTCCTGCATGTTCACATCACTGCTCCCCTCACTCCTGCATGTTCCCATCACTGCTACCCTCACACCTGCATGTTCCTGTCACTGCTCCACTCACTCCTGCATGTTCGCGTCACTGCTCCCTTCACTCCTGCATGTTCCCATCACTGCTCCCCTCACTCCTGCATGTACCTACCACTGCTCCCCTCACTCCTGCATATTCCCATCACTGTTTCCCTCACTCCTGCATGTACCTACCACTGCTCCCCTCACTCCTGCATGTTCCCGTCACTGCTCCCCTCACTCCTGCATGTACCCGTCACTGCTTCCCTCACTCCTGCATGTTCCTGTCACTGCTCCCCTCACTCCTGCATAAACCTACCACTGCTCCCCTCACTCTTGCATGTTCCTGTCACTGCTCCAGACTCCTGCATGTACCTACCACTGCTCCCCTCACTCCTGCATATTCCCGTCACTGCTGCCCTCACACCTGCATGTTCCCATCACTGCTCCCCTCACTCCTGCATGTTCGCATCACTGCTCCCCTCACTCCTGCATGTTCCCATCACTGCTCCCCTCACACCTGCATGTTCCTGTCACTGCTCCACTCACTACTGCATGTTCGCGTCACTGCTCCCCTCACTCCTGCATGTTCCCTTCACTGCTCCACTCACTCCTGCATGTTCCCATCACTGCTCCCCTCACTCCTGCATGTACCTACCACTGCTCCCCTCACTCCGGCATGTTCCTGTCACTGCTCCCCTCACTCCTGCATGTTCCCGTCACTGCTAACCTCACTCCTGTCTGTTCCCGTCACTGCTCCCCTCACTCCTGCATGGCCCCGTCACTGCTCCCCTCACTCCTGCATGTTCCCGTCACTGCTCCCCTCACTCCTGCATGTTCCCGTCACTGCTAACCTCACTCCTGTCTGTTCCCGTCACTGCTCCCCTCACTCCTGCATGGTCCCGTCACTGCTCCCCTCACTCCTGCATGTTCCCGTCACTGCTCCCTCACTCCTGCATGTTCCCGTCACTGCTCCCCTCACTACTGCATGTTCCTACCACTGCTCCCCTCACTCCAGCATGTTCCTGTCACTGCTCCCCTCACTCCTGCATGTTCCCGTTACTGCTCCCCTCACTCCTGCATGTACTTACCACTGCTCCCCTCACTCCTGCATGTACCTACCACTGCTTCCCTCACTCCTGCATGTTCCCGTTACTGCTCCCCTCACTCCTGCATGTACCTACCACTGCTCCCATCACTCCTGCATGTTCCCATCACTGCTCCCCTCACTCCTGCATGTTCCCGTCACTGCTCCCTCACTCCTGCATGTTTCCGTCACTGCTCCCCTCACTCCTGCATGTACCCGTCACTGCTCACCTCACTCCTGAATGTTCCCGTCACTGCTCCCCTCACTCCTGCATGTTCCCGTAACTGCTCCACTCACTCCTGCATGTTCCCGTCACTGCTCCCCTCACTCCTGCATGTTCCCATCACTGCTCCCCTCACTCCTGCATGTTCGCGTCACTGCTCCCCTCACTCCTACATGTTCCCATCACTGCTCCCCTCACTCCTGCATGTTCCCGTCACTGCTCCCTCACTCCTGCATGTTCCCGTCACTGCTCCCCTCACTCCTGCATGTTCCCATCACTGCTCCCTTCACTCCTGCATGTTCCCATCACTGCTCCCATCACTCCTGCATGTTTCCATCACTGCTCCCCTCACTCCTGCATGTTCCCATCACTGCTCCCCTCACTCCTGCATGTTCCTGTCACTACTCCACTCACTCTTGCATGTTCGCGTCACTGCTCCCCTCACTCCTGCATGTTCCCTTCACTGCTCCCCTCACACCTGCATGTATCTACCACTGCTCCCCTCACTCCTGCATGCTCCCATCACTGCTCCCCTCACTCCTGCATGTTCCCGTCACTGCTCCCCTCACTCCTGCATGTTCCCGTCACTGCTCCCCTCACTCCTGCATGTTCCCGTCACTTCTTCCCTCACTCCTGCATGTTCCCGTCACTGCTCCCCACACACCAGCATGTTCCTGTCACTGCTCCACTCACTCCTGCTTGTTCCCGTCACTGCTCCCCTCACTCCTGCATGTTCCCTTCACTGCTCCCCTCACTCTTGCATGTTCCCATCACTGCTCCCCTCACTCCTGCATGTACCTACCACTGCTCCCCTGACTCCTGCATGTTCCCATCACTGTTTCCCTCACTCCTGCATGTACCTACCACTGCTCCCCTCACTCCTGCATGTTCCCGTCACTGCTCCCCTCACTCCTGCATGTACCCATCACTGGTTCCCTCACTCCTGCATGTTCCTGTCACTGCTACCCTCACTCATGCATGAACCTACCACTGCTCCCCTCACAGCTGCATGTTCCCGTCACTGCTCCAGACTCCTGCATGTACCTACCACTGCTCCACTCACTCCTGCATGTTCCTGTCACTGCTGCCCTCACACCTGCATGTTCCCGTAACTGCTCCCCTCACTCCTGCATGTTCCCGTCACTGCTCCCCTCACTCCTGCATGTTCCCGTCACTGATCCCCTTCTGAATGTTCCCAGCACTGCTCCCCTCACTCCTGTATGTTCCCATCACTGCTCCCCTCACTCTAGCATGTAATTGTCACTGCTCTCCTCCCTCCTGCATATTCCTGTCACTGCTCCCTCACTCCTGCATGTTCGCGTCACTCCTCCCCTCACACCTGCATGTTCCCGTCACTGCTCCCCTCACACCTGCATGTTCCCATCACTGCTAACCTCACTGCTGTCTGTTCCCATCATTGCCCCCCTCACTCCTGCATGTTCCCGTCACTGCTCCCCTCACTCCTGCATGTTCCCGTCACTGCTCCCCTCACACCTGCATGTTCCCGTCACTGCTCCCCTCACACCTGCATGTTCCCGTCACTGCTCCACTCACTCCTGCATGTTCCCGTCACTGCTCCCCTCACTCCTGCATGTTCCCTTCACTGCTCCCCTCACTCCTGCATGTTCCCATCACTGCTCCCCTCACTCCTGCATGTACCTACCACTGCTCCCCTCACTCCTGCATGTTCACGTCACTGTCTCCCTCACTCCTGCATGTTTCCGTCACTGTTTCCCTCACTCCTGCATGTACCTACCACTGCTCCCCTCACTCCTGCATGTTCCCGTCACTGCTCCCCTCGCTCCTGCATGTTCCCTTCACTGTTTCCCTGACTCCTGCATGTACCTACCACTGCTCCCCTCACTCCTGCATGTTCCCGTCACTGCTCCCCTCACTCCTGCATGTTCCCATCACTGCTCCCCTCACTCCTGCATGTTCCCATCACTGCTCCCCTCACTCCTGCATGTTCCCATCACTGCTCCCCTCACACCTGCATGTTCCCGTCACTGCTCCCCTCACACTTGCATGTTCCTGTCACTGCTCCACTCACTCCTTCATGTTCGCGTCACTGCTCCCCTCACTCCTGCATGTTCCCTTCACTGCTCCCCTCACTCCTGCATGTTCCCATGACTGCTCCCCTCATTCCTGCATGTACCTACCACAGCTCCCCTCACTCCTGCATGTTCCCTTCACTGTTTCCCTCACTCCTGCATGTACCAACCACTGCTCCCCTCACTCCTGCATGTTCCCGTCACTGCTCCCCTCACTCCTGCATGTTCCCATCACTGCTCCCCTCACTCCTGCATGTTCCCATCACTGCTCCCCTCAGTCCTGCAACTTCCCATCACTGCTCCCCTCACTTCTGCATGTTCCCATCACTGCTCACCTCACTCCTGCATGTTCCCGTCACTGCTCCCCTCACTCCTGCATGTTCTCGTCACTGCTCCCCTCACACCTGAATGTATCTACCACTGCTCCCCTCACTCCTGCATGCTCCCATCACTGCTCCCCTCACTCCTGCATGTACCTACCACTGCTCCCCTCACTCCGGCATGTTCCTGTCACTGCTCCCCTCACTACTGCATGTCCCCGTCACTGCTCCCCTCACTCCTGCATGTTCCCGTCACTGCTAACCTCACTCCTGTCTGTTCCCGTCACTGCTCCCCTCACTCCTGCATGGTCCCGTCACTGCTCCCCTCACTCCTGCATGTTCCCGTCACTGCTCCCTCACTCCTGCATGTTCCCGTCACTGCTCCCCTCACTACTGCATGTTCCTACCACTGCTCCCCTCACTCCAGCATGTTCCTGTCACTGCTCCCCTCACTCCTGCATGTTCCCGTTACTGCTCCCCTCACTCCTGCATGTACTTACCACTGCTCCCCTCACTCCTGCATGTACCTACCACTGCTTCCCTCACTCCTGCATGTTCCTGTTACTGCTCCCCTCACTCCTGCATGGTCCCATCACTGCTCCCCTCTCTCCTGCATGTTCCCATCACTGCTCCCCTCACTCCTGCATGTTTCCGTCACTGCTCCCTCACTCCTGCATGTTTCCGTCACTGCTCCCCTCACTCCTGCATGTACCCGTCACTGCTCACCTCACTCCTGCATGTTCCCGTCACTGCTCCCCTCACTCCTGCATGTTCCCGTAACTGTTCCACTCACTCCTGCATGTTCCCGTCACTGCTCCCCTCACTCCTGCATGTTCCCGTCACTGCTCCCCTCACTCCTGCATGTTCCCGTCACTGCTCCCCTCACTCCTGCATGTTCCCGTCACTGCTCGCCTCACTCCTGCATGTTCCCGTCACTGCTCCCTCACTCCTGCATGTTCCCGTCACTGCTCCGCTCACTCCTGCATGTTCCCATCACTGCTCCCATCACTCCTGCATGTTTCCATCACTGCTCCCCTCACTCCTGCATGTTCCCATCACTGCTCCCCTCACTCCTGCATGTTCCTGTCACTACTCCACTCACTCTTGCATGTTCGCGTCACTGCTCCCCTCACTCCTGCATGTTCCCGTCACTGCTCCCCTCACACCTGCATGTATCTACCACTGCTCCCCTCACTCCTGCATGCTCCCATCACTGCTCCCCTCACTCCTGCATGTTCCCGTCACTGCTCCCCTCACTCCTGCATGTTCCCGTCACTGCTCCCCTCACTCCTGCATGTTCCCGTCACTTCTTCCCTCACTCCTGCATGTTCCCGTCACTGCTCCCCTCACACCAGCATGTTCCTGTCACTGCTCCACTCACTCCTGCTTGTTCCCGTCACTGCTCCCCTCACTCCTGCATGTTCCCTTCACTGCTCCCCTCACTCTTGCATGTTCCCATCACTGCTCCCCTCACTCCTGCATGTACCTACCACTGCTCCCCTCACTCCTGCATGTTCCCATCACTGTTTCCCTCACTCCTGCATGTACCTACCACTGCTCCCCTCACTCCAGCATGTTCCCGTCACTGCTCCCCTCACTCCTGCATGTACCCGTCACTGGTTCCCTCACTCCTGTATGTTCCTGTCACTGCTACCCTCACTCATGCATGAACCTACCACTGCTCCCCTCACAGCTGCATGTTCCTGTCACTACTCCAGACTCCTGCATGTACCTACCACTGCTCCACTCACTCCTGCATGTTCCTGTCACTGCTGCCCTCACACCTGCATGTTCCCGTAACTGCTCCCCTCACTCCTGCATGTTCCCGTCACTGCTCCCCTCACTCCTGCATGTTCCCGTCACTGATCCCCTTCTGAATGTTCCCAGCACTGCTCCCCTCACTCCTGTATGTTCCCATCACTGCTCCCCTCACTCCAGCATGTAATTGTCACTGCTCTCCTCCCTCCTGCATGTTCCTGTCACTGCTCCCTCACTCCTGCATGTTCCCGTCACTCCTCCCCTCACACCTGCATGTTGCCATCACTGCTCCCCTCACACCTGCATGTTCCCGTCACTGCTAACCTCACTGCTGTCTGTTCCCATCATTGCCCCCTCACTCCTGCATGTTCCCGTCACTGCTCCCCTCACTCCTGCATGTTCCCGTCACTGCTCCCCTCACACCTGCATGTTCCCGTCACTGCTCCCCTCACACCTGCATGTTCCCGTCACTGCTCCACTCACTCCTGCATGTTCCCGTCACTGCTCCCCTCACTCCTGCATGTTCCCTTCACTGCTCCCCTCACTCCTGCATATTCCCATCACTGCTCCCCTCACACCTGCATGTTCCCGTCACTGCTCCCCCCACACCTGCATGTACCTACCACTGCTCCCCTCACTCCTGCATGTTCCCGTCACTGTCTCCCTCACTCCTGCATGTTTCCGTCACTGTTTCCCTCACTCCTGCATGTACCTACCACTGCTCCCCTCACTCCTGCATGTTCCCGTCACTGCTTCCCTCGCTCCTGCATGTTCCCTTCACTGTTTCCCTGACTCCTGCATGTACCTACCACTGCTCCCCTCACTCCTGCATGTTCCCGTCACTGCTCCCCTCACTCCTGCATGTTCCCATCACTGCTCCCCTCACTCCTGCATGTTCCCATCACTGCTCCCCTCACTCCTGCATGTTCCCATCACTGCTCCCCTCACACCTGCATGTTCCCGTCACTGCTCCCCTCACACCTGCATGTTCCTGTCACTGCTCCACTCACTCCTTCATGTTCGCGTCACTGCTCCCCTCACTCCTGCAGGTTCCCTTCACTGCTCCCCTCACTCCTGCATGTTCCCATCACTGCTCCCCTCATTCCTGCATGTACCTACCACTGCTCCCCTCACTCCTGCATGTTCCCTTCACTGTTTCCCTCACTCCTGCATGTACCTACCACTGCTCCCCTCACTCCTGCATGTTCCCGTCACTGCTCCCCTCACTCCTGCATGTTCCCATCACTGCTCCCCTCACTCCTGCATGTTCCCATCACTGCTCCCCTCAGTCCTGCATGTTCCCATCACTGCTCCCCTCACTCCTGCATGTTCCCATCACTGCTTACCTCAATCCTGCATGTTCCCGTCACTGCTCCCCTCACTCCTTCATGTTCTCGTCACTGCTCCCCTCAAACCTGAATGTATCTACCACTGCTCCCCTCACTCCTGCATGCTCCCATCACTGCTCCCCTCACTCCTGCATGTTCCCGTCACTGCTCCCCTCACTCCTGCATGTTCCCGTCACTTCTTCCCTCACTCCTGCATGTTCCCGTCACTGCTCCCCTCACACCTGCATGTTCCAGTCACTGCTCCACTCACTCCTGCATGTTCCCGTCACTGCTCCCCTCACTCCTGCATGTTCCCTTCACTGCTCCCCTCACTCCTGCATGTTGCCGTCACTGCTCCCCTCACTCCTGCATGTTCCCGTCACTGCTCCCCTCACTCCTGCATGTACCCGTCACTACTCCGCTCACTCCTGCATGTTCCCTTCACTGCTCCCCTCACTCCTGCATGTTTCCATCACTGCTCCCCTCACTCCTGCATGTTCCCATCACTGATCCCCTCACTCCTGCATGTTCCCGTCGCAGCTCCCTTAACTCCTGCATATTCCCGTCACTGCTCCCCTCTCTCCAGCATGTTCCCGTCACTGCTCCCCTCACTCCTGCATGTTCCCGTCACTGCTCTCCTCACTCCTGCATGGTCCCGTCACTGCTCCCCTCAATCCTGCATGTTCCCATCACTGCTCCCTTCACTCCTGCATGTTCCCGTCACTGCTCCCTCACTCCTGCATGTTCCCGTCACTGCTCCCCTCACTCCTGCATGTTCCCATCACTGCTCCCCTCACTCCTGCATGTTCCCATCACTGCTCCCATCACTCCTGCATGTTCCAGTTACTGCTCAACTCACTCCTGCATGTTTCCATCACTGCTCCCCTCACTCCTGCATGTTCCCGTCACTGCTCCCCTCACTCCTGCATGTTCCTGTCACTACTCCACTCACTCTTGCATGTTCGCGTCACTGCTCCCCTCACTCCTGCATGTTCCCGTCACTGCTCCCCTCACACCTGCATGTATCTACCACTGCTCCCCTCACTCCTGCATGCTCCCATCACTGCTCCCCTCACTCCTGCATGTTCCCGTCACTGCTCCCCTCACTCCTGCATGTTCCAGTCACTGCTCCCCTCACTCCTGCATGTTCCTGTCACTTCTTCCCTCACTCCTGCATGTTCCCGTCACTGCTCCCCTCACACCAGAATGTTCCTGTCACTGCTCCACTCACTCCTGCATGTTCCTGTCACTGCTCCCCTCACTCCTGCATGTTCCCTTCACTTCTCCCCTCACTCTTGCATGTTCCCATCACTGGTCCCCTCACTCCTGCATGTACCTACCACTGCTCTCCTCACTCCTGCATGTTCCCATCACTGTTTCCCTCACTCCTGCATGTACCTACCACTGCTCCCCTCACTCCTGCATGTTCCCGTCACTGCTTCCCTCACTCCTGCATGTACCCGTCACTGGTTCCCTCACTACTGCATGTTCCTGTCACTGCTACCCTCACTCCTGCATGAACCTACCACTGCTCCCCTCACAGCTGCATGTTCCGGTCACTGCTCCAGACTCCTGCATGTACCTACCACTGCTCCACTCACTCCTGCATGTTCCTGTCACTGCTGCCCTCACACCTGCATGTTCCCGTAACTGCTCCCCTCACTCCTGCATGTTCCCGTCACTGCTCCCCTCACTCCTGCATGTTCCCGTCACTGATCCCCTTCTGAATGTTCCCAGCACTGCTCCCCTCACTCCTGTATGTTCCCATCACTGCTCCCCTCACTCCAACATGTAATTGTCACTGCCCTCCTCCCTCCTGCATGTTCCTGTCACTGCTCCCTCACTCCTGCATGTTCCCGTCACTGCTCCCCTCACTCCTGCATGTTCCCGTCACTGCTCCCCTCACTCCTGTATGTTCCCATCACTGCTCCCTTCACTCCTGCATGTTCCTGTCAGTGCTCCCCTCACTACTGCATGTTCCCATCACTGCTCCCCTCACTCCTGCATGTTCCCGTCACTGCTAACCTCACTGCTGTCTGTTCCCATCATTGCCCCCCTCACTCCTGCATGTTCCCGTCACTGCTCCCCTCACTCCTGCATGTTGCTGTCACTGCTCCCCTCACACCTGCATGTTCCCGTCACTGCTCCCCTCACACCTGCATGTTCCCGTCACTGCTCCACTCACTCCTGCATGTTCCCGTCACTGCTCCCCTCACTCCTGCATGTTCCCTTCACTGCTCCCCTCACTCCTGCATGTTCCCATCACTGCTCCCCTCACTCCTGCATGTACCTACCACTGCTCCCCTCACTCCTGCATGTTACCGTCACTGTCTCCCTCACTCCTGCATGTTTCCGTCACTGTTTCCCTCACTCCTGCATGTACCTACCACTGCTCCCCTCACTCCTGCATGTTCCCGTCACTGCTCCCCTCGCTCCTGCATGTTCCCTTCACTGTTTCCCTGACTCCTGCATGTACCTACCACTGCTCCCCTCACTCCTGCATGTTCCCGTCACTGCTCCCCTCACTCCTGCATGTTCCCATCACTGCTCCCCTCACTCCTGCATGTTCCCATCACTGCTCCCCTCACTCCTGCATGTTCCCATCACTGCTCCCCTCACACCTGCATGTTCCCGTCACTGCTCCCCTCACACCTGCATGTTCCTGTCACTGCTCCACTCACTCCTTCATGTTCGCGTCACTGCTCCCCTCACTCCTGCATGTTCCCTTCACTGCTCCCCTCACTCCTGCATGTTCCCATCACTGCTCCCCTCATTCCTGCATGTACCTACCACTGCTCCCCTCACTCCTGCATGTTCCCTTCACTGTTTCCCTCACTCCTGCATGTACCTACCACTGCTCCCCTCACTCCTGCATGTTCCCGTCACTGCTCCCCTCACTCCGGCATGTTCCCATCACTGCTCCCCTCACTCCTGCATGTTCCCATCACTGCTCCCCTCAGTCCTGCATGTTCCCATCACTGCTCCCCTCACTCTTGCATGTTCCCATCACTGCTCACCTCACTCCTGCATGTTCCCGTCACTGCTCCCCTCACTCCTGCATGTTCTCGTCACTGCTCCCCTCACACCTGAATGTATCTACCACTGCTCCCCTCACTCCTGCATGCTCCCATCACTGCTCCCCTCCCTCCTGCATGTTCCCGTCACTGCTCCCCTCACTCCTGCATGTTCCTGTCACTTCTTCCCTCACTCCTGCATGTTCCCGTCACTGCTACCCTCACACCTGCATGTTCCAGTCACTGCTCCACTCACTCCTGCATGTTCCCGTCACTGCTCCCCTCACTCCTGCATGTTCCCTTCACTGCTCCCCTCACTCTTGCATGTTCCCATCACTGCTCCCCTCACTCCTGCATGTACCTACCACTGCTCCCCTCACTTCTCCATGTTCCTATCACTGTTTCCCTTACTCCTGCATGTACCTACCACTGCTCCCCTCACTCCTGCATGTTCCCGTCACTGCTCCCCTCACTCCTGCATGTACCCGTCACTGCTTCCCTCACTCCTGCATGTTCCTGTCACTGCTCTGCTCACTCCTGCATGAACCTACCACTGCTCCCCTCACTCCTGCATGTTCCCGTCACTGCTCCAGACTCCTGCATGTACCTACCACTGCTCCCCTCACTCCTGCATGTTCCCGCCACTGCTCCCCTTACACCTGCATGTTCCCATAACTGCTCACCTCACTCCTGCATGTTCGCATCACTGCTCCCCTCACTCCTGCATGTTCCCGTCACTGCTCCCCCTACACCTGCATGTTCCCGTCACTGCTTCCCTCACTCCTGCATGTTCCTGTCACTGCTCCCTCACTCCTGCATGTTCCCGTCACTGCTCCCGTCACTCCTGCATTTTCCCGTCACTGCTCCCCTCACTCCTGCATGTACCTACCACTGCTCCCCTCACTCCTGCATGTTCCCTTCACTGTTTCCCTCACTCCTGCATGTACCTACCACTGCTCCCCTCACTCCTGCATGTTCCCGTCACTGCTCCCCTCACTCCTGCATGTTCCCATCACTGCTCCCCTCATTCCTGCATGTTCCCATCACTGCTCCCCTCACTCCTGCATGTTCACATCACTGCTCCCCTCACTCCTGCATGTTCACATCACTGCTCCCCTCACTCCTGCATGTTCCCATCACTGCTACCCTCACACCTGCATGTTCCTGTCACTGCTCCACTCACTCCTGCATGTTCGCGTCACTGCTCCCCTCACTCCTGCATGTTCCCTTCACTGCTCCCCTCACTCCTGCATGTTCCCATCACTGCTCCCCACACTCCTGCATGTACCTACCACAACTCCCCTCACTCCTGCATGTTCCCATCACTGTTTCCCTCACTCCTGCATGTACCTACCACTGCTCCCCTCACTCCTGCATGTTCCCGTCACTGCTCCCCTCTCTCCTGCATGTACCCGTCACTGCTTCCCTCACTCCTGCATGTTCCTGTCACTGCTCCCCTCACTCCTGCATAAACCTACCACTGCTCCCCTCACTCGTGCATGTTCCTGTCACTGCTCCAGACTCCTGCATGTACCTACCACTGCTCCCCTCACTCCTGCATGTTCCCATCACTGCTACCCTCACACCTGCATGTTCCTGTCACTGCTCCACTCACTCCTGCATGTTCGCGTCACTGCTCCCCTCACTCCTGCATGTTCCCTTCACTGCTCCCCTCACTCCTGCATGTTCCCATCACTGCTCCCCACACTCCTGCATGTACCTACCACAACTCCCCTCACACCTGCATGTTCCCATCACTGCTCCCCTCACTCCTGCATGTTCGCATCACTGCTCCCCTCACTCCTGCATGTTCCCATCACTGCTCCCCTCACACCTGCATGTTCCTGTCACTGCTCCACTCACTACTGCATGTTCGCGTCACTGCTCCCCTCACTCCTGCATGTTCCTTTCACTGCTCCACTCACTCCTGCATGTTCCCATCACTGCTCCCCTCACTCCTGCATGTACCTACCACTGCTCCCCTCACTCCGGCATGTTCCCGTCACTGCTCCCCTCACTACTGCATGTTCCCGTCACTGCTCCCCTCACTCCTGCATGTTCCCGTCACTGCTAACCTCGCTCCTGTCTGTTCCCGTCACTGCTCCCCTCACTCCTGCATGGTCCCATCACTGCTCCCCTCACTCCTGCATGTTCCCGTCACTGCTCCCTCACTCCTGCATGTTCCCGTCACTGCTCCCCTCACTACTGCATGTTCCTACCACTGCTCCCCTCACTCCAGCATGTTCCTGTCACTGCTCCCCTCACTCCTGCATGTTCCCGTTACTGCTCCCCTCACTCCTGCATGTACTTACCTATGCTCCCCTCACTCCTGCATGTACCTACCACTGCTTCCCTCACTCCTGCATGTTCCCGTTACTGCTCCCCTCACTCCTGCATGTACCTACCACTGCTCCCATCACTCCTGCATGTTCCCATCACTGCTCCCCTCACTCCTGCATGTTCCCATCACTGCTCCCCTCACTCCTGCATATTCCCATCACTGCTCCCCTCACTCCTGCATGTTCCCATCACTGCTCCCCTCACACCTGCAAGTTCCCGTCACTGCTCCCCTCACACCTGCATGTTCCTGTCACTGCTCCACTCACTCCTTCATGTTCGCGTCACTGCTCCCCTCACTCCTGCATGTTCCCTTCACTGCTCCCCTCACTCCTGCATGTTCCCATCACTGCTCCCCTCATTCCTGCATGTACCTACCACTGCTCCCCTCACTCCTGCATGTTCCCTTCACTGTTTCCCTCACTCCTGCATGTACCTACCACTGCTCCCCTCACTCCTGCATGTTCCCGTCACTGCTCCCCTCACTCCTGCATGTTCCCATCACTGCTCCCCTCACTCCTGCATGTTCCCATCACTGCTCCCCTCAGTCCTGCATGTTCCCATCACTGCTCCCCTCACTCCTGCATGTTCCCATCACTGCTCACCTCACTCCTGCATGTTCCCGTCACTGCTCCCCTCACTCCTGCATGTTCTCGTCACTGCTCCCCTCACACCTGAATGTATCTACCACTGCTCCCCTCACTCCTGCATGCTCCCATCACTGCTCCCCTCACTCCTGCATGTTCCCGTCACTGCTCCCCTCACTCCTGCATGTTCCTGTCACTTCTTCCCTCACTCCTGCATGTTCCCGTCACTGCTCCCCTCACACCTGCATGTTCCAGTCACTGCTCCACTCACTCCTGCATGTTCCCGTCACTGCTCCCCTCACTCCTGCATGTTCCTTTCACTGCTCCCCTCACTCTTGCATGTTCCCATCACTGCTCCCCTCACTCCTGCATGTACCTACCACTGCTCCCCTCACTCCTCCATGTTCCTATCACTGTTTCCCTCACTCCTGCATGTACCTCCCACTGCTCCCCTCACTCCTGCATGTTCCCGTAACTGCTCCCCTCACTCCTGCATGTACCCGTCACTGCTTCCCTCACTCCTGCATGTTCCTGTCACTGCTCTGCTCACTCCTGCATGAACCTACCACTGCTCCCCTCACTCCTGCATGTTCCCGTCACTGCTCCAGACTCTTGCATGTACCTACCACTGCTCCCCTCACTCCTGCATGTTCCCGCCACTGCTCCCCTTACACCTGCATGTTCCCATAACTGCTCCCCTCACTCCTGCATGTTCGCATCACTGCTCCCCTCACTCCTGCATGTTCCCGTCACTGCTCCCCCCACACCTGCATGTTCCCGTCACTGCTTCCCTCACTCCTGCATGTTCCTGTCACTGCTCCCTCACTCCTGCATGTTCCTGTCACTGCTCCCGTCACTCCTGCATTTTCCCGTCACTGCTCCCCTCACTCCTGCATGTACCTACCACTGCTCCCCTCACTCCTGCATGTTTTCTTCACTGTTCCCCTCACTCCTGCATGTACCTACCACTGCTCCCCTCACTCCTGCATGTTCCCGTCACTGCTCCCCTCACTCCTGCATGTTCCCATCACTGCTCCCCTCACTCCTGCATGTTCACATCACTGCTCCCCTCACTCCTGCATGTTCCCATCACTGCTACCCTCACACCTGCATGTTCCTGTCACTGCTCCACTCACTCCTGCATGTTCGCGTCACTGCTCCCCTCACTCCTGCATGTTCCCTTCACTGCTCCCCTCACTCCTGCATTTTCCCATCACTGCTCCCCTCACTCCTGCATGTACCTACCACTGCTCCCCTCACTCCTGCATGTTCCCATCACTGTTTCCCTCACTCCTGCATGTACCTACCACTGCTTCTCTCACTCCTGCATGTTCCCGTCACTGCTCCCCTCACTCCTGCATGTTCGCGTCACTGCTCCCCTCACTCCTGCATGTTCCCTTCACTGCTCCCCTCACTCCTGCATGTTCCCATCACTGCTCCCCTCACTCCTGCATGTACCTACCACTGCTCCCCTCACTCCTGCATGTTCCCATCACTGTTTTCCTCACTCCTGCATGTACCTACCACTGCTCCCATCACTCCTGCATGTTCCCATCACTGCTCCCCTCACTCCTGCATGTTCCCGTCACTGCTCCCTCACTCCTGCATGTTTCCGTCACTGCTCCCCTCACTCCTGCATGTACCCGTCACTGCTCCACTCACTCCTGCATGTTCCCGTCACTGCTCCCCTCACTCCTGCATGTTCCCGTAACTGCTCCACTCACTCCTGCATGTTCCCGTCACTGCTCCCCTCACTCCTGCATGTTCCCGTCACTGCTCACCTCACTCCTGCATGTTCCCGTCACTGCTCTTTCACTCCTGCATGTTCCCGTCACTGCTCCCCTCACTCCTGCATGTACCTACCACTGCTCCATGTTCCCGTCACTGCTCCCCTCACTCCTGCATGTTCCCGTCACTGCTCCCCTCACACCTGCATGCACCTACCACTGCTCCCCTCACACCTGGATGCACCTACCACTGCTCCCCTCACAACTGCATGTACCTACCACTGCTCCCCTCAAACCTGCATGCACCTACCACTGCTCCCCTCACAGCTGAATGCACCTACCACTGCACCCCTCACACCTGCATGCACCTACCACTGCTCCCCTCACAGCTGAATGCACCTACCACTGCACCCCTCACACCTGCATGTACCTACCACTGCTCCCCTCACACCTGCATGTACCTACCACTGCTCCCCTCACACCTGCATGCACCTACCACTGCTCCCCTCACAACTGCATGGAACTACCACTGCTCCCCTCACACCTGCATGCACCTACCACTGCTCCCTTCACACCTGCATGCACCTACCACTGCTCCCCTCACTCCTGGATGCACCTACCACTGCTCCCCTCACACCTGCCTGCACCTACCACTGCTCCCCTCACTCCTGCATCCACCTACCACTGCTCCCCTCACACCTGCATGCACCTACCACTGCTCCCCTCACACCTGCATGCACCTACCACTGCTTCCCTCACTCCTGGATGCACCTACCACTGCTTCCCTCACTCCTGGATGCACCTACCACTGCTCCCCTCACACCTGCATCCACCTACCACTGCTCCCCTCACACCTGCATGCACCTACCACTGCGCCCCTCACACCTGCATGCACCTACCACTGCTCCCCTCACACCTGCATGCACCTTCCACTGCTCCCCTCACTCCTGCATCCATCTACCACTGCTCCCCTCACACCTGCATGCACCTACCACTGCTCCCCTCACACCTGCATGCACCTACCACTGCTCCCCTCACACCTGCATGCACCTACCACTGCTCCCCTCACACCTGCATGCACCTACCACTGCTCCCCTCACACCTGCATGCACCTACCACTGCTCCCCTCACTCCTGCATCCATCTACCACTGCTCCCCTCACACCTGCATGCACCTACCAATGCAGGTAAGGATGTGAATGGTTCAATATCTGGAAAGTGATATTTGGTATATTATGGTGGTGCTATACAAATGAATAAGGTACAGTAGCATAAAGTAGAAGGGGGTAAACCAGGCAGTCACAAAGCTGCATAGAACAAAACAGTTAACTCCACTGGCCAGTCATTACTATATCTTCCAAAGCCCTGCTTATCATTACAGCACCCAACTTCAGAGATTGTTTTCTTATTCCATTCTAAGTTTTTTCACCAAAAGTTTTTCTTTAACTATCAGAGTTGCTTATTTTCATTGCTCATATATTCAATACAGCTCAATTCTGCGGATTGGATAGCATTGTATCCGGATAACTTTTGTGTTATATCAAAGTGCTACAAAACAAATAGACAAGTAAAATACAGCAATGTATTAAATAACCATTGGCAGGCAGTATGTACTATACGCAAGTAGCAGTCTACAGTATCTTAAATATCTAAACTGAAATGAGGATGTAAACATAGTTATAAATATATAAAATCTGATCCATCTGACAGACGCTTGTTACTCTCAGATGTTCTCACAAACTGGCATTTTCTAAAATGTTTTATGTATCTTTGAATACAAAGAAAAGAAATGTCCTGGACAAGGTCATCTGTAGGAGGGAATTTGTATCATATTTTCTATCTTGTGCAGAAGACAAAAAAAAGAAATCATGAATAATATTAGGCTTACTTACATGTTATATGGCTCTGATAGCACATTGTTTGCCTAATGTAATGAGATCTTGATAGCTTCAATAAAATACACATTTTTTGGGAAGCACACTTAGATCTGCCAGAATACGTTTGAAAAAAGCAGATATGAAACACTTTAATTTAACTTGCACCATCTGTCAATACTGGCGCATGCCTGAGTTAATCTTTGCAGTTATAGTGATGAAAGTAATAATGGCCTCAGTGCATTAAATGGAAATGCCAACTGCACCCATTTATTTGGTACTCAGCTCCTTCATTACCTGCTTCTATTCAAGTCCAATTCTCCAAATGCAAGGTAATTTGATTAGAGGGAAATAGGATGTGGCAGGGCGCATTAACTCCCTATTTCAGCTCACCGCCACTGTCGTTTTTTCAGCAATTTTTTTTTCAATTAGCTTTATCAGTAGGGTCACGCCACATGTCACTGTGTGGACTGGACTGTAATTAAGGGATAGATATTAAATTCGTCAATAGCAGGTTTACAGATGGCTAATTCCAGCGTAAGGTGAAAATGTGGCATTATTTTTCACCTTGCAAAGAATAATGATACACTGGTTTGCGAATTGTTTGGTGTTTGAGAATAATGATTAAAAAAGATTTATGGGTATATTTACTAAAGTGCAGGCTTTTAGAAGTGGAGATGTTGCCCATAGCAACCAATCGGATTCTAGCTATTACCTCTAGAATGTGCTAGTTAAATGTTAAGGAGAATCCGTCTACCTCTGAATCCAGGCCCTAAGAGAGGGAAATGGGAAGGGGGGCACGGGGGGATGTTTGGTATAAAGTTAAGAATTTGAGAAATTTTACTTTATTGAGTCAATTGTTTGTCTTATTCCAAATCAAGCTGAAAACAGAAGGCATGGATAAAAGCCTGCTGTTACAAAGCCAGCTAATTACTTCGTCTTACTAGTTTTGAATGACCCCGATCATTAACATTGTAACTCACTGCGGACGCCGGAGCAATTCATCATTGCTCCGGCACGGAGACAGCTGATCCGAAAATCAGCTGTCCCTGCGAGCGGCTTCACTGCTCCTTCCATAGCAGTGAATTAATTTGGAGCAGTGACACTAGTGTGCAATCGTGATCTTCAGGTCACGCATGCGCACAAGAGCCACGGCGTCCGGCAGAAGGAGCCGGACCGGGGACTCCTTACTATAGGGAAGGAGCGGGTAGCAGGAGCAGGAGCAATCTGAAGATGGCGAATGCTTCCGCAATCAAGATCCGAAAATATTGCATTTTCGGAGCTTGATGAATTCTGTCCCCATACTAGTGTATGGGGACAGCGGGCCATTCCGCCAGAGGAAGGTAAGCAGGAGATATCTGTGATACTAGTGTATGGGAACAACGGGCCATTCCGCCAGAGGACGGTAAGCAGGAGATATCTGTGATACTAGTGTATGGGGACAGCGGGCCATTCCGCCAGAGAAAGGTAAGTAGGAGATATCTGTGATACTAGTGTATGGGGACAGAGGGCCATTCCGCAAAAAGAAGGTAAGTAGGAGATATCTGTGATACTAGTGTATGGGGACAGCGGGCCATTCTGCCAGAGAAAGGTAAGTAGGAGATATCTGTGATACTAGTGTATGGGGACAGTGGGCCATTCTGCCAGAGAAAGGTAATAGGAGATATCTGTGATACTAGTGTATGGGGACAGCGGGCCATTCCACCAGAGAAAGGTAAGTAGGAGATATCTGTGATACTAGTGTATGGGGACAGAGGGCCATTCCGCAAAAAGAAGGTAAGTAGGAGATATCTGTGATACTAGTGTATGGGGACAGCGGGCCATTCTGCCAGAGAAAGGTAAGTAGGAGATATCTGTGATACTAGTGTATGGGGACAGCGGGCCATTCCGCCAGAGGAAGGTAAGTAGGAGATATCTGTGATATATTCTGCTTTACCTTCTTGATGAATGGCCCGATAATTTCTACAAAAACAGGTGAAAATGAAAATTTTCACCTGCAATTGCAGAAATAAGTTAAGTGATGATGAATAAGCTCCTAATTGTGCTCTTAACCCGGCTAAAAGCAACCTTCATTCCTGCTGTCAATCTAACGCTGATGCACTGACACACAGGGGCGTATTTATAATGGGTGCATCGTGTGCGGTACACACGGGCCCCTGGGTCCAGGGGGGCCTGTATCGCACACCCTGCACCCATAATTATACTTTCCTCTCCGGAATCCCACATCAGCGCTGTAAAAATGCCTGGAAAATGGCAGCTGTGGCCCTTTTCCCATCGTTTTGCGCATTCGCAGTACAGTGCCCAGAAGCTATCAGTTCATCGCTGGCTGCGGTGCGCTCAGTGCGCTGCTGGCCTGAGAGGAGGGGGCCCATGACGGAAACTGCACACGGACCCCCTCGTCTCTAGAAACGCCCCTGCTCACTACAAACCATTACAACCTCAGGAAAGGAGGATTCATGTTTATCGCATGATTAAAAACACTTGGGGTCATTGCTTGTGGAGTGTACAATAGACGGTGCTGCAGGACAATCAGAAGAGAAAAATATTACTCAGTTCAGCATAAACTAGATCCATACCTGTGTTTACACTTTCAATAAACACTGCATGCAGCACTATAAGGGGTATATTTACTAATGTGCAGCTTTATAGACGTGGAGTTGTTGCCAATAGCAACCAATCAGATTCTAGCTATTATCTTCTAGAAGGTGCAAAATAAATAAGTAGAATCTGGTTGCTATGGGCAACATCTCCACTTCTATAAACCCGCACTTTAGTAAATATACCCCTAAGTTAATTTGAGTTACTAAACAACGTTACTGGTACAAAGTAAGCAAGGTGTTGCTGGTAATCCTGTTTATTTAAGCAAGGAATACAGATAGTTTTACTGTATGTGTAAACTTGGTTAAAACTTAAAAGTATAATTGTGCTATTGGTAAAATACGGAGATGTTGAAAGGGTGACCATACGTCCCATTTTTGTCGGGATAGTCACTTTTATTTTACATTGTTCTGCTTATCCCGTTGGTTTGCCATTTTTGTCCAGTTCCCCAACAGTTTACTGACTTTTAAAAATAGAATTCACTTAAAAGGTTTACAAGATTGACATATATAATAGAATTAAACCAAATCATGATAAAAAAAAAAATAATAATTCTTTAGAAGAGTAGATGTCAACCAATGGTGCCTGTGCTAGGGTCAGGTGATACTCTGAGCTTGTCCCACCCAGCTGCTGCCAATGAGACCAATTCTCTGCTTTACAAAACAGAATAAGGAGTATATTAACGAAGGTGCTGTTTTTTTTTTACTGTGTATGGATTAATAAGCAGAGGGACTTAGTTACTGCTGCGCATTACACTGGGACAAATAAATTCAAAGTGGCCAATCCTGGACTTTCAGTCTTGCCAATAGCCCTGGCCCCTTATCAGTGAGCTGGGAAGAGCCCCAGATATTTTAAGTGTGGAGCTGGTAGCTTTGTGCCCTATTCCATAGAGGCACCTTGGCCACCATGGGGCTGGTATTGACTATAATTGATTTTTAATTTACATTTCAGCAGATAAGTGCCTCTCTAGCAGAATAAGAGGTAATAAAAAGCTTCACACCTGCAACAAACTGTTCATCACTTTTAATGTCGAGACAAATGACTACTGTGTAGAGATATTTGTATTTTCCTCCACTATATATATTTTATCAGGCTCTGAATATTTTAAAGCAATGTAATACCATTTAGTTCACATGAAATTGTACATTTTGTTTTCACACTAATTGATCCTAACCTGAAAAAGTACTGATGCTTAGAATGTATTGCTATTTCTAAAGGTGCACACACACGTAACGATTTTGTAACCAACGATTATCTGTCAGACAAGTGAACGATTTTTTGAAGTGTAATGAATGATTTTTACAATGATGAACGAAAAATGTTCCTTCCCTTAATGAAAGACGTTATGTTGGACAGTCTGAAATGAACTACAAACGGGAGCGCGCTTGAACGATTTTCGTTCATTGTTATAACTCGGAAACCGAACGATTTTTTGAACAATTGAACGATAACGACGTCGTTATAGTTAAATCGTTAAAAAAATCGTTACGTGTGTATGCACTATATGTCCCTGAAGTTCCCAATACACATAATCTATATAAGAATTACACAAAGCATGGGGTTTTAACTCTTTTTATTGACTTGAATGGAACAAATAGCAGTGGGTACACAGTGACTGTCATTTCTCCACCAATGACATTACTCCTGACAACCGCAGAAACGTATCGGGGCCTAAATGTGCTAACTGGTATCCCTACATCCCACTAGCATAAGTCATTTCAGCATTGTATCATGAGAGGTACAAGTGTTGAAGCAAGGCAAGAAGATTGAATGTATCTCTCCTCGGTTAGAATTCCCATCACAATCGCAGCAAGGTGTATGTTCTTGTCCCTTTTAGTGGAGTTTAAACTCTTTATTATGCAAAAAAGAAAAAAAAAAAGAGTAAGAAATGAATACAAATAAGCATATGTCTGCGCTAGGATGTTGACTCAAGGTATTTGAGTAACATTTTTCCTTTTGTTGACATATTTCACTGCTGCTAATTTGAATCGCTAACAGAATCCCTATAGTTTCCTATAAATTTCCACCACACTGTGACATCTGCTAGCAGGGAGAGAATAGATTCATTTCAAGACTCTTGACATCTGCTGCAAGTCCTGATTTATTTTCAAGCATTATGGAGCCATCCTCCAGTATAACCAGCTAAATCTTTTCTAAACGTATCATTGGGAATGCTAAATCAATGTTCTCCACAACAGTCGGGCAAGCTGGAACTTAGCCTGTAGATAGTCAATAGATACTTCCTTGAAAAAGGCAAGATTTAGTAGAACAAATCTATTTCTGACTGTCTTTCCCAGCAGTGAGGAAAGATGCATATTGCTTGATGCATTCAAATGTTGTCGCTATTCTATGTAATGTTTATTTATATAAGCATTGTAGACAGTATGCCAACTGCATCTGATAGAGGGCATCGGTCATGGGTCTCTTTATTGCCAACCAAATGTCTATTGCTGGGATATTATGACCACAACCAAGCTTGGGTTCAGTATATTAGGTCAATTCATCATGTCGTCACGGTCATTACGTTGACATGTTCTTCATGTCGATATTGACTATGTCGGCAGTCAGCAAATCAACACTGATGAAATGTAGACAGAATGTTGACAATGTGGTTTTAAAGTATAAATCTATCCTTAATCCTAACCCCTAAATCTGACCCTATCCCTAATGTCGACATTTCATACAGTAAAGTCAGCTTTCTGTCCGTGTCGACAATTTCCAGGTTTCGACATTTTAACTACGTCAACATAATAAATGTTGACATTCTTGCATCGACTTTAAGAATGTCGTCATTCTGATTGCATACCCTGAGCTCTGTTCTTGATGTATACATTACACATTAGAGTACTGTACACAAAGGTGGTGCCTAGGACGCCCAGTTCTAGGCTGGCGGCTTTAAGACTTACCTTCTGCCACACCGCCAGCGTCTTCAGCAGCTGGACAGTATAATATGGCACTCCTGCCCGGCCGATCTCTTGGCACCCCTGTAGGTACATTCTTTATCAGCACCGCACGGCACATGGAAGATAAAAAGGATCATAAGAAAAGAAAAAGAATGCATATCATTTTCATTATAAAAACTATTATTCTTATAATTAGCATTTTTATTAAACATTCATTAAAACACAGGCAGGGGTTATGGCTTCTGTGTATTAGCATCTATATGAATGTCACTGACTTTATTGCATGCCGTAATAGAGTTAGACAAACTTTTTTTCCATAAGCAGAACTGCCGTTCGCACCAGTCTCGTTCATGATGAAGTTGGGCCCATCATTTCCTAGACTGAGATGATTGACATTTCAATAACATTTTGCTTAGATAGCTCTCTGCAAAAGAAGGACGTTAATTCTACCATAAAAGAACACTGATTTCAAAATAAACTATATATCCTATGACCAGTAAAGGATCTCTTTGACAGCATGGTACAAAATAGATACATGTGAGGAGCATCACTAGTGCTCTTCAAATGCCAAAACAGTCATTTTGTCTAAGACAAAAGCTTTAAGGCATAAAAATATCAAACTGCTAAAATGAACCGTAGCAGCTGGCACCAGACACTTTTTTATTTGTATTAGCTCTTCCTAAATCTGATTGTACACAGAAGTGTCAGAGCAGCAGAGCGAGAATCTTAGATTTTCTCATCCATCTTCCGGAGAAACGCGTCGCGCTCTTTGTGCTGTTAACATAAACATTAGCTTGCATTGGCACTCTGTCTGTCTCTGTTGGCTCTTATTCTATTACCTGTAAAATGTTTATCACTAATTTTAGTCTAGAAATGTCCCTTTAGGCTACAACTGGAATTTTTCAAGATAAAAAGTAGCGATAATATTTACTCAGGTAATGGAATAAGTCTCAATGCGTTTTCCACCTTCCCTGATAGCAAAGAGATAAAATGATACTGAAATCCAAGACAATAAACATACAGATTTATCTTTTAAATCTTTTAGCACACATGAAATAATATACTGTACTAAAACAACAAGGAAAATGATTCTCTGTAAGAATGTATTATTAATGTGAGATTATGGTTTGTTTAAGGCTTGAGAGGGCTGGAGTCATTATTGAATCATAATTACCATAGTTTATCCATCCCTGTCAGAGGCCAGCCTAGAGCAGCGAGAATGTATTCATGGCTATTCAGGTTCCTGGGTAAATTCAGTTTTCCTTGGGTTCATTAACAGAAGAGGCTGGACAAAGGGGCCTGCAGGCAATTATTTTCTGACCCACTCTTCAGTGCAAAATAGTGAGAGGGGCTGGCTTCATTCTGTGCTATTATCAGCGCAACTGCTGTAAATAGAATTCATGTGATCACAGGCTGGACCTATTTCTACAGGAATTCTTTATAATACAGAAATTTGTGCAGGGGCAGATTTTGGGGTCAGGACGTCTCTAAGAACAACATTGGTGACGGGCCAACACCTCCAAATTTTATTATTTACATAATTAAGTTAAAAATCCTAACTTGTCCTAATTTGTATCATATAATATAATTGGGCAGGGTGGCACTCAGATGCTTGTTTTATTACTGTCTGAACAACCTGCTGGGTACACACTTGAAAGATCATAAGATCTACCGACCGCACAATACAATACGCCAATATACTGTGTCCACGTACGCACTGTGCGGTCCACTGTACCATTAAATGATATATTGTGTGCGGTGAACGCTACCGCATCGTACATCGTATCGTCCCATTAGATGTGCAGCAAATCAGATGGGAAGATGTAACCACAAAATTCATCCAACGTGCAGTGTGCTTGCAGGTACCAATGTCGCGCGATAAATCGTGTAGTGTGTACCCAGCATAAGACGTTGTGTACACAGGTGTCCATCGGCGCTGAAGGAGGGATGGAGAAGGTACTGATAACTCAGGCTCATTTGGGGTACCTGGAAGGGGTCCAAGCCATTGGAGGAGGTGGACTATCCACTTCTAGGTGAGCGCTACTGCGCAGCATAGTACTTTAAGTCAAAGTTTTAAAGAGTGGGTGTGACCCTGCCTCCTCCAGCACCAGGGCCCGTCGTTAGCCTCAGCGGACCTGCTGGTGTCTATTAGATCAACATCCCTCCAATATGATTTTTGGCAGTTCTAGTGAGGGGGTAGATAGAGATCAATAATATGAGAGCACCTATGGGGCAATGCAAATGCAGTTTAGATTTTTCAATACGATAGACAAGGGACAAAACATAGCTCATCTCCTTTCTATTCTGTCAGCGACTACGCACACTGTATTCACAGCACTCAATAGAGATCAATGATTTCCCTTCTGTTCACCTGTCAAAAGATGTCATGTAGTAGAGACAGATAAAAGATACGCTTTTATGCACATGGCCTGTGTGGAAAGATATATTACTTTTCTTTTGACTGTTACAGTTTTAGCTCAACATTAGTGAATCCCTAATTGTATGTGACTGTACTCTAGGGGGCATATGTATCAAAGCTTGATGTGAGATAAAATTGTAAAATATAGATCACCAACCAATCAGCTCCAAACTATCATTTCTTAAACACAGCCTGCAAAATGTAAGTTAGAAGCTGATTGGTTGGTGATATACATCTCACAATTTTATCTCACATCAAGCTTTGATACATATGCCCCTATGTCCGCAAACACGGGGAAAAGCTTGCAACCCACAAGCTTCCAGCTTGTCATTATCCCACCAAAATAAAGTTTATGAAACATTAATTAAATGTTCAAACCAGGAATATATTAAGAAATGGTCATACGCTGGTTCTGATTCAGTCGTAATTCAGTTGTATTGCGTGCTCAGAAATATATACGTAGATCTCCGCCAGTATTCAGAATCGCTCGCATCTGTGGCCGCAACGCATCAGTGAGTGAAAGTAGCCATTATCACTATCGCCGCATATTTGCACCAGCCTGATCCTTGGTGAAATCCGTCTCAGACGGTCTCTGCATACTCATATCTCTGAATAGTCCTTAATTCTGTCTGAATGCCCATGACACTTAGCCTACATACAATCGCCCAGTTGCCGCGGCAGTTACAACCAATCAGCCGCAGTTTCAGATGCATGCAACTCCGAATGTCAAAGTTACTCAGAGTTGCATAGGCAGTCTCCGTCTCTCCGATGCATGCACAGTTGCTAAATTAGCGGAATGCGTCCGCAAAACAGACTTGTGTGCAACGCTGCATCAGGCACTTTATACCGTTCATCGCGATCATCATATCTTATAATAGCTTCCATTCAGTTCCAGAACTTACACATTCTAATATATAAAAAAAGGAACTAAACTGAAAACATTTTTAAACTGTACAGATATGTTCCCATAGGGATGTAGTCAGGATCCCAACGGTCAGAATGCAGACAGTCGCAATACTGACAGCTGCATCCCGACGGTTACAATCCCGACAGATTTCGATGTTGAGTATTAGGATTAGATTTAGGGTTAGACTGCAGGAGGGGACGGTTAAGGTTAAGCAGCAAGAGGGCACAGGGTTAGGCAGTGGGAGGGGGCAGTTAGGGTGAGGCAGTGAGAGGGGACGATTAAGGTCAGGCAGTGGGAGAGGACGGTTAGGGTTAGGCTGCAGTAGGGGATGGTTATGGTTAGACTGTAGGAGGGGACGGTTAAGGTTAAGCAGCAAGAGGGGACAGTAAGGGTTAGGCTGTGGGAGGGGACGATAAGGGTTAGGCTGTGGGAGGGGACAGTTAGTGTTATGCAATGGGAGGGAACGATAAGGGTTAGGCTGCAGGAGGGGACGGTAAGGGTTAGGCTGTGGGAGGGGACGGTAAGGGTTAGGCTTTGGGAGGGGACGGTAAGGGTTAGGCTTTGGGAGGGGACGGAAGGGTTAGGCAGTGGGAGGGGACGGTAAGGGTTAGGCAGCGGGAGGGGATGGTAAGGGTTAGGCAGCGGGAGGGGACAGTTAGGGTTAGGCAGCGGGAGGGGACAGTTATGGTTAGGCTGCGGGAGGGGACGGTAAGGGTTAGGCTGCGGGAGGGGACGGTAAGGGTTAGGCTGTGGAAGGTGATAGATAGTGTTAGGCAGCGAGAGGGGACGGTAAGGGTTAGGCAGCGGGAGGGGACGGTAAGGGTTAGGCAGCGGGAGGGGACAGTTAGGGTTAGGCTGTGGGAGGGGATAGATAGTGTTAGGCAGTAGGGTTAGACAGCGGGAGGGGACAGTTATGGTTAGGCTGCGGGAGGGAACGGTTATGGTTAGGCTGCGGGAGGGGACGGTAAGGGTTAGGCTGTGGAAGGTGATAGATAGTGTTAGGCAGCGAGAGGGGATGGTAAGGGTTAGGCAGCGGGAGGGGACGGTAAGGGTTAGGCAGCGGGAGGGGACAGTTAGGGTTAGGCTGTGGGAGGGGATGGATAGTGTTAGGCAGCGGGAGGGGACGGTAAGGGTTAGGCAGCGGGAGGGGACGGTAAGGGTTAGGCTGTGGGAGGGTTAGTGTTAGGCAGCGGGAGGGGATATTTAGGGTTAGGCTGCGGGAGGGGTGGGTTAGGGTTACAATCCATCAGGATGTTGACCGTCGGGACGCCACTGTTGGTAATCTGACCATCGGCATTCCATACCCAACCCTTCCCCATACACCTATCCTCTAATCACAGACTTTGTGACTAAACCACGTCATGAGTCTTGCCACACAGTTTGGTACCGAATATGCATCTTATTCAAATCACTGATGGTAAAACATTATTACTCTCTTAGGGCCCCATTTAATAACAAGTGATATTCTTGTTATCACTTGTTACTAATCTTAAATGGTTCTCCATATTGATTGGTTGGAGCACCATTTAAGATTAGTAACAAGTGATAACAAGAATATAACTTGTTATTAAATGATGTTAATATGATTTCGCCTTAAGCTGGTAATTTTGCCCCAATAAGTTATTTTTTTTTTGCCCACTTAATCAATAAATCATGCACTGTGAGCCTGATTCAGAGCCGGACGCTCTGACAGAGCGCTTGCTCTGAATCAGGGCTGGCCTTCTTGTTTTTTAGAGCGACCACCCACAGCTATAGAGAGAGGCCAGGAAGATGGTCGCGATGGTCAAGACCATCGCGACCATCGGGCTTGCGACGAGACCCTTGTGGTAGGGTCTCGTTGCCGCAAGCCCCAGAGTGCTTTCACCTCTAACAGAGCCGAAAGCACTCCCTGTGACCACTCACAGCTATAGCGAGCGGCCAGGAAGACCCTTATGGTAGGGTCTCGTTGCCGCAAGCCCCAGAGAGATTTCGGCTCTAACAGAGCCGAAATCTCTCCCACTGACATCACTCGTGATGTCAGTTGGGCCGCACCAAAACGGAGGCGTTCACATGGGAACGCCTCCGTTTGGGCAGCCAATACCCCAGCCCGCCCACCAAAGGGGGCGTGTTGTCACTCAACATCGACAGCACGCCCCCTTTGGTACGAGACCCTGAGCGACGGATTGCCCGTCGCTATCCGGGTCTCGCGCATGCGCACGATGGAGCCGGCTCCATCGTGCGCATGCGCTCTGGGCCACCATCGACCCGGTTGCGAGCGCTCAACGCTTGCGACCGGGTCTGAATCAGGCCCAGAATACTTATCTTGGAAATTTGTGCTGTGAAAAAAGTGCCAAAGACAATGATATATTTAACAGTGAATAATACACCAATTCTACTGACAAGTGTAATCTGAGACAGTTTAATCATATTCCTGGTATACGGATATACAGAAATGCCCCTTGTCGTCTTTGCTGACTCAAGTGTGTGGATACGCTCAGTAGCAGACAACACGAGGGTGAAAACAAGGAGGCTTTATTTCATTAGCATATTACTCCACTGTAAAGAAGCATTTATCACATTTTCACTTTTATAGATTTGTTTAGGATTTAGCTGTAGACAATTTGGCAAGGATGAGAGAGATACAGAACCTTTATAGCTGGAGGTGCCATTCTGTCTCAGTTGGACATTAGCAATCATTTTCTGGGACTCAGGCCAATACATAGCTTTCAGAAATGATGTCTCTACCCACAACACAGAAAAGGGAATCCCAGCAAGCAGTCGGAAGATTAGGATTTTGTGGGGAGAAATTCACAGCACGCCGTCAAATTGCGTAGTTTTGCTGAGCATCACAGGCCTCAAAAGCCGAGCGATGGGCAAAATGAAGCAAACAACAGACTTTTGCAAACCACTGAGATTCCTGAGACTACTGCATCTAAAAATAATCTTTGTGCTTTAACCCATTCACTGTAGTGGGTAAGTGCAGCCATTTCCAGTATAGTCCTGAAATAGCAACTGCAGCAGTATGCTGGCCTGGTACGCAGCTGTCTGGTTTAGGGGCTGATTCCGTTTCACGCTGCTGCGACCGTATTGTCGTCTCTTGTCTTAGTCGTGCCTGCGACTTTATGCTAATGCTAGTAAAAGCCCTTCCCCGGGTGTACCACTGTGCGTCTGAATGTGCAAGGACTGGGACTCCCTTTTGAGTGTCTTTATATGAAACAATCCCGCTTGACGCAACCATCGGATGCACCATCGAAACTTGAATCAGCCCCATGCCAGGTGCAGATTCTCCTTCAAAGTATAGTGGGTGTGAATGCTCCCTGCTCCCAGAATGGAGGTTAATTATAAAGTCTCAATGCTGCAGTGCTCACTTCTCTGCTGTTGCGTCTACAGTATTCTCAGCAGTCTTGGAACATTTGTGGACAGCCGCTTGTCCTCAGAAGTTAGGTGGTTGTTGTATATTGTTATTCATTTTTAAACTCACTGTATCATCCTCATCTCAGTGGGACAGGAATTGTCGTCGGGAGAGTAGGTATAACGGCTTATCGGTTTAGATCTGACAGAGGGAAATTCAGCCGCAAGTTGCTCACTGTAAGCCGCCATTTGTCTATAAAATGACTTTCCAAATTCCATTTCATTGAGGCTCATTTACGAACCTCAGAATATGTAGTCAACCCTTTTTGCCTTCCTAGTCCATTCATAAGTATATATATACCCATTTCAATTTAGGGAACTGCCTTTATTATTTAAAAAATAAAATAGTGAACTTTCTGTAAAGCTATTGGCTGCATGATGTCAGTCATAGGCTTTATATGATAAGTGCAGAGTGCATTAATGCGTTTTGCTATATGTCATCAAATATTCCTCCCTGTTCTTATTAGGACATTGTAAGTGCTAGAAATATTATATATATATATATATATATATATATTTATTAGGGGTGAGCGGGTTCGGATTTCTGAAATCTGAACCCCCCCGAGCCCGATCCGAGTCAGGCTCGACTTTTCCCGCCTGACTCGGATCTGAAATCGAGGCAAAACGTCATCATCCCGCCTTCCGAGTCTCGCGGGTTTTGGATCCTATATAAGGTACCCGCGTCGGCGCCATTTTCTCACTCGGCTGTGGACAGTGAAGAGGGAGGGTGGGAGTTAGGGCTGTGTAGTGTAGTGTAGTGTAGTGCTGCTGTTGTCCACTACTTCAAAGTCCATAGGGGCTGGCTGTGTTGTGCTGTGCTGCTGTTGTTAATAGGGGCTGTGTCCACTACTTCAAAGTCCATAGGGTCTGGCTGGACTGTGTTGTGCAGTCAGTTCTCCATAGGGGCTGTGTCCACTCCAAAGTCCTGTGCAGTGTCCCAGTCCTAAAGGGGTGCTGTAGTGTTGTCCAGGGGGTGCTCTGTCCATCAGGGGTGCTCCCCCCAAGTGCTAAAAAAATAATATATTTTCTGTGTATGTGAATTGTGTGCGCAGTAGCCGCACGTGCATCAACAAAGTAGTGCCAAGCGTGCGCCTGTGTCATAAGTAAAGGGCCGGCTGGCTTGACCGTTAAAGGGTGCTGTAACCCCCAAAGTACACTCCAGTCCAAACCAAAAAAATAATTATTTTCTGTGTTTGTGAATTGTGTGCGCAGTAGCCGCACGTGCATCAACAAAGTAGTGCCAAGCGTGCGCCTGTGTCATAAGTAAAGGGCCGGCTGGCTTGACCGTTAAAGGGTGCTGTAACCCCCGAAAGTACACTCCAGTCCAAACCAAAAAAAAATTATTTTCTGTGTTTGTGAATTGTGTGCGCAGTAGCCGCACGTGCATCAACAAAGTAGTGCCAAGCGTGCGCCTGTGTCATAAGTAAAGGGCCGGCTGGCTTGACCGTTAAAGGGTGCTGTAACCCCCGAAAGTACACTCCAGTCCAAACCAAAAAAAAAATTATTTTCTGTGTTTGTGAATTGTGTGCGCAGTAGCCGCACGTGCATCAACAAAGTAGTGCCAAGCGTGCGCCTGTGTCATAAGTAAAGGGCCGGCTGGCTTGACCGTTAAAGGGTGCTGTAACCCCCGAAAGTACACTCCAGTCCAAACCAAAAAAAAAATTATTTTCTGTGTTTGTGAATTGTGTGCGCAGTAGCCGCACGTGCATCAACAAAGTAGTGCCAAGCGTGCGCCTGTGTCATAAGTAAAGGGCCGGCTGGCTTGACCGTTAAAGGGTGCTGTAACCCCCGAAAGTACACTCCAGTCCAAACCAAAAAAAAAATAATTTTCTGTGTTTGTGAATTGTGTGCGCAGTAGCCGCACGTGCATCAACAAAGTAGTGCCAAGCGTGCGCCTGTGTCATAAGTAATGGGCCGGCTGGCTTGACCGTTAAAGGGTTCTGTAACCCCCAAAGTACACTCCAAACCAAAAAAATATATATTTTCTGTGTTTGTGACTTGTGTGCACTGTGGCTGCACGTGCATCAACAAAGGAGCAGCGCCAAGCGTGCGCCTGTGTCCCATAAGTAAAGAGCCGGCTGGCTCATTTCTTAAAGGGTGGTGTAACCCACAAAGTGCACTACTCTCCAGCAAAAATAAAAAAATATTTTCTGTGTTTGTGTGCGCTTTAGCCGCACGTATATATCAATATAACATAAATGGAGGACCAAACTTTCTCCGATAAAAATAAAATAGGGAAAGATCAAGAACCACTTCCTCCTAGTGCTGTTGCTGCTGCTGGGAGTTGTTCATCATCCCAGAGAGGAAGTAGGAACATCACTACTTTTACTAAACAATTGACCCTCCAACAGTCCCTAGCGATGAGGATGAAGTACGACAGCAGTCATCCTGAAGCAAAACGTATAACTGAGGCCTTGACTGCTATGTTGGTGTTAGACGTGCGTCCGGTATCCGCCATTAGTGCAGTGGGATTTAGACAATTGATGGAGGTAGTGTGTCCTCGGTTCCAAATCCCGTCTAGATTCCACCTGCATCCTCAAAGCAGCAGCGACAAGCGTGCGTCTGTCTGTTAAAGGGTGGTGTAACTCTCAAAGTGCTCCAAAAAATAAAAAACTATTTTTTTAATGTGTTTGTGACTTGTGTGCGATGTAGCCGCACTTACATCCTCAAAGCAGCAGCAAGCGTGCGTCTGTCTGTTAAAGGGTGGTGACACCCTCAAAGTGTGCTACACAAACAATTAAAATATTATTCTTTTTTTTTCGGTCTTTGTGAAATGTGTGGGCTGTAGCCACACCTGCATCCTTAAAGCAGCAGCGACAAGCGTGCGTCTGTCTGTTAAAGGGTGGTGTAACTCTCAAAGTGCTCCAAAAAATAAAAAACTATTTTTTTAATGTGTTTGTGAAATGTGTGGGCTGTAGCCGCACCTGCATCCTTAAAGCAGCAGCGACAAGTGTGCGTCTGTCTGTTAAAGGGTGGTGACACCCTCAAAGTGTGCTACACAAACAATAAAAATATTCTTCTTCTTTTTTCTGTCTTTGTGAATTGTGTGGGCTGTAGCCGCACTTGCATCCTCAAAGCAGCAGCGACAAGCGTGCGTCTGTCTGTTAAAGGGTGGTGTAACCCTCAAAGTGCGCTCCACAAACAATAAAAATATTCTTTTTTTTTTTCTGTCTTTGAGAATTGTGTGGGCTGTAGCCGCACTTGCATCCTCAAAGCAGCAGCGACAAGCGTGCGTCTGTCTGTTAAAGGATTACATCGGTGACAGCATCCAAGTAGGCATGTCAGACAGTCCGTACCTGTACTGGCAGGAAAAAGAAGCAATTTGGAGGTCCCTGTACAAACTGGCTCTATTTTACCTGAGTTGCCCCCCCTCCAGTGTGTACTCCGAAAGAGTGTTTAGTGCAGCCGGGAACCTTGTCAGCGAAAGGCGTAGGAGGTTGCTTCCACAAAATGTGGAGAAGATGATGTTCATAAAATGAATTATCAACTCTTCCAGGGAGACCAGCCTCCAGAACGTACAGAGGGACCTGTGGTTCCAGCAGGGACGAATTAATACTCTGTGAGGATGAGGATGTACACACTGAAGAGGGTGAGGAATCGGTGGATGAGGATGACATCTTGCCTCCGTAGAGCCAGTTTGTGCAGGGACAGATTCATTGCCAGCTTGTTTTGTGGGGGCCCAAACGAACCAATCATTTCAGCCACAGTTGTGTGGCAGACCCTGGCGCTGAAATGATTGGTTTGTTAAAGTGTGCATGTCCTGTTTATACAACATAAGGGTGGGTGGGAGGGCCCAAGGACAATTCCATCTTGCACCTCTTTTTTTTCTTTGCATTATGTACAGTTTGGGGCCTAGTTTTTCAAACTGCCATCCTGTCTGCCACTGCAGTTTCACGCCTAGATGGGTCACGTGTTTGTGCCGCCCACTCGTGTCGCTTAGCATAGTCATCCAGCTACCTCGGTGCAACCTTTTGGACATAAAAACACTATTGTGAGGTGTGAGGTGTTCAGAATAGACTGGAAATGAGTGGAAATTAAGGTTATTGAGGTTAATAATAGCATAGGAGCAGAAAAACCTACAAATTCTGTGATTTTAGCTGTTTTTATGCTTTTTTAAAAAAAAATACAGATCCAAAACACAAAACCCAGAACCCAAAACACGGAAGGGTGGTTTTGGCAAAACCAATCCAGATCCAAAACACGAAGAAAGATCCAGATCCAAAACCAAAACACGAGAAGTGGCCGATGCACACCCCTAATATATATATATATATATATATATATATATATATAATTTTTTTTTTTATAAAACTTTCTTTCTTTTGTAATTTCAAATAAATTAAATAAAATCACTTTCAGTACAGAAATGCAAAAAATCTATCAAACTTACTTTGAACCAACTTGTAATTTTTTTATTTTATGTTTTTGTGAATTTTTTGGGACTTTATGGCTTTAAATGTTGTTTGCAAAATGCTTTGCAATATATGGACATACATGTGTCTTATTAAGAGTATTTCCACTGACAGTTGTTGAGCAAGTCATTATTTGGGATTTGAGAATGGCAGAGCTAAAAGGAACGCTTAGCCAAGACTGGTGTGTACTGCGTGATTCATCGCCTAGTGTGGGAATTAGCGAAGGGCTTAGCTAATGGTGATGAGATGGGGTTTTTTTTATGATGATTTACAGGCAGTATCATGGAATGGACAATGTGATTTAGCAGGGACAGTGCCTGTCATTTGGTGGTAAAAGCTTAATCTTATTCCTGAGACAACCTGCATAATGAAAGATCAGCAGTGACTTATTAACAAACTGGTGAGGAAAACATAACGATAATGACATACAAAATTGTTCATACTGAAAAATGCGAATCTATTTCAGACACAACAGGTTTTGTCTCCCTGCATTCATTATGGACTGAAATAATTAAATTATGTTTAATTGTATTTTTGTTTTCAACAGAACACAACATTCTACCCTGAAAAACACAAACTAAACTTTGAAAATCCTCACTTTATTTTAAGTTTGGAACAAAATGAAATGAACTTTTTACCCAAGTGCCCCCTGGGAGAATCTGAAGTGGGAGACTCCAAGGTGCTCCAAGGTTGATCTACACTGCTGGGCCATACAAAGGGGTGTGCAAGGCTGGGGAATCAGCACTATATAAGCCCCAATGGTACCCTTTTATGGCTTGTTGGGTGTCTGGAATAGCAGCATGGAGGGGCATTCAACAGTGCATCATTAGGACGCACTCTGTACCCAGCTACCTGGCTGTACTCGGCCTCTTCTTCATGGTGTCATGGCATCACATGTTCTGCTGTGGGCTCAGTGGTGTCCAACACAGGGTACAGAAGTGCCCTACTACAATTTAGTAATCTCCTGGATGAGTAGGCGAATATGTATAATGTAGTGATAACAGATTTAAAAATGTTCCAGCTGTTGGGAACTAGAAGTCCCAGTATGGTGGCAAAGATGTTGGAAGCACCTACTGCATGCTAAGGCAAGAAACAGTGGGATTGGCCACATATAGAATGGAATGCTGAGAGGGAGTGGAGTGATGCGTGGGGAAGGCAACAGATATTGTACCAGCTCTGCAGCTGCCAGGTGCAGGAAAACACAGTACAAAAGTGCAAATGTTCCATATGTTAAGGACCTGGATCTCTCTTGTGCCTCCAGGCCCAATAGTGGCAAAATGGGTTGCTATGGCTATTGGAATGCTGAGAGGGAGTGGAGTGATACGTGGGGAAGGCAACAGGTCTTGTACCAGCTCTGCAGCTGTCAGGTGCAGGAAAACACAGTATAAAAGTGCAAGTGTTCCATATGTTAAGGACCTGGATCTCTCTTGTGCCTCAGACCCAATAGTGGCAAAATGGGTCGCTATGGCTATTGGAATGCCCTAGGTATAGTGCAAACTGACCTTTCCCAGAAGGTCTAACCTGACTGTAGGTTGGTTGATTGTCAACCTACTGTTTGTAACTCGTTAAAAAAAAAAAAGCAAGAAAAATAAGAGTGCACTAAACCAGCCACATTGCTGCTTGATAAATCTCCCCCAATGCTGATTAATTCATATGAAATGTAGTATATTTTAGATGCAGTACACATATTTAGTGACATTAATGATGCATCTTATATTAATTGTATATGCATAGATCAATCCCAGCTCTGTTCTAGTCTATATCATTTATAGCTGGGAGTACAATGTATACAGAATAAGGTTACTAGAAAAAAAAAAGTTAATTACAAAATAAAGAAAAGACAGTAACTACGAAAGTGTTTCTCATGCTTGGAGGGTTTTATATGCAAGACCGAAAGAAACCACTAAACAATTATTGTTACTAATCATCTTTGGTAATTCAATTTACATGCTGGTATGAACTGTCTACTTAAAGCAAGAGGATGAAACTTCAAGCTGCTTTTGCCACATAGTCTAACCTTTCAATTTCTATTTAGTTAATCTGGGAGAGATGAAAGGCAATGTCAATAGAATCTCTGACCTTTGCAGTAAACACAAGTCTCTTGTTACCAGTAAACAACTCAGCAAATAAGGCTTTTTAGGCTTTCCTATGACAGCTTCTGAATTTAAATCATCACTATTAAAATACAAATCTTTATGCATTTAAACTGAAAGGATGCTTATTGTTCATGCAAGAGTTATACTAAAGAGCCATCAGTCGGGGGGGGAAAGGTACTAAACTGCGGCTTCATAAGGCTGCAGGTTTACATGAGCCTCGGCATGTGGTTTGCAATCCGAGCAATTTACTAAAGGGCAACCTGCACATCAAAGACCATAAATGAAAATGACAAGGTCTGCATGAATATGCATTGTACCCCCTGGCCGTTGAGTACCAGGGTATCACTATCATATATAGTGATTGAGTTAATGACCTATGACGAATACTTAAGAAATCACTGGCTTTAAAAAGTATTAATGACTCTTCAATTGGGGAAACCTGCTCCAGAAAGGACCATAATCAAAGGCAATTAGGGCATTATTACACATGACCCTGATCAGGGAATGTTATTTGCTTAATTAATGTACTGTACCTGTGTACAGACCCTTGCTTTCAATTTACTTTGCATCCCTTTACCCATCTTTCTATTTTTTGTTGTTCATTAGCCGTAGTTTTAGCTGTTGTAGGTTGTACTTTGGTGAAGTGAACCTGTGCTAAGGACTCTGGGCCTGATTCAGCTTGGATCGCAGTTGCTAATACGCACGCAATCGTCCAATTGTTGCATTGTGCACATACGTATGCATCGCAGTGCGCAAACTGGCCACTGCTATCGGTGACTACGCAGTGACTGACAGGAAGTGCCTTTTGTGGGTGGTGACGGGAAGGGTGGTCGGCTGAACGCAGGCGTGCCAGGGCGTTTAAACGCTGTTGCTTGGGCGTGCATAAATGATCCACTGTGATGCCATACGCAGCCTGAGGCCTGATAGCGTGCGTGGAAGTTAGCAATTTCTGAGTAAGGTCAGAGCTTGTACAAGTGTGCGTGAGGCTGCGATGGTACTCCATTGTACCGATGGTTTCGCAGTCTTGCTAAACATTACGGATGTGTGTAAGGTAAAGTGGGCGTCCTTATGTAGTGCTGTGGCGGCATAGCGATCGCAATGAATGAGCATACAATCGTAATAGCGATCCTTACTGAATCAGGCCCTCTGTCAGCCATTTTAGGTCCAGTTGTCAGTTCAGTTTCCTGAGATGAAATAGTAGTGAGTGCTCTGGGTTAGGGTTAGTATAGTGCTCAGCAAAACCTCAGATAATGATAACAAGCAGTAATGAGGTGCACAATTATTGTGAAACACTGTCAGAATAGTTGTGGTCTTATCTACATTTCTCCTGTGTGCATCGGTCACCCACATTTCCTTAGAAATATCTGATCAGTCATTTTTAGACAGAGGAATAAGGCAGTAGCCTCACTGTGCGTGCGCGTACCGCTGTGCGTGCGCTTTAGGTAGCAGTACAACCGTGTCGGGACAATGGTGTTGGCATTCGCGTTCCTGTAACTATCAGAATAACATATGTATCCCTTAAAACAACCATTTGATATATTAGACTTGTGATTTTGGCTCAGGACAATAAACAGGAATTTCCCGCTATGGAAAACTGCAGCCAATGTAACGCTAACCTCAGTATAGTTTATATGGTTATGGATTGAAAGATCTACAGTAAAAAAAGGTAGACAATGTCTAGATAGACACCAGATGTTAGACAGGCAATAGGTCGACAGGGACAAAGGTGGACAGTGTCAAAAGGTCGACATGAAAATGGTTTACGTTTTTTTTTCTAACCCTAATTTTCACCCTAACCCTGTGCTTAACCCTAACTCTCCCTCCTGGTGCCTAACCGTCGGGGTAGGTGCCTCACCCTAACTGTTTCTTCTAGTGCCTAACCCTCCAGTAAGTGCCTAACCATCCCTCCTGGTGCCTAACCCTAACCGTTGGCGTAAGTGCCTAACCTTCCCTCCTGGTGCCTAACCCTAACGGTTGGCATAAGTGCCTAACCTTCCCTCCTGGTGCCTAACCCTAACCGTTGGGGTAAGTGCCTAACCTTCCCTCCTGGTGCCTAACCCTAACCGTTGGGGTAAGTGCCTAACCTTCCCTCCTGGTGCCTAATCAGGTGAGCGTTGCACTACATCGGCTGCGACATTTACATATATTCGCACAGCAGCTGCGTACACATACACCGCAGCGGTGGTGGCATTATTATCAGACAACGCTGAATCAGGCCAAATATGCAGATGCATCACAAAGCAAGAACCATTACTTTAACTATAGCTTTATTAATTTTGATACAAACAAGGGTCCCCAGGCTTTTCCTTTTTCTGGGAGAACCAAGAGTCCATGAGATACCCCTGCTGCAAAGACAAACTCGTGCGATAACCTGCAGGCCATGTCGCTTAGGTCCACAGGAATAACATCACCGCAGGCATGCAAGATATTGGCAATCACATCAGTGTTTTCTGCCTTGGAGAGTGTGCATGTAGAATAGACCAGGGATCCTCCGGGACTGAGGGCATGGATCGCAGACCTGTGTGTAATTAGAAACAACAGCAGAGACAAAATAATGCTTTTTAAAAGGCGATTATCCTGCGCACAAGGTCAGGGAGAATGACTAAAGTCCCTCATTTGCCCATTTTACATATAAATGAAAGCTGTAATGGTGGCACTCTAGCCTCAGCACTGAGTGACCTTGCTTCCAGTGTTACATCGTCAGCAAAATCGTTTAGAAAACAAATACTGGTCACCTTAGTGCACAAACCCCAGTGATTAAAATTAAATAGCACGTCTCCCTTTGTGTTAGGTCAGAATGTCCAGTTATGGACAACCATGTATCTAAATATTGAATGCAAATAAAAATAAATTGGTCCTCGGCAGAGGGAGGGTTAGTAGTGAAATGTGACTAAGGGTTACTTCAAAGGCTAATAAACAAAACAAAATGCACAAATGTATATGAACTAATATTCACATAGGCAGGACCCACATGGGTGTGATAGGATTTGCCTGTTAATGTGGCTGGCAGATAACCGTATGGAAAGTCTGATAGCAGGGAGCTATTAATGCCGCAATATTGGTGGTGATCTATTGCGAGCACGCCGGCGGGTGTGTAGCCCCTATATGTCTGGGAACTGTGTTGTTAATAGACATAGGGCATCGCCTGTGCAGCACAGCAGATGGGCCATATATTTGCAAATATATCGGTGCATCTGCCTGTGTGTACGGGCCAACTGCCCATCGCCCGTACAGATGCTGCAGTGACCCAGCGGTGAGTGACAGCTGAACTGAGTTGGCCGTTCTGGTCGGTGTGCGTTGGGCAAAATCTTACTCATAGAGAAAGAGATAATGCATTACGTCCCCTCTGAGTTCTTCCATACCACCGTGGAGCCTGAGAAGAACCGATCTATAAGTTCTATTCTAATCAGTATATCACTATGTACCTGGATTTTAAGGCTTGCATGCCTGTGTTGTTCATTGATCCTGTTTATTAACATAATCACTGCCTTACAGACAGGGGCGTATTAAGAGAGGAGGGGACCCGTGTTCACTCCCGTACGGGCCCCCTCCTCTCTCTCCAGCGGCCGCCGCACACTGACAGCCTCAGTAGACTCCGGTCACTAGTCTATGCCCTGAGTCCACTGCGTCTGGCGGGCGCCCCATTTACCGGTGATTTCCCTACTGCACGTGCGCAGAACGCCGGGAAAATGGCAGCGACGGCCATTTTCCAGGCACTTTGTGTAACGCTTCTCCAGCCGACGTGGGACTTCAGAGAGGTGAGTATTAAAAAGTGTGGGTGCGGGGTGTGCGGTGTGGGCCCCCCTGGACTCAGCGGCCCGTGTGCACCCTGCACCCATTATAGATACGCCCCTGCTTACAGAAGCCAATACCTGACCAATTGCTGCTGTAGAAAGCCTTAAAAAGGTGAAATGTAATTTACTGATCTCACAATTTATTTGTACTATTAATTCAATATAAACATTTTAATAAGCACATAAAATACATTAGTTGATACAAAATAATATGACATATTTTGAATAACTCAGGAATACTAAGAGTATACTATTTCTGTCTCTCACCGACCGAACCCACCATGAAGCCACACTGTGGAGTCACAAAAGACATAAAATAATAGTTTAAAATACTTAGAGCTGAAATCGGGTTCCAGACTCATAAATCTGTCATCCCTGCTCTGATCCATTCTGTTGTCACCAAGCCCCATCCATTGTGTTCTCCCTCTGTATTTTACAAAGCAGCAGCAGCAGCAGCATTGCACACCAGGCTTGATGCTATTATTACACTGGAACTGGAATAATTGCAATGAGACTTAAAACCAATAAGAAACTTGACATAACTGGGATTTAGCTGAACCTTAGTGTTCAAGGTTATACAGAAACATTATATGAACAAGCTTTGGTTATTTCAGTGCTCTCGGAAGTCTGCCAGAGTCTGATATTAAAAAACCTTCCAGCAATCAACAAGTTACCTGGAAGCAGGCAAAAATATTATGTTTTTCTTAAATATAACCTGAAAATACGATTATGTTTAACTTCTTTTAACATACATAATTACAGAGTAACCAATAATAATCTAAACCACTGGTTTTACAGGCAGATATAACTGTCACTGTACATCCATGAAACTCCTACTATAAAATAATTTAAATAACATTGGTGTGCAGTATGGATATTAAAAACATGAATCTGAATACATGAACAATTTTTAGGTGTAGTTTTTTTCCTCTTACATGTACTATTATATGCCACCATGGTATAATCAATTGATGTCAGGGAAGTGAAGGCAGTAGTTATGGTACCACTGGAGAGGCCAATGGATAATGTCAATGACTGGTTGTTCTTTATCTTAACAAATTCATGTAAAATAGAATGAATCTATCTGCTCATCAACAAGCAATATTTAGTATATCTTTGTTTCCAGCCTCCTGGGAAGGGCTGGGTGCAGCAAACCTAGAAATGTGGTCAAAATCGGACATGCGGGTTTGACCGCATTTCTCATATGCACCTAGCCCCGGAAAGCCATGCACTCCGAGGTTTTGTTGCGATGGGCAACGCTATATTTCTGATGGCATTACCCTATAGAAGCCTATGGGCATCTGTCGGGAGAATGCTGAGAGAGGGATCCAATCGGGACCCTCCCAGCACCCCCCGCGGCACATGTGCAGAAGGACGCCAGAGAGGCTTCTGGGTCACAATGATAGTGCTGTCCTTTGCGGTGTTCGTCATGCATACCGGGGTTGCTAACGCCGGCATGCATGAGAAGGGTAGCGGGATGCGTCGCATCCCACCCATAGTGAGAGAAAGGGAGGTAGGGACAGGGAGGGAGAGAGGGGGGAAGGGAGGGAGAGACATAAGAGAGGGGGAGAGGGAGGGGGAGAGGGAGGAGACAGGGAATGAAAAAGGGAGGGAGGGGAGAAAGAAAGGGAGAAAGAGGGGGAGGAAGGGACAGGGAGAGAAAAGGAAAAGAAGGAAGGAAGGAAGGGGAGAGAGAGATAGAGGGAGGATGGGACTTTACCTGTTACAGCAGCAGCTTTCTAATGGGGACAGACACTCAACAGCATTAGGCTCCGCCCCCTACCCATACACCTGCAAATTGCGGCATTATTTCAGCAAAGGGGGCTGGGCTTCCATAGTCATGCCACGGTCAGGACCTTCAGTGAGTGTGCTGAGTGATGCTGCTGGGAGGCTGGAGCTGGCCAGGGAGAGTCTACAGTGGCCAGATTCTGGCCAATGTTTGCAGCAATGTGTCCCCAATGTGTGTGGGCCGGGCGTCCGCCCCGTCCTATAATCCGGCCCTGGGTCTGGGCACACGAGCTGACCTAGGGCAGACGCACTCGTCTTAGCATCGTTTTCCATAGTTGCATCTGTAACTGCTAAGCTGCTACAAAGCTCTTCTCTGGTATACATGCACAGTCTATAAAATAGCGCTTGGCGCGTTATTAGACGTCACCATCGTTTGCACCATCGAAACGTGCATCGGCCATATGACAGGTGCAGATTATACATCTGAATACTGACTACTATGTGAACGGTTATGTGCATCTGTACGCAACCTCCCTGTACATCTGTTTTGCCACCTCCCATTCACCGTCCATGAACGCCCAATAAATTTGTACTGCCCCCAGTGTGGGGGAAAAAATATATATTTTTTTTTCACAGAGCAATATTACTAAAATTATTGTATATATATATATATATATATATATATTTATAAAAGGGGCCCAGAACATGGACTCTAGTGGTTAGCCAAGCCTCTATGGTGGCTGGTCACACCCCTTAAGTATGGGCCCCTACCACTGCATTTCCCCAGTGAGCCCTTCTCGCCCCAGTCGGATACTGCTAAAACGCCCCTAAAGCCTGCATTTGTTTACATGTATTTTACTGATCTTCCCAGCGCTTATGTGGGAACAAGCCCTCAGATCAGAGGTTCCCAAACTCCACCATTACGTTCCAGGTTTTAAGGATATCCATGCTTGACCACACTTGACTGAATTAGCACCTCAGTCAATCTATATAATTAGTGAGAAAGTGTCTGTGTCTGTCTGTCTGCCCTTTATGCAAAGCCTGGCCAACCTGTGACTCTCCAGCTGTTGTGAAACTACAAGTCCCAGCATACCCTCCCACCGTTCAGCTGGTAAAGCATGCTGGGACTTGTAGTTTCACAACAGCTGGAGAGCCACAAGTTGGCCCGGCCTGACTATTAAAACATTTCTATTGCACACATTTATAGAAGGTTCCCCGAAGTATTGATGTATAGACCTCTTCCTAACCTTTTTTTTTATACACCTACAATAGTCTACTCATTAACATAAGTATGCACGCTCGCATTGAACCAATGACACAAGTAAAATAGAACTGCTTTATACATGTCTTGCAGAGAAAGATTTCTAAGAAGAAATAAAACAAAGTTTTCTTTCACTTCTAAAATCTGTAGTTTCCATCCTTAACATTTTGGAACCTTAAATATACAGTATACTCTAATGTGCGAATAGATACGCTGCATCCCCAGAAAAGGGTCAGATTTAATGATACCATCATTTAACCGTTTTCAATGTTAAAAGAAAGTTGAAATAAGTCTTTTTGGATTATTCCTAACTTGTGTTATAGCAAAATGAGTGTGTCAACACTGCCATCTAGTGTTCCAATGTGCACATTACATTCGCAAACAGCTGAAATGTATAACTGTTAGCTATACCTCATAAACTTGCACAAAATACTGCATCTTCCACAAAAGCTGATCTCTGCAGCAATTCACGGCTTTCTTTCAATTATTTGGTTAATGCTCATTTTAACAGCTTTATTTTGTTTGCTTATGAACACGCGGCCGAAGTTACAATCTTTTCAATGAGCCATTTTCATTTATTCCAACAGAAACATTACAATGTGCTTCTAACGGCAGCAGAATATCTTCATAAAATGTAAAGTAATTGCAAATAAAGTGTATAACTCTTGCTTACAATCCAATTTTATTAATACCGGGGCCATTCAAAAAAAAAGATGATTCACGTAATTATTATTATTAGGTGACAGGACTGTAAATAAGTGGCAACATTTTATCATGTGGGGCCAGTGATAAAGTATTTAACACATAATCTAGAAGATGTGTTATGTAAAAAGAGCTTCTAATATTCGCAAACACCTGTGTAAGTGTTACAAGCATATATCAGAACTGATAATATTTGAGAGTTTTGATGAGTAGAACATTTTGTTCTATACAGAGGTCACAATTACTATATTCAAGGACAGTGCAACTAATCCCTTTAACACTAAAATGACTGATAATAAATAACAGCTTTTTTACACAGCAGATGTATCAGAAGACCTGTCATGGTATATTTGTTAAGGTTATTAGTAACTGGTGTACAGAAGACAACCTGTATGTTATCTAAAAGTGGTGTCACAAATCAGCTTGTGTACTTTTTTCTAGACAACAGTTTTAGGGAATGTATAAACCTAGGCGTACATAGCTAAATGCTGTGCATCCATCGGTTCCCTTGCGTGAAAATCTGCCATCTGGCTACTCAGAATGTCTGATGAAGTAACGCTGCCGGAGCCTGAGGCTCTAGCACATGTGCCTGGTTTGCAGCTAGGCATCATCCTGTCCCATACTAAGTACAAAGGATAAACCTTTATAACAGGGGTCATTTCTTTTTACCACCAGGTCTGCATAACCCACATTACCTTCAATGCGCCCTCACTGAACTCTGCATAAGAGAAAACACCCCATCACACCCCACTTCCATCTCCTCAGTCACAAGTCGAGATGCAAATCGGAATGCGTATGACTCTGGCTGCCCATACTGGCGTGTGCGCCCATGTATGCCCCATGCGCAGTGCAAATGCACACAAGGTATGCTTTGCAAACGGGCCTACAATTAACTCTGCAACAGCCCTCGTGACTGTTCAGCCCCTAAGGAAATCAAACTGCAATGTACGACGGCACGAGGGAACACTGCAGAGAGGAACCATCGATCGGAGGCCACCGGTGGTAAAACATCGGTGGCTGATACTCGATAGTGAGTGCCGGCCCCGCTATGCGCATGCTCGGATGCCACCTGCGCATAGGCTAACCATCGGGATGTAGTTTCAATCTCACCTGTCGTGATGCCGACGCTCAGAATGCCGGTATCCCGTACCCAACCCTAACCATCAACGATTGATGGTTTATTATTGATGAAACCAGCAACGGCTCTACCATCAATGGTCATGCCTACTACATGTCCCAGCATACACTGCAGCTTAGTTTAATCATACATACATACAGATGTGTCCTTAGTACACATCTTTGCTCTAGTCACGACAAAAAGCCTTTCTCGGCATGCCAGGTCCTGTGGGATTACACTAGTGCTGGGCATCTTGTTTGCTGAAATTGCATCTAAATTGCATTGCGATGTGACTAGGACGCACCAGCAGACCGTGCTTCAGTGGCAAACGCAGGATTTCTAGAGGGGGGTTTCCAAATGCTTGATTTCAGAGCGAATGTGGCCAGTCCATGAAGAGGGCATAATTAGTACTTATCCAGCTTTAATATGTTACATACAAAGTATATTGTGTGTCATAATTCTAGCATATAGAGGACCAGCGATCACAGTATGCCATTAGATGCGGCAGTAAGGTCCATCCTGTCTGAGCTGAATGTTTTTCTTCAGATGTGGGCACCATTCCAGAGCATTGGAGCAAGTCTGGGAGTCTGGGGGAGCGGCAGAAGAACCTAGCACTGCCCTGGACATATATATGTACATATTGGTCTCCTTATGTACTGGATAGTGTATTATTATACAGTATTAATTATTAACCCTATTGAGGGTCTATAGCAGTGCACCCCTAATAGTGCATGTTTTCCACATCTCCTAGTTGGTGCACAGGTATATGTATTATTAGCTGACACATTTTAAAAGATCCACAGGCGGTGCTAATCATTTAATTTGTGATACTGAGAAGAACATGCAGCGCTAGTAACATTATTTTATATTACTATTTCTATTGTGGTCATGGTGTGTGCTGGGGAGGGGGGTTTCAAGGCAGACGGAAACCCCCCCTGCGTTTGCCTATGTGCTTATTAATGTGATATGCAGCACTTGTACAGTATATCTCTGTGTGACTGAGTCTCTGAATCTGTATACGCAGTGCTACAATGTAGTGGCCGCAGCTTTTTCATTCTAAGTTCCGTTGTGCTTTATTTACAGACTCAGGTGCACATAGATATACAGGTGTGATGGCAAAAAAAGACGCCCAACTCTAGCAGAGTAGAACAGGACCTGGCAGCTCACTCACTCCAGGCAAGTGACACTGCGTGGCGTATTGAGGCTAGATGTATGACTGTAGGGGGGTATTTATTAGACCTAGTAAAGATAATCTAGAACACAGCAACTAGCCTTTGCGATATTTGGTATGGAGCAGAGGAACAGGTTATCTCACCCCAGCAAGCTGGTTGATTTGACGCTATCTACTTAAAACTTTTGAATAGTAGTAAGTAAAAGACAGTACCAGCCTGCAACAAGCCGCACCACTCATTAAGCAGGTAGGAAGGTAGCTGGAGAAGGGCATGAAAATAAGACATTTTCCTAATTATTTTGATCAAAGGCCCTCATTCAGAGCCGTACGCTCTGAGCAGAGCGCACGCTCTGAATGAGGGCCGGCCTCCATGAAAATGGAGCGTCCTCCTGGACGCTCGTATAGCTGTGGGTCACCACCCACAGGCTATACGAGCGTGCATTTTGATGGCCGCGATGGTCTTGACCATCGCGACCATCGAAATTGCGAGCCGGAGCCTGCGGTTGAGGTTTTCAACCGCAAGCTCCGGAGTGATTTTGGCTCTATCAGAGCCAAAATCACTCCCACTGACATCACTAGTGATGTCAGTGGGCCGGCTTCTGACGGGAGGCGTTCCCGTGGGAACGCCCCCGTCAGGGAGGCACGCCCCCGGCACGCCTACCAAAGGGGGCGTGCTGTCAATCAACATCGACAGCACGCCCCCTTTGATCAGACACAACGAGCGAAGGACTTTCCTTCGCTCGTCGCGTCTGGCGCATGCGCACGACGGAGCTCCCTCCGTCATGCGCATGCTCAGTCCAGAACATCAACCCACTTGCGAGCGGACAGCCGCAGGCCCAAAGTCTTTAATTCACTTCTCCAAGACCCAATAGTTTGCAGCATAATGAATTATCACTATCTGTAGGCAACCATGCCTGATCCTAGGATAACGGCTTATGTAATGTCTTATCATCTAATCCGACTAGACGCAGAGGTAAGGAATGTAAACATGAAAGCATCTATGGGAAATGCCATGGTTTGTGCTATAAGAAACCCAGAAAAGACTGATCCTAAAAAGAGATGCCCAAACATTCTGCAGCCTCTATGACGCCTGGATCCGAAACACTCTCTCTGGCTCAAACGGTGTTAGATTATTTTAATAATAATAATAATAATAATAGAGACAATGACATAGGAGAATACTTGAATACAGGGAGGGAAATAAGTATTTTTAGATCCCACTGGATAGACTGGCTATAGTCTCACTGAGCTAAGCGGTCACACTTCACCAGCTACGAAGGCGCCGCTGGAGATATCTCTCAAGTTCTGTCTCTTTATATATTTAGGAGAAGCTGAATTAACCCCCCTTTATTTTTTATTTTATTTTTTTTGGGGGGGGGGGGGGGCAAAAATACTGAAAAAATAGATTATCACCACTTCATACATTTGTCTCCATACAGGATTAAGGTTTGTGTGGTCCCCTCGCCAAGTAACTTGTGGGGGTCCCTGCCGAAAAAAATGGTCAATAAGATATGATGGCGATATTAAAAAGTATAATGTGTGAATACTCCCAGCACCACAAATGTATTAAACGCAATAAAGTGCCCCCATTCACATTATGCCACAGTGCCCCCCACTCTGGTGATGTAGCTTTGCGTGGGGTCCCCCAGTGCGTGGAGGCCCTTGATCGACCGCCCCGGCTGCCCTACTGTTAATCCAGCTCAGTCTCTATGTGTCTTATAGAGTTGTCATGGTGTTACTGCTGCTTATGTGCTGGAAACATTTTTGACTTTGTTGGGGCCCAAACACAATATACTGCGAATTAATGCGAAATACTAAAGTTTTTGTTTTTTTCTACCATGTTACCAAATGTTAATTTTTTTTGCCAGTAAACCAAAACCGACACTAAAGCATAAGGACAGTTTCAAAAACAAAATTTAAATGAAAACACGGGTTGGTTCACTCATATCTAATTTAAACCTGTAATGACTGACAGCTGGAGTTCATCTTCTAAAATAATCTCTGTGATATAATAAAAAAAAAAAAAAAAGTGACATGGCCCAATATTAAGTGTAAATCAACTTACGTTAAGGTTCACGCTACCGGGGTGTATATAGTACCTTTAGCTGCTAGACACAGGGAAGGTATCCCAACCTATCCAGAGCAAGTATTATAAAAAATGGGGTATAGTGTAAAGGTATGCAATAGGGAAGCCGACTGCCTAAATACCAGCAGCCGGCTTCCCGACTGTCATATCCTGGCAAGGGTGAAATGCCGCGCGTCTAGATGTAGACGCCCGGCATTTCCCCGACGCCGGGAGACCAGCGCCCAGCATCCCGATCGCAGTGATGCCGGGCGCCGCGAGCGGACAGCCGCGGGGGCGGGAGGGTTAGGTTTAGGGCTCCCGGGGGGGACTTAGGGTTAGGCACCCCCCCGGGAGGGTTAGGGTTAGGCTAGGGGGAGGGAGGGTTAGGGTTAGGCACCCTGGGGGGGGACTTAGGGTTAGTCACCCCCCCGGGGGACTTAGGTTTAGGCAGCGGGGAAGGGGGTGGTTAGGGTTAGGCACTTAGAGGGGGGATTAGGGTTAGGCACTTGCGGGGGAGGTTAGGGTTAGGCACCCCTAAGGAGGGTTAGGTTAGACAATACTTACCTATCCACGATCGGGATTCCAGCGCTGTCGGGCTTCCGCTGCCGGGATCTCTGCTGATGTCGTGCTGCCGGGAATCGAACCGCCGGCCGTATATTTCATACCAATTCCTAGTGTAAACGCTATGGAATGTCAGCATTTACAAATATCATTATACAGGGGACAAGGTTTCGGACACCGACTTGACCTGTCACTGTAGACCTGTCACAGTAGATTACAATCTGCCAGTTTGTAAACCGCCGCCAGTGGATACAGATTAGTAATAAGTAAAAGCCATTAAATTATGCTGAATTCATAATGAATGTCTAATAGAATGGTTCCCAAAGTACTAGAGTATAAGCATTGGTTTCACGGGACCCCTACATTTAAGTTTGCTATTGAGAGATTCGAAAAAAATGCAGTAAAGTGAAATAAATTGTGCTGACCTGTCATCCTTAGGGTCAGTTATGTGATGTTGGACAGGTTTGCGCTTCTGTTTGTCCACATATTTACATTACATTGACCATAAATATTTTGATTTGGTGCTACCAACCTGAGGCACCCCCAGGGTGCCACGGCGCACAGTTTGGGAACCACTGGTCTAATACATTTATGCATTTCTAGCTATGTAAACCTTTACACTCTGAAGGTGGACGTCAGGATCATCATGAAAGTAGCCTTCGCACAAAGCGCTACCCTTACAGCAAAGCATGACTGTCTGCAATCCTAGTGACAAGAAATGGTTAATGAAGACCGACTATCCATTATTTACTGAGTCGTGTATCCAATTATTGCTCTGTTAGAACTTTGCAGCCAGCGAAAATGATCACATATTGGGTCGTTCTAGGCTCCCGGACAAAGCACAAATAGGGTAAAAATCATAAAATTGTATTATAGTGTGCTGTCACTAAAAATGATGGTTTAAATCAGAGGCTCAGGTGTTGCATTATTATTTCAAAAGGTAACATATATAGAACCACTGAATAAAATAAAAAAAAGTCCTGAAATACAATTATGCTTGGTATAGTAATGGTTGATTGAAATTGTAGATTTATACATATTTAGATTTGCTAATGTGTATTTTATGCCATTTTCACCTACATCACAAAGGCTTATTAACCTGGGCTAATGATCAGTGCTATTCTCTGGTGGAAGGCATGCCGGGACAGTCAGAATGACATATCGGCAGAACGCTTGGGTTTAGCACAAGTAACAATGATGTATGCACCAGGGTTCCCTGCTGCTTCACAGATTTGATTTTTCATGTCAAATGTAGAGTGAAAAAATTGTAAAGGAGGGCTGAGGTTTCTGATGGATTCCTCCCTAAAAAATAAATGACATGATGCATTACCCCAATAAGACACTCGAGTATTTCAGTGATCAATCAGAATGTTCTTTAAACTCCGCATTTTTCAGTTTCTTAGGGGTAAAAAAAAGTAAAATGAATAAGCATTTTTCAAGATTCCGCAGTGACTTTTATGTAGCGTTTTCAGAAATAATTTCAACGTCTAAATCACAGCACAAATAACTGGAAAATGTTTTCTTGCGCTGCAAAACAATTGCAAGAAAAAAAAAAAAAAGGAATAGAAATTGCCAGAGTTAATATGTTCTGCAAACTGAATAATGTGCAAATGTGATCTATTCAGTGAAGTACAAAAAAAAAAAAAAAAAAGATTAATTACATACAGCAAAATCATTAAAAAAAAAAAAAAAACACTTTAAGACACCCATTAATGACTTACAGATATGAAATGCAGGAAGTATTTCTTTGTCATTAAAAAAAAAAAAAAAACCAAGCAGATTGTTCTGGTAGAAAAATTACTGAATGTTTTCACTTTCTTAAGGCAAAGTAGGTAGATTGGTGTTATATTCACGTTGTAAACTACATATGGTATTTTCACTGGGATTGGATTTATAATCGTACTATGGGGCCGATGCAGGGATGAAGTTCTGTAGGCGACACTTGCGTGTTTTCGCACTACGTACGTCCCGGAGCTGGGTTCACCCAACCATGGGCGGGTCTCTTGTACCAGGGATAAGGCTGGTGCAAGTGCACACTGATGATGACGGCTATGAAACTAAGCGTACGGATTGGGGCGGTGCGGTCGCGTAGAGGAGTACAATTCTGTATACGGGCTCATATCCGCATTTATTCTAAGTAGGACGCAGACGCGTCTTATGTTAATGCCGCACCCGATTTTTCCAAAACTGAGATGCCCACTTGTAGCGTCTTGCATTGATGCATTTAGGTCTCGGAGCACCTCGAGACGCACTATCGAAACTTGCACCAGCCCTATTGCAGGTGCAGTTTTTCCGTCTGACCATGGCCTCCTGTGTGAGCGTCCGTGCGTTTTTGGGTGCAGTCGGCTTAGCCACCTCCTGTTACCTCCCAGGTTTGCAGACTAATATCCGCACTCCCTGCGTCCGATCCAGTACTGCGTCTCTGAGCAGTAACGATCGCCACGCATGCGCTGTGCGACACATGCGCGGACTTACAACACCGGCCAACTGCGCGCGGCATCGTCACTGCCTCTGAATCAGGCCGTCAGTTCTGTGTACACAATGCAGGAACAATTACAGCCAGCCTGCATGCAGCTCAGCATCAGCTCCTATGGGCCTGGTTCAGAGATGGACGGTGATGTGATCACAGCTGCAATTTCACAGGGAATGCAGCTGCGAAAATATGCTAATAGCTCCAAAGCTTTCCAGAGCATAAGGACGCTCACCGCTGCCTTCTCCATATGTGTACAACGTCGCTTACCTGCGTAAATATCGGTAACCGACGCACATCCAGCAGCGATTCTTGCCCTTGCAGCAGGTCTGACCAGCCGCAAACACTGCAGCTCTCGTGACATACAGCGAGCTCTCGTGCTGCGCATGTAATCGCCATGGCTAAATTATGCACGCCCATGTAACAGCGTTTACACAGTAAGACACACCTGTGGTTTTCTGACCACCACCCCATGTTACCTGCCCCAAACGCTAACTACCTGTCACTCACTTTGTGAATGGGTTCTCTGTATGTACGTAATGGCAAACAATCGCTCGATCTGCGCCAAAATCACCATTGCGTCTGTCGCTGAATCAGGCCCTGTGTTATTAAGAACATATTTATTGTAAGCATATCCCATCTGCTTAAAGATGATCTGTTTACAGGGGAACATGAAGTCCCCCTGAATAATACACACACACGACGGTGGTTCAATAAGTAAGGTAACAAGTTCTCTCTCATGTGTAATGTTCTCTATCTCATTCTAATCCCCCGCCAGGCCACAGCAGGTAGACCACTGCTTCCCCTCATGGCCATTACGCTGCGCCTCATATCAGTCATACTGTGCCAACATCAGCTGTAAGATGGTGGGGTTTGCGGAAACATGGCCAAACACTGAGGTGCGTAGTGTGATCAGATTTCTGCGTCTAAAGGACACATCAGCAGCTGAAATTCATCGCCAGCTTGTCGAGGTGTTCGGTGATAACATCATGTTATGGAAACAGGTTTGGGTGTGGTGCGATGTCTTTGATAACAGCAGGATAATCGTATAAGATGAGCCAAGCACGTCCATCACAGATGACAATTTGTGTCGCATGAAGGTCTGACTCTGGAGGACAGACGCACTAGAGTTAGTGATTTTGCTGACGAATTGAACATCTCAGTGGGTGCTGTGTACAACATTTTTCATGAGCAACTGGGGTACAGGGCACAGGAAAAAGTGTTAACGCTGGGTACCAATGCAACTCACAGAAGCTTACAAAACCACCTTCAAAGAAATTTACAAAATTACGCCATCAGCAAAGAAGGTCATGGCGACCGTGTTTTGGGACCACAAGGGCGTGCTTCTTGTTGATTTCCTCACCAAGGGATATAATGTGAATGCCACCTGCTATTGTGACACATTGATCCGGGTGCGGAGGGCAATTAGTCGAAAATAACCTTGGTTGCTTCATAATAACATCAGGCCAACCGCACGAGTGAGTTGGTACCGCGCTACCATTGGGATGGACTGGACCAGCCTTCCTACAGCTCTGACCTGGCACCAAATGATTTCCATCTCTTTGGACCATTGAAGAAGCACCTGGCTAGAAGGTAATTCACAACAGATGATGAAGTTCAGCAAGTCGTTATGTCCTGGCTTCAGGCACTTGACACTGATTTCTTCTATGCCGGGATAGATGCCTTGGTGTCCCATTGGAACAAATGCTTAGACAAGTATGGGGGCTATGTGGAAAAATAATCTGTACCAAGGCCATACTATTGATTAAAAGATACACATTAAATAAATGTACACAATGAGATGTCTTGTGTACCTTATTTAATGAACCACCCTTGTGTAAGTGTCTTTCTAGGAGGTTGAATACTTCTGCAGGCCACCGTAGCAATCCAGCACAGAGAGCTAAGAAAACCAGCATACTCCACATATTAAGCAATGGGAAAAAATTTAATTTAATATAAATAGGTATTTTCCATTCACCTTTTTACCTGTCAATTGGTTCTGCTTGTTATTATTTTCCGTTACAGGGAATGTGAGATTTGTTAACTGCAGACTCTTTGGGTGGCAATTTAATTCAAGTCGATGGCCATAATGTGCCATCCTGGAATGCCACACTGCCATCCTGGAATGCCACACTGCCATCCTGGAATACCACAAAGCTGTCATCTATATAGTAGTTTCTGAAAATACCTATTAACGTTTAGCTGCGCTGGCTAGGCGAGAGACAGAGAAGTGGCTGGCATAGAAACGTTAATGGATTTAGCACAGTCCGGTAGGGAAGCATAATTCAAAGAGAGACAAATGCTAGAAGCAGAGGTCATGCCTCCGTGTGCGATGCTGCCAGACGCTGGGAAATGTAAGGGAGCAGAGGAGAGAGAGGTTAGCAGCAACACTATACAAAATAACACAGGTTAGATAAAGAACAATCACACACTTAAAACAGACATGCAGATTGCAACTCAATCCAACCCTTAAAGTGCATACACACACAACTATTTTGTTACCAACGATTTTATGAACGAGTTTATGACCGATTATCTGTCAGATTTTTTTAAAGTGTAATGTACGATTTTTTTGAACTACAAACAATGGCCCTCATTCAGAGCCGCTCGTTAGCGGCAGTACGCTCGTTCCGAGCGATGTTTGCACATCTGCGCATGCGTACGCTTTTTAGTACGCATGCGCGAACCAGTCAGTGCGGCCGAAAATCCTTTGTACGCTATATAGCGAGTGCCTGCTATTTTGAGTGACAGAATGAGGCGTATGTGGGTGGTAACAGGGGAAGGTGCTTGAAAATGGGGAGTGGAGATCCGAACGCAGGCGTGCTTAAAGGTCAAAACGGGCGTTTTATGGGTGTGTATATTTAAAACAGCAGCGTCATTGACCACGTCACTGGGTTATTTTATAGCCAGAACTGCACGCAAATTTGTGGTAGCAAACACCAACCACAAGAATAGCGAGCAGTTCATACGCTGGTCGATGTACTCGATTAATCTAATAAATAGCGGACATGACGTAGGATGCGTGCGGCCAGGGGGCGTTTTTAACAAATAAACGAGCGTATGTTTTGCTCGTTCGTTCAGACTTAGAGGTGTGAACACACTGCAATGTGCGTACGGATCATTTAAATAGCCACCCCTTGTTTTTAAACGAACGACCGCAAATAGCGTCCGGCTCTGAATGAGGGCCAATGTTTGCATATTCCCTTAATGAAAATCGTTCAGTTGACAAGTCTGACTGAACTACAAACGTGAACGCGCATGAACGATAATCGTTCATCGTTTGACTCAGAAAGTGAACGATTTTTTCAAACGATTATCATTAAACGATATCGTTGTGTGTGTATGCAGCTTAAAGGATAACAGAGTCACTTGCATGTCGTATGAATTAACACCTGAAATCATAAAGTATTAACAATTTGCTGTTCTTATACTGAAATCATATAATGTATGCAGAAAGCCCTGAAATGTATTGGTTCACTCTGCAAATGTATGCTGGAGCGTCCTTCATTGTATAACACAAGTCTGTAATCATTATTATTGCTATTATCATATATTTTATAGCACCACCAATTAAGCGGCACTGCACAGAGAATAATTATCATGTATAGCATTCCCTGCACCTGCCCCAATGGAGGTAACATGTGCTTTATAATTGGGAACAATACAGTAAAAGAACAGTAATAAAAGAAGACTGTGTAATAACGGACAAAGAGGTACGAGGGTTGGGAAATTAACTTATGACCCAGAGCTGTGTGGCAGCAATGCTAACCACTGTGCCTTCCTGTGTAATATCAGTAGGTGTATTGTTTACTTTGTTATTTAAACCACCAGACTGTCTGCTCTGTCCAAACCCAGACTCTCACACCGACACAACATGAAGTGTCCTCATCATTTTCCTTACACTATCTTTGTACCGCAGATACCATTGCCCTGTGTACACAGCATATGCAGTGGGATTAATAAATCCCTACCATGAAGTTTTGTACCCGCGCTGTACCCTTGTTGTTTTGGATGTGACAAGAACACTTGTGTTGTCCTGTAAAAGCCCAGGGGAGATGTTGGAATCCTCATATGTACAAGTTGTGGGATAAATGACCAAAACTCTCTCCAAACTCCAAAATGAATGATAAAACATAATTGTCTAAGTGAAAAATATCGAAACAAGTATTATAATGCAACAGTCAATGTGTACCTGAGTAACTCCGTTTGTATAACAGGGAGTACCTTCCTTTGGGATATTCGTTCTGTTGCCTTTTCAAAATCAGAGGAAAACAGCCAACTCCTGTCATTGGAACAAGGAGCATCTACTAACACCTGTGGCATAAGAAATGTATGGTAAGCAGCAGAAAGCATTATAAACCCAGTGTACATATAAACATACAGTAATAAAACATGTGACCTATAATGCTTCCTACTGAGGCTGAATATAGAACATTTTATCTGTTATATTGTCAGGGGCACTGGTACATTTCCAACTGGTACACAATGTGCTGTATGTATGAAGGAAAAATAATAACTTGGCAATGCTGACCAAAATTCTAATAAAATAATAAGTTTATAATGCATGTTTTTTCCAGAGAGTAAAAATTAATTATCTAATATAGTGATAACAGACAGGCCATATTCATCAGCATACTCTGTAGTACTTTACAATTAGGGACAAACACAGTAATAAAACAAGATTGGGTAGTAACGTACTAGGTGGGGAGAGTGTGCTGCTCGCTAGCTTACAGTCTATGGGGGAATAGGAGTTTAAAACTTGAGGTGAACTGCCACATACACAGTAGAATACTGCTGCCAGGACATAGCAATGGGGAAGGGTGCTCCGTGGGACTATGTCATCCAGTCGGGGGTCAGAGGGTTTCTGAATACAGAAGGAGAATAACTGGTCATCTATATGCCGCACTTATGATACCTCCGGACTCGCAGATTTTTGTTTGCAGGCCGTAGGGGATGAGATCGGACCACAAAGGGTCGAGTTGAGGTGCCGTTGGCGACGTTTCCACGCCATTACAATGGCAAATCGCCCCCCCCCCCCCTCTCGGCTAACTGAATTGACCCCTAAGTGTAAGTTTGTGTGAACTGTAATTGTGTAGCGTAGCCTACAGAGGTTAGTACAGTGAAGGGTTGGAGAAAAGTCTTGCTCCGCGAGGGTGCAGATTCCACAGAGTGGGTGCAGCCCAGGAAAAGTCCTGTAATCGGGGACGGAAGCATGGATGAGAGGGGCAGATCTTGGACAAAGTGGAGGGGTCGCGTTGGGAGATAACATGAGACGAATGAAGAGATGTACGTTGTTACATTTTTGTTAATGGCTTTGTACCTTTTTATAAGGAAAATCAGCAACTCTAGATTGTAGGGATGAAGGTCTGGTTGGGGGATGACCAATAAGGAGGCTATTGCAATAGTTGATGCAGGAGATAATAAGTGCATGTATTAAAGTTATTGTATCGTCTTGTATGTGATGTGTGCATATTGCGGAAATGTTTCTTAGATGTATGTAACAGGATTAGATACAGGCTGGATATGGGGAACAAAGGGCAGTTCTGACTAGGACTAATTGTACCTTATCAACAGCTGCTCAGGATGTGTGAACAGTCATAATGTGAGCCGCTGTGTACACAGTAATAAGGTGAACAATTGAATGTCTCTTTGAGACCTACATAAGAGCCGATGTGTGGGAGTAAGAGCTACTATTGGGGCCCTTTGTATTGTGTTCCCTCAATGTTCTTTTATGGATAATAAATTGTGCTGCTTGTTTAAAGCGCTTGCAACACAGCATCCATCATTTTCACGTAAGACAAAACTGCCCCATAACAATACAAACCTTGTCGTATGAATTGGCATGCACCCTCCCTACCAGCCTTCCGTCCATTTCAGAGGTAGTGATGACATCCATGTGGGACCATGGCACAAAGGATTCCAATGTCTGCTTCAGCCACCGCGATCTACTGATATCTGGCTCGTTACAATGAAGCAGCCCTGGGCAAAACAACTCCATAATTAAACACAATCAGTAAATAAGGCTTATTTATACCTTTCTGGCAGCAGCATAAATATTTCACAATGTTGTCATTATATTTTTCCTGACGGATGTTATTTTTAATACGATTTGTTCTTAATAGTTTGAATATATTAATAAGGGTTGGGATTAGTTACATATTAATGCAAAGAATAACTATTTCCTTCCCTATTGGATCTAGATCTTTACGGCTCCTACTCTTATTCCTCAATGCATGTTTGCTTGATTCGCGTTAACTAATCTGTGTGTTATAGTGAGTTTGGTTCTTTTTGCTGTTTGTGGCTTTGGATTGTAACACTGTTTTGACCATTTGTAACATGTGTTCATGTATATATCACTATGGGCCAAATGTAATAGGGTGAGAGTTTAGAAAATGTGAGTTTAGCAGTAAGCTCTCACACTTTTTAAACTCGGCCAATGTAATAGAGTCCGAGAACCTGCAAACTCGCATGTTTTTAGATTAAAAAAAAACTCTCACGATTTAAATTCTCGTCCAGGCATTTTCCCATTTTGAAGATAAAACTCGGCCAATATGAGAGTTTACTGCTAAACTCTCACATTTTATAAGCTCTCACCTATTACATTTGGCCCAATGTAACTGTTCCCACCAACCTTTAATAACAGTAAATAAAAAAAATAATCATATACAGTATATAGTTCAAGTATTAAAGGGCTTTGTTGAGTTTCATCCTCAATAAACTACAATTTTGTTATAAAGTGAAGTATAACGGAGAACATTACAAACAAGAAAACATTTCTCAGTGGCAAACGCAGGACTTCTAGAGGGGGGTTTCCAAATGCTTGATTTTAGAGTGAGTGTGGACAGCCCATGAAGTGGGCAGAATTAGTACTTATCCAGCTTTAATATGTTACATACAAAGTATATTGTGTTGCATAATTATAGCATATACAGGACCAGCGATCACAGTAATCCATTTGATGTGGCAGTAAGGTCCATCCTGTCTGAGCAGGATGTTTTTCTTCAGATGTGGGCATCATTCCAGAGCATCGGGGCAAGTCCGGGAGTCTGGGGGAGCGGCAGAAGAACCTAGCACTGCCCTGGACATATATATGTACATATTGGTCTCCTTATGTACTGGATAGTGTATTATTATACAGTATTAATAATTAACCCTATTGATGATCTATACCAGTGCAACCCTAACAGTGCATGTTTTCCACATATCCTAGTTGGTGCACATGTATAATATATTTATTATTGGTTGACACATTTTAAAAGATACACAGGTGGTGCTAATCATTTCATTTGTGATACTGAGAAGAACATGCAGCGCTAGTAACATTCTATTATATTACTATTTCTATTGTGGTCATGGTGTGTGCTGGGGACGGGGTTTCTAGGCAGACGGAAGCCCCCCTGCGTTTGCCTATGTTTCTCTTCTTGTCCTCGGACTCAAAGGCTGCTAATAAAAGACAAAAAGTTTGAATTGCCTAGCAAGGCATGGCACTTATATATGCTATGAAGATACTCCCCAATGTCCAGTCTATCAAGACAAAATATAGGACTTACAAAGCAGAGATTTATTTGTGCATAAGAGATCTTCCGCATGTGTTTATTCTTGTTCACTCAACAGAAAGAAAAAAAAAAAAAAAAGCTATACAAAGCACCTACAAGTCTAAAAATATTTTTCATTATTATTATACCTTAAAGTATATCGGTTATCTACACTTACTAGAGGCAGACATTTTTTAGGGGACAATATTCTACTTATCACTTTACTAGTGACATCACTAAAGAAGGAGTGGGGGAAATTTATCAAACCGTGGTTGCTTATAGCAACCAGATTCTAGCATTCCTTCATCTATTTCAATATATAAAATAATATCTAGAAAAGAAGGTTTGATAAAACTCCTCCGCTGTGCATTATGCCTCAAGGTCATGAATTGATAGGCTGCAATGCAATGAATATTAATTTAGCACCCAAAATGACTACGGAGCACTTTATGGTTATAATAATGAAGATTATAGCTGTAACAAATATTTTTAATACAATTATGATGACATTGCATCTTTTAGGAACCAAGAACCTTGGAGCCATCACGAGACATATCAATACACCTTGAAGCAAAAAAAAAAAAAAAAAACGAAACAAAACAATTAACCAAAAGGTAAACGTCTACGACATTAATTAATTACACAGTAAAAATATGGAAAGTGCTGATGCGGATGCTGGAAGTGGTCATGTTCCTTTCAGCTCATTTCCCCCTAAGACCCTACTAAGCAGTTCTGGCCTGACAGTGTGTAACATTAATCACTGCAGGAAGGAGGCACTTCAGATGCAGTTATCAGGAGGCTGTGAGAGTACAGAGCAATGATTCTGACAGCTAGTTGATCTTGGCAGCTAGATAAGGACTATTGTCTCCCCTGCGCCTGACTGACTCCACTATCACTCTCTCTAAAATGTCATTTCTAAGATTGCGATATGTCCGTATAACCACACAGGCGGCAGATAAACTTTGGTCATATTCACATTTCTGCAAAATAGTGTAGCAAAATGACTGAAAATGTGCATTAATCTAACAAAACAACATGGATTTTAAAATAAAATGCATAAAATTAACTACTTTTGTCATACTCCGAAATTACCTTGGCTGTAGATATACATGCGGTTCTTCTACAGTGCCCCTGTCTTCCACACAGTGGAGGCAGCCATTCTCTGTAAAGCGCTGCGGAATATGTGTGCGCTATATAAATAACTGGTAATAAATAAATAAATAAATTTTGTGAGTTTATTCAAAAGGCAGCCCATAAATTCATTATGAACCAGTGATGTCACCGAGGCATGAGGCCCAAATTGGTGTTACTAGCTTCTAGTGAAATGGGGGTCGTAAGAGGAACAAAAGAGCCTCTGGAAGAATGTCAACTTGGCCATCCTCAAAATCTTGGTGGCGGATAATTAGTATCTTCCAGTGCGTGCGGTCACTGGCGCAGACACCCAGTCCATCCAGTTTGGTCAGTCACATGTGTGAACAGACTGAAAACAGATATAGTTGTTTGGGCTTAGGTTGTGCCTGTGTATGGGGAATCGGTACGATATCCCGGCTGCCGCATGGCTGGGAGCTCGAATCCCGGTAGCGGCAGCCCGACAAAACAGCAAATCCCGATCGTGGTCAGGTAAGTATCAACTAATCTAACCTAACCCCCCTAACCCTCCTTAGGGGTGCCTAACCCTAACCTCCCCCCTGAGCCTAACTCTAATCCCCCCTCTAAGTGCCTAAACCTAACCCCCTCTTCCCCGCTGCCTAACCCTAAGTCCTCCCCTGGGAGTGCCTAACCCTAACCCTCCCTCCCCCTAGCCTGACCCTAACCCTCCCGGGGGGGGGGGGGTGCCTAACCCTAAGTCCCCCCCCGGGTGCCCTAAACCTAACCCGCCCCCACCACGACTGTCCGCTCGCGGCGCCCGGCATCCCTTTGATTGGGATGCCGGGCGCCGGTCTCCCGGCGTCGGGGAAATGACAGGCGTCTAGATATAGGCGCTGGTCATTTATACCGCCGGGATAAAGCAGTCGATTCCGGCAGCCGGCTTCCCGATTGTATACAGTGTATGAGCAGCTTTAATGTACCTATTGGCTAAATGTTTGTTTTTCTATGTTCTCACTCTTTTACCGGGTTTCTGAAGATGCTGCTACATAAATAATCGGAAATATCAAATTTGCTTAGTCCCTTTGTCCGGAACGCTCTTTGGTATTTATATATCTCAAAGACTAATTAAGATATTAATGTGATTCTTTTGCGACGGATGTCAATCAGCAATAAATTACAGAATTTGGAATAAAACTGTATAACATTTGATGAAAAAAAAACAAATCGACAAAAACCATAATAAATGCTTTGGTATAACTAACCTTAAAATGTCAAGAAAATGACCAGAACACAGAGTCGGCACAGTGACCCGGGGGAAGCGGGATAGGGGTGACCGCTGGTGGCTGTTGTTCTCACGCACTACTGGTGGTCTGTGCTCTCACATGGACCCGGCACCCTAGCCATGTGCGGACACTATTTACAATCTGTCCAGTTCGGCTACTGATTAGCCGCCTGGTGGCGTGATGTAGCTATTACATAATGAGCGAGGGGGCACGGGCGGCACAACACGTGAGGCTGCTTCCGTAGAGGGCGCTCTTCCCTCACCTACTTTCTCCAACACATCAATTCCAGGCTCGCAAATCGCAGCCAATCAGCACCGGGTTTGCAAGCTCAAAAGCAACGCCTCTTTTCTCTGCTTTTCACGAGAGCTGCCGGCAGCCCGCTGATAGGCGGGAGGCTGGGTGACGGTGAGGCGGAGTAACCATGCATTATCAATTTCATCTATAGGGGCTCAGCTTGCAATACCCCCTGGAAATAGTCCATTTTGCTTCAGAGTTCATGGCCAAATATATGAACACGTCGATTCCAGGCTCGCATCTCCCAGCCAATCGGAACCGGGTTTGCGCCTTGAAAGCAACGCCTCTTTTCTCTACATTCCACGAGAGCTGCCGGCAGCCGCTGATTGGCGGGAGGCTAGGAGACGGTGAGGCGGAGTATCATTTGCATCTATAGGGGCTCAGCTTGCAATACCCCCTGGAAACGGTCCATTTTGCTTCAGAGTCCATGGCCAAATATATCATCGCACTTACAAACTGGCGAAATGTTACAATAAAAAAATCCCCCAAAACTATACAAGGGTGTGGCTTAGCCGGTTATGTTTCACACACATCTTTTATTACCCGATTCCATCATATTAACATATGATCTAACCATTATCTAGCGAAGCATTTTCTGTACGTATGTTCTGGGTTCAATTTGGCAAAATGTTCGCCACGGGCATACTAGTGATGGATCTGCACAAAATAGTCTAATTTGGTGAAGTGAAATGAGAAAAATACATATAAAAAAGAATCTTTATAAATAAAATTCTGAAAATTGGCATGTACATATGTAATCACCCCCTTTGCTATGAAGCCCTTCAAAAGTTCTGGTGCAACCAATTACCTTCAGAAGACACATAATTAATTAATGAAATGAAGTCCACCTGTGTGAAATCTAAGTGTCACATGATCTGTCAGTATAAACACACCTTTTCTGAAAGGCCCCAGAGGCTGCAACACCACTAAGCAAGAGGCATCACACCATGAAGACCAAGGAGCTCTCCAAACAAGTCAGGGACAAAGTTGTTGAGATGTACAATTTTGGGTTGGGCTATAAAAAAAATATCCAAATCTTTGATGATCCCCCGGAGCACCATCAAATCCATCATCATCAAATGGAAAGAACATGGTACCACAACAAACCTGCCAAGACAGGGCCGTCCACCAAACTCACAGACCGGGCAAGGAGGGCATTAATCAGAGAGGGAGCACAGAGACCAAAGCTGCAGAGTTCCACAGCAGAGACTGGCGTATCTGTGCATGTGACCACAATAAGCCGTACACTCCATAGAGCTGGGCTTTATGGAAGAGTGGACAGAAAAAAGCCATTACTTTTATTGAGAAAAATCAGAAGACTCGATTTGAGTTTGCCAAAAAGCATGTGGGCGACTCCCCAAATGTATGGAGGAAGGTGCTCTGGTCAGATGAGACTAAAATTGAACTTTTCGGCCACCAAGGAAAACGCTATGTCTGGCGCAAACCCAACACATCCCATCACACCAAGAACACCATCCCCACTATGAAACATGGTGGTGGCAGCATCATGCTGTGGGGATGTTTTTCAGCAGCAGGGGCTGGGAAACTGATTTGAGTCGAGGGAAAGATGTATGGTGCTAAATACAGGGATATTCTTGAGCAAAACCTGTTTCAGTCTGCCTGTGATTTGAGACTGGGACGGAGGTTCACCTTCCAGCAGGACAATGACCCGAAGCATACTGCTAAAGCAACAGTCGAGTGGTTTAAGGGGAAACATTTCAATGTGTTGGAATGGCCTAGTCAAAGCCCAGATCTCAATCCAATTGAGAATCTGTGGTCAGACTTGAAGATTGCTGTTCACAAGCGGAAACCATCAAACATGCAGGAGCTGGAGCAGTTTTGCCTTGAGGAATGGGCAAAAATCCCAGGGGCAAGATGTGGCAAGCTCATAAAGACTTATCCAAAGCGACTTGCAGCTATAATTGCTGCAAAAGGTGGCTCGACAAAGTATTGACTTTAGGGGGGTGAATAGTTATGCACGCTGAAGTTTTCTGTTATGTTGTCCTAAATGTTGTTTGATTCACAATATAAAAAAAACACAACTTCACAGTTGTAGGCATGTTCTGTGAATGAAATGATGCACAGCTTCAAACAATCCATTTTAATTCCAGGTTGTGAGGCAACAAAACATGAAAAATTCAAATGGGGTGTGAATACTTTTGCAAGGCACTGTATATAACTAAGTGAGAAAGTGTGTGTCTGTCTGTTTGTCCCTTATGCACGGCCACCAAATTTGTCATGGTGGTGTAGTTTGACCAGGATTCGGTTTCTGGCTATGTTTGAAGTTCGCCATCGCCATGGAGGTCTACATAGTGCCCACAAAATAGGCCATGGAGTCTCTAATTTGAAAGTTCGCTCAGGATGTCTTCCAGCGCTTAAAACTGCACTGATCTGAAGGCACAGGCTGAGGGATCAGGTCAAAATACTGACGGAATGCCGACGCTTAGAATGCCGGTGTTAGAATCCCGACACCGTCATCCAGACCGCCGGCATCCCAACGGTAAGTACTGGGGTTAGGCACTAAGGGGGGAGGGTTAGGTTTAGGGTGCTGGGAGGGGGAGGTTAGGTTTAAGCACTAGAGGGGGAGTCTAGGTTTAGGGGTAGAGAGAGGGTCAGGATACTGACCGACAAGTGTGGGTATCCTAACCCTGTCAGGATTCTGACCACCGAGATGCCGAACGGCAGCATCCCGTACCCAACCCCAGGCTGATATGTACCAGTAGGCAACAGGTAGAGGTCCAACAGAAGAACAGTGAGTTTTAGGATTAACTCAGGGCCGCATCTAGGGGTGTTCGACCTGAGTGGTCGAACAGGGGGCCACCTATAGAGGGTGCTTCCTTCCACAGCATCCAAATTGCAGCGGGAAAGTGGCCCGTGGGTGGTCATATCGGGGGGTTGGGGACCCCCACCGCCGCAGCTGTGCGGCGGTGTCAGGACCCTGGAGTCTGAATGGATGCTGCGTGCATGCGCAGGAGGCGTGCCATGTGGGCACACCGCTCAGAAAACGTCACGTAAGGAGGCGTGGCCTATGGTAATTAGGCCACGCCTCCAATTTCACTCGCATGCGATAAGGAGCGCATAGCCCTCGGCCGCCACAGGGCGCCATTAGCCCTGGAACCGGCCCTGAATCAACTGTCACACTGCACCTGCAATGCCAGTTACTAATTTCCTACAAGCACATTTTCATATGGCATGGTCTCCAATGTTGGTCTGCAGAGATTTCTGCTCAGCAAATATGTCTGTTCTGCACTAATTTATGTTCTGCAGTGAAGCTCAGTGTTGAAGTAACTGTGTCTAAATATTCTATAAATGGACAGATAGGTCCTTTTCAGGGCTAAACCAGCTTAGCAAACAGTAGGGTCCTTTTAAAGATCAATGGAATGTGGTTATAGGCAAGAACAATGTAAAAAATGAAGGGTATCCCAGCTAGTCAGTAATAACCATCATTATCAAAGAGATCACAGAAATCATAAGAATCTGAAATAGCTCTCAAACAACACCAGCCCAGCCATTTACAAGCAGCCAGAATTAATTGTGTTTGGTTGAGTGTTTCCCATTCGTTTCAAAAGGCTTTCGGCTCTCACTCATTCCCACCTATTCAAATGAATGGTACAAAATTGAGTTTGCTCAGCAGAAAAAAAAACATGGGGGCTGATTCAGAGATGGACGCTATTCACACAGCTGCTGTGCAAAATTATGCAAAAGCCACAGAAGCAGTCTCCCTGACTCCCTGATGAGTCTAGGTCACCATGGGGGGGGTTGACACTAGGGAGAAGAATAAGGAGGATGTGTGCTACAAGAAAATGGTGGCTGTTCTCCAGCACACTGATGGCTACATGAGTGGCTGCATACCCAAAGATATAGGATTAATTACAGGGGCGGAATTGCATGAGCCTGGTGGAAGGGAGAGAATTAGAGGGGTTCAATAAAGATGCAAGAAAATAGTACAGTGAATTATATCCTGAATGCACAGTCACGCCTATCTTGCTTTACTATGTATGTATATACATAACATTTTATTAATAAAAAAGGGGACACATCACATTTTTACCTCCCCCAACAAAGTTTAACCCCTAGGTACCACACTTTCCCGATTGGACAGGTGATGTCTCAAATGGCTTCCAATTGGGCAAGCTACCATCATTTACAATCTTGTGAAATTGTAAATAGAATGTAGAATTTTCTAGTTGGGAAAAGGAACAGAGGTGGGACATGATCAATTTAAAGCAAAAAAAACCCCCAAACAAACATATACAGTACACTTAAACCTTATGAAGGCCAAAGGTTGGTTTCACATTTCATGTAAATCAGTTACCTGGTGATGCACACTGCAGCATTGCTATTGACTTGCCCCCAGGGGCAGCACACATATCCAGGACCGCCTCCCCATCCTTAACATCTAACGCTAGCACCGGAAGCAGGGATGAGGCGTTCAGTAAGTAGTACTCTTTAATCTTTCCAGGCTGGTGGCGCTGAGAAGGAAACTTTTTAGGTTTCCGGTGGATATAACACTTCAATGTTTCTGGATAGGATGAAAGAGTCTCAAGAGACAGCTGATGGTATCCATGCACCACGAGGCGCTTCTCCAGCTCAGATCCTGAGGTGCTCTGGAAATTATTCAGCAACACTGCATACTGCCAGAGGTCCGGCGTTGTAAGCACTTCCCTAATGATAATAAATAATTATTTAATGAATGCTGTGCTATATAAGAAGCAAAAGAACATAGTAAGACTACATATCATTTACACAATGGCTCCATGTCAAAATTATTTAAATATTAAACTTACTTAACTGTGCGCCAATGGTCCCCAAGTTCCTTTGTGTATGTTTTATCAAAGTACTCCAGCAGAACACGGCAAATCTGCTTCTTAGCTCTTGCCATCTGTTGGCGCTAGATACAAAAGTCAAAAGCGTTGTTAACGATTGAGTGGACCAAAACTGGATAATTAAATTTAAAATTGCTATGACTGAAGGGTTTGCACCTAACATCGGGTCTGATTCAGAGATGGACACAGATAGCAACATTTGGTAACATATGGTAATGCAGCAGGTGGCGTCTGTAGGAAAAAGACGCCTCCTGCCAGCATCTGCGATCCAAGTGATACGTCCAAAAACGCAGCATCGGACCACCATAGTGACCATCGGGTTTGCGTAGATCTCTTACCAGCACAATTCATCCTTTTCAAGTTGGTTATTTTTACCTGTGATGTATGTGCAGGTCCCTATCACTGGTTGCTTGTAATGTAGGGGCAGGGCTTCAGGGGCTTATCGCTGGTTACCTGTAGTGTAGGCATGGGGGCCTATCACTGGTTACCTGTAGTGTAGGCAAGGGGACCCATCACTGGTTACCTGTAGGTACTGGTTACCTGTAGTGTAGGCATGGGGGCCTATCACTGGTTACCTGTAGTGTAGGCATGGGGACCTATCACTGGTTACCTGTAGTGTAGGTGTAGGGACATATTGCTGGTTACCTATAGTGTAGGCCTGGGGACCTATCACTGGTTACCTGTAGTGTAGGGACATATTGCTGGTTACCTGTAGTGTAGGCATGGGGACCTGGTTACCTGTAGTGTAGGCATGGGGACCTATCACTGGTTACCTGTAGTGTAGGCATGGGGACCTATCACTGGTTACCTGTAGTGTAGGTGTAGGGACATATTGCTGGTTACCTGTAGTGTAGGCATTGGGACCTATCACTGGTCACCTGTAGTATAGGTGCAGGGACAAATTGTTGGTTACCTGTAGTGTAGGTGCAGGCACATATTGCTAGTTACCTATAGTGTAGGCATGGAGACTTGGTTACCTGTAGTGTAAGCATGGGGACCTATCACTGGTTACCTGTAGTGTAGGCATGGGGACCTATCACTGGTTACCTGTAGTGTAGGCATGGGGACCTATCACTGGTTACCTGTAGTGTAGGTGCAGGGGCATATTGCTGGTTACCTGTAGTGTAGGTGCAGGCACATATTGCTGGTTACCCATAGTGTAGGCATGGGGACCTATCACTGTTTACCTGTAGTGTAGGCACATATTGCTGGTTACCTGCAGTGTAGGCATGGGGACCTATCACTGGTTACCTGTAGTGTAGGCATGGGGACCTATCACTGGTTACCTGTAATGTAGGTGCAGGCACATATAGTTGGTTACCTGTAGTGTAGGTGCAGGCACAAATTACTGGTTACCTGTAGTGTAGGTGCAGGAGCATATTGCTGGTTACCTGTAGTGTAGGTGCAGGAGCATATTGCTGGTTACCTGTGGGGTACATTGCTAGTTACCTGAAGTACGTATATGTGTAGGGGCATATTGCTGGTTACCTGTAGTATAGGTGTAGGGGCATATTGCTGGTTACCTGTGGTGTAGGTGTATAGGTATATTGCTGGGGGATGTAGTTAGGAAGCTGACAGTCTAAACACCGACCGCCGGCTTCCCGACTGTCAAATCCCGGCAAGGTACTAATGACAGGCGTCGAATAGTATCTGTCATTAGACCCACGCTGGGAGCCCGACACCCGGCATACCGAACGAAAGTAAGCTGGGCGCGGACACCAGGGGAAGGGGGGTTAGGTTTTATGGCTCCCGGGGGGACTTAGGGTTAGGCACCCCCCCAGGGTTAGGTTTAGGCTAGGGGAAGGGAGGGTTAGGCACCCCCCTGGGGGAGGTTAGGGTTAGGCACCCTCCACGGGAGACTTAGGGTTAGGCTGCGGGGAAGGGGGGGTTAGGTTTAGGCACTTAGAGGGGAGTTAGGGTTAGACACTTGGGGGGGAGGTTAGGATTAGGCACCCCTAAGGGAAGGTTAGAGGGTAAAATTTGGTTAGTTATACTTACCTTATTAGCGATCAGGATCTTCACCTCTGCCGGGCTTCCGCTGTCGGATTTGAACCGCCTATTAGTGGCTACCTGTAGTGTAGGTGCAGGGGCATAGTCTGGTTACCTGAGGGGCATATTGCTGGCTGGTTACCTGTACAGTAGTGTAGGTGTAGGGGCATATTGCTGGTAACCTGTAGTGTAGGTGCAGGGGCATAGTCTTGTTACCTGTGGGGCATATTGCTGGTTACCTGTAGTGTAGGTGCAGGGGCATAGTCTTGTTACCTGTGGGGCATATTGCTGGTTACTTGTAGTGTAGGGGCATAGGTATATTGCTGGCTACCTGTAGTGTAGGTGCAGGGGCATAGTCCTGTTACCTGTGGGGCATATTGCTGGCTACCTGTAGTGTATGTGCAGGGGCATAGTCTGGTTACCTGTGGGGCATATTGCTGGTTACCTGTAGTGTAGGTGCAAGGGCACATAGTCTTGTTACCTGTGGGGCATATTGCTGGTTACCTGTAGTGTAGGTGCAGGGGCATAGTCTTGTTACCTGTGGGGCATATTGCTGGCTACCTGTAGTGTAGGTGCAGGGGCATAGTCTTGTTACCTGTGGGGCATATTGCTGGCTACCTGTAGTGTAGGTGCAGGGGCATAGTCTTGTTACCTGTGGGGCATATTGCTGGCTACCTGTAGTGTAGGTGCAGGGGCATAGTCTTGTTACCTGTGGGGCATATTGCTGGTTACCTGTAGTGTAGGTGCAGGGGCATAGTCTTGTTAACTGTGGGGCATATTGCTGGTTACCTGTAGTGTAGGTGCAGGGGCATAGTCTTGTTACCTGTGGGGCATATTGCTGGTTACCTGTAGTGTAGGTGCAGGGGAATAGTCTTGTTAACTGTGGGGCATATTGCTGGCTACCTGTAGTGTAGGTGCAGGGGCATAGTCTTGTTACCTGTGGGGCATATTGCTGGTTACCTGTAGTGTAGGTGCAGGGGCATAGTCTTGTTACCTGTGGGGCATATTGCTGGTTACCTGTAGTGTAGGGGCATAGGTATATTGCTGGCTACCTGTAGTGTAGGTGCAGGGGCATAGTCCTGTTACCTGTGGGGCATATTGCTGGTTACCTGTAGTGTAGGTGCAGGGGCATAGTCTTGTTACCTGTGGGGCATATTGCTGGTTACCTGTAGTGTAGGTGCAGGGGCATAGTCTTGTTACCTGTGGGGCATATTGCTGGCTACCTGTAGTGTAGGTGCAGGGGCACATAGTCTTGTTACCTGTGGGGCATATTGCTGGTTACCTGTAGTGTAGGTGCAAGAGCACATAGTCTTGTTACCTGTGGGGCATATTGCTCGTTACCTGTAGTGTAGGTGCAGGGGCAGGGCATAGTCTTGTTACCTGTGGGGCATATTGCTGGTTACCTGTAGTGTAGGTGCAGGGGCATAGTCTTGTTACCTGTGGGGCATATTGCTGGTTACCTGGAGTGTAGGTGCAGGGGCATAGTCTTGTTACCTGTGGGGTATATTGCTGGTTACCTGTAGTGTAGGGGCATAAGTATATTGCTGGCTACCTGTAGTGTAGGTACAGGGGCATAGGGCCTGATTCAGAGCCGGACGCAATTTACGGACGTTCGTTCAGGAAAAGGGGGTGGCTATTCAAATGAACCGTTCGCTCTTTGCGGTCTGTTCACGCCTCTATGTCTGAACGAGCGAACAAAACATGCGATCGTTTTTTGTATAACTACGCCCCCTGGCCGCTCACATCCTACGTCATGTCCGCTATTTATTAGATTAATCGAGTACATCGACCAGCGTATGAACTGCTCGCTATTCTTGTGGTTGGTTTTTCCTACCACAATCATGCGAGCAGTTCTGACTATAAAACAACCCAGTGACGTGGTCAATGACGCTGCTGTATTAATTATGCACACCCATAAAACGCCCGTTTTGACCTTTAAGCACGCCTGCGTTCGGATCTCCACTCCCCGTTTTCAAGCACTTTCCCCTGTTACCAACCACATACGCCTCCTCCTGTCACTCAAAATAGCAGGCATTCGCAATTTAGCGAACAAACGATTTTCGTCTGCAATGACTGGTTCGCGCATGCGTATTATGATCCATACGCATGCGCAGTTGGGCAAACATCGCTCGGAGCGAACGAGCAGCCACTTGCATCCGGCTCTGAATCAGGCCCATAGTCTTGTTACCTGTGGGGCATATTGCTGGCTACCTGTAGTGTAGGTGCAGGGGCATAGTCTTGTTGCCTGTGGGGCATATTGCTGGTTACATGTAGTGTAGGTGCAGGGGCATAGTCTTGTTACCTGTGGGGCATATTGCTGGTTACCTGTAGTGTAGGTGCAGGGGCATAGTCTTGTTACCTGTGGGGCATATTGCTGGTTACCTGTAGTGTAGGTGCAGGGGCATAGTCTTGTTACCTGTGGGGCATATTGCTGGTTACCTGTAGTGTAGGTGCAGGGGCATAGTCTTGTTACCTGTGGGGCATATTGCTGGTTACCTGTAGTGTATGTGCAGGGGCATAGTCTTGTTACCTGTGGGGCATATTGCTGGTTACCTGTAGTGTAGGTGCAGGGGCATAGTCTTGTTACCTGTGGGGCATATTGCTGGTTACCTGTAGTGTAGGTGCAGGGGCATAGTCTTGTTACATGTGGGGCATATTGCTGGTTACCTGTAGTGTAGGTGCAGGGGCATAGTATTGTTACTTGTGGGGCATATTGCTGGTTACCTGTAGTGTAGGTGCAGGGGCATAGTCTTGTTACCTGTGGGGCATATTGCTGGTTACCTGTAGTGTAGGGGCATAGGTATATTGCTGGCTACCTGTAGTGTAGGTGCAGGGGCACATAGTCTTGTTACCTGTGGGGCATATTGCTGGCTACCTGTAGTGTAGGTGCAAGGGCACATAGTCTTGTTACCTGTGGGGCATATTGCTGGTTACCTGTAGTGTAGGTGCAGGGGCATAGTCTTGTTACCTGTGGGGCATATTGCTGGTTACCTGGAGTGTAGGTGCAGGGGCATAGTCTTGTTACCTGTGGGGCATATTGCTGGTTACCTGTAGTGTAGGGGCATAGGTATATTGCTGGCTACCTGGAGTGTAGGTGTAGGTGTAGGTGCAGGATTGCTGTTACCTTTGGACTGCTCTGAAATATTTGAAGTATGTCTAGCAGTTACATGAAATCTTAGGAGGTCAATATCATCCTGATTTTGACCTGGTTTTATCTCATTCCAACCCATGGTCAGTCCCATACGGTTGCAGAAATGTGAGTTAACACTGAAGCAAGAACCACAATACAAAAAAAAAAAAAATGTCCACTTTGGTTACATTTTATTTACTGTGTTAGAATTAGGGATGTGCAGGCTCGGATAGGTTCGAGTTTGCACGTGGAGTTCGGATTTTTCCCTCCAAAAAAACGGAACTCAGAACGAGGCAAAACGTCATCTTACATGGACGAACATCATCATTCCTGGTCTTTTGTCCAGGAATGATGATGTTCGTCCATGTAAGATGACGTTTTGCCTCGTTCTGAGTTCCGTTTTTTTGGAGGGAAAAATCCGAACTCCACGTGCAAACTCGAACCTATCCGAGCCTGCACATCCCTAGTTAGAATGAGCAAAAAGACCAGCACGAACTTGGTAAAATTGTTCCAGTTAATGGCTGCCAATGCTTACTGGGACATGTAGTTACACCAAGGAAAATAAATAAAGCACAGATAAAACACACTAACCAAACTCCTGTTTACCAATTTATTATTAAATTAAATATTCTCTTTTCTTTCCCCATCTAATGTAGGGGGAATGTACATTGTACATACGCTGCGAATTTGTACGCAGCGCCTGTGCAATAATATGTTGATGCCGCAGGAGGCATCTGTGATTGGCAACTGCGCCCGAGGACCGTTCCATCATACGCGTGAACACTGACCATCTGAGTAACCCACGCGTTACTCAGGAGGGCCGTGAAATGCACGGTATCCGGTCTTTAGATCTACATTAAGAAGGTAGACAATGTTTCGGTAGACACCACAAGTTAGACAGGCATTTGGTCGACAGGGTCAATAGGTCGACACACTAATGGTCGACACAAAAATGGTCGAAACTTTTTTATTGTTAGGGTTAGGCACTTACCGGAGGGTTAGGGTTAAGCACTTACCACGACGGTTAGGGTTAGGCACCAGGAGGGAGGGTTAGGCACTTACCGGAGGGTTAGGGTTAGGCACTAGAAGGGACGGTTAGGGTCATGCACCTACCCCGACAGTTAGGGTTAGGCACCAGGAGGGGTGGTTAGGGGTTAGGCACCTACCCTGATAGTTATAGTTAGGCACCAAGGGGAGGGTTAGAATTAAGATTAGGGCTAGAAAAAAAAATGGTGTCAACCATTTTTGTGTTGACCATGTGTGAGTCGACCCTTTGACCATGTGGAACATTTGTACCTATCGACATTCTTACATGTTGACATTTAGTGTGTCGACCTATTGCCTGTCTAAATTTGTGGTGTCTACCTAAACATTGTCTACCTTTATACTGTAGACCTTTTGATCCACACGAAAAGTACGGAAGGCACAGTCAATGGCTTCGGCAAAACAGATCCTGCGCATGTGCCGATCGGGAACCATTGGAGTTGTACGCAAACTGTTGGGTTTGCGAACAACTCTGAATCAGGCCCATAGGCAAGAAGAATCCTTTTTGGACAGGATATCGTGAAAAGGTAGAGAATATAATATCACAAAGCTAAAAATGCATTGCGTTATCACACGTGAAGCATTATCACGTACAAAAGCAAGGAAATGAATTAGCCCGAACCATGAATTTACCTGTCTATACATAAATAGGAAAAGTTAAATAAAAGTTAACCAATGAATGTAGATATGTCATTATAGTGGTTTATAAGGCACAAAATGGATAAAGAAACTGTTAATAAAATGTATGTTTGCATATGTTATTGTAGAATTTAAAGAAATATTTTCTCTTTAAATATATTGGAATTAAATATTTTAAATGTTATTTTAATCTACTTAAAGTGACACTGATCTATATTCGCAGACATGCTGTTTTCCTAGGAAAAGTACCAAACTTTCAAACTTTTTAAGTTTAAAATGTTGTTTGACACCATGGCTCTTCTCCCAGAAACAACTCCTCAACCTGCCTACCTCACTATAATGTGAACCTAAAAAGCCCACAACTCTTACTATATAGCTATATCTACCTCCCTCAGCCCCCTCTCCACAGATATCCTGCTGAGGGGTGGAGTGGCCATAGGACTTACTGGGACTTTACCCATATGCTGATGGCCTTAATGGTCCTTCTAAAATATTTGTATCTTTCGATGTCTTCACATATTTATTTTTGACCAGGCATGGGATTGGTCCTGGTCAGCCCTGACTAATCGGGTCCAGCCACAGCATAAAAGGACGGACACAGTCACACACCAACTTGACCATAGAATGTCAATCAAAAGAACAAACTGCAGATGTAAAAGTGTGCACACGTGCCTAAGGCTGCTTTGCTATAGTTCCTATAGGTAGCAAAATACAGAGCTCTTTTATTTCTATATGGCCATTTAACAATAGATATTAAAAACAAATACAGACTGACAGCCATGGGTATTGCTTCAAGGTATTAGGTTAGGAATAAGGTAAGAGACTGTTGTGGATTCTATGTACTAAGCCTTGGAGAGAGAGATAAAGTACCAACCTATCAGCTCCTGTAACTTTACAGGCTGTGTTTTAAAAATGACAGCTAGGAGCTGATTGGTTGGTACTTTATCTCCATCCATCTTATCTTTCTCCAAGGCTTTTAGACCCCAAACTATACCAGCTAGGAGTAATACTGTACTTGCCATGAATGCTAATTTGGGGAGTAGGGTAACTGTGGTTCAATGCCGACACTATGTGCTATACCAGGGATGGGGAACCTCAGGCCCGGGGGCCCTATAAGGCCCCCGGAATCATTTGGTCTGGCCCCCTGAGCTTTTTTCTGCTAGCCTCATCTGACTAGAATGGCACCCTGCAGCCAGAATCTAAGCAGCAGTGCCGCCTGGAGCATCCTTAGGACCCTTCAGACGGTCACACTGCTGCCCTTACAGCTCCCCAGAGCATCCCTAGGATGCTCCGGGCATTGTGTAATCACCGTCGACTGTGGCCCCGCCCCCGTGTGACATCACATGGAGGGGGTGTGGCCTGCACCAAGCCCGCAAATAATGTTATATATATCAAAATGGCCCTCTGCAGAAAAAAGGTTCCCCACCTCTGTGCTATACACAGCCAGCATAAAACATTTCTTTGTACAGAGAATTGACCAAGCAGATGAATGAAGGAGCCAATGTGTTGCTTTTAACAACTGGGAGACAAAATTGATAACAATGTTAGTAATTATTTAGACACTAATGGCTGAGAGTTGCTGCAAATGCTCAATGCGGGTTAAAAACCAGTGGACGTGACTTTTCACTATTCAATTAGAAATACATGTTAAGATAACGTGGATCTCAATTTTATGCAGCTTTTCACTCGCAGCTCCAGACTGCGGAAAAAGTAGGAATAATAATGTATTTAGAGGTTTTTCAATAAGAAAACATGGCCAATAAAGACATCATTGTGTGTGTGTGTCCTCACTTTAATAAAACCAATAACATGTCATACACTCCCAGTAGTATCTTGGTCTCAATATTTATGTAGCACAATCGATACTTTAATGAACAGTATTTTACAAGAGTAAACTAAAAACTGTAAATAAGGGGGTAGTCCAAAAGGAACATTAAATGTGACTTTGTACTAACTTTCAGGCACTGCCATCCCAATCTGTGACCACAATACTATATAAGGTGATGAGGTCTCTTGTCGCATAAACTCTTATGATGTGGGAAACTATTTATGCAACAAGCCCAGTGCGCTGCCTTGTTGACATAATTAGATTCTTGCTGTGTGCACTTTACCAGTGTGTCTATTGCAGGCCATTGCAACAACCAGAAAGGACCCAGTGGTGTTAAGCAGCCACTCCTCCGGTCTGGTGTCCAAGAACCAAAAATGAGAGGCACCAGAAGTTCTCTCAGCATCTCAGGGAGGGTTCCTATGAACCATGAAATGCCTTTTGTGAGTCCTACGGAACCAAATGACAAAACTGTACAGTGCTGTACTTAGTGAGTTAAGGCTACAAACTCTTCCAGGCTTCAACCCCAGGCTCTCAAACAAAATTCAACACAGAAGTGGTGCTAGTTCCTGTGACAGCCCTAGAAGCAAGTTTGGATGGGAGAGATAAAGATTCTAATGTGATTTGATTGCTATAATGCTCTGTGTATTGTGTAGTGGTCACTAGAATGCTCTCTGTTTTGTGAAGTGGTTTATACAGACAGGGTTGTATGTAGGGGTCCGAGCGCCACTGGCAAACCAAGGGACTGGCACCCCCCTCCAATGACTGCTTCTACTGGTACAAAAAAAAAAAACTAACTCACACTGGGGGTAGTTTAATTCATACACCTGTAGAAATAGGGAGAATATTTCTTTTTCTCCTTTTAATATGGTCAGGTCCATAAATATTGGGACATTGACAGAATTTTCATATTTTGGCCTCTATTCACCACCACAATGGCTTTGAAATGAAACAAACAAGATGTGCTTTACCTGCAGACTTTCAGATTTAATTTGAGGGTAATTACATCCAAATCAGGTGAACGGTGTAGGAATTACAACGGTTTCTATATGTGCCTCCCACTTTTTAAGGGGTCATAAGTAATGGGACAAACTAAACAATCCTAAATCTAACTTTCACTTTTTAATACTTTGTTGCAAATCCTTTGCAGGCAATTACAGCCTGAAGTCTGGAATGCATAGACATCACCAGACGCTGGGTTTCATCCCTGGTGATGCTCTGCCAGGCCTCTACTGCAAATGTCTTCAGTTCCTGCTTGTTCTTGGGGCATTTTCCCTTCAGTTTTGCCTTCATCAAGTGAAATGCATGCTCAATCGGATTCAGGTCAGGGGATTGACTTGGCCACTGCATAACATTCCACTTTTTAGCCTTAAAAAACGAATTGGTTGCTTTTGCAGTATGCTTCGGATCATTGTCCATCTGCACTGTGAAGCGCCGTCCAATGAGTTCTGAAGTATTTGACTGAATATGAGCATATAATATTGCCCGAAACACAACAGAATTCATTCTGCTGCTTTTGTCAGCAGTCACATCATCAATAAATACAAGGGAACCAGTTCCATTGGCAGCCATACATGCCCACGCCATGACACTACCACCACCATGCTTCACTGATGATGTGGTATGTTTTGGATCATGAGCAGTTCCTTTCCTTCTCTTCTCATCACTCTGGTACAAGTTGATCTTTGTCTCATTTGTCCATAGGATGTTGTTCCAGAACTGTAATGGCTTTTTTAGATGTTGTTTGGCAAACTCTAATCTGGTCTTCCTGTTTTTGTGGCTCACCAATGGTTTACATCTTGTGGTGAACCCTCTATATTCACTCTTGTGAAGTCTTCTCTTGATTGTTGACTTTGACACATATAAACCTACCTCCTGGAGAGTGTTCTTGATTTGGCCAACTGTTGTGAAGGGGTTTTTCTTCACCAGGGAAATAATTCTTCTGTCATCCACCACAGTTGTTTTCTGTGGTCTTCCGGGTCTTTTGGTGTTGCTGAGCTCTTCGGTGCGTTCTTTCTTTTTAAGAATGTTCCAAACAGTTGATTTGGCCACACCTAAAGTTTTTGCTATCTCTCTGATGGGTTTGTTTTGATTTTTCAGCCTAATGATGGCTTGCTTCACTGATAGTGACAGCTCTTTGGATCTCATATTCAGAGTCGACAGCACTGTTTATTAATTTCTATATGTCAACACAGGAAAAGAGTGCATCAATAACAAACTAGATGCATTGTGGGCAAGATAATTTGCATATATGCAAATTACCTTGCGAATAGAGCCTTGTGATTGATATGGCACTCTTCTCCTGCATGATTGACATATGGGAATCAGTGAGTGGTGATTGGTATATGGTGGGTATTGTGGGGGAAGAGATATATTAGGAAAAAAAAAATGTAGTCTCTCTAATTTTATATATTTCTGATATGAAGGGACATATAAGAAGCCTGATACACATTAGCAGTCAATGGAGGACAGAGCAGAGCAGAGCATGGGAGACGAGACAAAAGGAGACCTGGGATCCTTTGCTAATGACAGCTGACTGCGGGACACTGGTAAGAGGAGACAGGGGACCAGAGATCATTAATGACGGCAGATAGTAATAAGCACTTTAGTCACTTTGGGCCTGATTCAGTACGGATTGCAATTGCGATCACAGTTGCGTAAAAGAACGCAACGCAGCTGCGAAAATAATGCTAATGCTTGCCAAAGCTCAGCCGGCATAAAGACGCCCACTACTGCTCTCTCATATCCGTCCGCTGAGGCTCATCTGTGTAAACATCGGTAGTATCGACCCACATCGACCATTCACGCAGCATATAAAACAGGTCTGACCTGCCGCAGACTCTACAAGTCTCGATACATGCAGTGGGCTCTCAAGCTGCGTATGCAATCGCAGTGGCTAATTTATGCACGCCCAAGCGTGCTTTTTCTCATCACTCCCCCGTCACCACCCCCAAACGCTCACAGCCAGTCACTCACTCTGCAATTTATTCTTCTGTGCGTCTGTAATCGCAGTGCGATCGCTATGCATGCACAATGGCTAACAATCGCTCGATCTGCATTTGCGATCGCTGCTGAATCAGGCCATTTATTCATTTGTTGGTGCTAATTATTTATCAAACTGTATCATTGCCTACTGATGGTATTTATGTATTATATATATATTCTGCCTCACAACTCATCACACACAAGCGCCACCAGTTACGCAATGTTGTACAGAGAATATTTGTCATTCATATCAGTCCTTGCCCCACTGGAGTTTAAGCTGGGTACACACTAGACCGACGGATGTCGAATGCCCGTGAACAGTGATTGTGCGCCCACACTGAACGACGGAATGATCACTGTTCCGTCATTATTTAACAATGCACTGGCCGCTAGTGATAATGCTAGGTTTGAGATCCAGCAGGTGGCTACCGTCGCTAGGGGCCGTGTAAAAATACGCACCCACTGAGCGATATAGGCGATAAATCATTACGAAACGGCATATAGCCCCGACATCGCTCCAGTGGGTACCCCATACCTGCCGACATTCTGGCTGCTCCTTCCGGGAGGGAGCAGCCAGACCGGCAGGACGGGGGGGGGAGTTGCCGGGTGGGTGACAGGAACTTGTGGGCAGGGTGGGGGCGGGGCCACGCGATTGCGGCAGTTTGGCCAAGCCCTAGCTACACATTGCCGATAATATAGGCATTGTGAAGCAGGGGGCGGGGCCAAAATGTCACGAATCGCATCACCGGTCCCCTCCGCTGTGGGGGTTGCAGGGGTTATTGCAGGGGGGATAGGAGGGGTGGGTGGCAGCCGGGAGGATTACCTGCCTTCCCGGGAGGTCGGGAGTGGCACCCGAGTTTCGGGAGGCTCACGACCAAATCGGGAGGGTAGGCAAGTATGGTGTAGCCTCCTTTACAATCTAGAGTGCTGCCCTGCACTCTGCCAGCATTCCCGAGTTAGTGCTCTGCCAGCTTCCCAGCATTCCCTAGTCAGCGCTCTGCTAGTTACCTTGCAGTGCTGATCAGTACAGGTGTGGCATGATGATTTGTTGAGTTACCATGTCGACAGTCATCAGGTCAACAAGGTCAAACTATTGATGGTGACCATGTCGACATTCATCTTGTTTACACAAATATGTCTAGTGGTGTCCCTACCTCTTGTGACACCTGGTGCGGGTAGGGATGGGCGGGCTAGTAGCATAAAACCAGCAATAGAGGTGTATACAGCAGTACATAATGCCCAGGAATCATGTGCAAGAGCTTAGTGGTCATACAGCTAGAATCATACCTGCCGACTTTCTGGCTGGTCCTTCCGGGAGGGAGCAGTCAGATCGGCAGGACGGGGTTGTGTGTGGCCAGAACAAGGGGGAGTGGCTGGGCGGGTGACAGGCACTTGTGGGCGGCACCCGGTTTTTCGGGAGGCTCTCGACCAAATCGGGAGGTAGGCAAGCATGACTGATACTATGCTGGTTTGCAACGGGAGTTCACAGCAGGCATGACCAAGCGGCCCAGCAAGAGATGTTAGTGACAAAATGGTCATTGAAAACCAGAGACACCACAAAAAGAATGGTAACATGATACACACATCAAGTCACACAACAGGCTTGCACGCAGACTGCATGAGACACTTCTTAAAACGGAAAGGTGCCGTGCAGCTATATATACTGACATCAGTTATGTACGGTAGGTGGAATAATGCAGAAGTGTGTGTCTTGGCATTCGGGGCCCTCCTACCTCTTTGTCAGTTATCACTCAGAGCCAAGGATCGCAGTTGCTTATACGCACGCAATCGGCGTACACGTCTAAGTGCACGTATGCGAGCCAGAGGCCGCGATCGGGACTGCAGAGGCTATGCAGACCCATCTCAGAGTGAATGACAGGAAGTGCCGTTTGTGGGTGGTGACGGGGGGTGGTCAGCCGAACGTAGCCGTGCCAGTGCGTTGGGACGGCGTTGCACGGGCGTGCATAAAATTAGCCACTGCGATACCATAAGCAGCCTGAGGCCTCATAGCGTGCGCTGAAGTAAGCAATTCCTGAGTGAGGTCTGATCTGCCTTAACTGTGCGTATGGGTCCGATGCTACCGACTGTTTCGCTATGTTGCCCAAGTATACGGATGTAAGGGGAAGTTGGCGTCCTTATGCATACCTCCCAATATTTGTCTTTGACAGCCCGGCACTTCCGTGAGCCCCTTTTTCAAAAAATGGTCTAGCGATACGCCCACGTTTACATCACTAATGGGTGTGCCTAGCATCTCCGAGATGCTGGGCTGCCCACGGGCTTCCTCCCCGCATGCGCATGGCATCTATTCTCTCTCTGCTTACCCGCTGCTCTGCAGAATATTTACATATCAAGCTGATATTAGCAACTGCGCTGCGTGCGTAGAAGCAGAATAGTGATCCCTGCTGAGTCTGTCTTGTTTTACTACTGTTTTGTTCCCAATTGTAAACTGCAAAGTGGACCCAGGTGGGTATCCCTGGGTATGCCGACACAGTTATCCTATTCCCATTCGGAATAGCAGCATCTGCATTTTGCCAGCGGACAGGATTTTGGCGTCAGTATATCGGGAGCCGGATTCCCTTCTGCCGGTATTTTAACTACATCCCCTGCATATATATGGCTGGTACAGGACTGTCATCTTGAACATAGAAACTCTCTGTTGTACATAGAAGTGGGCAATAGATGGCTCTCTGACCATTGTGGAGCTACAAGGAATCCCTGGGACAAGAAGAGATGCTGGTACTTATAGTGGATTGCCACATATTGTTTAACCATCCTTGAAGTGGATATTTTCCACGTTTTTGGTAGTGTAACTGTAATCAGAGGTCTCCTATTAATAAGAATAATACTATAATAGCAGAGAACATTCAATTTAGTCTCATATATGGTTGATTTGGCTAAAATTGCATCAAGATAAAATAAATAAAACACACTCACCTATTGCCTGTCAGCACTTTGTAGACAGCAGTAACGTCATATTACAGCAGCATAAACCAGAACTTCAAGTGTAATGAATAATCACGTGTGAGGGCAGAATGCCAGCACCTAATAGGAGGGAAAGGGTCAAATCTAGCGAGTCATGTGACAAAAAAAGTCACATAAACAGCGATGATTGGCTCTCTATTTTCTTAATACTTCCTGAACCAGTGTATTCTGGGAAATGTAGTTCTATTGCTACTATACGGCATTGACTACATTTTAAAAGTTCAGATACTAACGGGTATTGCTGTAACATAATTTAAGTCTTCTAAGTAGCTCATCGTGCAATAACGTTGTATTAGGAGTTTTCTTAATTCGTGCAGCAAGAAATCCTCCGAGGCTCCAGTGGCCATCTTGAAACTGGGAAACATTTCCATTACGGTACTAGTAATTGTTATGACTATAGAACCTGCTCTTCCTGTTAATACAGTAAATTGTGAATAACAGAAAAAATAGTTCTTCTATTACTTCATGATTTTAAGAAGAGAGACAATCATTAAAAATATGTATATTTAAATTTTTAAAAATATGATCTATATTTGAGAAAATCCTTATAGATCATACCTTCTTTAATAAGTATAATTAAATGCACTTGTGTGCTATATTAGTGCTGGAAAAGGGTAAAACTGATATATTATTACAGCATCCAGGCATCAATGGATAATACCACATATACAGGGGTATTCAATATGGGTGCGATAACATCGTTTTTGCGTTAATATCGGAGCTATGACGTCATTATCGCAGGTTTTAGTTTTACACTGTATTCAATATCAAAGACTTATCGCAGTTTTGAAAAGTCTTTGATAAAAAACGGGGATAACTTTTCACCATTGAATTGGTGTCGAAAAAAAGTGCAGAATTGGGGTTTAGGGGTGCAGGCTTAAAAAAAATTGCCTGCACCCCTGGGACTGACATTTAAAAAAGAACTGTGTCAAAAAAAGTTTAAAAAAAAATAGGGACACCCCAAAAAATTAATTTAAAAATTGGGGTGAAAAAAAAAAATGGGAAAAAATTGTTTAACAATAGGGAAATAGGTTCAGGGCTATTCTGCAAGTATGCGGCAGGTGTTTTGAAGAATAGAATTATAGCGGCAGGTGCACAAATGCAGAATTTTTAAAAACTTACTTTAGGGACATCAATATATGCTAGTACCCATTTTCATGTACCCCAAATTTGATGGGACCACTTAAAAAAACGAAAACAATAACCTAAGTGCTCTTCTGCAAAACTTCTTCAATGTCGGGAAAAAAACACCTGCTGCGGCTATTTAAATCCCCGACTTTCAATTAAAGGCTAAAACGGGGGTACCCATAGTGTTCCCCCATGTTTTTACAACTTTAGGGGGGTCTTACAATTATTTTAAGGAAAAATTCGTAACTTTACGCAAATCCAACTTCGGAGTTTCCCGTTTTCGTTCATTTTATATTGAATACGGGGATAAGCGGGAGCGCGCACCATACTTTAACGCAGGTAAAAACTCCGATATGAAACGTTAACTTCGACAGTGAAATTAACGTTTCATATTGAATACCCCTCATAGAGTATTGATTGCAGTCTCAATGCTTCAGCGGGGCATATATCATATGCCCCGAGAAAAAGTGTTTACATGCAGAGAAGCTCAGAGCAGAGTTGGTGTACTTTATGTCACTTGTATTCAGCAGAGATAACTTTTGTTGCACCTGGCGTGAATAATGCACAGGACAAAAAAATAACTCTGGGAACTATTACAAAAGTGGTTTTACACAACCAATATACAGTGCATCTGGAAAGTATTCACAGCGGTTCACTTTTTCCACATTTTGTTATGTTACAGTCTTATTCCAAAATGGAATAAATTAATTGTTGTCTTCAAAATTCTACACACAATACCCCATAATGACAACATGTAAAAAGTTTTTTTGAGATTTTGCACCTTTGGCAGCAATTACAGCCTCAAGTCTTTTTGAATATGATGCCACAAGCTTGGCACACCTTATCTTTGGGCAGTTTCGCCCATTCCTCTTTGCATCACCGCTCAAGCTCCATCAGGTTGGATGGGAAGCGTCGGTGCACAGCCATTTTCAGATCTCTCCAGAGATGTTCAATTGGACTCAAGTCTGGGCTCTGGCTGGACCACTCAAGAACATTCACAGAGTTGCCCTGAAGCCACTCCTGTGATATCTTGGCTATGTGCTTAGGGTCGTTGTCCTGCTGACAGATGAACCATCGCCCCAGTCTGAGGTCAAGAGCGCTCTGGAGCAGGTTTTCCTCCAGGATGTCTCTGTACATTGCTGCATTCATCTTTCCCTCTATCCTGACTAGTCTCCCAGTTCCTGCCGCTGAAAAACATCCCCACAGCATGATGCTGCCACCACCATGCTTCACTGTAGGGATGGCGTTGGCCTGGTGATGAGCGGTGCCGGGATTCCTCCAAACATAACACCTGGTATTCACGCCAAAGAGTTCAATCTTTGTCTCTCATGGTCTGAGAGTCCTTCAGGTGCATTTTGGCAAACTCCAGGCGGGCTGCCATGTGCTTTTTACTAAGGAGTGGCTGCCGTCTGGCCACTCTACCATACAGGCCTGATTGGTGGATTGCTGCAGAGATGGTTGTCCTTCTGGAAGGTTCTCCTCTCTCCACAGATGAATGCTGTAGCTCTGACAGAGTGACCATCAGGTTCTTGGTCACCTCCCTGACTAGGGCCCTTGTCCCCCAATCACTCAGTTTAGATGACCAGCCAACTCTAGGAAGAGTCCTGGTGGTTCCGAACTTCTTCCATTTATGGATGATGGAGGCCACTGTGCTCATTGGGACCTTCAAAGCAGCAGATATTTTTCTGTACCCTTCCCCAAATTTGTGCCTCGAGACAATCCTGTCTCGGAGGCCTACAGACAAATCCTTGGACTTCATGCTTGGTTTGTGCTCTGACATGTACTGTCAAGTGTGGGACCTTATATAGACAGGTGTATGCCTTTCAAAATCATGTCCAAACAACTGAATTTACCACAGTTAGACTCTAATTAAGCTGCAGGAACATCTCAAGGATGATCAGTGGAAACGGGATGCACCTGAGCTCAGTTTTGAGCTTCATGGCAAAGGTTGTGAATACTTATGTACATGTGACTTCTTAAGGTGCGTACACACATAACGATTTTTTGAACGATTTAACTATAACGACGTCGATATCGTTAAATCGTTTGTAAAATCATTCATCTTTTTAAGCTGAACGATGAACGATAATCGTTCATGCGCGTTCACATTTGTAGTTCATAGTCCATTCCGACTGTCCAACAAATGATTTTCGTTCAGAAAATCATTCATGTTGTGCAGAATGAACGATTAACGATGAACGATTTCCATTCACTGTATGCATGATTAAAAAATCGTTCATTTTTTTAAATTGTTCATTATTGTAGTAACCAACGATTACTACAATAGAGAGAGGTACTGGTAGTATAAATGTAGAATGCAGTCATAATACCGGCCGCAGGGATTCCGGCTCATTAGAATGCCAGCGCCAGAATCCTGACACCTGTCAGAATCCTAGCGCCGGCATCCTGACAGTAAGTATTTCGGTTAGGTTTAGGCACCGGGGAGGAAGGGTTAGGGGTAGAGAGAAGGGGAGGGTTAGGATACAGACCAACAGGTGTCGGTATCCTAACTCTGTCAGGATGTTGGCATTTTTATTCTGACCGCCAGTATTCCGAATGCCGGCATCCTGTACCCAGCCCGAATGCATCAGCTTTGAAATTCATAACGAAAATGGGTATAAGCAGAGGTTGGCTTTAAAAAAAAAGTTTTGTTTTTTTTTCCCCAAAATCTTTTTATTACATTTTTGCAAAGTGTTTATTTACATACATCAATAGATATGCATGTTGAAACAAATTCAATCTATACAGCAATACACAATAAATTCAAAGAGTAAAACACATTAAGTTATATTCCCAAAATATTTTGCTGTAATTATAATCAATATTCAATACTTAAAAGAATCCAAGAGATGTAAACAGATAAAAGGTAAAATAGGGGAGGGGGAGGGAGGTCCCGTCTGGACACCATTTTAAATTTTTTCTATACCTCTTTGCAGTCAATAGCTCCATAGACGTATATCCATACATTATGGCAGCATCGGTAGACCCACTCATTTGTTATAAGAAGGGGAGGGTGGAGAGAAGATATACCCATCTGCTTATGATGAGGCGGAAGACAGTCTTCTAGTCAGTGGCGTAACTAGGGCAGGGCGAGCGGAGTACGTGCCCTGGGCGCGGTGGGACCGGCGGCGCGGGGGCACCGCCGGCCACGGTACCGGCCCGCCCTAGTTAGCCAGTGTAACGCCGACCACAGTGAGTGCGGTCAGCGCTACACATTTACACAGGACCGATGCTAGGCTTCCAGCGTCGGCACTGTGCTGCACAGCTGAGCCCCTTCCCTCCCCCTGAGCACTTGCCCAATAGCGCCAGGAGGAGGGTGGCAGGCGGGCGGGCTCAGACTGTGCTAACACACACATCGCCGCCAGCACGGCAGCGATGCGTGTGTTAATCAGCAGCCAATGAGAGTCAGATAGATGCTCATTGACTGCTGTGCGCCCACTGCAAGAGCCGGCTCCCGTTCGGCTCCTGCAGTGGGTAATGGGAGAGACGTCATGATGTCTCTCCCATAATGCAGAGCGCGCCAACCCGGGAGGACTGATGTGCGGCGGCAGGAGCGGTGTCCGGAGCAGGAGCGTGGATTCAGGTAAGTGTATTTTTTTTTTTTGTAACTTGTGTGTCTGCACTATGGGGGGGGGGGCTACTACTACTGGGGACACTATCACTTGGGGGGGTGCTACTACCGGAGACACTATCACTTGGGGGGGTCTGCTACTACTGGGGACACCATTATTGGGGGGGCTACTACTACTGGGGACACTATCACTTGGGGGGCTGCTACTACTAGGGACACCATTACTGGGGGGCTACTACTACTGGGTACACTATCACTTGGGGGGACTGCTACTACTGGGGACACTATTACTGGGAGGGGCTGCTACTACTGGGGACACTATTACTGGGAGGGGCTGCTACTACTGGGGACACTATTACTGGGAGGGGCTACTACTACTAGGGACACTATTAATGGGAGGGCTGCTACTACTGGGGACACTATTACTGGGGGCGTCTGCTACTACTGGGGACACTATTACTGGGGGGAGCTACTATTACTGGAGACACTATTACTGGGAGGGGCTACTACTACTAGGGACACTATTAATGGGGGGGCTGCTACTACTGGGGACACTATTACTGGGGGCGTCTGCTACTACTGGGGACACTATTACTGGGGGCGTCTGCTACTACTGGGGACACTATTACTGGGGGGAGCTACTACTACTGGAGACACTATTACTGGGGGGGAGCTACTACTACTGGGGGCACTAAATAGGTAGGACCACTACAGGGGGCCCTGTAGGCATTGGATAGGGTGGATCACTGCTGGGGGCCTGCATAAGGGGGATCACTACTGGGGGCACTATATAAGGGGCTTACTACTAGGGGACCACTACTGGGGGCACTAAATAGGGAGGACCACTACAGGGGGCACTGTATAAGGGGCACTGGATAGCGGGGGGGGGGGTCACTGCTGGGGGCCTGCATAAGGGGGACCACTACTGGGGGTATTGCATACTGGGGGTACTGTATAAGGGGAACTAATGGGGGGCTGCTTAAGGGGGACCACTACTGGGGGTACTGTATAAGGGGCACTACTATGGGCCTGCATAAGAGGGACCACAACTGGGGGTACTGTATAAGGGGCACTACTGGGGAATAAGGTGCATATGGAAAGTAATGTGATGATAAAGGGGTGTGTCATGTTGACACGCCCCACTTTTAAGTGACCACGCCCATTTTTCGCCAACCTCGCCTTCGGCGCACTCACATTAGGTCAATTTTTACATTTGCCCTGGGCTCCAAAGTCAAAGACCATGTAGTAGTTAAAATATTTTCATTATGTCAGATTGTAGTGAGTTATTTAAGTGTTGAATAAAAATTCCCCATCTGCTAAAGAATCTCTCCACTCCCCTCTCTATATCTGGAAAAGTGGATCGTCTATCAAAGTATAGAATCTCCAGCAGATTAGCTTGAACTGCTGACAATAAGGGGGCCACCGGCTCTAACCACATTCGCAGAATCAATTTCTTTGCCACCATCAGTAGAACAGTAACAAAAGGAGACACCTCAGATTTGTTATGGTTCTGTAGAAAAGGCACCCATATATCGAAATTGCAGAAGAGCATAGGTATGATATGCATAGGCAATCGCAGCTGCAATATTTCATTTATATAGTTCAAAATTTTATTCCAAAAACGTCTGACTTTCCCCAGAAGCGATGGTAAAAGTTAGCTCTCTGTGCCTTGCATGTCAGACAGTCCCCCACTGTATCTGGGACAAATTGGCTTCTCTGTGCAGGAGAAATATACGCTTTGTTAATGAATTTAATGTGGGTTTCCTGCTTTAAAGAGCTACGTAGCTATTTCAACGTATTGGGATAGTATTTTAAGACATAATCAGATGGACAGTGTCCCTCTGTGTAGGGTGTCCATGCTGCGTAGGTAGTGGACCATACTTTGGTTTGATCAGTCTCTGAGAGATCAGCATATAACAGTTTGATTCTGTATGGGTTAGTTTTAAGATAATGAAGTAATATTTCTATAACACCCGAAGGTGGCAAGTGATTAAGTGACGAAGTGAAAGTGAGGGCGTAATGTTGGACTTGTAAAATACATAAAGTAGTGTGTGCGTGGTATAGTGTATTTATCCTGAATTTGTTGGAATGAATACAACACACCCCCTGGATCAAATACATCCTTAATCTGAGCTATTCCTGCTTCTCTCCACTCAAGAAAAATTTAATTTTGAAGCCCTGGTTCAAAGCTTGCATTTCCCCAAATTGGAGTGTATCTATCTGGTCAAGATGTCCGCGCGACCCAGTTTTTTTATTTATAGTCAGCCATGAGAGATACGTATCCTTAAACAACACATTAAGGGGGTCATTCAGACCCACTCGCAAGTGGGTCGATGTTCCCCACTGCGCATGCGCACGACGGAGGGAGCTCCGTCGTGCGCATGCGCGAGACCCGGCGAGCGAAGGACTTTCCATCGCTACGGGTCTCGCACCAAAGGGGGTGTGCTGTCGATGTTGATTGACAGCACGCCCCCTTTGGTGGGCGTGCCGGGGGCGTGCCTGCCAGACGGAGGCGTTCCCATTCGAACGCCTACCGTCTCAAGCCGGCCCCACTGACATCACTAGTGATGTCAGTGGGAGTGATTTTGGCTCTGATAGAGCCAAAATCACTCCAGGGCTTGTGGTTGAGAAACCCGACCACAGGGTTTCACTCGCAAGTCCGATGGTCGCGAAGGTCAAGACCATCGCGACCATCTTGTTGGACGCTCGTATATGCTGTGGGTGGTGACCCACAGCTATACGAGCGTCCAGGAGGACGCTCCATTTTAATGGAGGAGGGCCCTGATTCAGAGCGAGCGCTTTGGTCACAGCGTCCGGCTCTGAATCAGGGCCAATGTAGAAACTGCACAAGGATCTTATGTCTCGGCGTCAGCACAAGAGCTGCCGGTGAATAGGGATGGAATAGCGCATTCTCCAGTTCTAAATTTGCAAATACTGATGTGTTGAGAAGCCGGTCTTTGACATATTTAAATTGTGCTGCATTCTGAAAGGCCAACAGGTCTGGGAATCCTATCCCTCCTTTCAATTTATTCTGAGTTAATTTCTTAAGAGCCACCCGGGGTTTTCCCCCCTTCCACACGAACTTCAATAACTGTTGTGTGCATCTACGTATGTCAGCATTGGACAGTCGGAGAGGTAGCATCTGCATACGGTAAGTTAACTTAGGAAATAGGATCAATTTGACAACCACCTTTCAGCCAAGGAGTGATAGCGGGAGATGCTGCCATTTTAATATTAAACTCTCTATAGAAAGTAAAACTTTGTTGTAGTTGGCGAAAAAAAGTTTTTTTAATATACAAGTGAATTGAAGAAAGATGTTACAGGTCAGTTACAACAGTGTTTATAACAAGGGTTTCACAAAATTAGCAATCCTTTTACTGAGAAAACTCATGCTCGTACAATTGACATAAAAGCAATATGAAAAAGAATAAAATACTGTATACAAAGGAGCTACTAGTAACATTGACATACAGTCATATAGTGTGATGTGAGTTTTTATATTATTCCAAATAAATACTCTGTGTTGCTACTGCTTTTTTGTCTATGGAATATATATATATATATATATATATATATATACACACACATATATATATTAGGGGTGTGCACCGGCCACTTTTCGTGTTTTGTGTTTTGGTTTTGGATCTGGATCTTTCTTCGTGTTTTGGATCTGGATTGGTTTTGCCAAATCCACCCTTCCGTGTTTTGGGTTCTGGGTTTTGTGTTTTGGATCTGTATTTTTTTGAAAAAAAGCATAAAAACAGCTAAAATCACAGAATTTGTAGGTTTTTCTGCTCCTATGCTATTATTAACCTCAATAACCTTAATTTCCACTCATTTCCAGTCTATTCTGAACACCTCACAATAGTGTTTTTATGTCCAAAAGGTTGCACCGAGGTAGCTGGATGACTATGCTAAGCGACACGAGTGGGCGGCACAAACACGTGACCCATCTAGGCGTGATACTGCAGTGGCAGACAGGATGGCAGTTTGAAAAACTAGGCCCCAAACTGTACATAATGCAAAGAAAAAAAAGAGGTGCAAGATGGAATTGTCCTTGGGCCCTCCCACCCACCCTTATGTTGTATAAACAGGACATGCACACTTTAACAAACCAATCATTTCAGCGCCAGGGTCTGCCACACAACTGTGGCTGAAATGATTGGTTTGTTTGGGCCCCCACAAAACAAGCTGGCAATTAATCTGTCCCTGCACAAACTGGCTCTACGGAGGCAAGATGTCATCCTCATCCTCCTCATCCACCGATTCCTCTCCCTCTTCAGTGTTGTGTACATCCTCATCCTCACAGAGTATTAATTCGTCCCCGCTGGAACCACAGGTCCCTCTGTACGTTCTGGAGGCTGGTCTCCCTGGAAGAGTTGATAATTCATTTTATGAACATCATCTTCTCCACATTTTGTGGAAGCAACTTCCTACGCCTTTCGCTGACAAGGTTCCCGGCTGCACTAAACACTCTTTCGGAGTACACACTGGAGGGGGGGCAACTCAGGTAAAATAGAGCCAGTTTGTACAGGGACCTCCAAATTGCTTCTTTTTCCTGCCAGTACAGGTACGGATTGTATGACATGCCTACTTGGATGCTGTCACCGAAGTAATCCTTTAACAGACATACGCACGCTTGTCGCTGCTGCTTTAAGGATGCAGGTGCGGCTACAGCCCACACAATTCACAAAGACAGAAAAAAAGAAGAATATTTTTATTGTTTGTGTAGCACACTTTGAGGGTGTCACCACCCTTTAACAGACAGACGCACGCTTGTCGCTGCTGCTTTGAGGATGCAAGTGCGGCTACAGCCCACACAATTCACAAAGACAGAAAAAAAAAGAACAATATTTTTATTGTTTGTGTAGCACACTTTGAGGGTGTCACCACCCTTTAACAGACAGACGCACGCTTGTCGCTGCTGCTTTGAGGATGCAGGTGGAATCTAGACGGAATTTGGAACCGGGGACACACTACCTCCATCAATTGTCTAAATCCCACTGCACTAATGGCGGATACCGGACGCACGTCTAACACCAACATAGCAGTCAAGGCCTCAGTTATACGTTTTGCTTCAGGATGACTGCTGTCGTACTTCATCCTCATCGCTAGGGACTGTTGGAGGGTCAATTGTTTAGTAAAAGTAGTGATGTTCCTACTTCCTCTCTGGGATGATGAACAACTCCCAGCAGCAGCAACAGCACTAGGAGGAAGTGGTTCTTGATCTTTCCCTATTTTATTTTTAACGGAGAAAGTTTGGTCCTCCATTTATGTTATATTGATATATACGTGCGGCTAAAGCGCACACAAACACAGAAAATATTTTTTTATTTTTGCTGGAGAGTAGTGCACTTTGTGGGTTACACCACCCTTTAAGAAATGAGCCAGCCGGCTCTTTACTTATGGGACACAGGCGCACGCTTGGCGCTGCTCCTTTGTTGATGCACGTGCAGCCACAGTGCACACAAGTCACAAACACAGAAAATATATATTTTTTTGGTTTGGACTGGAGTGTACTTTGGGGGTTACAGCACCCTTTAACGGTCAAGCCAGCCGGCCCTTTACTTATGACACAGGCGCACGCTTGGCACTACTTTGTTGATGCACGTGCGGCTACTGCGCACACAATTCACAAACACAGAAAATATATTATTTTTTTAGCACTTGGGGGGAGCACCCCTGATGGACAGAGCACCCCCTGGACAACGCTACAGCACCCCTTTAGGACTGGGACACTGCACAGGACTTTGGAGTGGACACAGCCCCTATGGAGAACTGACTGCACAACACAGTCCAGCCAGCCCCTATGGACATTGAAGTAGTGGACACAGCCCCTAATAACAACAGCAGCACAGCACAACACAGCCAGCCCCTATGGACTTTGAAGTAGTGGACAACAGCAGCACTACACTACACAGCCCTAACTCCCACCCTCCCTCTTCACTGTCCACAGCCGAGTGAGAAAATGGCGCCGACGCGGGTACCTTATATAGGATCCAAAACCCGCGAGACTCGGAAGGCGGGATGATGACCTTTTGCCTCGATTTCAGATCCGAGTCAGGCGGGAAAAGTCGAGCCTGGATCGGACTCGGATCGGGGGGGCTCGGATTTCAGAAATCCGAACCCGCTCACCCCTAATATATATACATATATATATATATATATATATATATATATATATACATACACACACACACACACACACACACACACACAGTCAGGTCCATAAATATTGGGACATTGACAGAATTTTCATGTTTTGTCCTCTATTCACCACCACAATGGCTTTGAAATGAAACAAACAAGATGTGATTTAACTGCAGACTTTCAGATTTCATTTGAGGGTAATTACATCCAAATCAGGTGAACGGTGTAGGAATTACAACGGTTTCTATATGTGCCTCCCACTTTTTAAGGGGCCAAAAGTAATGGGACAAACTAAACAATCCTAAATCTAATTTTCACTTTTTAATACTTTGTTGCAAATCCTTTGCAGGCAATTACAGCCTGAAGTTTGGAACGCATAGACATCACCAGACACTGGGTTTCATCCCTGGTGATGCTCTGCCAGGCCTCTACTGCAAATGTCTTCAGTTCCTGCTTGTTCTTGGGTCATTTTCCCTTCAGTTTTGTCTTCATCAAGTGAAATGCATGCTCAATCGGATTCAGGGGATTGACTTGGCCATTGCATAACATTCCACTTTTTAGCCTTAAAAAACTCTTTGGTTGCTTTTGCAGTATGCTTCGGGTCATTGTCCATCTGCACTGTGAAGCGCTGTCCAATGAGTTCTGAAGCATTTGACTGAATATGAGCATATAATATTGCCCGAAACACTTCAGAATTCATTCTGCTGCTTTTGTCAGCAGTCACATCATCAAGAAATACAAGGGAACCAGTTCCATTGGCAGCCATACATGCCCACGCCATGACACTACCACCACCATGCTTCACTGATGAGGTGGTATGTTTTGGATCATGAGCAGTTCCTTTCCTTCTCTTCTCTTCCCATCACTCTGGTACAAGTTGATCTTTGTCTCATTTGTCCATAGGATGTTGTTCCAGAACTGTAATGGCTTTTTCAGATGTTGTTTGGCAAACTCTAATCTGGTCTTCCTGTTTTTGTGGCTCAAAAATGGTTTGCATCTTGTGGTGAACCCTCTATATTCACTCTTGTGAAGTCTTCTCTTGATTGTTGACTTTGACACATATACATCTACCTCCTGGAGAGTGTTCTTGATTTGGCCAACTGTTGTGAAGGGGTTTTTCTTCACCAGGGAAATAATTCTTTTGTCATCCACCACAGTTGTTTTCCATGGTCTTTTGGTGTTGCTGAGCTCTCCGGTGCGTTCTTTCTTTTTAAGAATGTTCCAAACAGTTGATTTGGCCACACCTAATGTTTTTGCAATCTCTCTGATGGGTTTGTTTTCATTTTTCAGCCTAATGATGGCTTGCTTCACTGATAGTGACAGCTCTTTGGATCTCATATTGAGAGTTGACAGCAACTGATTCCAAATGCAAATGTCACACCTAGAATCAACTCCAGACCTTTTACCTGCTTAATTGATAATGAAATAATGAGGGAATAGCCCACACCTGTCCATGAAATAGCTTTTGAGTTGATAGTCCCATTACTTTTGGCCCCTTAAAAAGTGGGAGACACATATTGAAACTGTTGTAATTCCTACACTGTTCACCCGATTTGGATGTAATTACCCTCAAATTAAATCTGAAAGTCTGCAGTTAAAGCACATCTTATTTGTTTCATTTCAAAACCATTGTGGTGGTGAATAGATGCCAAAATCTGAAAATTCTGTCAATGTCCCAATATTTATGGACCTGACTGTATATATACACACACAGTCAGGTGCATAAATATTGGGACATTGGCAGAATTTTCATATTTTGGCCTCTATTCACCACCACAATAGCTTTGAAATGAAGACAAAACTGAAGGGAAAATGCCCCAAGAACAAGCAGGAACTGAAGACATTTGCAGTAGAGGCCTGGCAGAGCATCACCAGGGATGAAACCCAGCGTCTGGTGATGTCTATGCGTTCCAAACTTCAGGCTGTAATTGCCTGCAAAGGATTTGCAACAAAGTATTAAAAAGTGAAAATTAGATTTAGGATTGTTTAGTTTGTCCCCTTACTTTTGGCCCCTTAAAAAGTGGGAGGCACATATAGAAACCGTTGTAATTCCTGCACCGTTCACCTGATTTGGATGTAATTACCCTCAAATTAAATCTGAAAGTCTGCAGTTAAATCACATCTTGTTTGTTTCATTTCAAAGCCATTGTGGTGGTGAATAGAGGACAAAACATGAAAATTCTGTCAATATCCCAATATTTATGGACCTGACTGTGTGTGTGTGTGTATATGTATATATATATGTATATATATTAGGGGTGAGCGGGTTCGGATTTCTGAAATCCGAACCCCCCCGATCCGAGGCAGATCCGAGTCAGGCTCGACTTTTCCCGCCTGACTCGGATCTGAAATCGAGGCAAAACGTCATCATCCCGCCTTCCGAGTGGTGGTGAATAGAGGACAAAATATGAAAATTCTGTCAATGTCCCAATATTTATGGACCTGACTGTATATATACACATATACATACATACACTACCATTCAAAAGTTTGGGGTCACCCAGACAATTTTGTGTTTTACATGAAAACTGATTTTTATTTATCAATTGAGTTGCAAAATGAATAGAACATATAGTCAAGACATTGGCAAGGTTAGAAATAATGATTTTTATTTGAAATAATAATTTTGTCCTTCAAATTTTGCTTTTACAGCATTGCAGACCTTTGACATTCTAGCTGTTAATTTGTTGATCTGAATTTGTAATCTGAAATGTTACCCCATGCTTCCTGAAGCACCTCCCACAAGTTGGATTAGCTCGATGGGCACGTCTTGCGTACCATACGGTCAAGCTGCTCCCACAACAGCTCAATGGGGTTGAGATCTGGTGACTGCGCTGGCCACTCCATTACAGACAGAATACCAACTGCCTGCTTCTTCCCTAAATAGTTCTTGCATAATTTGGAGGTGTGCTTTGGGTCATTGTCCTGTTGGAGGTGGAAATTGGCTCCAATCAAGCGTTGTCCACAGGGTATGGCATGGCGTTGCAAAATGGAGTGATAGCCTTCCTTATTCAAAATCCCTTTTACCTTGTACAAATCTCCCACTTTACCAGCACCAAAGCAGCCCCAGACCATCACATTACCTCCACCATGCTTGACAGATGGCATCAGGCACTCTTCCAGCATCTTTTCAGTTGTTCTGCATCTTCTGTGTAATTCACAAACATCTCAAACTTCTAGGCGTCTGTCCATAACACTTTTTTCCAATCTTCCTCTGTCCAATGTCTGTGTTCTTTTGCCCATATTAAGATTTTCCTTTTATTGGCCAGTCTCAGATATGGCTTTTTCTTTGCCAATCTGCCTAGAAGGCCAGCATCCCGGAGTCGCCTCTTCACTGTAAACGTTGACACTGGCATTTTGCGGGTACCATTTAATGAAGCTGCAAGTTGAGGACTTGTGAGGCGTCTATTTTTCAAACTAGAGACTCTAATGTACTTGTCTTCTTGCAAAGGTGTGCACCGGGGCCTCCCACTTCTCTTTCTGTAAAAATACAATGTCACTGAATTGGCTTACTACAGCTCAGCTGCTGCACTGCTAGTCCATGTCACTTTGCTTCATCAGTGGGACTTCCAGCCAACGAGGGATGTGTTTCTTTAGGGTCAGTGATGTTGTTGCAGACCGGCATCATGAAGTTGGCTGTGCCTGGTGGGTGGCTGCTCCTGTACTGCTGCTCCCCCCGTTAGGTTTTCTGAGCTGCGGCTGCAGGTACAGAGCAAGGAAACGCAGGTGCAGTGCAATGACGTAACAAGGTCCTTCATATAATGCAGAGCATGGACCAGACCAAGTAACAGGGGTAACTGGGGGTGGCTTATTGATTTTTTTCCCCTACTTTCGCCACGCCGAACTGGTGGTAGCTGTAATTTTAGAAAAAACTATTAGATTCAGCAGCCCAGTTTTGGGGCCCAGAACCTTGGGGCCCAGGACAGGGGTACCCTTTGTACTCCCCTGTCGCCGGGCCTGGTGTGGCATTCAGAAGAACATCTCAGAACGCACAGTACATCAAAGTGGCCACTGAGAGTACAATACAGAGAGTGTTTTTGCATTTTCTGCTGAATTGCATTTACTGGGAGTAACTTTTCTTGTAACACACACAGCATCACAATGTGATGGGATGCACAGTCAAAGTACCGCTCTGCTTGGTAATCAGCCCCACCAATGGTCCTCTGTGCTGCTGTTACAGACAATCATGGCATTGGGCAACTACCATTGATAAATTATTGTGACTGGGTTTCAAAATACTCCTGTATACAGGTAAAATAAATCAATGAGGTTTTCTGCTGGGCTGACAATCAATTTGATAAAATGCCACTGTGCTGCAGACTGTGGGGGAAGGGGAGTGAAGCCAGGTGTAAGGATTCCGGAGCTGAATAGCACTGACACTTTATCCTCTCACAGGGCCTGATCAGAGGTGCACGCTAAATGCAGTGCACTCAGTAGTTGAGCGATTATTTGCTACTGCTCATGCATCACACTGAGTGAACGCACAAATGCGATGTTGCATAATGGACCACTGGTATCAGAATTGGCAAGGAAAAACCATGGGCACTCCTGGGTGGTAACTGGCCTGAAGTCTATGCAAAAAAAAAAAAACTGTTGCGTGTGCGTGTTGTGGGAGTGTCAGTGACAGCTGCTGAGTTCTCATACGCCGAGCCGCAGCCACAGGGGCCATGTTCAGATGGAGACACTGCACCTGATATAGGACTGGTGCAAGACCTAGATCAGTGCACGTGATGGTGTATTGTCCAGAATCACCAGCGGTGTTGCAGCGTGTAAGGGCATTGAACGTGGGCGTCTCAGGCCTTGCACATTCCAGTGCACCCTAGTATACAAGAGAGGCTGAAACTAGCATTTGCATATTATCAGGGGTGCCTGGGCTTGTTGGAGGGGCCCGGGTCCGCCGCCGCCCCCCCCTCCTCCCTGTCAGCTGAGCAGCCCAACACAGCTGCAAAGGGAGACTGCTTGCTGCCACGCCTCCTCCACTTGGGCCGACTCTTGGCAGCCCTGCATATCATCGCCGCGGTACCACATAAGACGCGGCTGCGACTGTGTGTACCTCTGAAACAGGCCCACAATGTTATAGCTGAGCTAAACAACCAGCTGATTGAAGACTTGATAATAAAGCTAAAAAACTTTTACCGACAGGGGAAAGCAAAAGAAAGATCTCTAATTGTGCCTCACTTGGAACTTCCATTTTCAGACTCATCGTATTGTGTAGAACAGAAGTGGTCAACCACGGTCGTCAAGGCACACGAACACTCAAGGTTTTAAGGATAGCCATACTTGAGTACAGGTGACTTAATTAGTACTTCAGTTATTTTGATTTAACCATTGTTAGGGTGATGAGACTTCCTACCCCTGGATCACAGTATGCAAAACACTACTCCTGTTCTTTATTTTCCTTCCAGCCAGCTGGGGAGATGATGAAAACTCAACACACACTTGTGATGAATCCACTCAGCTCTCAGAGGCACATCCCCTTTGAGCCGTCTTTTATAAGTTCAGAAAACTGCTGTCTCAAACATTTGCCAAAAATGGTTTGACAGAAAAGAATACATATGATTGGTTTAACAAGTACATAGGATGTGTCAATGCATCTTCAGTATGTCTTTTTTTTCCCACAGTGTCCAGACTTTGTAACCTATCCTGGGATCATTCAGCTGCTGTTGTCTTGTAACATGCTCGTTCAGTATAATGCTGGCTTAATCTCATATTTGTGCAAAGGAAAATGGCTTTTACTGATGAATCATACAGTATGTTTTAAATAAACACTATAAATGATTATAGACTCTCACACCGTCTGTGCTCAAGCATGGATATCACTAAAAGCAGGACTGTCAGTGTGCCTTGAGGACCGAGGTTGGGAATCAAAGCTATTCCAAAGATGACGAGATGTCGGGAGGGAACCTTTTTCTGGGATCTCATCACAAAAGTCAGTGTCTGAATTATGCTGAACATGGATAAGTCACAAACATTTTTGGAGCGAAGTCCTGTGTAATAGAAATTGGACACAACCACAAAGTATACACTTGGAGAAGTACATGTGAAGCATTTGAAGAAAAGGACATCTCGCCAACTGGGAAACATGATTTGGATTTTGTGTAGTAGCCATGAGACAGGAAAGAAAGACATTTCAGAAAGGAAACCATATAATTGGTGTTCTGCCAAATTGGGTGAGAAAGTGTCCAAAAGCAGAAAGACTTTTCTGGCTACAGGAAACATGGAGCTGTGATTTCTGCTAAAGGACAGTACAGACTGGCAGGGTGTCCAAGTTTGGCACTTAAAATATAAATTCATCAAATAAAGTCATTTTCGTTTCAACTGTGCAGAAATCGACCATGTTTATGTCAAGTTTGTAGCAGTGATGATTGTATTCACCTTATGCCTGCATGCAATTTGACCAAGGATGCCTAAACTTTTGTGTAGAGCTGTAAACTACAGTGTGTATATATACACACACACGCAACACTGTCTGTGATCCCAGTCTAAGATATACTGTAGGTGACAATGAATTAACGTTTTCTGTCTGGGATCCTGGTTCTGTTTTGCAATCAGTTTTATAAACCGTTGTCCATTTTCTCATTAATAATAGTATTCCTTTAAATTACTGAACTGTTTTCTACAAAATAACATAAATTAATGTTGTTAAAAACATAATAAACAGTATATAAGTAATTTGCACAAAAGTGTACAATGATGGAGGTTTATGTAATCTTTTCCACAGTTAACTGTGATAGACAGTGACAACCAATAGCAATCAGACTTTTGCTTTCAGTTAGAATCTGGCTAGTTGATTGGTCAGAATCTCCTTTTCAACATTAAAACAATATTCAATAAACATCACTCAGCATGCTTTCTTCAAAATCAACCGCAACCCTCAAGTTTTCACATCAGGCCATGTTTTGAGGATTTCGGTCTGTGAAAACAGATGGGATAATTACTGACCAAGAAAAATAGATTACCTCACTTGCACTTGTGTCACCAAAGGGTTGCGAGCTGCACCAAATGACACCATCCCAGGGGGTGACACCAAAATAGCAGAGCTGCTCTGCTGTTTTGGTGTCACCGAGCAGTCACACTGCAGTGAGAGGCAGGGGGCTGCCCAGCAGCCAGGCTTACTCTGTGAAGCAGCAGATACCGGGCAGTCTCCAGCCTCTAAGCCCATTGAGTGCAGAGAACGGGGGTCATGACATGCGGTCACTCCTCCAAGAGTGGCACACGAGTGGGCGTGTCTTCGCAGCATGAGACCGCGCAACAGGATCCCCGATCCCTGCACTGGGTGTCAGAAAGGTTAGTGACGCCGCTGCTCACCTGTGCATGATTAACCACTTGAATGGCGTGGTCACGTCAGATGCGACCAGTCAGAAACGCCCAGGGGGAAGCTGCCAGAAGATAATCTTCCAGCAGCCACCAATCTCAGCTGTACCTTCCAGCTACTCTGCACCCACCCCCAGTGTCTGCCGATCACTGCTGGTGACAGTGATTGGGCAGCCCAGTGGCACCCTCCCTGTATATACCTTACAGCTGCAGAGAGGAACAGACGCTGGGGAAATGTAGCCTGGCAGCGTGCTGCAACCCTCTGAGCAGCACCAAGCCATATAAACATAGCAGAGCCCCAGCCGTCTGTGTTTGCGCCGCATATCGATATTTATTTTCCAATATATTGAAGAAAAAAAAAATCGCTTTTGAGGTTTTTTTTTTTTTTTTTTAATATAGGTATTAACATGAAAATATGAGATATGGTAAGAACTTACCCTTGTTATCTCTATTTCTACAAAGTCCATTGGGTTCCACAGGATACCTTGGGGTATAGGTGTGACGTCAGTCGCAGGGCACCAAAGAGTTAAGCTTTCAGCCTCCCAGGATGCACCAGGTCCCCCTCCTATACCCCGCCCCCGGGCCAAGGCACCTCAGTTAGTTACCAAGCCATAGGCCGGAGGAGGAGAAGGAAGAGAGAGAACAAAGATCTGGACACATACAAGAATCACATTCTCACCAGAGGGAGACGGAAAACCGGTGACCAGAGCAAAGCCCATCTGCAGCACAGGTGCGACAGGGCGGGAGTCCTGTGGAACCCTATGGACTTCGTAGAAATAGAGATAACAAGGGTAAGTTCTTACCATATCTCATATTTTCTACTTCAGGGTCCATAGGGTATCCACAGGATACCTTGGGGATGTCCCAAAGCAGTATCCTTTAAGGGTGGGGACGCTCCTGTGCAGAAAGGAGAATCCGCCGCCCGAAGGAAGCATCCTGAGAGGCGAAGGTGTCAAACCTGTAATACCTCACGAAGGTATGGACAGAAGACCACGTAGCAGCCTTGCAGATCTGAACTGCCGAGGCACCACGTCGAGCTGCCCACGAAGGACCCACAGACCTAGTGGAATGAGCCTTCAGAGAAGGAGGGACCGGTAGGCCTTCATGAAGATAAGCTTCAGAAATAGCCATACGGATCCAAGCTGCCAAAGTTTGCTTTGAAGCAGGCCAACCCTTTTTACGGAAGCCATAGAGGACAAACAAAGCGTCCGACTTCCTAAACGAAGAAGTGCGGTCAACATAAGTCCTTAAGGCCCGCACAACATCCAAAGAGGCCTCACCCACGGAAAGACCCGGTGAGTTAAAGGCCGGAACAACTATTTCCTCGTTAACATGAAACTGGGAAACAACTTTGGGAAGAAACTCGGGCCGAGTGCGGAGCACTGCCCTGTTCCCATGAAAAACCAAGAAAGGGGGTCTACAAGAAAGAGCCCCTAACTCAGAAACACGTCTGGCCGAAGCAATGGCCAGAAGGAAAACAGTCTTAGCTGTTAGCCATTTAATATCCACTGAGCCCAGTGGTTCAAACGGCGGTCCTTGGAGAGCCCTCAGGACCACAGCCAAATCCCAAGGCGCCACAGGTGGAACAAAGGGCGGCTGAATACGGAGAACACCTTGCATAAAGGTGCGCACATCCAGGATTGTAGCAATCCTACGGTGAAACCAGACAGATAGGGCCGAAACCTGTACCTTCAAAGAAGCACGGCGAAGCCCATGATCTAGTCCCGCTTGCAGGAAGGCGAGAATCCGAGACAGACGAAACTCCCGCGGTGCATAACCTCTCGGTCGACACCACTGGAAGAACGTATGCCACACGCTATGGTATATCCTCGCGGAAGACGGTTTCCGAGCTCGTAACATGGTACGCACCACAGAGCTGGAAAACCCCCGGGACCTCAGCATGGCCGTCTCAACAGCCACGCCGTCAAAGACAGCAGAGTCAGGTCCGGGTGAAGGCAAGGACCCTGAGACAGAAGGTCCGGTCGTAGCGGCAACCGCAGAGGACTGTCCATGGACAGACCCTGAAGGTCTGAGAACCAGTGCCGTCTGGGCCACGCGGGAGCTATCAACAGGAGCGTCCCTCCTTCCTGTTTGAATTTCCGGATTACCCGTGGAAGAAGGGAGACCGGAGGGAACAGGTATGCGAACCGGAACGTCCACCGGACGGACAGAGCATCCACCATAGACGCCCCTTCGTCTCTTGTGCGAGACCCGTACACCGGCAACTTGTTGTTGTGCCGGGACGCCATGAGGTCGATTTCTGGAAGACCCCACCTGTCCACCAGTAGTTGAAAAACGTCCGGGTGCAGGGACCATTCCCCTGGATGAACGTCCTGGCGACTTAGAAAGTCCGCCTCCCAATTTAGCACTCCCGGGATGAAGACCGCTGATATGGCCGGAAGATTGCGCTCCGCCCAAACCAGGATCCGAGAGACCTCTACGAGAGCCGCCCGACTGCGAGTTCCTCCTTGCCTGTTTATGTAGGCCACGGTGGTAGCGTTGTCCGACTGGACCTGCACCGGGTGACCCTGGAGAAACCGCTGTGCCTGCAGAAGAGCATTGAAGACCGCACGGAGTTCCAAGATATTTATTGGAAGCTCCGCTTCTGTCGGCGTCCACCTGCCCTGGAACAAGTGTGGACCCGAAACTGCTCCCCAGCCCCGAAGACTGGCGTCCGTTGTCAACAGGACCCAATTTGGAACCCAGAACGGACGTCCCTTGTTGAGGTGGGTCGTCTTTAACCACCACGCAAGGGACAGGCGAACCTCTGGGGTGAGCACAATCGTCTGGAACTTCAGAGACTGAGGCAGCCCGTTCCACTTGGACAGGATCAGGTGCTGCAGAGGTCTGGAGTGAAACTGGGCGTATTCCACCATGTCGAACACCGACACCATGGAGCCCAGTAGCCTCGCCGAGTGTAAGGACACCCGGCGGCTGTGCAGACAACTGCGCACCCTTGACTGTAAAGCAGAGATCTTGTCCGCCGTCACGAAGATCCTTTGCTGTCCCGAGTCCAATAAGGCTCCAAGATGCAGAATCCTCCGAGACGGGATTAGAGTGGACTTCTGCCAGTTGATTAGCCAGCCGTGCCGTTGCAGCAGTGCAATGGTCAGGTCCAAGTGGTGTAACAGGAGCTCTGGAGATCCTGCCACCAATAACAGGTCGTCCAAGTACGGCAACATGCGGACTCCTTGCAGCCGCAGAGAAGCCGCCATGACCGCCATCACCTTGGTGAAAACACGTGGTGCTGTCGCCAGGCCAAAAGGTAACGCCCGAAACTGGAAGTGGTCGCTGCGGATTGCAAAAACGAAGGAACTCTTGATGGCGCAAAAGAATAGGGACATGCAGGTAAGCGTCCTGTATGTCCAATGACACCATGTAGTCCCCAGGTTCCAGCGCCAGAATGATGGACCGTAGGGTCTCCATCCGAAACTTCGGGACCCGCAAAGACTTGTTGAGTGCTTTGAGGTTGAGAATCGGACGATATGACCCATTGGGTTTCTGTACCAAAAATAGATTTGAATAGAAACCCTGGCCCCTCTGGGAGAATGGAACAGGCACTATAACTCCAGCCTGGAGCATAGTGTGCAATACCTTCAGCAGCTCCGTAGCCTTGTTCCGGTCTGATGGTAGACCCGTGGTGAAGAATCGAGCCGGGGGTCTGTGCCGGAAGGAGAGGGCGTACCTGTGGGAGACCACCTCCAGAACCCAAGTGTCTGTCGTAGTGAACAACCAACACCGGGAGAACTGCAGCAGGCGGCCTCCCACCCTGGGATCCCCCAAAGGGAGGCCCGGACCGTCAGGCCGCAGGCTTGTCATCTGGCTTGGGGGCCGGACGTCTGGTACTCCATGCCTGTTTCCGGGGCTTGACCGATTTCTTAGGGCCAGCCTGTCGAGGAAACGACTGTGGTTTGGGCCTGCCCTGGGCCCTAGATGACCGAAAGGACGATGGTCCAGAACCAGAAGGAGCAGCGGCCGACGGGAGACAAGCAGATTTGGCTGCCGCCAGCGTGGCCACAATCTTATCCAGATCCGGACCGAAGAGAACTTCTCCGGTAAACGGCAACGCTTCCAGACCTTTCTTGGAATCTGCGTCCGCCTTCCAGGATCGCAGCCACAAGGTGCGACGAGCAGCTACCGCTGCTGAAGAAATTCTAGACACCAGAGTACTAATGTCTAGAGCCACCTCGTTGATGTAGGTGGCCGAATCACGGAGATTGCCAATCAACTCCGCCTGTTCGGCCGGACAGTCGGATTCAAAAGAAGCCTCTAATGAATCCGCCCAGCGCTCCATCGCTCTGGCAACCCAGCAAATGGCCATAGCCGGCCGTGCTGCCCCCCCTGCAAGGGAATAAGCGGACTTCAGGCAGATTTCTACCTTGCGGTCCGTAGCATCCTTAAGGGAGGACATGGATGGCATCGGCAATGTGGCACTACGGACAAGACGGGTCACGTGAGAATCCACCTGTGGAGGGGATTCACACTTAGCAAAATAATTATCTGCGAACGGATAAGCCACCGCCAGGCGTCTCTGCGGCTGGTATCTTTTGCCAGGTTGTTTCCACGCCTCCTCTAAATGGTCCACCAACTGACCCGAAAGAGGAAAGACTGTGGCATCGCCCTTCACATCTTTGAAAAAGGCATACTTAGATTTAGCCGCTGGGGGAACTTCGTCCTCAATCACCAAGGCTGTGCGGACCGCCCGAATAAGTCCAGGAATATATACTTTGGACTTAGCATCAGCGTCCTTAGTATGGAGAGGTTCCTGATCGTAAGGATCCAGAATCTCCCCATCATCAGACGTCCCTTCGTCATCCTCATAAGGAGCGGACAGAGACGCCACCGGCCTTTTATGAGGCCGCATCACAGACTCCCCTTGCAACACATCCGACAAGTGCTGTACAGAACTCGTCAGGGAGTTAACCCACGCTGGCTCCTGAGAACCCGGGAGCGGGGAAATAGGGAGACTGTGGGGTACCACCAATTGTCGTGGGAACCCCTGCATGGGTGACGACACCACAGACTGCTGGGACAAACCCATCGGAGTAAACGCGGGCTGCGGAGCTAACTGGCCCACTAAAGCTGTTAACGCCTGAGCAAAACAAGCCCAGGGCGGCTCCTGTACCGGTGCTGTAACCGTAATAGGCCGCGCCATGGACAAACACTGCCGGCAAAGGCCCTCCGCGCTACCCTCCCCCTCCGCTAACGGTACTTTGCACGTGGTACACTGTAGCCGGAGGGGAAAATCACTTTCAGACATGATGGCACCACGTATGTGACCTCTCTCACCAATTAAGTATTAAATAGGCGAGAGACCACCCTGCAGCACCGCACTGCAAGGGCTTTAGCAGAAAGAACAGGGACAGTAATAAAGCTGACAGTTTTGAGAAGATAAAGTTACAGGCAGCAGCGCTAGCACAGTCACATACAATGCAGAGAAATAACAATTCCTGCACTAACAGCGCTGATCACTCAACTACACAGACACAGGGCCTGGTAGGACACAGCGCTGCATACACAGACCTGAGCCACAGCGGAGGAGAGGTATGCGGGGGGACCCAGACCACGATGCTTCCTTCCAGGCTTCCAGCAGCGTTCACCATGCGTTGCAGAGAAGATGGCCGCCGAGGAGCAGAGAGAAGCTGGCCTGGGGGAGGAGCGCTGACACAGGACCAGTCAGCACAGTGCAGAGAGGGCTGTGTGCAGCGGGGGAGGCGCCGGCTGTGAGACAGGGAAGGCGCGCTCCCCTGGCATGCATTTAACCCCTGGGACGCCGCAGCGCTACCGCTCTGCTGCGGTCCGCTGTCCCAGGGGGTAGTGGAAAGCGCAGGTTCAGTACCTGGCTCCACGCTGCAGCCAGTCCCCAGGGAGCCCCCTGCCTGGGGACTTAGGACCATGTGACCAGCGGGGACCCACCGCGGGACCCCGCTGCTTACCTTTGTCCCCCTTGGATCCGGCCATGGTCCGGAACATCTGGGGTCACCGCTAGCTGTGACCCCAGATGCTCACCAGCATCCCCGGATCGGTACCGGCGTTCTGGTACCGGCGGGGGTGTAGGGAAGACAGCATGGACTTCAGGACTGACTGTCCATGCTGTACATCCAGATGTGCAGCCACAGCTGCACTGAAGAAAGCTTCAGGGGCTCTTCTAGCCCCCACTCCGACAGGTGCACCCGACGCCGGCCGGGCATCAAACTAAACTGAGGTGCCTTGGCCCGGGGGCGGGGTATAGGAGGGGGACCTAGTGCATCCTGGGAGGCTGAAAGCTTAACTCTTTGGTGCCCTGCGACTGACGTCACACCTATACCCCAAGGTATCCTGTGGATACCCTATGGACCCTGAAGTAGAAAGCTAATTTCATGGATCATATTGACTATGGTGATCCCGTATCGATCAAGAATATCGATACGGTCCTCCAATTAGAGATGGCGAATTATCTTAAATCCTAAGTGTTTGATGTTTAAGTATCTGCACAGTAAACTAGGGAGGGCCATCGACTATCGCTGGTTTGCAACCATCGATGGTCTATAGCTGATGGCAAGGGATTTTTGGTGTGTGTCCCCCCCCCAGTTGATGTCAGGCACTGATGCCCACCCATCAATGGCAGCGCCTGTAGATAATAAAAGATAAGCAGTGCTGTCCAAATAGAAGTGGTCTACACATGCACAAAACGCATCCATTGATGGTTAAACCATCAGTTGTTCCTATCGATGGTTTAAAACCATCAACCATCGATAGTACAGCAGATGGCCAAAACTACAGTATACCATAAAAGTTGCTATTTTTATGGTACGCAGTTAAAAGATAAAAAATAAATTATATATTTTTTTTTTTTTAAATAAAATTGTGTTGTATAAGTTTTAAATAGATGTTCTTGACCTAATTTAATCATAAAAAAAATTACAATTTGAGAAGTTTTTTGAAAAAATATTAGCCAGTTAAGTGGTTAAAGAAATCCACAAAATGTAACCTGTTTGTGTCACTTGAGGACAAGAGCTGAGAAACGCTGTTCAAGATGGATCATGGGGACCCACCTTACATGGATTTACAATGTTTTCACTCTATTCTTTGCATTTGTAGCATTAATTCATTTTTATTACGTAGCTTTAGAAAACTCCAGACTAAACATATTAGAAAGAAAAAAAAAAATGCACATTTGCATTGTTGTTAGATATATTTATTTAATGTTTTAAAGTGTAGCAATATTGTGTTCAAATTATATACAGTTACTATTTACAGTGTTTTGGAAGGATATATTTAACAGTATTAACATAACAGAGACTGATGAATACTGGAAGGAGGTTGTTTAAATGCCAGTAAAATACTTTAAAAAGTTAAACAATGTTAAAATAGTCAGCAATTATTGTGCTTATCAGAATGACATAAAAATCACCTAAAAATTTGTACAGTTTTCAATATCATGTTTTCAAAAGTGTTATGGAAGAGTTTAATACTGGGTCAAAATACTTTTTTGATTTTCTGGCGCACAGTAGAAATGACGACGTCCATAGTTGCCATGTAATGTCATATGTACCATCAATCATTGATCAGCAACAAGTAGCAGTGGTTGTTCCAACAGCTGACACTCTGCCAACCTACAAGGCAGGTGAATCAAAGTCTTGTCTTCACTTCGCTACATCAGTTCCAATCGATACTTGCCTTATGCTTTGCATTTATAAAATAGTGGTCACCACTGTCCATTTCAAGAGATTACATCATGTGTGTCGCTGTTGGGTCTTTGCCGTAACATCAATGGTGGAAGCGGCTTCCCATAAAAATCTAATTCGAAACAAACAGCAAACAAAACAAAATGGTCCCATTAGTTAAACATAAGGTCTGGGGGGCTCAGAAAGTTGGATGCTTAGGATCAAATCTAAAGGGATGTAGTCAGCATCCCAAACAGTCACAATACCGACAGCGGTGTCTCAACTGTCAGAATCCCGACAAATTGCGGAGGTAAGTATTAGAGTTAGGGGGAGGGTTAGGTACTAGGGGGAGGGTTAGTGGTGGGCTGTTGGAGGGGAGGGTTAGGGTCAGACAGTGAGATATGAGGGTTAGGCTGTGGAATGGAAGGGTCAGAGTTAAGGGGAAGGTTAGGGCAAGGGTTAGAATCCCAACAGCTTTCTGCAAGGTTTATGACTGCTGGGATGCCGCTGTCGGTATTCTGACTGTCAGCATCCTGACCGTCGGTATCCCGTACCCAATCTAAAAGATGCCAACGCTAAATAAAATATTAAACAAATGATGTGGATGGTCAAACTGATGGGTACAGAACATATATTAAGTTAATTAAAGAAAACAAAAAAATTGTACTAAAAACATCCCCCTTGTACCCCACAAGCACAAACAAATGATCTGATGAAGCTGACCTATGCGGCTTGGGAACTACTGGTAACAGTTGCCTATCCAGGTGTATAAGCCTGCAGAAGTGACACAGTATAGGAGGCAGAGCTGAATAGGTATCAGCAAAGCCTCCCTGGAGAGCTATGCCCTATTTAGTTGGCTAGATCTGCAATGTATCCAATGGGGTGTATTTACTTACCAGCAGTTTGTCAAAGGAAACACTGATGTGTGCATCATTATTTTAGTATTGTATACATTAGAAGTAAAGTAAATCTCCCCTCTAGTCTAGATAGCACATCACTATTCAATTAACATACATTTGTTGTGGAAGTACTAAGTGCACAGCACAATTATTGTTTACTAGCAAAGGGCCTCAGTCCCCCCCACACACTGTCTGGCCCTGCCCACTCACAATTCTCTGCTCCGCCTCCTCTGCCCCTTCCCGCTACCTCCCCCTGCTTCCATACTTACCTGGTCCAGGAGGCCCAGAGGGTCCTTTTCTCTGGATAGGTCTGTCTCGTCTCTCTATAAGTGGGAGCTGTTGGGGGGGCAGCTCGCACCCCGGCTCCACAGCGCATGCATGTTGGAGAGTGGGCAGACCTTACACAATCACTATATAGATTTTATTTCAATGGTCTGTGCGGGCTGGACAGTGGTTTGGCTAAGCAGCATGGATAAATAATAAACTGCGCATTACATGTTCACAAAAATAACCCCACCACAATAAACACACATTTCAATGTCTTAGCTGGTATGTTAAGTACAAAAGTTTTCTGAGCGCTTAATACCACTTTAATTAAATTGGCCTTTTAAGCTTCCAAAACACTTTACAAGTACTAATCTCAACTGAGGTCTAAGGTTAATGAAAATGTATGGGCACCTCATCTTTATTAGGTGATTTACCAATTGTCATACAATGATTCAATCTCAATTATTTGGTGTTTTCCCTGTTGCAAGGCAGGGTTGTCATTCTTCAGAATGACATCACTATACCATGTAAGTAATAGAACAAGTAAAACCACTACTGTCTGGAAATAACACAGTACTGTATGGGAAAGTCCATGTATTACAGAGCTTAATAATATGCATGAAAATCCTTCCCCCATGAACATAGTTCTACATATCACAAACCAATCCGTGCCTGAACGCTGTGTGCTGGACGCAGGTGCACAGCATAACGGACCAATCTCCTGGAATGTCCGAGAGAGTCATACATTTAGGAGTCCTCCCTTTTCCCGTGAAGTGGTCGGGACAAGAGGCGTGATTAGATGCGAATAGTCATCAAGGTCCTGCAGCTGTCTCGTAATGTTGTAAATCGTTGTAAAGCGGACGGGACGGGGGGGGGGGGGCAACAGTTTACACTAATCTGATCATAAAACCTCCATCTCTCCCAACTGGACCTCGCCACAAAGGTTGGCGAGTAAGCTGCACAGTGCATATCTACACGGGGATCTCAAAATCAGAGAAGTCAGATATACCTCAGGGGGTCACAAACAAATTTAGGTGCATTTTACTGCCATGCAAATACCAGTTATTTCTTCTTCAAAGACAATATCAATTAGTTAGAGAAGAAATATTGTTGATTTTTGGAATAAAGATAGATAAAAAGTCCTGGAATCCATGGGTTTCCCCGCACGTTAAAAAGGAGAAGTCTGCATTTTACCGCAGATATTTCCTCGCAGCTCATGTGGGAAAAAAATCCACCCATAGTGCGTGGGGTTCCTGCAGTTAATTGAATAGGGCAATGCGTTCATCTCCCCCCATAGAGAGAGTTTATTAAAAAAAAGTTTACATGAGTAATGAAATTTGTGCAAAGGAGTTCACATAAATCTATTGGAACCTCAACTAACAGAACTCGGGCAAAGTGGTCCACCGAAAGTACCCTCAACCCACCCACCTATGATGCACAGATGCATCTCTTCAGTTAAAAGCCGGCATAAGTCTAAGTGTAAACTGCCTACAGAGACAATCGTTCAATGCAGCAGATCTGCAGCCATCATTGATTAATGCACTTATATGAGAAGGAGCACAAATGTTACCATGATTTTTAGATCACGATCACTGAATTGTAAAATACAAGTCATCTTCCATAAAAGAGTAAAAGAGCTACTAATAACATAGACATACATATATATATATATATATATATATATATATATATATGCAAGAGAGAAATTATATAAATGTTAATTTGTGAGTCAGAAAGTTGTTTGAGTATAGAAAAAGAACACATGGAAGTTTTGTGTGAGCTGTGTAGACATCTGGTAATCAGGTAGAATAGCCTAGGTAGATTACAAAGGATGTTTGGGAATTTGATAAGCTTGTCTGAATAGGGGAAAGCCTTTTTGCAGGAGGCAGAGAATCTCACGGAGGTTGCAGCCAGGGGAAAGTGAGGATCAGCTGGGAGATCTTGGGCTTGCGTAGTAAAGTAAGGACATGTATGTTGTTGCAGTTTTCCTAATAGCTTTGTTCAATAGTAGAGATCTGTTATACTTGGTTTGGTAAAGTAAGGACAATTAATGTAGAGACTGACAGGGAGGAGGAATAGTAGAAGAGTGATTTGCAAGGCGGCTAGCCGCTGCATTCAAAACAGAATGTAGGGGTGAAAGTTTGGTTAGCCAAAGACAATTGCAATAATCGATGAGACATATTACAAGTGCAGAAATGAAAAGTTTTGGAGGTGTCATTAGTGAGAAACGGGAGAGGTTTCTAATGCGGGCCATACCTCTATGGCCCGATTCCCTATTATGCCGACAACTATCCGATCAGTCAACCAAAACCTATGATCGGTGGACATCGATAATGGGAGATCCTTCGGGAAAATTAGATATGTTAAAAAACGCAGACTCGACGATTCCGACTATTTGAAGGTTGGAATCGGAGAATCGAGATTGTCCAACATGTTGCATTTCTCCGATCCCCCGAGCCAGGCATCGGCAGAATGGGGACATTTTTATTGATTGACTTTTTTTCACCCACGCCTGATCGGTAGGAAACTGACAAACTCAGGTGATCCAAGTGGGCAAAATGTATAGAATTTTTTAAATCCTCTACTGTGGGAAGAAGATAGAAAGGAAGGGGGGGAATAATTAGCGGTGACAGGAAACACAATAATGAGAAGATTTGTGAGTATAATGAACTGTTTAAGTGAAGGGTGGTTCCCAACATATCACATGACGACATAGATAACATTAATAATGTTATACATACACAAAAACAAATGTTAGAAAAATCAGTGGTTTATTATGAATGAAAAGCAACATCAAGCCATATACAAAAATACTTCTTTACTATGTGATTAAGTCTAGACATAACAATGGGAGATATGAAATGATTGCTTGTTATTATTTATTTTTGCAACTGAAAGACTTTATGCACAAAACCAAATCAGAAGGAAATGTACAGTAATGTAACATGCACGCTCTGGCAGATTCATACATCCCAGCTTTCTAGGAAAACCTTTGTGAAAGATATGACACCAACACCAGATATGGACCCTGGAGAATGTCATGTGTGGAGCTACAGACTTGGTACTATGGTTTGATTGTTAATACTAATAACATTTCTATGGAATTCTTTTTTTTCCTACAAGCTGGGATACGCGGCGTTGTCCAGGTTGAAGAATGGACCTTGAAGTACAGTATAGCCTTCATATTTTACACTCAGACAAACATTGGAGACCACGGCATATAAAAATGTGCTTGGAGCAATTAGTAACTGTCAGTGCAGGTGCAGTGTGACAGTTGATCCTCCGTTGGAACTCTGCCTGCCCCCCACTGGTACATATCAGCCTGTGCCTTCAGATCAGTGCAGTTTTAGGCACTGGAAGATATCCAGAGCGAACTTGCTTAAACAAAAACTTTAAAATCAGACTCCACGGCCTACTTTGTGGGCACCGTGTAGACCTCCATGGCCCTGACAAAGTTCAAACCTACCCAAAAACCTGATCCTGCTCAAACTACACCACCATGTCAAACTTGGTGGAGCTAGGTACAAAACTCTGGCAGTGCATAAAGGACTAACAGACACACACACTTTCTCCCTTATTATATAGACACTAGCTGGGATACCCAGCATTGCCCGGGTTGAAGACTGGACCTTGAAGTACACCTGCAGCATCTATTTCTTTACATTGTCCTCACCTATAACCTGGATAACTATGCAAATTAGGAGTAAATAACAGTGCAGGCAGGTGTATTCTCATACTGTTTCGAATGGGGTATATCAGGAGCAGACTGACCTACAGAACATACATCACTTGAGTTTCAGATATCACTGCAGAATAAATTCAGCTGCGGACAGATATGCTATTGCAGCTGCTAACATGTTAGTAGCTGCAGTAGCTGTAATATGGAAATGCAGCAGGAGGCGTCACGCCTCCTGCATGCATTACTGATTTGAGCTACGTCCAAGAATGCAGAATGGGATCGTCTGCGATCCCACTGGCTGGCTGAGTGACCATGGGGTCACGGAAGCCGGCCGCTGCAGATGAGAAAAAAGTGGCCAGAATATCTTCGTCAGCCATCTGGAGATCCAGGCCTCTTCCCTCCCCACCAACATCGGCGACAAACCTCTATTTTGGGAAACTGAGGCAGCCGCCGCCCCCTCCCAGCCCGGAAACAGCAATAGATGGTCAAGTCTTCTGCCGGATCGCAGATTCGTACTGCACATACGCAGTACGGGATCGGGGCAGGCACATGCGAAGATTCCCGATAATCTGGATTCTACATGATCCCTGTCACTGCGTTTGCAGCTGCATCACCCCCTGATATCACTCTGCAGATCAACATTGAAGACCATGTCTTGCAGGGCTGCCATCAAGGGGAGAATGCCTGGACTGGAGTCTGGTTCCCGGACAGAAGGGGGTCCGTCCACAGTGGCACTGTGTGGCTGTGATCAGGCTCCCCTGCTGTTTGTAATCTCCATATGCTAAACTTTGCCAGGATCAAAGATTGTAGTATGATTATGTTGTCTGACACACTCTGAATGTATTGAGTGCTGAGCTACTCATGAGCCTGCCAGACACTCTGCTAACACCCCTTTAGAATGTAAGCTCTCACGAGCAGGGCCCTCTTCCCTCACGTGCTTCTTCTTCCCCTACTTATACTATAATTTACTCCTAACTCCCCAAATGGCACCTAACACTTGGTTGCTGATGCCCTGCTGCTTATTTCAGTGTTATGCAGCAATGTTTATAAACCATGTCCTTGTCCTGCATTGTTTTGTACTGTTAAACAAACGAGTACACAAGAAAAACAGTTACGTACTTTGTAAGGCGCTGCAGAACCTTTGTGGTGCCATATAAATAAAGGACAATAATAATAATAACTAATAATAAAACCCCAGTTTATCATGCAAAAACAGAGGGCTGACTAACACTGTATTTCATGTATGCGGCTGCTGGAAAAGTGATATAACACAGCACTTTGGAAGAGAGGAGTGTGTGAAGCTGGGTACACACCAGAAAGAGATATCTGAAGATCGACTGATCTGCAGATGATGGTTGTTCATACACAGTGAACAACTATCACTGCCATCTGGCTGGGAACACCACTGGCCGGGAGTCTGACTGCCTGTACACACAGCATGATGTGCAGATATCAGCTGTGCTGCACAGCCAACGCGATATGTTCGTGAACGATGTCGTTCGCAGACATATCGTCTGTACACACTGGCCGACGCACACACGATATATATCGGCTGTTCATTGAACGGCCAATATGTAGGCCAGTGGGTACCCAGCATGACAGTGTGTGTATGAAGCCAGTCCCTGAACCTGTGTAATTCAAGAGTGTCTAGGTTTTTTGGGATTGTGTGACCCTCACGAAGTTCAAACCTAGGCAAAATCCTAATCCTGGTCAAACTACACCACCATGCCAGATTTGTTGGAGCTTGGTACAAAACTCTGGCTGTGCATAAAGGACAGACAGACAGACAGACAGACAGACAGACAGACACACTTTCTTGTTTATTATACAGATAAGAATGAGAAATGAGGGACTAGCGTTTCCTGCATGTTCGGACCCGCAGAACGTTTGCTCTATTAGTACAGTTCATTATCTGTGCAGTCCCGTAGGGTAACAGCAAGAACAATTCATAACATTGTTGTTATATTGTTGGTCTTGCATATATTGAAAGATGACCACACTTTGAGGAAATGTCACAAATACATACAAATTATATAAATGTATATATATTATATATTGCACTCTGCTAGTTAAGTCTACTCTGTTCTGTGCAGATCTGCATTTCTTGACAATGCCTAGCTACTTTTACCATGTGACAGGTCAAAGGTTTGAATCCTCCATTTTATCTTATTTAGTTTCTGTGTATGAGATGCTGACAGGAGCTGTGTCTCCTGTATCCCACAAGGCTTACAGTGCATCCAGAAAGTATTCACAGCGCTTCACTTTTTCCACATTTTGTTATGTCACAGCCTTATTCCAAAATGGAATAAATTCATTTTTGTCCTCAAAATTCTACACACAATACCCCATAATGACGTTTTTAGTTTTTTTTTATTAAATTTGCAAAAATTTAAGAAATCACATGTACATAAGTATTCACAGCCTTTGCCATGAAGCTCAAAATTGAGCTCAGGTGCATCCTGTTTCCACTGATCATCCTTGAGATGTTCCTACAGCTTAACTGGAGTCTACCTGTGGTAAATTCAGTTGTTTGGACATGATTTTGAAAGGCATACACCTGTCTATATAAGGTCCCACACTTGACAGTGCATGTCAGAGCACAAACCAAGCATGAAGTCCAAGGAATTGTCTGCAGACCTCCGAGACAGGATTGTCTCAAGGCACAAATCTGGGGAAGGGTACAGAAAAATATTTGCTGCTTTGAAGGTCCCAATGAGCACAGTGGCTTCCATCATCCGTAAATGGAAGAAGTTCGGAACCACCAGGACTCTTCCTAGCGTTGGCCGGCCATCTAAACTGAGCGATCGTGGGAGAAGGGCCCTAGTCAGGGAGGTGACCAAGAACCCTATGGTCACTCTGTCAGAGCTACAGCATTCCTCTGTGGAGAGAGGAGAACCTTCCAGAAGGGCAACCATCTCTTCAGGAATCCACCAATCAGGCTGTATGGTAGAGTGGCCAGACAGAAGCCACTCCTTAATAAAAAGCACATGGCAGCCCGCCTGGAGTTTGTCAAAATGCACCTGAAGGACTCACAGACCATGAGAAACAAAATTCTCTGCACTCTTTGGCGTGAATGCCAGGTGTCATGTTTGGAGGAAACCAGGCACCGCTCATCACCAGGCCAGTACCATCCCTACAGTGAAGCATGGTGGTGGCAGCATCATGCTGTGGGGATGTTTTTCAGCGGCAGAAACTGGGAGACTAGTCAGGATAGAGGGAAAGATGAATGCAGCAATGTACAGAGACATCCTGGATGAAAACCTGCTCCAGAGCGCTCTTCACTCTTGAACTCAGAAAGGGGCGACGGTTCATATTTCATCAGGACAACGACCCTAAGCCAGGGCAAAACCCGGGGGCCAGGTCGCCATGGCAACCAGATTTGGTTGCCTGGCGACCAGATTTTCAGCAACCCCCGGGCCCTGTAGTGCAGACCACGAGCGCAGTCCACACTACAGAGTAACATACATACAGCCGCCAGCGGCGGCTGTATGTTTGTTATAGCAGCCGATGAGAGTCAGACAGACTCTCATTGGCTGCTGCGTCGTCCACGGAGTGAGCCGGCTGGAGCTCACTCATGAGCTCTGCCTTCCGGCTCACCCCGAAGCAGGTGATGGGAGAGACGTGACGTCTCTCCCATAGTGCAGAGCGGGCCTGGAGGAGTGGACAGCGGTGTTCGTCGGCAGGACCATGGATCAGGTAAGTTGCGTTGTTTTTTTTTTTTTTTTAAGGGGCACTGCATAGAGGGTGTGGCCGTTACTGGGGATACTGTGGGGGCACTGCATATTTGGGTGGCTGCTACTGTGGGGGCACTGCATTAGGTGGGGGTGGCTGCTACTGGTGATACTGTATGGGGGGGCCACTACTGGGTCACTGTACAGGGTGGGGCCGCTACTATGGGCAATGCATAGTGGGGACTACTACTGGGGTCACTGCATAGGGGGGACTACTACTGGAGGGACACCTACTGGGGGCAATGCATAGGGGTGACCACTTCTGGGGGCACTGATTAAAGGGACACTACACAGGGACCACTGCTGGGGGCACTGTATATGGGGACCACTACTGGGGCACTGTATAAGAGGGGGGTGTTACTAGGGCACTGCATAGGGGGACGCTACTAAGGGCTATGCATAGTGGAGACTACTACTGGGGGCACTGCAGAGGGGGACTACTACTGGGGGCAATACAGAGGGGGGACTACTACTGGGGGCACTGCAGAGGGGGGACTACTACTGGGGGCACTGCAGAGGGGGGACTACTACTGGGGGCACTGCAGAGGGGTGCCCAAAGCATATTCTTGCATCTGGGTCCACCACTCTCTAGTTCAGCCACTGCCGGCGGTGGCTTTGCTTGCTGGGGTTTTTTTGGCTGCGGAGGGGTGGTCTTTCTGGGGGTTGGTTGCCTGGAGAGGGGGTTAGTTACTCAGTAATGTGGCTGTGGGAGGGTGGTTTACTTGGGGTACCCCATTAGTGGTGTGACCATGGGGGTTGGTTGCCCGGGGCATAGGTGCTCAGTAATGCTGCCCCGGGGGAAGGGGTGGTCTGGCTCCTACACTTTCATCCTGGCTCCTAGGTTTTAGAAAAATTTGTCAAGCCCTGCCCTAAGCACACAGCCAACATATCAAAGGAGTGGATTCAGGACAACTCTGTGAATGTCCTTGAGTGGCCCAGCTAGAGCCCAGACTTGAATCTGATTGAACATCTCTGGAGAGATGAAAATGGCTGTGCACCGATGCTTCCCATCCAACCTGATGGAGCTTGAGAGGTGCTGTGAAGCGGAATGGGCAAAACTGCCCAAAGATAGGTGTGCCAAGCTTGTGGCATCATATTCAAAAAGACTTGAGGTTGTAATTGCTGCCAAAGGTGCATCAACAAAGTATTATGCACATGTGATTTCTTCGAATTTTTTTTTATTTTTTTTATTATTATTAAAATGGCAAAAATCTCAAAAAAACTTTTTACACGTTGTCATTATGGGGTATTGTGTGTAGAATTTTGAGGACAAAAAAGAATTTATTCCATTTTGGGATAAGGCAGTAACAACAAAATGTGGAAAAAGTGAAGTGCTGCGAATACTTTCCGGATGCACTGCATATCTTATCTCGCATTGTTTATTCTCTTATTTTATTTTGTTACCACAAGTACATTGATCTACTCTACAGAACCACAGCTGTATTATATAGACAATCATTCCAGTCTGCATTAATAAAAGTTCAAAGTTCCAGAAATCTCACTGTCTGTGGATTAAGAGATGAACTTGGATTAGCTATCTGAAAATATGTACACAATGCTTACATGTAATGAGCGTCAGAATGTGTATATTATATATATATATATATATATATAGACACACACACACAGTGTATATATGCATGTATGTATATATCTCCTTGATTTACATGGTGCCACACAGTTCTGCAGCACCTTATAAAGTACATAGACAACAGTGACTTACAGAGCAAAACATTGCCGTACAAGGCCTTGGATTATAAATATTGCTGCTACAGTGGTCATAATACTCAAATAAGCAGCAAGGCAACAGAAACCAAGTGTTAGGTGCCACTGTTGGCAGTAGTATATTTTAGTATAAGGGAAGGAAAAGCACATTTTACAGGGAAGGGGCAGACATACAGGGGAGACAGTGAGCCGGGGGAGCAGTGGGTTAGGATGAAAGCTGAATTTTCTTCTCTCACTTACAAACACTGATATATATTCAGCAATCTCTGTGCCAGTCGCATTCTCTACAATCCCAACATTACCTTCCCTACATTTCATGCGGTTAATATTTAGAAATTAATAAACTAATGAAGGAGAAAGAAATAGGAGATGACAAGCCCAGCAGATTGATGCCCGATGCCTGTGAGACAACAGCCATGCAAGGGGAATACAATGTGTTAATGAGAGCGTGCAGTAAGTGCTGCTATAACCATGGACAATGGATAGTGATCTGCATGCGAAGAAACAGAAGATAAAGGCATTTTACAGTTACCATTATGATGTGTTTCTCCAAGGGGCTCAAGTTTTGGAAATCTAGTAACTTTTGGGGTTCCCCAGCCAACTACAGGAAAAACAAACACAATTTCACTTAAAATAACAGAACAAACTACTGAGAGTTGGCCCTGAGGAAACTGTAAAATGAAATAATTAGAAAAGAATGTGAAAGTTAATTTGTATGCTAAACATCTTAAAAAAAATATTTTAAATAATAAAATATAAAGACAGAGCAATTTAATATATCATTCTTTATACTAGCATATTTTTATAGCAACACAGTACCAATAATTTAATTTTCCAAAAATAAATTTTACGGTTTAAAAACTAATCAATCAACAATACTGATATTAACATATATAACATTACACAAAAATTGCATACAATAGTAATACTTAAAATACATGCAAATATATTTTTAGAAGAATATTTAAAATATAAGTTCTTTATAGCAGCCAAAACAAATTGTTAGCTAATGAAGTTCTTGGGTAAACTACTTTGTTGTTTCCATCTTAGAATCATGCTAGTGGTCATCCAATGATTTGAAGTGATCAGAGAGTCTGAGCCATCTATGTAAAAGACTCTTCAGATTAGAAGTGGTCCACAAATTAATAACAAAATCGTTGTCATTTATGCCGAAATCCTCTTCCAGATGGTTCATTTCTTTACTCACCAGGTAATTGAGGTAATGGTGTAGCTGGGCTTTTTGGATCAGATTCCTCCGCACTTAAAGGCTCTATTTTGTTACTTCTTTTTAATTTAGGCTTTTTTGTCTTCTTTTTGCTGTGAGCTACAGAAAACAAAAACATTACATTTTAGAACCACACTGAAACACAGGAGACTTTTGCTAGCTGAAATACTCACATTTACTAAGAATCGTGATTTGCTGAATCGTGTTTTTAGGTGGTGTATGTGATCGTTATTATTCCCGAGTACAAGTTCGGGCAGCCAAACTCACCCGAACTTGCAGCCTGCACATATCAGTAACATATGTGCAGGCTGCATGTGTGTATTTTGTGTCAAAAAAAGTTATGGTAGACTTACCTTTGTTAACTCTATTTCTTCGAGGTCCATAGGATGCAAAGGGATACCATGGGGTGTGTGTGTGGTTGGAGTGATCCAGGCACCAAACAGTTAAAGATTTAACTACCAGGATGGCCTGGTCCTCCTTCACATATACCCCGCCACCAGCCACAGGCAGACAGTTTTGTAAACAAGCCCAAATACAGGAGCAGGAAAGAAGAAAAGGAAGAACATTATTCTCAAGATACAATCTCCCAGAAGAAGGAATCAGTGATCAAGAGAGAAAATACCCATTGAAGCCAGGTGCATCAGGGAGGGCGCCCTGTGGATCGTATGGACCTTGAAGAAATAGAGTTAACAAAGGCAAGTCTACCATAACTCTTAATTTCTCCTTCAGGCTCCATAGGGAATCCAGAGAGATACCATGGGGATGTCCCATAGCAGTTTCCCTAAGGCTGGGGACGCTCATTAGCAGAAAGGAGAATCGGACGCCCAAAGAAAGCATCCTGAGAGGCAAAGGTATCAAAGGAGTAGAACCTGAGAAAGGGGTGGATGGACGACCACATGGCTGCCTTGCACAGCTGTTCAGCAGAAGCGCCACATCGAACCACCCACGAGGGTCCCACAGACAGAGTAGAATGTGCTGTGACCCTGTTTGGAACAGGAAGATCAGCTTGCGTGTAGGCTTGAGAGATTGTCATGCGAGCAAGAGTCTGTTTGTTAGCTGGCCAGCCTCGCTTGTGAAAGCCATAAAATACAAAAAGAGGGACAAAAGGAGGTTGAAGACTGAGAACCCCCTGAAAGAATGTTCTAACGTCAGGGAGGAGAGCAATCCTTCGTTGGAACCAGATTGACAGAGCAGAACCTGAACTTTAAGGGAGGCCAGGCAAAGACCAAGGTCTAACTCAGCCAGGAGAATGGCAAGCACCTGGGAGACCCTAAAAACTGTAGGGTCATAGCCTCTGGGGGTGCACCATTGAAAGTAAGAGTGCCAAACTCTGTAATAGATGCGGGCTGAGGCAGGTTTACGAGCCCTGAGCATCGTCTGGACCACAGAGTGAGAGAAACCCTTGGCTCTTAAGAGGGAAGACTCAAGAGCCACGCCGTCAAAGACAGATAAGGTAGGTCCAGGTGCAGGCAAGGACCCTGTGCTAGTAGATCCTGACATAGAGGAAATGGAGTGTCTATGGAGAGATTCCGTAGGTCGGTGAACCAATGTCACCTGGGCCAGGCCGGGGCTATTAGTATCACCGTGCCGCCTTCTTGCTTGAACTTTCAAAGCATCCTTGGGAGGAGGAAGATCGGAGGAAAGAGGCATGCGAGATTGAAGTCCCACCTCACTGCCAGAGCATCCACGAAGGCGGCTGAGGGGTCTATGGTCCTGAACCTGTACCTGGAGACCTTGTTGTGATGTAAGGTTTACGTCTGGCAGGCCCCATTTGCCCACCAGGAGTTGAAAGACATCCGGGTGGAGAGCCCACTCTCCGGTGTGTATGTCCTGACGGCTTAGGAAGTCTGCTTCCCAGTTGAGGACTCCGGGGAGAAACACTGCAGAGATTGCTGGGAGAGGACCTTCGACCCAGACCAGAATGTTTGCCACTTCCCGCATGGCTGCCCGACTTTGCGTGCCTCCCTGATGGTTGAGGTAGGCTACCGCAGTTATGTTGTCAGGCTGGATCTGGAACGGCCTGCTCTAGAAGAAATCCTGCGCTTGTGTGCTCTGTACACTGCTCGAAGCTCCAGAATGTTTATGGGCAGGCGACTTTCCTGAGTTGTCCACCGTCCCCGAAAGGAATTATGACCGATAACCACGCCCTATCCGCGAAGGCTGGGAACTACTCACTACAGATGCCAATCTGGAATCCGGAAAGGGCGACCCTTGTCCAGATGGAATGTCTGTAGCCACCATTAGAAGGAAAGCCGAACCTCTGGGGGGAGGAGGATCGTCTGGGACTGGATCAGAGTATACTGTCCGTTCCACTGGGAAAGAATCAGTTGTTGAAGGGGCTTGGAGTGGAACTGGGCGTTCTCCACCATGTTGAAGGTGGATACCATGGACCCCAGGACCTGCATTGCTGAGTGAATAGATACCCTCAGATTGTGGAGCAAGCTGCGCACCCACAAGTGTAAGGTTAAAATCGTGTCTGCTGGCAGAAAGATCCTCTGTATTCGAGAATCTAGGAGTGCACCCAGATGTATCAGTCGCTGTGTCGGAGATAGGGAGGACTTTTATCCAACTTGATGATTCAGCCGTGTGTTTGCAGGCAGTCCACGGTCAGCTGGAGATGGCGTTGGTAACACAACTGGTGAGTCTGCCAAGACTAGGAGGTCGTCTAAGTATGGCATCTGAGGTGTGCCGCCATAACCGCCATTATTTTGGTAAATACACAAGGGGCTGTTGACAGACCAAAAGGCAGTGCCCGAAACTGGTAATGTTGCTGCAGAACAGCAAACTGTAGGAACTGCTGGTGGGTTGGAGTAATAGGTACATGCAGGTATGCATCCTGAATGTCCAGAGAAACCATGAAATCCCCAGGCTCCATTGCCAGGATAATTGATCGTCCATGCAGAACTGGGGCATTCTGATAAACCTGTTGAGGGATCTGAGATTCAGAATAGGCCGATGAGACCCATTCGGCTTCTGAATCAAAAAAAGAGTCGAATAAAAACCAGTTCCTCTCTGAGCCGAAGGCACCTGTATCATCAAACCTGAACGCAGCAGGGAGTGAATGGTCTCCTGGATGGCCTGGGCCTTCATAGGGTCTGATGGGGGACCTGTACAAAACAAATGCTGGGGAGGACGCCTCAGGAAGGTGAGGGCGTACCCCTGAGAGACCACTTCTCAAACCCAGGCGTCTGTTGTTGATTGACTCCAAGAGACAGAAAATTGAAGAAGTCGGCCTCCCACCCTGGGATCCCCCAGGAGGAGGCCCACCCCATCAGGCGGAGGGTTTGTCAACAGACTTGGAAGCTGGATGACTGGCCGCCCAAGACTGGAACTAGACTGCCTGGGAAAGGCCTGTCCTCTTGCCTTACGCTGGGGGTGAAAGGACTGAGAAGAGGACAGCCTAGGCTTAGGGGCAGCTGCTGATGGCAGAAAGGCAGATTTTGAGGCTGCCACGGTAGCCACAATCTTGTCCAACTCTGTGCCAGACAACCTGTCTCCAGAGAAGTGTAAGGTTTCAAGTGCCTTCTTGGATCTCCCGTGTCCGCCTTCCAGGACCGTAGCCAAAGGACCCAGTGGGCGACTACCGAAGTCGCAGATGCCTTAAAGGAGATGTATGCCAGTTGTTCCCCAATAGCGTCTGATGGCAGGCTCTCATCCAGTGCCTCTGCCCATCCTTCAATAGCCTTAGCCACCCAGGCCGCAGCCATAGCCGGCCTAGTGATAGCGCCAGAAAGCGAGTAGACTGACTTGAGACAAGTTTTCTATCTGTGGCATCCTTAAGGAAGGATGTATATGGTAAAGGCAGCGTAGAGCTTCTGACTAAGCGTGCCACATGCGAATTAACAGAGGGAAGTACATCCCACTTAGTACACTCCTTAGTAGGGAGAGGGTAAAAAGAGGCTAGTCTTTTGGGACCTGGAACCGTTTGGCAGGAGTACCCCAAGCTTCTCCCATGAGCTCAGCGAGCTGTTCTGATTGAAGGAATTCAGCCTTAACCACCTTTTGACGTTAATGCTTTGGCCAGGGTAACCTGTTGAAAGGGTCCCCTGGCTGTGGCATTACACCCCGGCTAGTTTGAGAACGGTGCTGGTTTTAAAAATACAAAGATCCCCACAACATTTTTTCCTTGCATGTTTAAAACCAGGATTGGCTCACAAAGTCCAGTGCTGGGTCATAAGCTACGGGGGACCGCTACACATTTTGTCCCCCATATTTTTAGAACCAGGAATGGCTCAGGAGCCCGAGGCTGGTTATGCTTTGGGAGGACCCCATGTCGTTCTTTTTTTTTTTTTACTTTAACCCTTTTTTGGCTACTTACAGGCAGAAACATACACAGATCACACTGATCTGTGTATGTTTCTGCCAAACACGCAGCTCAGGAGGTAGTCTATTTGAAATTTCTATTTAGGACAGAGGACCTGATTCAGCAAGGAACGCAGTTGCTTATATGCACTCAATTGTTTGATTGTTGCGTACTGCGCATGCATCGAAGTGTGCGAAGTAGCCACTGCGATCGGAAAAGCAATCACAGAGGATTCGCAGACCCATGGCAGGAAGTGCGGTGGTAACAGGATGGTCGGCCGAACGCAGGCGTGCCAGTGCGTTTCAACAGCGTTGCAGGGGCGTACATAAATTAGCCACTGCAATGCCTTATGCAGCCTGAGGCCTCATAGCGTGTGACAAGGTTAGCAATTCCTGAGTAAGGTCAGAGCTTGTGCAAGTGTGCGTGAGGCTGCAAATGGTACTTGATGTTAACAATGGTTTTGCGGTCTCGTGTGTAAGGAAAATTTGGCACACTTATGTTGTGCTGCAGCGGCATGGCGATCGCACCAGAGGCCGCCTGTGGACTCATAGCGTGCGCTGAAGTAAGCCATTCCTGAGTAAGGTCTGAGCTTCATTAACTGTCCGATGTTACCGATTGTTTCTCATTGTTGGCCAAGTATACGGATGTGATTATGGGGAAGTGGGCATCCTTATGTCAGGCTGTGATTGCAATGCAAATGCAAACATTTAAATATCACCGCTGATATTAGCAACTGCGTTGCGTGCGTATAAGCAGAATAGCGATCCGTAGTGAACCCAGGCCCAGAGTTTGCTAAAATTAGATTCTTGGTAAATTCCCGAGTTGTATTACTGGCTATGAAAAGTACCTGCAAGTTTGGCCTATGGTGTATTTATTTCCAATTGTGTTTTCACCCGTGTTTTAAAGAGAGTTTCATAATTTCATACCAGAGTTTGCCTCTAGTAAATTTCCAAGTTCTAAAACACACCTGTGCAATCTCGACACAGAGCTTAGTAAATTTACCCGTGTATAGAGAGTAGGAGGAGCTGGCAATACCTAAGGACTGGGACCTACTACTGGACACCGCAGATGAACATGTCAGTCATTGGAAGTGGAACCAGTGGCATAACTAGGGGGCTGTAGCAGGCCCAGCAGAGGGGGGCAACACGGCAGAGTATCCTGAAGTTGCCGTTATACAAGAAACATCCCTCTGCAATGCAGCTTCCTGATCTGTGAGTCCTGGTCCGGCATCTCCTCTCTGAATCTGATCACATCTCCTCCCCTTCAGTCATAGTCATATTTTAAAATACAGTCATAGCTGGGAATCGAATCTGTACGACAGCTTACCATTGAGCTATCTGCTGTTACAAGGGAAGCCTGTGCATTCTAACCATATCAAGTTACTTTACATTCTCAATTTAAAATACAGTCATAGTTGGGAATTGAACCTTTCAATTCATGCTTTGCAGTCAGTCACCCTACCAATTGAATTCTAACTATATCAAGCTACTACACCAGTGGTGTCAAACTTGCGGCCCCCAAGCCACAGTAGACCTACACATCCCAGCATGCACTGCCACAATTTTGCTATTAGGGCATGCTAAAACTGTGGCAGGGCATACTAGGACATGTAGTCCCACAGTAGCTGGCTGGCCACGAGTTTGTATTTTAGATTAATAAGAATGTGTAGTACAGGGGTGTCAGTCACGTAGCAGGTGGCAACACCCATTTTTGACGCACGCCAAAGGGGGCGCAATTTTTCATCTTGCTTGGGGCTCCAAATACCCTAGTTACGCCTCTGAGTGGCACTGCTACTGGTGCTGGCTGCCGCCAGACCTGGCTGTCACTCACTGTGTGTGGGACACCGCACCGCCGCCATCACCTACTGTGCAGTGCACACCTGATCCACTCAACAGCTCCTCACCCTGGGAACTGTGGGAGGAGAGACGTCATGACGTCTCTCCCGTCCCAATAGGCTATGTGGGACTTGTCGGGAGGCAGAGTGACTGACATGCAGGGGGGAGGCTGCCGGCTGCTGCCTCTTCAGAGTAGAGCTGGGTGCCGCGCAATGCACTCTAATAACAGCGTGCGTCCGGCTGAGAGATTGCGCACCACCCTAGTTACAGCCCTGGTTTTTGGTATATTAATAAAATGTGTTATCTTATTTAGAGATTATTTTATTTCATTTTACAATGAGCCGTTTCATTCCTCCAGCGCTGTAAGTGCTATATATTTTTCTGCCACAGTGGATAGCATGGGTTTGCTTCAAACCAGGATCCTATCTAAGGCAGTTCTTATGTTCTCACCATATTGTGCGAGTTTCCTCTGGGTGCTCTGGTTTCCTCTCACACTACAAAACCATACTGGTAGGTTAAATGGGTTGGGTACGGGATGCCGGGGATCATGATCCCGGCGCAGAGAATCCCAACGCCGGCATCCTGACTAGGTTACAAAACCAACACCTACCGGTAAGCAGGCTAAACCTACCCCTAAACCTAACCCTACTTCCCCCCCCTCCCTCTCTGCAGCCTAAGCCTAACCCTCCCTCCCTGCAGCCTAAACCTAACCCTCCCTCCCTGCAGCCTAAACCTAACCCTCCCTCCCTGCAGCCTAAACCTAACCCTCCCTCCTTGCAGCCTAAACCTAACCCTCCCTCCAGCAGCCTAAACATAACCATCCCTCCCGCAGCCTAAACCTAACCCTCCCTCCTTGCAGCCTAAACATAACCATCCCTCCTGCAGCCTAAACCTAACCTCCCCCTCCACACCCTAACCTTCCCCCTAACCCCAATACTTACCGTCAGGGTTGCAGAGGTCTGGAAGCTGGCGTCAGACTTCTGACTGGTGTTGGGATTCCGCGGCTGGCATCCCGACTGCCAGGATCATAACTACATCCCGGTTAAATGGCTTCTGGCTAATTTAACATATATTATAATTATATATATATATATATATATATGTGCATGTGATTAAATATTCCTTGTAAAGCGCTGCATAATATGTAGGCTAATAAATAATAAGCAGCAGGGGCTAATTCATTAATTTATTTCACTTCTATGTTATCTGTAAGCTGACTCTGCTATCCTCTCTACCCTGCCTGATGAAGCTGCTACGATGCTTCTTAGTATTTCACAGGAGTCCTCAAGGTGTCTATTAGCAATTGTGCATCTCTAGCTATAGATACACTTACACTGTAGTTGGAACACGTTTCAACTGTTATGGCACCAAATCTTGGAGTTAGTAAAAGGATTTGTGCACGTTGATGGACAAGTCACTTGTTAGTTAGTGTGGGGCTTTTAGAAGCACTGGTTAAAAGGTTGAAAGTTTAATTTTACCAGTAACTCCTGTTTTACCAATAAACAAAGAACCTTCCACCCACCTGATTTACTTTGGAAGTTACAGCCGCCTTGTGCTTGTACATAATTAGCTGCTTGCAGTGAAGAAGAGTCCCAGGAGAAAGCAAAGGGAAACCATCCCCAGTCCCCCAACAGTTACAGCTACATGTAGTAGCTGTAACTTCAAAAGTAAATACACAGGACAAGGCAGTACGTGACAGGTGAACAAGGCTCTCTCACCCCTCTTTCAGTCGCTGTCAAAAACTGAGGAAAACATACAACCCCTTTAAACGCTTGAATGATCATTTCCATCCAGCAATAGGTATCCTGTGATTATGGCAATTTCTAAAACAAAAATACCTGATTCTCTTCCTTCGAAGGGTTCTACACGTCTATCCTCCTGCTCCAGCTTTTGGGCCAGAGCATCTTTGTAGGACTCTAGTAGATGTCCGTCCTGTGGTGCCTGGCTGTTCTGGCTCCCCTCGCTCCCAGAGTCCATCTCCTCCTCATCTGCCTTAACCTCCAGGGGAATTTCTCCTCCAGTTTGTCCATTCACCATCTTTTGTCGCTTTTTATCTTTTTCTTTCCTGATTTTAGTTTCATTCTGGCAATCAAATAAAAATATAAAAGTGATTTGAACCGATAATAATTTATAATTACTATTAATTCCATGAGCAGCTAACGGGCGGCCAACAAGGTGTGGTATGTTTGTTCCTGCACAGCTGTCACTTATCTACCAATATATATATATATATATATATATATAAATACAGTTTCCTTTATTCTTCAGAAGTACACAAGTAACCAGCTGTTCTAATTCGTTATATGAGTCATGGTCCGGCCATAAAACGCACTCACACCTGATGTACAATTACAGGGTAAGATTTGGAAATGTGAAATATGCCCAAAAGTGATATTTATTATAAAACCACATCCATATCATACATATCAGACTACATTCTTTATACCAACACTATAAATATTGCATTTTATAACATACCTCCACAATAACCGCAGATATAGGCTGGAAAGGATTGACCATAGGAACAGAAGTGTCTTCGTCAACTATATCTCGTCCGTCTTGCTCTGCCTCCTCCCTTTCCCTTTCTTCTCTGTACATGGTGAAATAAAACACTGATCATATTCAGCACACGTGTGATAATCTTCTGCACAACGCACCAACCAACAGATGATTACTGATCAGCCAGGAGTTCATGCCATTAGTAGTGCCGGCTGGTTATACCGCAAGTCCAGGTCACATGAGCCATAGGAAAACCTTACTGCTTGTGCGATTTGATATGCACTAACAAAACTTGGAGAGGCTAGGAGGTCATTGCTGGGAATTGTAGTACCACAGCAGATGGAGTGCCATAGGCTGCCTGCTAGTATATATTATGTGGAAACAGGTTATTGGACTAAACTGCCAGCATGTAACATATTACCTTTGCATCCGTACCCTTTTCACCCGCTCTGCTATCTTCTGTTTGTCCTGCTCTTCCTGGGCCCGCTGCTCCGCTGTCTCCCTTTGGATGCGCTCATATAATGTATCAAACTCTTTTGCTATAACTGCTAGTAACCAGTTCAGGCCTTTTCTTATATGTACATTATTCTTTTTCCCATAGCCTAGGATTGCTGAACATGGCTCCTGAAAGTAAAAAAAAGTACCTCTTTATTTCATCACACTTCATATATAAAAAGTTATCCTTATTGTAATCTAAAATTAAAATATATCTTAAACTAAAAATTGTTATAAAAGGTATAATGAGGACATCCTTACATCATCCCTGTGTCTTTGATAGACTAAGTGACTTGCAACATCATTATGAAGGAACACAATAAGAAAGTAATGTATCAAATTAGACCTAGATCTGACTGAGTATGGCCACAAAAAGGAGTTTTAGCAACTTTTGCAGTGAACCTGAATCCTGATTTTAGTGTATATTTTATATTAATATAGAGGTGCTAACATTACAGATACGATCCAATCATTTAAGTCCTTATGCTTTATTCAGGTTCACTCCATAAATCGGTTTGAATTCTGAGCTGAAATAAGCTAATTCAGATCAGAAAGTTAAACAGATTTATACCCTTTTCACATAGAAAAGGTCCCGGTAAACACCCAGTAAGTTGTCAAGTTGGCCCGGGTACATTTCTGTGTGAAAGGGTCAACCCGGGTCGAAATTCCTGGGACTTTGATCCTGGTCGTGACCAGGGTTGAAGTCCCGGGAATTTGCAACCTGGGTTGACCCTTTCACACAGGAGGAGGACCCGGGTTTTCCCGGCAAATTATCGGTCCAAATGCTTGACCCAGCAATTTCATCGGTCTTAAAGGGGGTACTGGCCTTGGACCTGGAACCGACCCGTGCTCCAAAAGCCGGGTAAAAGCCCCAGCTTCTGTGTGAAAGTGGCATAAGTAAAAGGGTTTTGTATCTGGTTTAATTTCAAAACATAGGTTTAGAGCGTCACAACCTCCAAGTACATTCCACGATAAAGAAACAACTTTAATAAGTGATGTTAAAAATAGTAAACCATAAAATACTCACAATTTGACATAAGCACTTGTTTTCGTTTACCAGTTTCTCTAGTGACAGAAACTCTATGATATCAGCTTCTGCCATAGCGCCTTCCCGGTCCTGTTTATTCGCCAAACTGCAATATAAAAAAAATACAAACAACAAACCTGATTAGTGAATATACATAAACATACATGTTCAGAATACTAGGCAGGGTCTGTAGCCCAATGTTTTGTGTACTAGATGTAAGTGGAAAATCTCAGTGACTAACCAGGGGGGTTACTGTTGGAAGGGACAAAGTGCAAGTTTCACAAGATAGAATAGTAAAATTCCTTATAGCAGAATACAATATTGTCCTATTTTTTTTTCCAAATATCACATTATATTTATAGATGCATTAAATACTATACAGCATAATCATTCCCTAGAGTAATGTATCAATTACATTGTACTGTAAAATATTTAGTTTCCAATTCACCAAATGGTAATTGGTAGTACTAGTACTACTATTGTGGTGGAAGTACAGACTGGGACACTTTACAGTATTGTGTTACTTACATTCGGTAGTTACTATTATATAAAACAATGGTGTAAATGTCTAGGTAATGGTGCATTTACACGGTCAGATTTTCCTTCAGATCTGTACAATAACGAAGTTAAAAAACTTTCATATCGGAAGGAAAATCTGACATATCTGAAGGCCCCCATACATCAGCAATTGATTGCAGCAATTCTGCAATTTGCAATCGATTGTGTATAAAAATATTTCCCTTTTTCAATCGATTGCAGAATTGCCACAATTGATTGAAAAAGGGAAATATTTTTATACACAATCGATTGCAAATTGCAGAATTGCTGCAATCAATTGCTGATGTATGGGGGCCTTGACATGTTTGTCAGATGAACGATGTGCGTTCCCGCTTATCAGATAACGATATCTGACATCTGATGTATTTGCAGTCAGATTTGGACGATTCCATTCATTTTAATGCGGCCAGAAATCATTCAAATCGTTGGTAAAATCGTTCATCTGACCGTGTGTATGCACCATAATACTGCTATAATACTATTTGCTTGTTTGAATTATTTAGTATAGTTACAATAATCCACACCCACTCAATAGCACAACATACCAACTTAAATTACATAAATAAAACCTCTCCGGGTGAGACTCTTCACATCCAAAATCACTGATTTACATGAAAACAGATAGATAACCTCAAGGCGACTTTGAAACAGTTGGCCGGCTTGATAAATTACTGCAATATTTTGAAACCAATATTCCCCAAATTTAAATGAAATACAGTGTGGATCGTAATTATGTGAGTGCAGAGCATGTATGATTTTTAATTTTTTTTTAATTTAAATGGTGTGGTCACATACCTCAGTGTCGTAGATTAAAGCTTATTGTTTATATGAAATTGTTGGGTCACACTTTCTCTTGCACCCCATTTTTCCATATGTAAGCCAATTCTTATCTGCCAATTCCCCAGATGCCCATTAATTGATGTGCTTGGTTCTGTCTCTTTCAGCTAATGAGCTAGCACCCCTAAACCCATGAGAAAAGGGAAGACTGACGCAGTTGACTGGGTTATGAAATTACTGCAACATTTTGGAACCAACATTCCCTGAATTTAAATGAAATACAATGTGGAGCGTAATCAGGTGCATGCAGAGCATGTATGATTTTTTTTTTTATTTAAATGGCACCTCAAGCACCACAGATGGTTGAGTGAGTATATATAGATATATATCTCGGATTATAGCTCTTGTATCTTTTTTTGTATTTATTTCAAAATATCACATTGCTTTATTATACGGCATAAGTTTTTTTCCATCTGAATCTGTGAGATACTTACAATCTGGCTACAATATTATACCTACAGTTAAGTGGCCTAACCATTACACGACTTTTTGCACGATGGACCAAAACCAGGAGGTTTTGGTCGCATCATACAGAAAGTCGTGTAATGGATAGCCGGCAAGGACCAGCGATGTGCGTGCACGCTGGATCCTTGCCGACCCCGACTATCTACTGAACATGCCCGTCAACCTGACGACGATCGTCAGGTTTGGCATGTTTAGAGATAGGAGGTTGGGCTCCTGCACTGAATGACGTTCAGTGCGGGCACCGCACCTCGGTGACCTGAAGGTCTGAACGCTAGCCGTTCAATCTTTCATTCGCCTAGTGAATAGGCCCCTTAAGGGACAAGAGAGGATTCATTTAGATCAAGTTGTAAATTTAGATTTTTAGGGAAATTTAGATCTCAGAGAATTTGAGATTTAAACACTGATGAATTTATCTAAAGTGGATAACTGCAGACTATGGGCCTGATTCATTAAGGTTCGCTACTGAGATCGCAGCTCCGTAATCGCATGCAGGTCTGCTGTGAAAATATGCTAAGGACTGCTATCGCAATGCTGTCGCACTGCCTCCCATTACCACTATCTAACATCCGTATATACCTTGCAAACCTCCACAAACATCGGTAACCTTGAGTACTATTGGCCCCTCACGCAGAATTACAGCAGCCCTTAGAAATTGCAAACCTCGTTGCACGCAGTGAGTACTCTAGCTGCGTATGCAAACACAATGGCTAATTTATGCACGCCCACGCAACGGCGTTCAAACAGACCGACACGCCTGCCTTTCTCTGACCACACAGCCCCGTCACCACCCCCCAAACGCTCACTGCCTGTCAATCACTCTGCGATTGCTCTGCTTGATCGCAGTGCAATCGCAGTTGTGCCTTCGCGCACGAGCAATGCATACGCATGCACAGTACGCAACAATCACCCAACTGCGTGCGCTGTTGCGAGCCTATATGAATCAGGCCCTATGTCAGCGTGCCCAGTGAGAAGGAAGGCTAACAAGCTGGCCAAATTGATCAGAAAGGTTAAGTACTTTTATACCCGTTTCTAGTTTATACCGTACATTGAGCATTTGTAACTCTCAGATACAGGTCATATGTTATTGTGTTATTGGAAACGTTTGTTATTGGCATTACCAGACAAATTATATGAAGAGGTCACATTGCACTGCTAATGATGATTAGATGATATAGATCAGGCCTGGCCAACCTGTGGCTCTCCAGCTGTTGTGAAACTATAAGTCCCATCATTCCCTGCCACAGTTTTAGCATTCCCTAAAAGTATAACTGTGGCAAGGCATGCTGGGACTTGTAGTTTTTCAACAGCTGGAGAGCCACGGGTAGGCCTGGCCTGATATAGATTAACATTTAGGATTAATATTTTTATAGAATATCAATAATTTTATATTATGTGATTTTTTTTAAACTTTGTTCTTGCAATAGATCAGTTTTATGATCCGTTATACGACTTGTTTCCAATTTACATACTCTACACGATTGTCCTTAATTATTGAAGGTTCAGAGATTTTGCTCCCTGATATGAGTGTTTATTTGTGCAGTAGACAGATTTTCAATTCAAAGAAGCAGCATAGAGAATATAAGATGGGTTTATATTTAAAACTAGAGAGGATTTTAGACCAAAGGTGTCCATCCACTAGAAGATTAAATTGAGCGATTGAACGATAACGATATCGTTCAATCGTTTGCAAAAATGTCTAAAACGACCAGCAATGTGCGCTCCAGCTGGTCGTTTAGACATCCATCATCGGGCAAACATGCTTCACAACCTGACGATAACATCAGGTTCAGCATGTTTGCAGATGATTGATTGTGCTTACACTGAACGACTGCTCATTCAGTGCAGGCTCATCACAGACTGACTAACGACTGCACTATTACAATGTGGTAATCGTGCAGTCTTTTTCCTGTCTTCTAGTGGATGGGCAGCATAAGTCTGGTCAAGTCTGTCCCACCTCCTACATGCATGCGCAGAGGGAGTAGACTTGCGTGCCGCCCCTTCATTGGCTCTGACTGCAGCGTGACTGGATAGACCTTAGCTGGAGCACCTCACTGCTCTTGGCCAAAAAGAGATAAGAAATGACAATGGGAGGGGACAGAGTGGGGGGATAGGGAGAAATGAAGTGACCTGGCACATGCAGAGTCCTTTTACTAGTCTGATTATAATCTGAAAAAATGACTCTGCCCCTTGTAGCCAATCTTGCCGCTGGGCATTGTCCTGAAACAGTATTGAAAACAACAGGTTTTGTAGATGCCATCTTCAGGAAGTCACATTTTTGATTAATACATTTACACAAGTTTAATACATAACTTGGGTCAATAAAGAGGCCGTTTATTAAACTGCGTTGAGAGATTTAAATTTCAAGTGACAATCCCTGATAAAAGTGATATATGCCCCTACAAAGCATTTGTGGAAACATAAACCAATACAGTACACAGCGTATGTATACAGGGCTTAATTGTATTTAATAGTGTGATTAAATTCTCAACAAAAACATTCTGAATAAAAACATTTCTCTGCATGTTTATAACTATTATTATAAATTGGATGTTATGTCTGTGTTAATGGCTAATATTACATACAGTAACTGCAAAATAAATAAATGGGCAGTGCCACCCATTAGACAAATCCCAATGACATATTGAAGATTGTTTACAGGACACAGTATTACCACAGCCAACTAGTTATTACCAATTCCAGAGAAGGACAATCCAGATGCCACCTCTCTTTTGGAGATAATTTTTTTTTTTTTTTTTTAACTCTTAAGAGGTGCAAAATCTCTCTCTATTCATAAATTGAGCAGGAAACTGAAATTACAGCTTCACAGCAGCAAAGTATCTAGCAATCCTAATCTTTCATATGGCAGGGTCTGCTATTGCCTTGTCATCCGAGACAGGCTCACTATGGGAGAAGTACTCTGGCGTGTGACTTTTTCATTGCCTACTTTGGATCTTAAGGTGTCTATCCACTAGAGGATTGAAATGAGCGATTGAACGATAATGATATCGTTCGATAATCGTTTGAAAATCATTTGCAGATTGTTTAAAAAATTGGTCGTGTAGACATCTATCATCGGGCAAACATGCTGGTCAACCTGACGATAACATCAGGTTCAGCATGTTTGCAGATGATTGATTGTGCCTACACTGAACGACTGCTCATTCAGTGTAGGTACATCACAGACTGACAAACGACTGCACGATTACAATGTGGTAATCGTGCAGTCTTTTTCCTGTCTTCTAGTGGATAGACACCTTTAGAGGATTTTTCCCAAAAGATATTTAAGTAATAAATTGGTGAGAGAGTCGTCTCAGGGTAGGTATACACTTACACGATATTGGCCTGATTCGGGCAAATCGGTACCCCAGATTGGGCATATCGTGCAGTGTGTATGACCGATTGCGCGCTCCCGCAGGTTGCATGCCATGTCGTGTGATTGGCCGTGCAGCACGGCCAATCTAACGATATTGCATGCAAGGCTGTACATATTAATGAAGGACAGAACAGTGATTGTTCCCTCGTTCATTAAAGTGTGTACCGGCAAACTCCTTTGGAGCATGAAGGGATATCGCCCTCTTCATTGGCACGAGTGTCGTAGATGACCTTCGGTAGTTTTTATTTAGCAACTTTTTTGGGGAGGGTTTTAAAAAAATAAAGTAAACTGGTGTTTTGATTTTGCAGGTGCCAGCAGGGGATGCACTTGTGGTTATCAAATTGTTGGCATGCCATGCCAGTCATTCTGGACATTGTCCTTGGTGCAGTGCCAACATGGACCAAAGTGTATTCATTCAATTTTTAACAAATTACTATTCTGTACCCACTATGCTTATGGGGTACAAGATGAGCCCTAGTGCCATCTGTAGAGCTGGGGGGGGGGGGGGGGTGTCGCACATCATTTTTGCAGGACCCGAACCCCCTTGGGAACCCAGTCCTGGTGCCATCCGGCCTAGGACTCATTGGAATCATGGTTGGGGAACCCCCACAGTGCGAGTCTCCCCTCTATAGATCATAGGGATGTATGAAGAGGTTGTAAACCACAGAGGGATAGGGGTTAAGAAATGGATAGTGATAGAGGGTGGGTTCGGGTTGGGTACGAAATGCCAGAGCTCGACATCCCAGCGGTCAGAATCCCGACACCAGCATCCCGATAAGGTTAGGATACCGACACTTGTGGCTAAGTATCACAACCCTCCCCTTCACCTTACCCCTAACCCTCCCTCCCCGCTACCTAAACCTATCTTCCCCCCAATACCTAAACCTAACCCTCTCTCTCTAGTGCCTAACCCTAACCTTCCCCCTAGTGCCTAACCCTAATCACCAACCCTAACCCTCTGCCTAACCCCAATACTTACCGCCAAGATGCCGGCGCTATGATTTTGACAGGTGTCTGGATTCTGGCGCCGGCATTCTAAGCGCCGGTATCCCAACATCAGGTATTTTGATCGGATCCCTTTTTAAAAACTAGTAAATGTTTTAATTCATGCTGCGAACCCATCGTCAATCTGCAGCGATGCCCATCAGTTTGCAAACTCGCCACTTGTTTATGTGTAACAGTTAGGTAAACACACTAACATAGTGCATCCAACATGTAATTCTTCGTAATTCTTTTTGCCGTAGATAATGTGAAAATATTAAAGCCATATTGCCTGCTAAACCGTCGATCATACCATAAAATGTGCATCTTACCACATATGTATATCATTTTGAGGTCTCCAGAAAGGCAGTATCATGCCAACCTTCAGATATAGTCCCTCATTCAGAGGAGTATGCAAACACGTAAAAAAAATTCACATTTATTACATTGGGTCCATCATCTTAATTCTGACTATTGCTCAGTATGTAATGAAAAAACTCTGTTCTACTAGAGGAAAAAAGGTTTATTCAGAAACCACAGACAGACTGTAATTATGATGGATTTACAATGCAGTCATAGCACACAACAGTGACAGAAAGAGGACGTTTGGACAACACAGCATGATGCAAAGTATTTGTTAGTACAAGATTTGAATATGAAAGCAGAGTGAAACAGCCCATATTGCTGACTGTGGCCGCTGACTGGTTACATATGAATGCACTAAGTCACACACTGCCAGCTAATGTACATGTGAAACCTACATTTGTATATAACCAATAATTACATCTTGTACAGTTTAATGACAAGTCAGATATGTTATTGGATGGTCATACATAAATCACATATCACTGGTAAGATTAAAGCCATCATTGCAGGAAATAAGAGGCTCCTAAAACTAGCTATGACAATGCAATCTCACATGCACAGATTACAGATGTCCTTCACCAGACCTCCATGTTATCTATGTAATTGTATCAACTCTATTTACTACTACTGTTTAGACTAATGCTACGTAAACATAAAATGTGACCAACAGGGAAACAATTTACATACAATAAAGCTCTAAGGATGTCAACAATGGTTGCAATGACTGTTAAGGGGGGTATCCACTTAGCGATTTTTATGAACGATAACGATCGTTCCATCGTTCAATTGGTCCTAAATAGTTTGCAAATCGTTCACAAATCAATTGCAAAAATGTCTAAAACGACCAGCGATGCGCGTGCCCACTGGTCGTTCAGGTTCAGCATGTTTCCAGGTGATTGATGACCCTGCAATGAACGTCTGCTCGTTCAGTGCAGGCTCATCACACGACTGACAAACGACTGCATGATTACAATGTCGACTGCATGATTACAATGTCGACTGCATGATTACAATGTGCAGTCGTTTTCAGATCTTGTAGTGGATACCCCCCTTTAAGCTGGGTATACACTGACCGATATAGTGGCCGAACATATTGGGTGTCCGTTGGCCAGTGTGTACAGGCGATATGTCTGTGAACAATGTTGTTCACAGACATATCGCGTTGGCTGTGCTGCACAGCCGACGGACAGATATATCTGCATATATATCTATCCATCGGCAAATGTGTACGGGCGGTCTGCAGGCTGCCCGTACACATGCAGTGGTTGCCGCAGGGAGGGAAGCGGACATGCCCCCGCCCCGCCCCCTCCTAGACACTGAACAGATGATGGTTGTTCAGTGTTTACGAACAGCCATCATCTGCAGATATATCTGTTTAGTGTGTACCCAGCATCAGTGTATATCCTATTTCCAGAGGATTGTGTGGAAGTCTGTGTGACTCATGAGTATACAACGGATACACTGTATCTGATTTCAATACATGTGCATGCTCGTTTTTTTTCTGAACAGGAATACACTATGGGGTCAATCCAATTGGAATCGGTATGATTTACCACCGGGACCCATGCCCGGCGGTTGGAATCCCGACAGCGGCATCCCGGCAGAGGAGGAAATCCAGATCGTCCTAAGGTAAGTACTAACTAACCTACTTCTACCCCCTAACCCTAACCTTCCTTAGGGGTGCCTAACCCCAACCTTCCCCCCCAGTGCCTAAGCTAATCCCCCCTCTAAGTGCCTTATCCTAACCCCCCCTTCCCCGCCGCCTAAACCTAAGTCCCCCAGGGGGGTGCCTAACCCTAAATCCCACAGAGGGGTGCCTAACCCTAACCCTCCCTTCCCCTAGCCTAACCCTAAACTCTCGGGGGGTTGCCTAACCCTAAGTCCCCCCCGGGAACCCTAAACCTAAAGCGACTATCCTATTCCCTTTGACAGGTGTCGGCATATCGTAGTAGTCCCCCCTATGCAGCAACCCCAGTAGTAGTCCCCACTATGCACTGCCCCTAGTAGCGGCCCCACCCTGTACAGTGCCCCCCCCCATACAGTGTCACCAGTAGCGGCCACCCCCACCTAATGCAGTCCCCCCACAGTAGCGGCCACCCAAACTATGCAGTGCTCCCACACTGTCCCCAGTAGCGGCCAGCCCCCCATGCGGTGCCCCTTAAAAAAAAAACGCAACTTACCTGATCCACGCTCCTCCAGACCCGCTATGCACTATGGGAGAGACGTCATGACGTCTCTCCCATCACCTGCTGCGGGGGGAGCCGGAAGGCGGAGCTCATGAGTGAGCTCCAGCCGGCTCACTCTATGGACGACGCAGCAGCCAATGAGAGTCTGTCTGACTCTCAACGGCTGCTACAACAAACATACACCTGCCGCTGGCGGCTGTGTCTTTGTTACCCTGTAGTGTGGACCGCGCTCGCGGTCTACACTACAGGGCCCGGGGGTTGCTGAAAATCTGGTCGACAGGCAGCCAAATCTGGTCGAAATGGCGACCTGGCCCCCAGGTTTTGTCGAGCCTTGCTCTAGAATATGTTGGGATTATACAAAGAAAAGAATCTCAATAATAAAATAATTATACTAATAATACACAGTGCGCCCTGAGGTAAGGCTCGCAATTTAGACTGCATATGCACCACAGTGAACATACATATGAATTGCTTATCTCCAAGAGACTGGGAGTCATACGCATCTCAGCCGTTTCTCTCAATCCATGAGAGTACGCGCTATAAAAGAACAGTCTCGAGGGCAAGTTGCACCATATTACACATCATGCCTATACCAATGTGATGCCTATTTCAGTCAGATCTCTTGCAACTAGCATGAGGTAGGTGTAAGGGGTTGGGTATGAAATCCCGGCTGACGGGATGCCGCTAGTCAGAGTACCAACAGCGGCATCCTGACAGCCGGAATCCCGATACCTATAGGGAAGACAGGCAAGCATTTTCCTAACCCCTACCCTAACCCTCCCTCCCCGATGCCTAAGCCTAATCTCCCCCACTAGTGCCTAAACTTAACCTCCCCATCCCCACACCCTAATCCCAACACTCCCTCTCCGGTGCCTAACCCTAACCGTCCCCCTAGTTCCTAACCCCGCACCCTAACCTCCCCCTAAACACCCTAAACACCCCTATACTTAGCTTCAGAATGCCGGTGGTCGGTGCCGGGATCCCGACCAGTCGGGATTTCAGCGCCGGTATTCAGACCGTCGGCATCCCGCACGCCGGGATGCTGACTAAATCTCAGTATAAATGCCTATAATAAATATGGCAGCTGCTCTAGCACACACAGAGCTGGGGGAGGTGCAGTAGCAGAGACTTGTGTGACTCAGTATACCGGCGGACACTCGCAATAGTCTTCCATGGAATTTTGGTTGCGTGTAACTCAGAATCCGTATGTTTAATCCATGGTACTGATAGAAAGTGACGATGCAAATAAGGCTTTCCTAGTCAGACTTCAGAGCGGAAATACTTCCCTTGATTCATATCACACTAACAATGTAAATGGAGACTTGAGCCTTTGTAAAATGACCCAAATGTTATGACTGCCCTGCTTGTTTATTTTCTGTAAATGGGGGACAAGGGGTAGAAGCACAAACATTTACTATATCAGACAAAAACACATGCATAACATCTAAACATAATACTGTACAATCTAAAACCAACTGTGTAGCGTTGACAGAGTAATAGGAAGCAGATCTTTACAACGCAGAACAGTTTGATGTGAGTGGAGTAAAAAGAAATTACCCACATACACAAATGTCAAGCAAAAGGTAGATTGCGCTTAGTGGCTGCTATCCAGTATTAAATATATACAAAATTATAACTATGTAACATATATATATATATAGCAGAGTAGAAACCAGGTGAACCTAATAGGGTGGCATCCACCCCTAAAAAAAGTCAGGTACTAGGGGTACATTTTAGGCACTGATTACCTAGGTGCTGCCAGTTGCCCAGGCCTTTGTAGTAAGTAATGTATTGGCAAAGTCGGGCTGGAACTTACTAAAATGAAAACTGCCATCATTTAACACAGCTGCTAACAACATTCATAGCTCTATATACATGATATGTGTAATGCTGGTGTCACACAGGTAGACAGATAGATGAAGTCGTTGGACTCAAACACATTGTGGAGGCCAGACTTCAGATCCAGCTATTTTGTGGTTGGGCAAAATGAGTGGATTAAAGTAGTTCTTGGTAGGATCATGGTGTATTTTACCACACAAGTAGAGTGACAACAGGCCAGTATGGTCTAAACCCGTGATCGGCATACGGACACAATTTTAGGCCCACATGGGTGGCTCTATAAGTTTCAAAAGGGCCGCACATTACAATCTCTTAATAAGAAGTTAAAACCATATATTTAATCAAAGAAAGAGACATCTATCTGTGCTAATAACATATCAGCAGGCATTGTAATAAATGTTACAAGCCACAACAAACAAATCTGACAATAAAGCAAGAAGTAGAGGAGGGCCGTATGTGACCCTACGGCTGCCTTTTTCCCCATCACTGGTCTAAACCAACCAAAATCCTACATTTGATTACTCCATCATATAAACAACTTGTGACATTTGTTAGACTCAGGGCCAAGTTCAATTTAGAGCGAAAAGCCACTTTCGGTGAAACTTTTTCGCCAATGACGTAATTTTCGCTTATTTAATTTATCCCGTATTCAATTTCAGCGTCTTTTCGGCAGCACAATAACGCGATGCAATGTAATAGGCGAAAAAGTTCGCCTCTGAACACCCGGCGGAAAAAAATGCAGTTTTGGGGTGCAACGTTGCAGCAACCACCCTGCACCCTTTGGACACCCCCGACGCTAATTGCGTCAAAAAACGCAACAAAAAAAACCCCACAAAAGGACACCCTTAAGATGCACTTCGAAAAAGTGGACGAAAAAAAAATAATAGTGGGGGTGCAAATTCAAAAACTAGCGAAATAGCCTTTGGGGGGTTCTGGAAGTATGGGGAGGTGTATTTTTGATTGCAGATGATTGCTGAAGGTGCGTTTTTTGGGCTATTTAATGCTTCACTTTAGCAACTTTAAAATATGCTTGCACCTATTTTCATGTACCCCAAATTTGATGGGAATACCTATTTTCCCCCAAAAAAGTAGCAAAATGCTATTCTTCACCACTTGCTGACAGACGCAAAGTAGTGCTTATTGAGAACATTCAAAGACCCCAAATACCTTCAGCAGGGCTAATCGGGGGTACCCAGTGTGATCCCTCATGTCAGAGCATCTTTAGGGGGGTGTCAGCCTGATTTCCCCAAAACTGACAGAACTTTTCGCCAATTTCAAATTGAATACAGGGATACGCGCAATACTTTTTCGCGCAGAAAATAGCGGCGAAGACAGCAAAAAGTCCGGCCTCTGACTTTTTGCTCCAAATTGAATACAGGCCATAAGGTTATGGGGGAATTCAATTAGTTTTCGGGTGCGAAAAACTGACGTTTTTCGGGATTTTTTGTTCGTGCTATCCATTTAGCCCCTTTTTTTGAGAAAATATCCGTGAAAAGGTCATTGATCTATGTGTTCGTGGCCGAGATCATCAGGGATTTTTGTTCCTCTGCCTCAGTCAGGTGAAAAAAAGTCCACAATGATTGCTGTCTTCGGGGCTAATTGAATAGCCCCTGGGGTATACGGTATTTTTGGTTAGCAACCCCTTACACACTGCAGTCAACACAACGCACAGCAACAGCAGAAATTTTATGGGCTCAGCCAAAATAGAGACAACACTGAGGCATAAGGCATTTCATTTGTTTACATCACAAAATGCAACTTGCACTGAAAGAACAAGATCCCTTCATTTTAAGGTTTGAAATATACAAATTTGGCCCAAATTATTATCTTTTACTTATAAAGTGCCACAATGGTCCCGTAGCGCTGAACAAGGGTGGGGTATGTTTATTCAGCTCTGTTTTAGCCATATTTAAATGGTTGGTGTAATGGTTAGCATTACTGCCTCACAGCACTGAGGGTCTCATTCAGACCCGCTCGCGAGCGCTGTACGCTCTCAAGCGGGTCGATGTTACCCAAATGCGCATGCGCACGACGGAGGCCGCTCCCTCGTGCGCAAGCGCGAGACCCGGCGAGCGACGGGGAAGCCGTCGCTCGGGGTCTCGCTCCACAGGGGGCGTGCTGTCGATGGTGATTGACAGCACGTCACCTTTGGTGGGCGTGCCGGGGGCATGGCTGCCCAGACGGAGGCGTTCCCATGGGAACGCCTACCGTCTGCGTCCGGCCCCACTGACATCACTAGTGATGTCAGTGGGAGTGTTTTTGGCTCTGATAGAGCCAAAAGCACTCCGGGCTTGCGGCAGACGAGACTACCACAGGGGTCTCGTCGCAAGTCCGATGGTCGCGATGGTCTTGACTTTCGCGACCATCTTTTTGGCCGCTCGCATAAGCTGTGGGTGGTCACCCACAGCTATGCGAGCGGCCAGGAGGCCGCTCCAATTTTAGGTAGGCCGGCCCTGATTTAGAGCGAGCGCTCTGGTCAGAGCGTCCGGCTCTGAATCAGGCCCTGAGGTCTTAGCTTCGATTCCCACCATGACCCTAACTGTGCGGAGTTTGTATATTCTCCCCGTGCCTGCGTGGGGTTTCCTCTCGCAATCCAAAGATATACTGGTAGGTTAATTGGCTCTAAACAATAATGAACCCTAGTGTGCATGTGATAGGGAATATAGATTGTAAGCTCCACTGGGGCAGGGACTGATGGGAATGAATATTCTCTGTAAAGCGCTGCAGAATGTATGTGCTATATAAGTAACTGGTAATCAATAAAACACACCTTCTGATGGCGACAAAAATATTTTAAAGGGCTTTATATCAGGTGGCTGGGAGATACAGGTTTTAATTTCTAAAGAATAGCTTTGATTTGACTACAAGCACCTGGAGTGCACATTCCATTGTTGCTGTAAATCCCCCCCCACCCCTTCCCCTCAGGTGATAACTGGCACCCCTGCCAGCATAGGACAAATGACGCCACTGTTTTATACTGCACAATGTCAATACATAAACTAAACCAACCAGTCTCATATCTGTTCCTTAAAATCAATGCTTAACCCTTTCAATGAAATTATGTATTATTAATATAATATCAGTTAACCATTACAGTAGGACAAGTTGGGCACATAAACAGATACCGGAAGTAATGACAGAAAGTATGATATCCTGGCTAGTAATAAAGCGAGACTACAACATTCTAATTTTATAACCAGTGTAGAAAATGTGAACAATAGATTCCTGTGCCCTTCCCTGATTGGCTAGTACACAGGTTGCCACACCCACTAATACAAAGCATACAACAGGCAAAACCAGATTCCTTGCAGTTCATATAAATGCAAAATACCAGGTCACTCTCACTCCTACTAATCACCGTGCTGGGCTTTTGTGTCTTCTAATGAAACTGAATGGACTGCAGAACAGAGGACATTGCAGGACAGAAAGTTGGGTGATAACACTTGTTCAACACTGGATTGTAAAACAATAATTAAAAAGACTACATCACGGAGGCTATAAGGGTAAGTGAATTCTATTTAAATTTGAAATAACATGAAACTTGTGGAAGATCAGACAATTCCAGGCTACTTACTGTGTGTGAGATTAAATAGAAGGGACTATACAAATTATAAATCAGAAAAGTTGTATACCTGTCATGTTAGGAACAGGAGATGAACAAACAGAGGTTACCTGTATAATGTTTTCACTCCTAACCCTTCAGTACGAGAAGTGTAGTATCGGAACAAGTACAAATAATTATACTATGAATCACGTCCTAAAATATGCAGCAATCATTAGTCTATTAATAGTCTATTAATATATGGATATAGTTCAGGTTAATAAATTGTGAACAAAAACCTGACACCCATTGCCTTTCATATGGCATATACCAGGGTTCTTAGCACTTTTCTTATCATGTACTTCCCTGTGTGTGTAAATGTTGACTAACTACAGCTGTAATATGTGCGTACATACTTATATCAATTAACCCCTTATGTCTATTAAGAGTTAAGAACATACCTCTATTGTTAAGGTACACTATTTTAGTAAGTAACCAAGTTCCCTCCAGTATGCGTATCTGTATCAATTAACCCCTCACATCTGTAAAAGCTCATAAAGTACCCCCTCTAATATGCATACAAGTATATCAATTAACCCCTTATAACGAAAGGTCTTCCTGCAAAACCATCTGACCTGGGATGCGATGTACGATCCCAGTCAGATGAAGGAGGGGGAAGCCGGCATATCGTGCAGTCTGCGGGGACCGCACGATTCCCGGTGGTGACAGCACGATCGATCGGCACCTAAAGTGCTAATAAAGTACACCTCTGGTGTGCATACAGGTTTATCTATTAACTACTTATGCCTGTAAAAAATAAAAGTATGTCAGTAAAAGCAACAAAATAATGCATGTAAAACATATACCACTAATTGGTGCAAATAGACCGCCGTTATCTCTTGTATAGGCGTTATTCTTACCAATAAGTAAAGCTGCCATTTTGAGTTTCAATAAACCCTATACACTCCTTGAATCAGTCTGAGACTGATCGTTTAGAAAAGTGCCGTGGTTAGGCCCGATAACGATGTGCGCTCCTGCTGGTTACTGATCTCTTCAACCTGCAGAAAGATCACGACCTGTCTTTCACGATTTGTCATCACATTGTTCCGCGTGTATGCATGATGTAATGGACATAGATACCACAAGCACCTGTGAAAAAGACACAGATGCAGGGATGGATCAGTGAGATCCGCCCATACACCTGTGTAAAAATAAAAGCTCAACCAGCCCCGGATTTGGAAATACAGGTGACAAAAAACATAGGGGACCCCTGGATTATCCATAATCAGCACCAAACTTTTTCTAGGGTGGTAATGCCACAGCCAGGGGAGCCCCTTTCACGGTTCCTGGCCAAAGCATAACCCCTGACCGCTAGTCAGCCCAGTATACTTGTACTATCATGGTGTGTGTGTACTGTGTTTATTTTAATATTTATTTTGCAGTGGAACTACAGGTATCAGCGGGCCCGCATGCTGCTACTTGTGGTTCTCAAGTACCAGCATGTGGGGGAGACTTGCTGGGACTTTTAGTTCTATGGCAAAAGACAATATTATTAACTCTTTCAATTACATTACACTATCAACCTGGCACCCACCGCTCCAGGGGTGCCAGAGATAGCCCTGTGCTATCAGCCTAGGCCTGGGGTGCCCTAGAGGGGCTTTTGTCCCCTGTATTTCCAAAACCAGGACTGGCTCAGAGCCCAGTGCTGGTTGTGCTAAATACAGGGGACATCTTTTGTCCCCTGTATTTTGACAACCAGGACTGGCTCTGAAAAGCCCAGTGCTGGTTGTGCCAAATACAGGGGATCCCTACGTTGTTTGTTCCCTGTATTTAGCACAACCAGAACCGGTTGTGAAAAGCCTGTTGCTGGTTGTGCTTGGGGAGGGGCATGCTGTGTTCTATTAATTTTTTTTTCATTTATATACTTATAAATATATACACTTAAGGCACACCTTAAGTGTGCCTTATAGATATAATACATGATAGTGTGCAAAAATGATCTAGAGATGTGATGTCACATATGTGTCAGGCAGTACAGGCGGTGTAATAGTTAGCATTTTTGCCTCACAACAATGAGGTTGTGGGTTCGATACCCACTAGGGGAGTTTGTGAATACTTTTTTTTTTTTAAATCTAAAAATACTTTGCAAAATTAGTAGCCCAATAAATTCCTTCTGATAGGTCTCGAACTTTACTGATGGCTATCTGCCTGCATCATCACTGATAAATTCGATATGTGATAAATGCTGAGAGACAGAATGTTAGGTTAAATATGCCACCAAATAAATTATGGAGGAGTTTGGGTAGAAGCAATACAAACAGCAACCAATCAAAGACTTCTAAACTGCACAAGATTAATCAAATGTAATTTGTTACCTTAATACAATTACAGTATATCTGGGTATCAGAGAGAAGAGGGGGACTAGACAGGAAATAGGAGTTACAATGACATAAATTCAACATCAACATGATAACTAATGCTGGGCATACACTATACAATTATGGGGCTGATCCGCCAGATATACGTGGATCGCCCCAATAATTGTAGTACGTGTGCAGTCGACCGTCGCTAAAATATTGATTGGTCGGGCATGCCGCATCGTCCAGCATGTCCATCCGATGCGATATTTTGTAAGTTAAAAGTCAGCCTCATTGGGCAGTGTATGCCTAGCCGAGGCCGACCGACATTTCCCGTTCCTTCACATGGGAGTTATGGCAAAATGTCTCCTCCCCAGGGGAGGAGCACAGATATTGGGGCCAATACACTGTGAGATATATCACAGTGTATGCCCATGACATGTGCAGAGTGTCAGGCTGCCAGATAAAATGTCTGTCGATCTGACAGGCATTTGATATGGCAGTGTACTGTATGCCTGGCATTGGGCAAATCGGAACAACAAATCGGGCAGTGTGTGTGCATGCTCCCGTGCTGCACGGCCAATCACACGATATCGCATGCGAAGCTGTACATATTAATAAACAATGGCAGGGCGACGGAGCACGTCTTGACTTGTGGGGATCTAGAAGGTGGCAAACCTGTGGCTCTACTGGTTAATGGCAGGTAATTTATTTAAAGACGTTTTGAACTGTACTTCTTTTTTAAATAATTGCAGACTGAGACAAAAAAAAGAAAAGAACTTAAAAAGAGAGATTTAAATCGTAACCAGTGGCTGGCACTTGTGGCTAGAGAAAATACTGGAGACCATTACCACAACCAGTGTAGACCACAATTATACCTGCGCCCAATCACAATCCATAGGCTGTGAAAGTCAGCTGACTGACATGCATGATAACCACCAGAAAAAGGCTCTACCTGGTATAACAGATACCTTATTGATGGAGATCTTTATTGCACAGTAGTCATGTGTTTGAGGTCTATACTGTAGTACAGCCACCAGAGATCTCTAATGGTATACAATGTAAAGTACAATCTAGATTAGATCATCACTGTTTTGTGGTCACCACTGGGCTATGTATTGTATGGTGTCAATAAGAACATGCCCCGTATTGTCTAGTAGTCATTAGAATACTCTCTGTACAGCGTCAGTTTTAGACAAGACAGGGTCCGGGGAGTGTGGGCATGGGGTCCCTATACTACAGATATTTCAACCTCGAGACATTGAAAGCAAGGAAACGAAGAGCCATCATCAAATATAATACAGAGCAGCCCTCAGATGACCAGTAAAGAATGCAGAACTGCTCTATAAATTGTACATTATTCTGGGCTATACCAAAAAAAACCGAAGGGGGGGGGGGGGGGGGGCGGTTTCCCGCAGCAAACTAAATTGTACCTGCAACAAAACTTGAAAACTATATGGTAATACACATTCAGAGAGTTTTATTGCATCCATTTGCTTATACATGGTAAGCCACCAGGCCAACTTCACGGCTTCTTTGATAACTGGTGGTCCCTACACTGCATGGTAACAGTACCCACTCTGGGCCATGTTATTGTCTGGTGGCTTACCATGTATTTGCAAATGCATGCATCAAACATCTCTGAATTCTATTACCATATAGTTTTCAAGTATTGTTGCAGGTACAATTTAATGTGCTATTTAGTGTGCTGGGAAACATCCCCCTTTCTGTTTTTTTGTTTAGTATGACTCCTTCCTTTCATGCACTTGAAGAGTATTGCCAAATTGATTTGAGCAGCTTCCACTTTGTTATGTTTGCCATTTTGAAAGGAGAGGATGGAACCAGCATTTGGAGGGCATGCTGGTTCTTGTAGTGCTAATTGGAGGTCCCAGGGGTGATTCCCAGGTAAGCTGGCTCTCAGTGTGGATGTATTTATGTATGTGCCTTTATCATGAGGCCTTACAATAGACAATAACATGGCCCAGTGGGTACTATAATCATGTAGTGTAGGGACCACCAGTTATCAGAGAAGCCGTGTAGTTGGCCTGGTGACTTACCATGTATTTGCAAACGCATGCAACAAATATCTCTGAATCTCTATTACCATATAGTTTTCAAGTATTGTTGCAGGTACAATTTAGTGTGCTGGGGACACTCCCCTTTCTATTTTAGTTTAGTATGACCCCTCCCTTTCACACACCTGAAGAGTATTGTCAAATTGATTTGAGCAGCTTCCACTTTGTTATGTTTTCTGGGCAATGCCAACTGTAACCATTCCACAATACCAAGCACGAAATGTACGATATAGAGATTTATTAGCTTTGTTTGGCTATGTGCTTTACATAGCAGCAGCAGTGCCAGATTAGACCATGTACAACCTACACCACCCACTATCCCAAGCACCCCTGGCTGTAATGTCACACTAGGCCGCTTGGCTGCCAGACGCACTTATTCACATTATATTTACAGGCAATTTTCCCCGAGTGCGATTGCTGAATGGCTTATCAACCACCCAGATGTCATAGGAACACCTGTGACAATTGCTCACTTCAAACCAATCACAACCAGCTTTTTGACTGCAGTTAAGTGTGAATTGGTAGTAGTGGTCAGGGATCAATCATCATTGCAACTGCTGCAGTTTCCATGCAGATCACCTTGCATTTGTGTGCAGCAGTCATTCGGTCAGCAAACACGTAAAAGCAGCCACGTCCTGTAGCTCATGTTCTATATATTAGTGGGTGCACTCTATGCAACAGTCCTCCTTCTGCTTTACATGGTTTCTGTAATGTACAATCAGTCACTAGGATAGGCCCTGTATTTGACAGCTGTTAGATGAGGCCGGTTTGTATTTGATTATAAGTTTAAGTAGTAACAATAACTTAACTGACAATTTTCAGAAATGTTTTTTTTTTATTTTTTAATCACTTAATTAGGTCAATAAAATCTATTAGGCAGTGTATGTAATTATTTTAGGGAGAAAAATGCACCTATGGGTGTCTAGCATCACCCTGGGAATGTGTAATGAAGCATTAGAAATGCCAATAGATTCCCCCGGTATCCATACATCACAATAGAGTCCATGGGTATCCAATCGTTGTATTTACACACAGACAGACCCTCGCAGTATCCTTACATCTCCAGTTAAATATTACCCACTTCACCCCCACCAGCAATAACTGCCTTTGTGGCAATACAGTCCACCACCCAGTGGCAGTAGGTGCGCCCACCCCAGTGGTATTAACCCCTCCACGGAGCCATTAACCCTTCCCCCTCAATGCAGATGATCATCCCACACTACAGAGATCAACCTAACAGTGCTCAGAAGGGAACTGAAGTTCCCCTCCTTGCATGGCATTCTGGGGCACAAAATGAGCAGTGATGTCAGCGGTCCCAGACTGTTACAGCACTGCCAGAGGAACATCGTTCTGCACATGTGCAGAACAGATTTCCTCTTTAAACCCCAGCGGGTAAAGCAGGTTGGCACAGTCGGGTCAGGGAAAGCCCAGCTGAGCACCGTACCAGTTAAGTGGTTAATGTTTTCAGAAATTTGTACAAGAATTTTCCACAGCTTGAGGGGAGAATGGGCACCTCCCAAAAAAGTATGCAACAAATTAATCTGAAAGAAAATAGCTGCTTTGACAAGCAGGCTAAGTAAGCAAGCAACATTTCTTCCTTTAAATGTTAAGACATTATTTAAAGTATTTAGCTGCATATGTAAATAAAAAACCCAGATTGACTTTTAGTATCTTCCCTTTCAAAATCAGTGAAAAGTACATTCTTCTGCAGCAGTCTAAATCTGTGGTTCTGATTTAGTTGTGTGAGCTATTATGGCTGATGCAGGGAACAGAATGGCTTAACCTGCACGTAAAGGAACTGCTTTCATCAGCTCAGTCAATAGGACAAAGTGATAGAAATAGCTGTGGATGGTACTTTCCCAGCGGCTGGTACCTTTCAAATAGTTCACATAACAAGGTTGCAGAGACTTGTCTCTAATGGGAATAACAGCTTAGAATTATTTAACACCAATCAACTCTCAGTATATGGTAAAACCACTGGAATATATCCAGGGACGTAATATAATAAAATTGTGCTGGGTCTCAATGAAGAAACCCATAGGCACAGTATTAATGAAATCTGGCACATTAAACACCATTATTATCAGTGCTTACATGGCACGATTTAGATGGACTTTCACACTTTATCATCATTTTCACATTGCAGTGTAACACAAATAGGATTGTAGTCTACCATGGTTTTAGAATTTGCAACTTTCTTTTAATCGTGGCAGTGTATAAAGATGTTGCGTGGTGGGACGCATGGAGGGAGGGGTTAATACCACTGGGGTGGGCGCACCTACTGCCACTGGGTGGTGGACTGTATTGCCACAAAGGCAGTTATTGCTGGTGGGGGTGAAGTGGGTAATATTTAACTGGAGATGTAAGGATACTGCGAGGGTCTGTCTGTGTGTAAATACAACGATTGGATACCCATGGACTCTTTTGTGATGTATGGATACCGGGGGAATCTATTGGCATTTCTAATGCTTCATTACACATTCCCAGGGTGATGCTAGACACCCATAGGTGCATTTTTCTCCCTAAAATAATTACATACACTGCCTAATAGATTTTATTGACCTAATTAAGTGATTAAAAAATAAAAAGTCATACTGGCCCAAGTCTTACCTTCTTTTTTATGAGATTAGCATCCCTGCCACACTACTATAGCACACAAGTCCACTAGTGGTGTACAGAGTAGGTGTACTTAGTGCCGATAGGTACAAATGGTCGACATGTTTAAAAAGGTTGCCACGAAAATAATCAACACACAAATGGTCAATGCATTTTTATTTTTTTAGGGTTAGGCACTTACCCCGACGGTTAGGGTTAGACACTAGGTAGGGAGAGTTAGGCACTAGAAGGGACTGTTAGGATCAGACATCTACCCGGAAGGTTAGGGTCAGGCACCAAGGGAGGGTTAGGTTGAAGATTAGAGATAGAAAAAAAAAATTAAAAATGTGTCGACCATTTATGACATGATGCAGGGGCAAACAAATGCTTTTGATGGAGCAGCTGGTTGTTAATGGGGACGGGCACCTTGCACATCAGTAGGCCACACCCCACCTCCAATTTTGGTCTCCAGAGATTTCTGTTTTGCAATGATTTCTGTTTTGCAATGATTTCTGAAACCCCAGTGATTTCGGAAGCTGTACTGATTTCTGTCCTGTAAGTCACTCTGCTCCTAATATACCCCATTCCAAACAGTCACAGAGTACACCTGCCTGCGCTGTCATTTACTCCTAAATTGCATGGTCATCCAGGTGTGAATGATTTCCATAGTCCTTGTCAAAGAGTTTCCCCTTTAGTATACCACATTCAAACCAATTACATTTCAGCCTTCAAGAGAACATTCACTGTTAGAGCACAACCAAAGGTTAAGGCTGGGTACACACTAGACTGTGTGTACCCAGCTGGATCTTGGCAGAGACGGGACCCAGCGCCGGATGCGGGCAGCAAAGTAGTGGTGGTGATGCTGCATTCGGCAGCTAGGCCCTCACTAATTATATCCTCTGTCAGCCCTGCATGTAGTGCCGACGGAAGATGTCGCTGACGACGGTGAAAGGGTCCCCTGGCTGTTGCATTACACCTTGGCTAGATTTGATTCCGGTGCTGGTTTTAAAAATAGTGGGAACCGCACACCATTTTTTTTCCCCTGGCTCTGGGAGTCCAGTGCTGGTTCATAAAAAAACGGAGGAACCCTATTCATTTTTTTTTTTCCTGTATTTTTGGAACCAGGACTGGCTCAGGAGCCCGGGGCTGGTTATGCTTTTTTTTTTTTATATATATATATATATAAACATTAACCATTTATTTCTTTTTTTTTTTTTTTAAAACACACAACCAGGCTGCATGTTCGGGTGAGTTTGGCTGCAGTCAGACTCTGGGAACTCGACAGAGAAATCTCGATCACATACACCATCGGAATACAAGATTTCATCAAATCCTGATTCTTGGCAAATTTGAGAGTTTCAGCAGGCAAAAAATCACCCGAGTTTCAGCAATGCAATTCGAGTTTAAACTCGAGCAATCTCGACCAGACATGATTCTTAGTAAATTTACCCTTTGGAGTCAAAAGTGCAAGTGCCACTCAGTTATAGACAATGAAACAGCGCTACCTAGATGGCAAACAAGTTTTGCATGTTTTACCACTTGCCTGGCGTGGTTGCATCAGATGTGACCACACAAGGCTGGGCTTTCGCCGAAATGGTTGCATCAGATGCAATCTCAGAGGGACCTCCTGGTCCATCTGCACTCTTTTTTCCTCTCCGTGAGTTCAATCACTGCTTGATCTGGCAGCCGGGCGCCACCCACACCTGGTGGCTACAGAGAGGACAGACCAGGCGGGGGAAATAAGCACTAACAGCGCACTGACTGTGCTGTCCTCCTCTCCCTCCCCCCACCCTGCTAACGACAGCTCGGCGCTGGCCCACCTGCACCCACAAGGTGGACGAAGCAGCCGCCAGGCAAACAGGATCTTCTCCTCTTCCTCCCTCCCTCAGCCCTGCTGGAGGCAGCCTGGGTAAATGGCCCCACCCCTCCCATGTATACCCTGCCCCTTCAGTGAATAAACAGCAAAGCCATGGCCTCACCAGAATGAAAATATATATATATATTATATATATATATATATATATATATATATATATATATATATATATATATATATATATATATATATATATATATATACATACATATACAGGCACACACACGCATATGTATTTATACTGTTCACTCTAGGTCTGGCGCCGGACCAAGAAAGGGCACTATAGCGCGACGTAAATGGGGCGTGGTCACAAGAAAAGGAGGCGTGTCTTTAGGACATACCGGGCTGCCGCCAAGCTCTCCTCTCTCAATGAATAGATGCGCATGTGCACGGCATCTATTCACCAGCAGTGATCACTACACTGCAATTTCCCCATCCGCGAGTGAGGACGGCACCCTTCCTGTTGGTTTAGCGGGGCACTGCCAAAACGGCAGGGCGCATAGGGCAGGGTGCGGCATCCTGCTAAAACAGCCTAGCGGAAACGCGCTATATATATATATATATATATATATATATATATATATATATACACACACACACACATACACGCACACATACACACACACATACAGAATTTTCATATTTTGGCCTCTATTCACAACCACAATGGCTTTGAAATGAAACAAATAAGATGTGCTTTACCTGCAGACTTTCAGATTTAATTTGAGGGTAATTACATCCAAATCAGGTGAACGGTGTAGGAATTACAACGGTTTCTATATGTGCCTCCCACTTTTTAAAGGGCCCAAAAGTAATGGGACAAACTAAACAATCCTAAATCTAACTTTCACTTTTTAATACTTTGTTGCAAATCCTTTGCAGGCAATTACAGCCTGAAGTCTGGAACGCATAGACATCACCAGACGCTGGGTTTCATCCAGGCCTCTACTGCAAATGTCTTCAGTTCCTGCTTGTTCTTGGGGCATTTTCCCTTCAGTTTTGTCTTCATCAAGTGAAATGCATGCTCAATCGGATTCAGGTCAGGGGATTGACTTGGCCATTGCATAACATTCCACTTTTTAGCCTTAAAAAACTCTTTGGTTGCTTTTACAGTATGCTTCGGGTCATTGTCCATCTGCACTGTGAAGCGCCGTTCAATGAGTTCTGAAGCATTTGACTGAATATGAGCATATAATATTGCCCGAAACACTTCAGAATTAATTCTGCTGCTTTTGTCAGCAGTCACATCATCAATAAATACAAGGGAACCAGTTCCATTGGCAGCCATACATGCCCACGCCATGACACTACCACCACCATGCTTCACTGATAAGGTGGTATGTTTTGGATCATGAGCAGTTCCTTTCCTTCTCCATACTCTTCTCTTCCCATTACTCTGGTACAAGTTGATCTTTGTCTCATCTGTCCATAGGATGTTGTTCCAGAACTGTAATGGCTTTTTTAGATGTTGTTTGGCAAACTCTAATCTGGTCTTCCTGTTTTTGTGGCTCACCAATGGTTTACATCTTGTGGTGAACCCTCTATATTCACTCTTGTGAAGTCTTCTCTTGATTGTTGACTTTGACACATATACACCTATCTCCTGGAGAGTGTTCTTGATTTGGCCAACTGTAGTGAAGGGGTTTTTCGTGGTTTTCCGGGTCTTTTGGTGTTGCTGAGCTCTCCGATGCATTCTTTCTTTTTAAGAATGTTCCAAACAGTTGATTTGGCCACACCTAATGTTTTTGCTATCTCTCTGATGGGTTTGTTTTGATTTTTCAGCCTAATGATGGCTTGCTTCAGTGATAGTGACAACTCTTTGGATCTCATATTGAGAGTCGACAGCAACTGATTCCAAATGCAAAGGTCACACCTAGAATCAACTCCAGACCTTTTACCTGCTTAATTGATAATGAAATAACGAGGGAATAGCCCACACCTGTCCATGAAATAGCTTTTGAGTTGATAGTCCCATTACTTTTGGCCCCTTAAAAAGTGGGAGGCACATATAGAAACCGTTGTAATTCCTACACCGTTCACCTGATTTGGATGTAATTACCCTCAAATTAAATCTGAAAGGCTGCAGTTAAAGCACATCTTGTTTGTTTAATTTCAAAGCCATTGTGGTGGTGAATAGAGGCCAAAATATGACAATTCTGTCAATGTCCCAATATTTATACACCTGACTGTATATATAGCGTTTGTGTGTGTGTTTGATGTTAATTTATTTAATCAATCATTTGTGGTCACATTTTCTCATGTATCTCTTTTAACCGGTTTCATTTAGCTTGTGTCAGCTGTTTTCCTAAGTGCTTTGCAACAGGTGTGCTAGGTGACTGTCTCACGTTTAAAAGCAAAGTTGCTGTGAGCTTTAAACCTTGATAGCTATTACATTAGTGTTAAACTCAAGGTATGCAACTTCTATGTTATAGATCCGAGTAATAGAGTAGGGACTTTGACGGAGACTGCAAGCTTGAATGCATTGATCAATTCATGAACCAAAACCCCAGTTTCTTGTTATTGGTATAGCATATAATCGTGGGTGCAGGATCATAGCAATTGTAATCTCATCCTTCGTCTGCTCGAACAGACAATCAGCACACCAAAATAAATTCAAAACCATCTTTACAGCAACAAAATTCAAACATGATAGATGCCATATGGTTTGGTATAAAATGCCAGCAGTTTGGATGCCTGCTGTCAAAATACCAACAGCGGCATCCCAATACTCGGTATCCCGACAGGGGCTGGGTAAGTATAATAACCCTCCCACCTTCTCCCCCTAACCATACCTTCTTGCACCCTAACCCTCCCTGGTAGAGCCTAAACCAAACCCTCCTCTCTTGATGCCTAAACCTAATTGTCCCGCCTTTGTGCCTAATCCTAACCACACACCCCCCCCCCAGTGGTGCCTTAACCCTAACCCTCCCCTCAGTGGTGCCTCACCCTAACAACATCCCCCCCGTGCACAGCTAAAAGCTTAGACGCCCCGATGTACTTTCGTTTGGGATGGTGGCTGTCGAGAATCTGGCGTTGAGATTTAGACTGGCGGCTGAATTTTGATGCCTATATTTAGTCCTGGGTCGGGATTCCGACAACGGGATTTCGACGGCCGGCATCCCGTCTGCTGGCATAATAACTACATCTCATGCCATCAGTTCACAAAAAGTGCGATAGTGCAATGTAATACTAATCAGCAGCAATTCAATGCAAGATCAAAAATGACTCAGGCAGAGGACTGGCGGCCATAGTTTTTGGTGTGTTGATTGTCTGTTTGAGCAAAACAAGGATAATTTTTAACATTGACGTCATAGGTAGTTGTATTTTTATTATGGCAGTCCTGTATTGATCAAGACTCGATACGGGGCCTCCAACTAGGGATGGTATACTATACAGTATACTAGGTATGGCCTTTGGCCACCGACCATCAATGGATTGCAAACCATTGATTGTCTATGACAACTGGTTTTTCCATTGCTGATAGATAACTTGCTGCACAATCAATAGCAGTCCCCCAACCGATGTTAAGAAAACATTGGCAGCTGTGATCTCAAACAATTGATGGTTTCTATCGATGGTTGAACCCATCGACGGTACAGCTGTCAATGGCCATCAAATGTTTTTGGCATGACAGATAATGAAACCTTTGATTTTTGATGGTTCAATGTACACAAACCATGTATAAGGCACAAATTATTAAAAATATTTTATAAAAGTATCTGCAGGCTGTGTGTATAAGGTAGCGTTCCCGCTGGGCTGTTCTAGCGGGGCGCCCTGCCCTCCTTCTGGAGGGCAAAAAGCGCCCTGCCCTCACAGCCTGCGGGTGCCGTCTTCACCCGTGGGTCGCAGTGTCCCGCGGATGGGGAAATGCGCGGTGACCCGGTCACCGCTGGTATCTATTCTCCCTGTCGGCAGCACTTGGGGGCTGCCCGGCGTGTCCTTAAGTGCCAGGCATGCCCCCAAGACTGACGAAAAGGGGACGCGTCTTATAGACACACCCCTTTTCATTGGCCACGCCCCCTTTTCCGGTGCGCGTATTGAAGTGCCCTCTCTAGCTCCGGCGCCCTGCCTGCTGTCGGAGCTACAGTGAACACTATATAAGGTGTATATGAAACATAAATTAATTTAATTTCTGTACACAAACTTTGTTTGAGCCACAAAATTATTGAATATATTGTATAAAAGTACCTGCAGGCTGTGTGTATAAGGTGTATATAACACATAAATGCATTCTGTGTATATTTGGGTCCTATTCCCAAGATATATCATTATGGTATGCAATTATTCCAAAATACGGAATATTCCGTTATCCAAAATACCCCTGGTCCCAAGCATTTTGGATATGGGAGACTCAATCTGTATACCATAAAAAATTGCTATTTTTATGGTATATAGGGCCAAATGTAATAGGGTGTCTGTTTTGGTAAATGGCGAGTTTGGTGCTAAACTCACAATTTTTCACAACTCTCCATTGTAATAGGGTGTCTGTTCACTAAAACTCGCATTTTTCAGAGTTACTAAAACTCTCCATTCTCAAACTCGCATCCAGATGTTTTCACATTGAAAACAATCAACTCGCCCAATGTAATAGAGTGTCTGTTTCAGACTCGCAAAAAAAAGATAACCAAAAGTCCCCAAATAATAGACCTGCTTCAGGCTAGCGAGTACATCCTGAGCAGGTCAGATTAACACAGAAACATGCACATATCCATGAGATATGTACATGTTTCTGTGTGTACTTATGTAAAATGTGTTTAAATTAAAAAAAAATGACGTGCACCCCCTCCCCAAAAGCATAACCAGCCCCGGGCTTTATAAAGCCTGTTCTGGTTCTAAAAATACAGGGGCCAAAATGCGTAGGGGGCCCCTGTATATTAAGAACCAGCACAGGGCTTTGTTGAGCTGGTCCTGGTTCTGGAAAATCAGGGGACAAAACGAGTAGGGGTCCCCTGAAAATTCCTGAACCAGCACCGAACTCTTTCTAGCAGGGGGATAATGCCACAGCCAGGGAAAACCTTTCACCGGTTTCCCCGGCCAAAGCATTATCCCTGACTGCTAGTCAGTCCAGGCCGGGGATCCCTGGGGAGTTGGGTACCCCCCCAATAAAGGGGTACCCCTCTCCAGGGCACCCCAGGCCTAGACTGATAGCCCGGGGCTATCCCCGGCACCCTAGGGCGGTGGGTGCCGGGTTGATAGTGTAAAGTGAAAGTGTAAAATTAAATTTACCATATTGTCTTTATTTGTAGAACCACAAGTACCAGCAAGCCTCCCCTGCATGCTGGTATTTGGAGAACAACAAATACCAGCATGCGGGGCATTACGGGCCCGCTGGCACTTGTAGTTCCACAACTAAAGAAATACGTAAAAAAACAAACTTACACCGTGAAAGTATAATTTTAATAAAACATACATGCACACTCACACATACTCCCCTATTATCCGAAGTAATCCATAGGGGTGTACCTGAAAAAAAAATCCATACTCACCTCTCCTATGCGTAGATCACGTCCTCTTCTCCAAGTAGGCAATCCAGGGGTTAAAATAAAAAAACGAAAAAAACCCGATCCATGCCGGACTGAGCAAAGGTATGTGTGTACACATACCTTTGCTCCGCGTAAATGACCGGGGCACGCCAGCCAATCAGGGAGCATCTCCGTCGGAGCAGCTCCCTGATTAGCTGAATGCGGCCAGCCTCTGTCTCCCTTAGACGTCTATGGTGAGAAATCCCCATAGCCCGTCTATGGTGAGAGCCGCTACATAGTAACCGCAAGATTAATTGATGTTAATCTTGTGGTTTACATCAATGATACAATGTCGCGACAAACCAGCTTCTGCCTAGCAATTTATAAATGTTCAAGAAAATATATAGAGGATGAGAACTTATATGGCAGTGTATGCATGTCAACCATATGTTGTGTGTTTAAAATCAATAATAATGTTTACTGTAAGCTCCTTTTTGGATAAATGGGGGGCTGCGATCATACACAATAGATGATTATTCCGGGGTAAGCAACATTGCATTTTACAGTTGATCTTAATTTTGGTCTGACCCTAAAAAAACTTTCCCTCTCTTACCTCCAGCGTCCTGGAGCAGCAGGGTAGCAGTTGATCTTCTGGCCGATGTACTAGTCTTGCGGCATGTCTCCGTGATCTGTTATAGGTGCTGTGGCCTTTCTAGCAGCAAGGCTACTCTTTAGAGGTTATATGTACGCTTTGCTCTCCGTGCCTCCGGCAGGTGCTGTGCAAGCACAGACGGCTCAGTGCTGTATGAGAGCTTCACTGCACCTCCGATACTTCACAGGGACTCCTGCATTTTAGTGGCCCCCGTTTCTCTGCTAGGATGGTGCGTGTATGTGTATATATATATATATATATATATTATATATATCCCCAAATAGCCTCCATCCATTTATAAATATACTTGGTAAATGCCAACCAGAAGACAATTGGTTGCTATGGGAAACATCTCCACTCTTTAGAATGTTTAATTCATTTCCCCCAGAATGTTTTACACTAGCAAATTATTATAACTTGTTTTTTCTTTTATCAGTTTAGAACTCGGAAAGCATTTCTCATTAAGCCTAAAGACTGCTACCTCAAATGAAGTCAAAATGAAGGATCGTCTGCAAGAGCTAATGCAGAAGGCGAAAGACCTGGAAGAAGCCAATGAAACCAGATCACCCACAGAAGAACCTGCGGAGTTCCGTCAGGAAGCAGTCGTCTTTGAGCGAGAACCGATGTTCGAGTCCTACTTGAATGAAATCAAAAAACTTCAAGACAACATTAAGGACCTTTCAGACAACGTGACAAAGTTTGAGCAGCAGCAACAGATATTGGTTTCCTCTATGAGAAGATTCAGCGTTCTGAAGAAAGAGGGCAATGTGGCAAAGGACATCAAGGTCCAAGCGGAGAACATTAAAAAACGTTTGGACACCTTCTCGCAGCTGGTTAAAAGAGCAGAAGCAGAAACAGGACAGTCCTCCAGCCTTACCAGGATACTGAAAAGCCACCATGCAAACCTATTCCGAAGCTTCCAGTGCACCATGCTTCAATATAATGAGGCCATCATGACCAAGCAGAACAAATGTAAAACCTTCATCATTAGGCAACTAGTGGTAGCTGGACAAGAGGCGGATGAGGAGAAAGTAAATGCAATGATGGAACAGGGCAAGTGGGAGGTCTTCAACGAGAACCTGCTCACTGAATCCAAAATCACCAAGACACAGCTGTGCGAGATTGAGCAGAGACACAAAGAGCTGATTAACTTAGAGCAACAGGTGAAGGATTTATCAGACCTCTTTCTCCAGATTTTTATTTTAGTCGAGGAACAAGGGGAAACTTTGAACAATATTGAAATGGGGGTAAAAAATACAGAGGACTACGTTCAAAAGACAAATGAGAAGTTTAAGTTGGCCGTTAAATACAAAAAGAAAAACCCATGTAGGATGTTATGCTGCTGTTGTCCTTGTTGCTAAAATATAACCAAATGTCCGCTATGGTTGTGTTATTTAATTTTGTACTAAAACAGAATTACAGAATTGTGTTTGAAATGACAGCACATGAAATTTCTGTCTCAAAGTTTTTCCTGCCGAGTAAAAGCCGGGTATAACAAGATCTTATAGATACTTACCTGGAACAGTGGTAATAACTGATGACAAGTGTATACATCATATAAATGCCATGTTTAGCAACCAGTAATACATCAGTCACCTATACCCAGTGGAGGCATAATGCTCTTGGCACTAGCAATAATTGCTGGACTAATGGAGCATACACACGGTCAGATTTGTCAGATGAACGATTTTACCAAAGTTTTGAACGATTGAACGATTTTTGACTGCATTAAAATGAATGGAATCGTCCAAGTCTGACTGCAAACACATCAGATGTCAGATATCGTTATCTGACAAACGGGAACGCGCATCGTTGATCGTCCATCGTTCAGGTATGTCAGATATGTCAGATTTTCCTTCAGATATGAACGACTGAACGATTTTTAAATAGTTATCGTTCAGATCTGAAGGAAAAATCTGACCGTGTGTATGCACCATAAGTAATGTCACTAGTGTTAATTGATAGCCACATAATGGCTGCTCCACTGTGGAAGCAGAAAGGTACACTATAAGCAGTACAGAATATACATACAGTACTTAAATAAAAGGTGTTTTGAGTTTTGTCTAGAATAGTTCTGTAAAGTATTTTGCAACATCAAATCATTTTTGCTTAAGAAATGTACTTCCACAGATCTCAATAGGATTATATCTGCATATAGCATACTGCTAATGTACCGGTATATACTCGAGTATAAGCCGAGTTTTTCAGCACATTTGTGCTGAAAAAGTACCCCCTCGGCTTATACTCGAGTGAAGTGTAGCGCTGACCGGACGGAGTTCGGTCAGCGCTACACAGCACAAACTCACAGCCGCCGGAGCCGGTGTGTTTGCTGTAATCAGCAGCCGCTGAGAGTCTGTCAGACTCTCATCGGCTGCTGCTGCTCCCACTGCGGGAGCCATCTTCCAGCTCCCGCAGTGGGTAATGGGATGGACGTCATGAGTAATGACGTCTCCCCCATGCAAAGCGGCCGGAGGAGCTGTCAGCGGCAGGACCAGGAGCGGGAGTTTCAGGTAAGTGATTTTTTGTATTTTTATTACGTCTCTCTCTACTGGGAGGGGGGGGGGGGGGGGGGGACTACTGGGGGCGACTACTACAGGGGGCACTACCAGGGGGGCATTAAAAGGGGGGATTACCACTGGGGGAATTACTACAGGGGGCACTAAAAGGGGGGGGGGGGACTACCACTGGGGACACTACCGGGGGGGGGGGGGGATTACTACTGGGGGCACTACCAGGGGGGGATTACTACTGGAGGCACTGAAAGGGGGGATTACCACTGGGGGCACTACCAGGAGGGATTACTACTGGGGGCATTACCAGCTGCTGCCATTTCCCACCCTAGGCTTATACTCGAGTCAATAAGTTTTCCCAGTTTTTTGTGGTAAAAGTAGGTACCTCGGCTTATATTCGGGTCGACTTATACTCGAGTATATACGGTAGTCATTTTTCAAATTAATATTAGGATTTAGTTTTCTTTGTGGGTGTGTGGTGGTTAGAGGGTGCAGTGGCAGGATTGCTCTTTTTTTTTTTTTTTTTTTTTTAAAGAAGAGGCTGGGGGGGTCAGTATTGATACAGCCTCAGGTCATGACCCCCTGATTTGATATTGCCACATGCCATGTCCTCCCTCATATTGATAGTGTCTCATGTCATGTCATTTACTGTATTCAAAGTGCCCAATGTCATGCCCCCCCCCCCTGTACTGATAATTCATATCATTCCCTTCCGCACCAGTATTGACCCATCTCCATTAACCTGACTATGCTACAGATCCTGTTCACATGAATCTCTATCAGCAGCAGATTCTTATTTCCCAGGTCCAATTCACATTTGGTGAAAAAGCATCTGGGGGTAAATTTACTAACATGGGAGTTCTGTTTAAGAAGTGATGTTGCCCATAGCAACCAATCAGAATCTACTTCTCATTTATCTAGCACCTTCTAGAAGATAATACCTGGAATCTGATTGGTTGCTATGGGCAACATCACTTCTTAATAGAACTCCCATCTTAGTAAATTTACCACCTAGTCTCATAAGACAAGACTGATCCAAGAGACAGGCTGACAGCCAATCATTGGGCAGGAGCCTGTTTCACAGATCGCACTGTACAGCGCTCACACCCCCACCCCAGGCCACTGCAGCAGCACTACAGATCCCCACATGCTGATAAATGGTGCACCTGGGCATTCACACTTAAAGTAAGGTTTGCCATTTGCGTGTTGTGGGCGTGTGCAAGCAACTGAGACCTATTCAGGGGCAAGTGTTCAAAAAGATCTGGTGATAAATGCCTCTTTGTATATACGGCCACGCCTCCCAGTACCCAGGCCCGTCTCAGCTCTCGATAGCTCTGCTCACAGGCGGTTGTACATGGATGACGGAATACAGGGGTAATTAAAAGCCATTTTCAAGCACACAATGCTGCCTCAAATGTGTCTGCTTTGCTTGTGACTCTGTACGTCTTTATATGCATTTTGTTATATAGTTATCAATTACTGCTCAACATACTTTAGTGTTCCCTCTAGCTCCGGCAGCAGGCAGGGCGCCGTAGCTAGAGAGGGCATTCTTGTGCGCTCCCCTTTTGTCATACTTGGGGGCGTGCCCGGCGCTTACGGACATGCCGGGCAGCCCCCAAGCTCTGTAGAAAGGGAGAATAGATGCCGGGCGCATTCTCCGGTGGTGACCGGGTCACCGCATGTTTCTCCACCCGCGGGACACTGCATCCCGCGGGTGAGAACAGCTCCCGCAGGCTGTGAGGGCAGGGCGCTTTTTGCCCTCCTCCTGGAGGGCAGGGTGCTTCTTGCCCTCCAGAAGGAGGGCAGGGCACCGCGCCCCGCTAAAACAGCCTAGCGGGAACGCTATACTGTCATCCAGGGGCTGTTTAGTAGAGGAGGGGCCCTGTGTGCAGACTCCTTCCGGGTCCCATCCTTTCTGCGGTGCAGTAGACTCTGGTGCTGTGCTAGAGTATACTGTACATGCGCATGTCTCTGGTAACATGGTCCCGGAGACTCCTCTATAGTACATGCGCAAGTCTACAGGAAAATTACCACCACGCCAGTTTCCCGGCGATTTTTGATGCTGCTGCAGCGCCGATGTGGGACTCAGGAGAGAGCTTTATAATGGGTGCAGGATGGGTGCTGTGGGCCTGTGTGCACTGCATACCCTGCACCCATTATAGATATGTCAATGCTATCATCCAGCACAGGATACCAACCGGATGGCCAGAATATTATATCATGTCAGCATACTGTATCCAGCACATACAATGCAGGCAATGATACCCATCAGTATCCAGCATATAATATTCAACACTGCCAACACATAGTACTCACCAGTGCCAAGCAGCACATGGCTAATACAATGTGAACCAATTGATTCCAACCAACTTACTAACACTAGCTGCACGACCTGTAAGTAATTTCACCACACATGTTATGGGTCTATACACAGATTTCATCACATTGCAAAGGGAATTGTATACATGTCTTTTCATTACACTACTGGGCTATTTTAAGACATCACACACCTAGGTGGGAGCTAGCAGATAAACCCCTATGTTATGTACTAAGCCTTGAAGAGATATAGTTGACAAAGTACCAATCGACCAGCTCCTGTCATTTTTCAAACACAACCTGTAAAGTGACAGGAGCTGATTGGTTGGTACTTTATCTCAGTACTATTTCTCTCTCTCCAAGGCTTAGTACATAGACCCCTTAGTTTTTCATCATTTAATATGAACACTGGAAACCAAATCTGCCAATAAACACTAAGCAAAGCTATACAAGCAATAAATATAAAAAAAAAAAGACTCTGCAGTTAATAGGTTTTGGGACATACAGTATGTTGTGCTCATCATTATATGTTGTTTTGCTAACACCAGGAGGTGTAGTTATACCCCATCATGGTAGAGACAGACCAAGCACCTGGCCCAGATCTTTCAAGATGGAACAGAATCGGAACCAGGAAGTTATAGACCAGTGAGCCTGGCTTCTGATGTAGGTACAGGTTGAGTCTCCCATATTCAAATATTCCGAAATGTCTGGCGCGATGCTGTTTCCGTGGCACTAAGAGCAGAAAACAGCATCGCGTCTGTAGTTTTGTCGGACTTCTGCTCGCACCCCAGGAGGCTTAACAGCGCGCTGAATTGAATAGCTATGGGAGCTCCTTCCCGGCGATATTCATTTTGCGTTGAATTGAATCGAGCCCAATGCTTAACTACCTTTATCATTACATAAGTCACTAATTAGATCATGTAATGAATACACTGGTGCAGCTTTGAACACCACAATGCAAGAATTACATAAGAGACCTAAGGGTTTATTTACCAGGCGTCGGGTTATAAAACCCATGCACTTCCCATTGTGTTTATGCTCCAAATTTAAAAAGGGGCAAATGATTTTACTATCAAAACACAGTCAGTAAAAGCATTACCCTTATACGATTTCGGGTATAAAACACAATAGGAAGCACCGGCTCGACTCTTCCGATTGTGTTTATACCGGAAATGTATATGGACAATGCTTTTACTAACTGTTTTTTAATAGTAAAATAATTTGCCCTTTTTAAGTTTGGAGCATACTCCCAATCATAAGTGCGGGTTCTAGATCTCGACTCACAGTACATAAACCCCTGGAGAGGTTTCAGAGATAGGACTCTGCAAAGCAAACAAATTATCAGATAAAAGTACTTTGCTAATTTTTCTCGGGCTCAAAAAACTAAATCAAGCATTGGTCACTTCAGGCACAAAAATATATATTTTATTGAACCGCGTGAAGAATTATTTTCAGAACAGAGCGTCCGTAGACTTAATGACATCCAGAAGATGTACACAGCGATGACTATCCTGCCGAAAATTGCATTTATTTTCAAGGTCTAATTGCGTGTGAGTCTGAATCAGGCCTAGAGTTGGAAGTATCAATTTTTTGGTTGACATGAACCTTGGGGGCTACTTTAGGCAAGAATGTAAGATTATGTTTATCTGAGTGTAGGTACAGAAGTGGTTCCTTGTCTCCTACAGCATGAAATCCTTCTCTTCTAGCGGATGTCATTGCTACCAAGAATATTACTTGTGCGAAACCTCAGAGTGATACCTAATAGAATGGTTTATCGAACATCCAAGGTGCCACACTAAAGATTTTATACAGCTGCGAATTCTTGTGGTCGCTTGAAAGATCACTTAGATAAATTGAAAATGATCTTGTATCCAACAATACACTCTTTGCCAATACCCATACCTACAATGTAACAGGGGCATGAGCTATCTAAGCCTTCCTGCAGAAAGTGCAGTATATGCTAGCAACAAGTGCTTTTATCAACTTGGATTTCCACCAATATATAAATGCTTTCCATACTTTGTAATATGCTTTAGAATAAGACTTCAATTTGAGAGACCCTTATTTTTTAATAATGACTGTTGACTCCCCATACATTCAAAAACCGATCCCTGATGTAGACGTCAAGGCAAAGGGTTAGAGGCCATGTTTGTTCTAGGAGCATCCCCTTTGCTACATCTGCAGACCAATATGGAAGCCCTGCTAATACTTCTGCTGCTTTGCTTTCAAGCTTCTTACAATAAGAGGAACGCAAGGGAATACATATCCCAGTTTGAACAGAGGGTCATTCCGTGTCAAATCAACACACTGATTTTACCTCACCAGCTCAGATTTGTTAAAATTTGGTATATGGAGAGTATATATGTAGTCTAAGAAAAATACAAGATACTACTGCTGCTTTAGGAAATACAGCCATAGGATGTAGCTAGGCTGATATCAGACTGCTAATCTAGAGTCCACGAAAGCAGTGACAGCCACCTCTGTGGATGCTGTACCTTTAGCCACAAGCATAATAGCATCCATTGAGACTTGATAAAGGAAGTAAATTCCTTTGGTCATGCTCTCCATATATTTTAGTTTCTTTTGTCTATTGACTTTATCTTGAGTATCAGTGGACAGATTGGCGATCCAAATCGGATTGCTCTGGAGCCAGAGTCACACTGTATTTAACGTTTGTACCTATGGCAGCATGTCATTTCTTATAGATCCTACAGACAGAATGACGGAGAAATGTTTTAAGTGAACCTCGGTGCTCTAATGGCCTAGCAGCTTTCGCGGATAGGCAAGCTACTGCAGATTGTATTTTGGATGTAGAGACCCAATAAGTGTTCTCAGTCTTTTAAAAGGGAAACATAGGGTCTGATGCAGAGTTGATCATATCCCCGTTTGAGGAGCATGTATTGGCGCGAGTTTTGTCCTACCCATCTACACCTGTCATTGAAGAGGTAGAATGAGTGTTTAATGGGCATCATCACATATGCAGAATTAAGAGGGGGAATATTTATGCTAATTCATCCTATGCAGACCTGGATATAAGTGAATATACACCTGCTTGGAGGTTTTCAGTTTGCATCTAGTATAGGGCAGGTGAAGTGCAACTGGGGATGAGGACAAGCAGCAAACCAAGTGCATATGCTACAGATAAAACACCCCTTGGTAGGGCTAATCTAGAATGGGTCAGTGTTCTGTGATACAGAGGTCCTGGCACCATACTGCAGCCTGGGTCAGTACTCAGTGATGTAGATGTCCCAGCACCATACTGCAGCCTGGGTCAGTACTCAGTGATACATACTGTATGTCCTGGCACCATACTGCAGCCTGGGTCAGTACTCAGTGATGTAGATGTCCTGGCACCATACTGCAGCCTGGGTCAGTACTCAGTGATGTGGATGTCCCAGCACCATACTGCAGCCTGGGTCAGTACTCAGTGATGTAGATGTCCTGGCACCATACTGCAGCCTGGGTCAGTACTCAGTGATGTGGATGTCCCAGCACCATACTGCAGCCTGGGTCAGTACTCAGTGATGTGGATGTCCCAGCACCATACTGCAGCCTGTGTCAGTACTCAGTGATGTAGATGTCCTGGCACCATACTGCAGCCTGGGTCAGTACTCAGTGATGTAGATGTCCTGGCACCATACTGCAGCCTGGGTCAGTACTCAGTGATGTGGATGTCCCAGCACCATACTGCAGCCTGGGTCAGTACTCAGTGATACAGATGTCCTGGCACCATACTGCAGCCTGGGTCAGTACTCAGTGATGTAGATGTCCTGGCACCATACTGCAGCCTGGGTCAGTACTCAGTGATGTGGATGTCCCAGCACCATACTGCAGCCTGGGTCAGTACTCAGTGATACAGATGTCCTGGCACCATACTAGTACTCAGTGATGCAGATGACCTGGCACCATACTAGTACTCAGTGATGCAGATGACCTGGCACCATACTAGTACTCAGTGATGCAGATGTCCTGGCACCATACTAATACTCCAGTGATGCAGATGACCTGGCACCATACTATAGTCTGGGTCAGTACTCAGTGTGGTAGAGGTCCCAACTAATCATCAAAACAACACTACTTGTTTAGAAGTGGACATATCGTTTAACACATTTTACATTTTTAAGTGCAAAATATAATAATCCATTACAACACAATATGCACAGTAAAACGGATGACTAAAACTGCAGTAAGAAATATATTTACTTACACTAATAATGGTTTTCCAGCTATCCTAGGATGCCTTAGAACTTCTGCCACCGTATCCTTTGTTTCCTCCATCCTCTCCACATCACTGGAATCAATAACAAACACCACTCCATAGGACTCGGCATAATAGTTTTTCCATATGCCACGGATTTGCTTGCCTCCACCAAGATCAAACATTGTGATGTCAAATCTCCCCTGTCTAATATTTGCTTTGGAGAATCCGACTGTTGGGGCCACATCTTCTGGAGACTCTGTTACAAAAAACAAAAGTTTCAAAAACACAATGCAACCAGTCACAATACAGGCTGGGTCTCCCATATCCAAAATGCTTGGGACCGGAAGTATTTGGGATATCTGATTTTTCCGTATTTTGGAATATATGCATACCATAATATCTTGGGAATGGGACCCAAGCCTAAACACAGAATGGATTTATGTTTCATATACAGATAGCCTGAAGATAATTTTATATAATATTTTTAATAATTTTGTGCATCAAACAAAGTTTACTTGCATACACAAAATTAATGTATGTTTCATATAGAGCATATAAACACAGCCTTACAATAGTTGTAAAAAATGTGTGTATTAAACAAAGTTTGTGTACATTGGAACGGCAGAAAGCAAAAGGCGTCACTATCTCAGTCACGCTTAAAAAAAAAAATAACGTTTTCCGGAATATTCCGATATGGGATATTCAATCTGTACTGATATTATATATACGTGCACTGATCATTTATATAACTATGATTACTGCTGATGGCACATGAGAGAAAATTATGTTGCTACAGAAACGGTTTAAAATTTAACTTTTTTTATGCTCCTTAGAATAAGTTTAGCTAAAATTGCATGTTTTTATTAATTTTTTGCTTTTGGAGGATATATTATAATAATAATTATAAATATAAAAATCTGGATCATCCAAGCCTCCTGATGTTTGCATCAGTCCCATTTCACTCTGGTAGCCCCATTATCTCCCGGCCTGGTGTCAGTCACCCTCTTCCTGAACGTTCATTCAAAATGGCAAGTACATGGTAAGTGGTAACATGTACTGCTTATGTGTATGTGTAGTAACATTCACTTTGTATTTTTAAATTCATTATTTGAATTCCGCCCAAAATGAAATATTTTGTTTTGGGTTAAGGTACCCTTTGAAAATTATAGTCTACAGACTCATTACAGTATTAGTATAGGAGCGCTGGTACTCCCATGTCTGAGGAATGTGTTGTAGAAAACCTATTCCGTAGCAATCAGTATTGTACTGTGTTCTAATTGGCCACTGGAGACCCTGTTCCATTGGAGAATATGGCTGGTACTTTATTTAACCCTGACTGGAATAAAAATATTGTAACTTATACTCTTGTCCAAGGATAAAAGGATAACGTAATATGTAATAATAATCAATTCTCATTTGTATCCCAAACCTATAGCAATAGCGGAGCTCCTCCTGTTAATGAATCACTGCAAGCACCTCTCCAGCTATGAAAGCCGGCTCTCCGACTCGGGTAACGTGGACTTCTAGGGAGGGTGCAGAACCCATTATACCGAGCTATAGATGGGGGAAAGGATTTACTGGGAGTTGTCCGCAGGCTTCCTGTCAGTAACCCCGTCACTGAATGTCACCTCAGCCAGTCATGTGTGGAGGAAATTGCTGGTGACAAAACAACAACGTGCGAACCGCAAACGGGAATATAATGTCAAAATACTTCATATATATTTCATGCAATGTTACATGTATTATATGTGATTGTTATTAATACAGTGTTCCCTCTTTATGAACCACCACTTAGTTCTACAAAATCCAATGTAATGATTATTGATATTAGCCTGATAATGAGAACTCATGACATCAGCCATAACATAAACCCCTCAGTCACTTCTCACCTCATAATCAAGGGCAGCTCAGTGAACACGCGTGGAACTGATGTCATGAATGATGTACTGTAATGAATCATTATGGACGCTTACATCTTAATCTGTATACCCAATCGCACCCTCTCCCTGGCCTCTTATACTTCCCAACCCTGCCCTCTCCTCTTCTCCAAAACTTATTCCTCCTGCTACTGCGTCCTTCTCTTTCACCTACCCCATCGCTCACATATCACCTGCCCGTATTCTATCCCTCTAACTCCTTGTGCCGGCTACAGGTGACATCAGCCCCAACCCAAGGCCTATCCAATCCCTGCAGTTACAACCCTGGGCTACAGTTACTATCGGACTCCCCATGGGAGTCAGAATACCTTAAGGGTTCACACTTAGGCAACTATCACAGCAGTCATAGCAATGCTATAGAGCCAATGTTTGTTTGTTGTGGACAAACTAAATCACAGTGGTGTATTTAACAACCATTGTTTCTGTTCAATAGAAACACAGACATTTACTTACCATAACGTAAGAACTAGGAAAACTTGAACACAATGACATCTCAATAATCAATTACAAGCTCTAAGATACATTCTACTGTAATAAAGCGGTAGCAGCTACATTGATATACACCTACACTAATATAGTGCAACTAGACATGAAATAACCTAAGTTGCACAATGGCATTCACATAACACAGTTTAAGAACTGAGTGGAGAGTAGCATGCCAATCTCATCCGATGAGAGAGTCTCCCAGTAGTTATAACCTTTTGTACAGTACTTTTGTTTTGATTCCCCTGCTATAAAATGTCCCAATCACATTGCACCTGCAGTATTTTTCCCATGCCCGCTCTCACACGCTCTCATTTTTTCTGTGCACTCTGGAACAATAGAAGAGTCTGCAAAAAAACACCCACCCATGATCTTTTCCCCTTCTCTGTCTCCAAACCCTTACAGAAAGCTGGATCTCCCCCTCAGACACAAAGGGCCTGATTCAGACCCACTCGCGAGCGGCTGTCAGCTCGCAAGTGGGTCGATGTTATGGACTGAGCATGCGCACGACGGAGGGAGCTCCGTCGTGCGCATGCGCCAGACGCGACGAGCGAAGGAAAGTCCTTCGCTCGTTGTGTCCGATCAAAGGGGGCGTGTTGTCAATGTTGATTGACAGCACGCCCCCTTTGGTGGGTGTGCCAGGGGCGTGCCTCCCTGACGGGGGCGTTCCCACGGGAACGCCTCCCGTCAGAAGCCGGCCCACTGACATCACTAGTGATGTCAGTGGGAGTGATTTTGGCTCTGATAGAGCCAAAATCACTCCGGAGCTTGCGGTTGAAAACCTCAACCGCAGGCTCCGGCTCGCAATTTCGATGGTCGCGATGGTCGTGACCATCGCGGCCATCACAATGCACGCTCGTATAGCCTGTGGGTGGTGACCCACAGCTATACGAGCGTCCAGGAGGACGCTCCATTTTCATGGAGCCCGGCCCTCATTCAGAGCGTGCGCTCTGCTCAGAGCGTACGGCTCTGAATGAGGGCCAAAGTCTCCCGTTGAACTCCTCTATGGCAGCCTGTCCTTCCTCCACAATCCTCATCTTAGCAACCATCATACTGGTGGTGGGAACATCCTTCTGTCTCATGCCTGTTATCTCCCTGAACCTTCCCTTATCTTTCCAATGTCCCCGTGGTACACTCTGCCAAATCACAAATACATTTTGTTGCATGAATTATCCATATAATCTCCATTTAACCTCCCTGTTTTTATTCTCAAAGATTTCAACATCCTCACTGACACCCTATTAGTTCTACTATGAAATGCCTCAAACTAATCTCCTCCTCCTCAACTCATAGGCTCAGCCAATGCCTCCTCCTATAGGCTCAGCCAAAGCCTGATGTCTCCCATACAGCGTGATTGTTACCACTTCAACAAAATCTTTTTCTACCTCCAAGACATCGCCAAGTTCCCCATTTCACGCCCCCCACCACTCTGACCACTATTTCCTATCTTGTTCCTATCCCAACCACCTGCTCACCCCCTCAAAAGAAAAAGTTGCACTCACTCTGCGACATCACAACAGTCTCAGACTTCTCCTTTTCGTGACTTCTCTTGAACTTCCCCATTTCTTCTGCCACAATGCTGTCTTTTCTCACTCTTCACCACACTCTCTAATGCCATTGATGCTGCAGCCACCTCCAGAAGTCCCACTACTACCCCATTTTAATTAACTTTAAATTCATTATTTATTTTGCCCCACTCTGTAAATCCCTTTCCCTGCATCCCCATTGCTTCCAAAATTAACTTCAAGCTGCTCACAGCCTCACTAACACGGACTATCTATACAACTCTGAAAGTCATGAGATACACCACAGCTCAACCAATCCACTCCACCTTGTACCTTTCACTATTTCATAGCTTCCCCACATGCCGATCTCCGAGGCTTCATCTGCGCTGCTACCAGTCTATGAATCATTTAGAGTGATACCCACCAAATTCTCTCCCAATCGATAATATTCTACTCACTGAATACTGGATTCTTCCTGCTTCTATAGTCAACCCCTTCCTAGATCATCAAGTAGATATAGTCCCTCTACTATGTGCCCTGACAAGTAGTGTAATCTCTACCCTAGGGGGTATATTTACTATATTTGCACACATACACTCTTTCAGCTCCACAGTCTGTTGTATTCTTATGAAGCCTTGACAAAGGTTCCGGAGTGGAACCGAAACGTTGGCAACTATGGATTATGTGCATGCTAATAAAGCTTAAAGTATGTTTTGAGTTCAAAAGCCTGGCGAGTGCCGTTATCTCTATGTATAGTAGATGTGATATCACACAATTTATATATATATATATATATATATATATATATATATATATATACATACATATATACACACAAAATTAGGAATAATCACACACACATACTTATTACATAAATACATTTTAAAAGAAGGAAATAGCACACACATTCAATAAATTTGTATTTAAGAAAAAAATCTTTAAATTTGCGAAAGTTTACGGACCCCCCCAATCCCCCTACAAAAAAACCCAAAAAACTACCTTTTGCATGAAATGCACTATTTATTTCTATAAAATTAAAAGTGAAAGGAGTCCTGAATATGAACAGATTTCATTAGATCGTCATAACACTACATTCATTGGACTGCCAGGTAGCTTGGAATAAGAGGCAACCATTAACAGCAATGGATCACTATCAATAATGAAGAAACCATAAAAAGCAGGTATTTTACTGTGCATGCCCCATTTGGTAAAGGGAATGTTGATTAATAATAATTAATAATAATAATAATAATAATAGAAAGTGTGCTGAAACATGCATTGATAAAAGATATTCCCCCTTCCAGCTTAAAAATAAGACTAAAAAAAATAAAATACATAAACCCGTAACAAAAAACAAACATTTCATCAGTTACAGATTTGCAAATATTATGGTGCGTACACACTAGACGATATGCTCCCTGAGCGATATCGTCTAGTGTGTCCCCGGCAGGGTGTGCTCAATGTCGTTTTTGACATTGAGCACAACCGCTGAACGATATCATTAACGATATCGTTCAGCGCCGGGCTCTCTTCCCCCATTCCCCAACATGCAGCAACCTGACGACATCGTCAGGTTGGCCTGCATGTTAACCCGATGAACGATGATGAGGAACGCGCGTCGTCGTTATCGTTCATCGTTTTAGTGATAAAAATGGACGATAAAGTGGACGACTGAACGATAACGATATCGTTCAGTCGTTCACTTTAATCGCCCAGTGTGTACGCATCATTAGGCCATTTATTTTTACATTTTAATGGTAAATAAAACAAGAGATATGGTAAGAACTTACCTTTGTTAACTCTGTTTCTACGAAGTCCATAGGGTCCACAGGTTGACCTTGGGGTATAGGTTGGGAACCAAATCTGGGCACCACGCAGTTAAAGCTTTTAACTCCCAGGATGCACTTGGGTCCACTCTCCCTATAACCCCACCCCCAAGCCAGAGGGACCTCAGTTTGTAAGTAGCCAAAGGCCGGAGGAGGAGAGAAAAAGAAAAAAAAACTGGAACACTCAATAACCATACTCACAGAAATGGGAGACGGAAAACCGGTGACCAGCCACACAGCCCATATGAAGCCAGGTGCGTCAGGGCGGGCGCCCTGTGGATCCTATGGACTTCGTAGAAACAGAGATAACAAAGGTAAGTTCTTACCATTTCTCTTGTTTTCTACTTCAGGGTCCATAGGGGGTCCACAGGGTTGACCTTGGGGATTTCCCAAAGCAGTTCAACCAAGGGTGGGGACACTCCTGTGCTGAGAGGAGAATCCGTCGCCAAAAAGGAAGCATCCTGAGAGGCAATGGAAACCAATGCCTAGAACCTTAAAAAGGTGTGGACAGAAGACCACGTGGCCGCCTAGTAAGGCAACACAGCCAAGGCGCCACAGCGAGCCGCCCACGAGGGTTACATGGCCCGAGAAAAAACAAGCATCAACAACAGAAAGGCCTACCCATGGGTAGACCCCTGAAGAAGACATACGAGGCCATCCAGCCAACATCTGGCTATAGGCCGGCCATCCTTTCCTGTTAAAACCAGAAATCTCAGAACACCAATAAGGAGTCCGATTTCCGTAAGGAACCTGAACGGATAACATAAATCCACAGAGGCCGGACCACAGTCAATGAGGCCACACCAGCCGAGAGGACTGGGGACTGAATGGCCGTGCCATAAGTTCCAGAATAAAATGGAACCTAAAAATCACTAAGAAGAAACACAGGGTGAGAGCAACTCACACCCTGACTTGATGCCCTCCAGAAGAGGGAGCCACATGAGAACGCTCCCAATTCCGACACTCACCTGGTTGATATAAACACCCTGAGAGAAAGAGAGAGAGCCAAAGCAATAGACCATGTAATGGCTATCACAACCAGCGGTTCCATGGACTGTCCCCGGAAGGAACGAAGAACCACTACTAACTCCCAAGGAGTCCCTAGGGAGGACTAATGGGGGCATAATCCAGAAAACACTCCAAAGGATGAACAGGATACCAGAGCGGAACAATTCCATATCTTAATCATACTGACAGTGTAGAGATCCGCACTGTCAGGAAGGCCAGGCCAAGGGAGCAACCCAAGCCAGCCGGAAGGAAAGCCAGAATATCAGGAAATCCTGGACACCGGAGGATTGTATCGACAGGTACAATACCATAAAAATTATGGCTGCCACAGTTTGTGGTAGGTCCCAGCAAAAACTGATCCATGTGCTCTAATCATTCCAACAATGACAAAGCCAGGAAAGCCGTAAGACCACTGTAGGGACGCAGTCAAAGACAAACGACCCAGGTCCAAGGCAAAACCAAGGACCCTGAGATAACAGGTCCGGGCAGTGAAGCATCAGGAATGGAGAATCGATGGAGAGACACCGAAAATCCAAGTACCCCTGACATCTGGGGCAATCAGGAGCCACCAGCAGGAAAGCATCTCCGTCTCGATTGAAACACTTCCCTCGAGGAAGAAGGAAGACCGGAGAACACAGGTACTCAAATTGGAAGGACCACTTCACCGACAAAGAGTCACTGAAGGTTGCTTCAGAACCCCCAGAGTTGGACTGTAACACCATAGTGTGATAAAGTCAGAAGGCCAGGAGGGTCACCTCAGGGGGGCACCCCCTGCTCACCAGGAGATGAAACCTCTCTTGGGGAAGAGACTAGTCCCCGGGATGCACTTCTTCAGGTTCACCGGGAAACGAGAGTTATGCCAGAGTGAAGGCCCAAGACAAGCTAAAGTTCCAACAAGTTAATTGACAGGGTGGAATCGACAGACGTCCAACTGCACTGAAATGGATGCGAACCAGACACTGTCTTTAGCAAAGAATACCCTGGACGAGATGACCATAGCCACCCGGAAAGGGACCGACTTGCCTCCGGAGAGAGCACCATCGTTTGAACAGTGATCAGACAGAAAAAACTCGTTCCATCTGGAGATAAGCCAATTATGGAAAGGCCTGGAATGGAACTGAACCCATTCCACCCTTCCAAAGGCAGACACTGAATAGTTGACCATGCATCCCAGAGTGTAAAGACATATGTCGACTGCGTAGACATCCATGTACTCCTAATGGAAGAGTGGAGATGCCGTCTTACGCCAGAAGAATTCTCAGATTCTGAGAATCCAGCAGGGCTCCTAGGTGAAGAATACCCAGAGAGGGATGCAGGGAGGACTTTTTCCCCGTTGATTAAACGTCTACACCCTGAAGAAGCCACGGTCATCCTGACCTGGCTGTAAAGTACCCCGGGGGTACCAGGAGGCCGTCCAGGTACAGGAGCATTGGGATATACTGAACAGGAGAACTGTCAGAAAACCCAAAACGCTGTTAAACCCCTGTGGGGCTGAGGACAGTCCCAACAGGTAGAGCCCGAAAAATTTGAAGTGCTGTGATACAGCAAAAATCTCAGTCCATGCTGAGGCAAGGTCTCTGTAAGTACCCGTAGGCACAGGTCCTGTATATCCAGTGATACCATAAAGTCCCCAGGTTCCAAACATAGTATGATGGAGCCTAGGGATTGCCTCCTGATCCCAGGTAGCTTTAGGAACTGGTTCAGGGAATTGAGACAGAGAATAGACCAAAGAGGACCATTCAGCCCCCGCACCAGAAAGAAAGCAGAACAACCAGTCCCTCGCTGAGAAAGTGGGGATGGCCTAATGAGCTCCTCCTACCGCAACAACTGTATAGCTTTCTGGATTAGTAAGGCCCTGTTCGGGTCTGAATAAGGGCCTGCTACCATCACCTGGAAAGAGGCCGCCTGAGCAAAGAGAGGGCGTACCCTCCTACCCACGTAGCCGCGGCAACTTGACACTAGTACCGGGCGAACTGAGAAAATCTCCCAGTGGTAGGCCTGTCTCGTCAGGCTGAAGATATATCCGTAGGTTCAGAAGCAGGATTGGCTGGCAGTCCAGGCCTCCTCGGTACTGGATATGTCGGCCCTCGTAGAGGCCGACAGACTATGAAGAAACAGACCTTTAGGCTGACCCAGAGGACAAAAAGACTTAACAGACTGAGTCTGATGCCTTGTAGTGGGCATAGCTGAAGGCGGTAAACTAGTACTGCCAATGTTACTACAATCCTGTCAAGGTCAGGACCAAACAAGATCTACCCTATAGATGCATCTGCACCTCTGCATTCCCAGAGCACAGCCATAGGGTATTACGGAGGATACAGTCACAGCTGGAACTCTGAAAGTTAGGAGACTGATATCCAATATAGGCATTTCCACCTATGACAACTGCATATATTACGTGAGCGACCAAATACATTTGAACCCCAGACGTGTTGGAGGGGAAAAAACATTACAAATGCATCAGCTCAGTATGCAATAGTATTAACCAACCATGCTATAACCATGGTAGGATGGGTAACAAGCCCTGAAAGAGAGTATACTGATTTCAGGCAGAGTTACCCCCCACGGATCCGAAGAATCCGACCACACAGGAATGGGAGGCGTCAACGTCTGTAATCAGACGAGTAACACGCCCATCCACCCCAGGAGGGGCTCGTGATGACCCTCAGGGAATTTGGGACAGGAGGCCAAACGCTGTTGTAATACCTCGTATCTGGCAACAGCCAGAGTCCCGCCATGCAATCCAGCCGCTAGTCAGCAACAGGGAACCCGAAGGCATGTTAGACTGAGGGTGTATGATACAGGTGCAGGTCAACATTCACTCTAACCAGAATGGACCTGCCACCAGCCCCAAAGCAGGGATAATAATACCTGAAATAGGCTTCCCCCCGTGTAAGAGGGAAAGAGCCCAAAACAGTATCCAGTTCACGGCAGAGCCAACTGGGAAGTAACCACAGGACGTCAACCACGCCACTTTGCATTTCGTAGAAAACGACATCCACCCAGGAGTTGCTCTGTGGTAATCCCTGCAAGGGGAATGACAGACTATGGTGGCACCAGGGGGAATTCATATACTGTGAAAAACCCCTGCCGGGAGCGATAGTCTGTGTCACAGGGGAAGAGTGCAAGAAACTGCGAGATACCCTGAGATGAAAAAGGGCAGTATGGTGAAGTAACCCCAAGTGAGGTACAACGGGGCCCGCCCGGCGATCCGCAATCGAGATGATCCCGAGAAAACAAACCGCCCAAGGGGGTCATGAAAGGGGCCGGCACCAGATGACACCACACACAGAACCCTTTATGAAACAAATCCTCCGCACTAACACCTGCAGCACATGGCTTGCAGGATAGTAAAAATGGGTGAAGTATAACGCTCTATCTCCTGGTCAGACATATCTGACCAATCTTGGCGGAAATATCAAGCAGCTCTATACTAGTCCTGACTGATGCCAAAATTAGCCGCAGGGACCCATTTTCTGCGTATGCAACACACAGTTCCACCTAAAATATGGCAATGTGCTGAACGCAACAGTATGTGACAAACCTCACAAATATTAACGAGTATATAAATGTGAGGTCTCAGAACCACCCTAAGTACAGCTGAATTAGGGCAGATAAAGAAAAGGGATAGATATATACTGACAGGTGAGAGAATTAAGTACAGACAGTCAGCACTAGCATAAGTCACATACAATGCAGAGATAGATATATATATATATATACACACACACACACACACATATATATACACACATATACATATATATACACACACACACATATATATATATATATATATATATATATAAGCATGATATACAATATACTGCACTATGTCACTGCATTCAACTTACCCAGATTCAGTGTCTGGGAAGGCTACAGCGCTGTGTACACTGACCTGATGGTGAGGTACGCAGGGGGACTGGACTCACTGCCATCTTCGGAGATTTCTGCTGCACCACAAGAAAATGGCCGCTGGAGACCTCAGAAGAAGCGTGGCCCGCAGAGGAAGCAGCTCAGCGACGCCAGACTATACATACTGAAAGCCGCGCTGAGCTGAGGGGAGGAGCCGCTGTAGCAGGGAAAGCTTCCTCCCCTGGATGGCTATTAACTCCCCGGGACGCCGGCTCCCAGCGCCGACCAGTAAGTCCCTGGTGGTCTAGTGGACACACGGAGTATGGGGGGGGCCCGCCGCCACTGCCGGCACCTCCGGTCTGTCCCCAGAGACCGGAGGCACAGGACTGCATATTAAATGCGCGGATCACCACAAGCAGTGATCCGCGACCTTACCTGCTCCCCGTGGATCCAGCAGCAGTCCTGGGCGCCCGCAGAGTCCGGCTAGTACAGACTCTGGGGTCCCGCTGAGATCCCCAGATCTGTACTGGCGTCTCAGCGCCGGTGGGGTGACGGAGCGGCAGCTTAGATGTCCTATGGACAGTCCGACGCTGCCGCTCTGAAGAATCCAAAGTAAAAATTTAAAAGAAAACTCTGTTCTTTAGAAAAAAAATATAAAGCTTAGGGGCTGTTAATCAGCTCCCCACTGCACTAAACGGTGACCCGACTCCGGCCGGGCACCAACTTAAACTGAGGTGCCTCTGGCTTGGGGGTGGGGTTATAGGGAGAGTGGACCCAAGTGCATCCTGGGAGCTAAAAGCTTTAACTGCGTGGTGCCCGGATTTGGTTCCCAACCTATACCCCAAGGTCAACCCTGTGGACCCCCTATGGACCCTGAAGTAGAAATAACAATACAGAACGAGCAAATAAATAAACCCACTTTATGGCGGTGGGGGAGGTGAGTGAGCGGGAGTGCCAATCAAAAGATGCAGTCCCTTGATTATGACATGAGATTAGTCTTCCAGATAATCCTCTTCCTATCTGGTTGTCAGACAGGGCTGTCACAGAAACGGAGGACTGTCTTAAAAAATGGCTGCACCCCCCAGGAATCTGGCTAGAGGGAAGGGTTACCTAGGACAGTATTTTTCTCAGTGGCAATGCAGCTTTAAGATAAACTATGTTAACTTGCAATTGCTGTCTGTAACGAGCTCCAGGGACTCATAGCCAAGTGGCACAGGCCCAAATATCTTCCTGTACCAATAGCACAAGGCCAAATGGGTGAAAGTAATAACCGCTCATGAAAAGTTTCATTAAAACTTAAAAAAAAAAGAAATAAATAAATAAAAATAAACTTTCCTCCTCTGGATGATTTTCCTACAAAGATAATTTCAGGTGAAAACACCCAATTAGAATCGTCTCCTTAGAGACAATAGTAAAATGTAACCTTATTTGCAAATAGGGTTCATTTTACTCTACTGTAAGCCAAGCATATGGAGTACAGTATAACTACAGTATGTAATAACAGACAATAACTAGACAAGAGGCGCCCAAGGGGAAACATATGTGAATTCTACTCTCAGGGCAATTATGAGAAGAAACATTACCAGGTTTATTCTTTGTTTTACGAATAAGGACTAAACGTTTGACCCTCAATGAAAAGTATGTATAGCTGTATCCGGGCCCTGAAATGGGACACATGGTGAGTGTGTGGCTCACCTCCTTGGATGCCTTTCACAGTTGCAGTCTTGCCAGCATTATCCAGACCCACCATAACCAGAGTCACTTTTCTACAAGGAAGCAAAATTAAATAATTTAAAAAACTATTTTACCTGGGGGGAAAAAAATAGTGTAAAAGATATATTTGCAGATGCATGCTCACAAATGACTATTCTATAACCCTAACAATCCAAGTTTCAAGGATATCCATTCTTGTGCATAGAAGATTATATAATCAAACTAACTGATGTACTAATTAAGTTGTCTGTGCTTGAGCATGGATATCCTTAAAACCTGGACTGTTAGGGTGCCCTGAAAACAGAGTTTTGAAAACTAGGTAGAACTATGCTGTAAATGCTAACCACAAATCTGTTGCTGCAATGCATTGCCGATTTTACTATTAGTGGTTATCATAACAGTTTTCGAAATATTATATTTTTTTTATAAACAAAAATGATTGTAATTGTGAGAATGCATAAGATTCCTAAACCCAGTACATCATAAAATAAGTCAGGCCTCATGAATATTAATGATGTCAGCGTTTCCTAAAAACCCCATGGACCTCTTCACTTTTGGTGATGGTTCCATTTACGTTAACTCATAATAAACATACATATTAGGAACTGCTTTACGGAAACAATACACAGACAGGAGTGTTATCACTTTTTATAAGTTTTAAAGGAATATTTTATATTAACTTATTGTATAAGTATATAAGCTGATATTTTTTACCATGAAACTAACTGTTTTTGTATTAACAATTCAAGATAGTTAACAAATTAAATCTTGCTATGTATATTGAAAGCTGTACAGTCAGGTACATAAATTTTGGGACATTGACAGAATTTTCATATTTTGGCCTCTATTCACCACCACAATGGCTTTGAAATGAAACAAACAAGATGTGCTTTAACTGCAGACTTTCAGATTTAATTTGAGGGTAATTACATCTAAATCAGGTGAACGGTGTAGGAATTACAACGGTTTCTATATGTTCCTCCCACTTTTTAAGGGCCCAAAAGTAATGGGACAAACTAAGCAATCCTAAATCTAACTTTCACTTTTTAATACTTTGTTGCAAATCCTTTGCAGGCAATTACAGCCTGAAGACTGGAACGCATAGACATCACCAGACGCTGGGTTTCATCCCTGGTGATGCTCTGCCAGGCCTCTACTGCAAATGTCTTCAGTTCCTGCTTGTTCTTGGGGCATTTTCCCTTCAGTTTTGTCTTCATCAAGTGAAATGCATGCTCAATCGGATTCAGGTCAGGGGATTGACTTGGCCATTGCATAACATTCCACTTTTTAGCCTTAAAAAACTCTTTGGTTGCTTTTGCAGTATGCTTCGGGTCATTGTCCATCTGCACTGTGAAGCGTCGTCCAATGAGTTATGACGCATTTGACTGAATATGAGCATATAATATTGCCCGAAACACTTCAGAATTCATTCTACTGCTTTTGTCAGCAGTCACATCATCAATAAATACAAGGGAACCAGTTCCATTGGCAGCCATAGATGCCCACGCCATGACACTACCACCACCATGCTTCACTGATGAGGTGGGATGTTTTGGATCATGAGCAGTTCCTTTCCTTCTCCATACTCTTCTCTTCCCATCACTCTGGTACATGATCTTTGGGCCTGATTCAGAGCCGGACGCAATTAGCGCTCGCTCGTCCTGAAAATAGGGGTGGCTATTCAAATGAACCGTTCGCTCTTTGCGGTCTGTTCACGCCTCTAGGTCTGAACGAGCGTACAAAACTTGCGGTCATTTTTTGGGAAACTACACCCCCTGGCCGCTCGCATCCTACGTCATGTCCGCTATTTATTAGATTAATCGAGTACATCGAACAGGGTATGAACTGCTCGCTATTCTTGGGGTTGGTTTTTGCTACCACAATTTTGCGAGCAGTTCTGGCTTAAAAAAAAACCCAGTGACGTTGTCAATGACGCTGCTGTTTTAAATATGCACACCCATAAAACGCCCGTTTTGACCTTTAAGCACGCCTGGGATCGGATCTCCACTCCCCATTTTCAAGCACCTTCCCCTGTTACCACCCACATACGCCTCATCCTGTCACTCAAATTAGCAGGCATTCGCTATTTTGCGAGCACATGAATTTCGGCCGTATGACTGGTTCGCGCATGCGTATAACCCTCCGTACGCATGCGCAGTTGGGCAAACATCGCTCGGAGCGAACGAGCTGCCGCTTACGAGTGGCTCTGAATCAGGCCCTTTGTCTCATCTGTCCATAGGATGTTGTTCCAGAACTGTAATTGCTTTTTTAGATGTTGTTTGGCAAACTCTAATCTGGTCTTCCTGTTTTTGAGGCTCACCAATGGTTTACATCTTGTGGTGAACCCTCTATATTCATTCTTGTGAAGTCTTCTCTTGATTGTTGACTTTGACACATGTACACCTACCTCCTTGAGAGTGTTCTTGATTTGGCCAACTGTTGTGAAGGGATTTTTCTTCACCAGGGATATAATTCTTCTGTCATACACCACAGTTGTTTTCCACGGTCTTCCGGGTCTTTTGGTGTTGCGGAGCTCTCCGGTGCGTTCTTTCTTTTTAAGAACGTTCCAAACAGTTGATTTGGCCACACCTAATGTTTTTGCTATCTCTCTGATGGGTTTGTTTTGATTTTTCAGCCTAATGATGGCTTGCTTCACTGATAGTGACAGCTCTTTGGATCTCATATTGAGAGTCGACAGCAACTGATTCCAAATGCAAATGTCACACCTAGAATCAACTCCAGACCTTTTACCTGCTTAATTGATAATGAAATAACAAGGGAATAGCCCACACCTGTCCATGAAATAGCGTTTGAGTTGATAGTCCCATTACTTTTGGCCCCTTAAAAAGTGGGAGGCACATATAGAAATCGTTGCAATTCCTACACCATTCACCTGATTTGGATGTAATTACCCTTAAATGAAATCTGAAAATCTGCAGTTAAAGCACATCTTGTTTGTTTCATTTCGAAGCCATTGTGGTTGTGAATAGAGGCCAAAATATGAAAATTCTGTCACTGTCCCAATATTTATGCACCTGACTGTATGTTTGGATGGAACTATAACTACAAAACAAACATTTTAGATGTTTTGGTGTGTAGAAATGTATTGCATTTTAAGGTTTTATTTGTTGGAGTTGTCAGAGAAAAGTTGCTCAATACATGCTGCCAAATTTCTGCAAAGTCCTCTCAAATCACTGACTTGCAGTGAGCAAAGCAATACATTTGCTACTGTGAATAAGACGACTGTATATTAGCAATTTGCCACATTAGGATATTTTTTTTAAGTTTTATTTCAACTTTTAATTTACCTTAGGCGAATACCAATTACTTGACTAATTATTCCTCTTTTACACTATGCCCTGGACCATTGGCACTTTTCGAGTTCTCCCAATGCAGTAACCTCAGGTATCCCAGCTCAGGTACATGTGCTGACATCCGTAATAACTACTACACTGAATCATACAGATTACCCAAGCTTTAGATTATCCTCTGATCAGGAGGCTGGGAACACACACCAGGATCATTTGTTGTGTCTTTCACACAGTCACACCAGTTATGCACTCAGCAGAATACGCTAATTAAATGTCCAAAAACAAAGCTACATACATGTGTTACTTGTATTACCAATGAGGAACATACTTGATTTTAACTACAGTCAAACACAGAATAGTATGGCAATGTTAAGACTACAATTAGCTGTTAAATTACACACTGTCCAATCCTCTCTTATTAAGACATATAAATGCATTTATTTTTTAAATACAGAACACCAGCAACCAACCTAGATAGAAGATAACCTATCATGGAAACCATTTTATGATATCATGTGACCACCCTACATCCTTCTGATCAGCAACTTTACACCAAGCTTGTGTTACTAAATTCAGCACCTACAATGGCATATAATTCAAGCCAAGAGAAAACAAGAAGGCAACAACAACTAGACACAGCCAGAGATTTAAGATCACTGATGTGTAGGTAATAGGGGCCCAGACTTTATCAACAAGTGATATTCTTGTCATCACTCGTTACTTATCTTAAATGGTGCGCCAACCAATCAGCTCCTGTCATTTTTTCAAACACATGACAGTTAGGAGCTGATTGGCTGGAGCACCATTTAATATTATTAACGAGTGACAACAGAATATCAATCATTCATAAATCTGGCCCAGGATGCTATAAACCATGCCAACCTATCAGGCGTGTGTTTTGACTTTCCTAAATGTCTCCCTATGAAGACCAGTATAGCGCTATAAGGGAAGTCCCTCTGATCAGGGAAGGTCTCCCCTAGTTCACATAGTTTTAACATCTGTGTTTTTATTATGGTGGTTTGACTCTCTATTATTAGACTGTAAAACAACATCTCTCACACATATAGAGGGGAATTCAATTTAATACAATGTGCTGCATGGTCATTGCTGCACACCTCTATGGGGTGCAAGGCAAAACTTGTGATGTAGATGGACGCGTTTTGTCGTTCTGGAATGGCAAATCATGTTGAATTGAATTCCCCCCCCCCAATAAACGCTCTTGCCCTTTCTGATCTGAAACTGTGAGGACTAATTTACATACATAGCTATACACATCAAATAATTCTGTCTAAATACTAATGATCTACTTAGATGAACATTTCACACATTTACAAATTGCCCATTAATCTTTAACTCACCTTACCGGTTGGCGCAACCGTTTGAAACAATTACGACAGCAATTCGCCATGAGGCTAAACATATGAGATCCAAAATATAGTACTTAAATTAAAAAATAAAAAACAAAACACTGGTATAGATGTCTTAGGAGGGCTTCAACATCATGGCTGCTGTATATCGGCTTCCACTTTCCTCCAATACTCAAATCAAGATTTTCAGACCTGACAAATTAAAGAGAAGCAATTTAGCAATCTAGACTGCCCAGGACACAAAATGGCATTTAAATACATACATGATAATATCTATAAGACTGCAATCCAGCATTCTGTCAAATAATTAGCCTTTAAATACTGCGTACAGAGCACAATACTTAAGGGCAGGTTTAGAATTGTGTGCAAGTTATACACTGCGTGCACGCATATAAAGCTGGCTAATCACCTGAATGCACACCACTCCCATCCATACACTTGCTCAAATAACAGTCATCATTAGCAAAACGCACTGGCACCGGTCCTGAAATCAGATGGATCTCTGCATAAGCTTAACTCAGAACAGCCCGCAATTCTGACTACATACCCTCACTAAATTCAGCCTATGTACAAACGCCCGTTACCACCCAATTATGCCCATTCAGCAATAAGTGTCACCAGTAGAGGCGTGCTCTCCCCTATGGAGCATATGCAGAGGTAACAACTGCAAGATCCATCCGCCAAACAGACTTGTGTGCAATTCTGATGTGTCTCTTTACTGTATAACTATATAGTGTACCCAATGCACCTATGAATCAAGCTGACCTGGACAGCGTTGATGATGCTTGGGACTTTTATGTAAGGAGCAGAGACTGCACTACCCCAGTCTCAGGTCCGCACCTTCTTCCTCACCCTCTCTTCATAGCTATGATGTCTTATATGTAGGATTTGTCATATCCGCTGTCCAATGTGGCAGAATTTTGTGGTACCTGAAAATAAAAGATGATGAGGATGAGTTGGAGGGCTTACATATATAAAGTTAGGCTGTATGTATAAATTGGCGATAATGGCAACATTACAGTCTGTCATATGCCTCACACCTCTCGATATGAGGCATATTTATTCACCATTTGTTCCACTCATTCTGATGTGTACTACCTTGATGTGAATGAATACACATCTAAAAACACAAGGGGTTTCAAAAACACAGGGAGAGATGTATCAAATCTTCTATAGAGGAGAGGTAGAGAAGTTACTCATAGAACTAATCAGCTGCTAGCTGTCATTTTATAGAATGGATTTGATAAACAATAGCTAGAGCTGATGGGTTGCTATAGGCAACTTCTCCACCTGTCCTCTTTAGGTTTGATACATCTGTTCCAAAGTTACTCGACATCCAGCAACGATCGCCAAACATTGGGCATGATTCAGCTTGGATCGCAGTTGCTAATAGGCAAGCAAGTGGACTATTGTTTCATTCTGCGAATGCATCGCAGTGCCCATGCGCGAGACAGTCACGGCGATAGCAGTGACTATGCAGACCGATCGCAGAGTGATTAAAAACAGGAAGTGCCATTTGTGGATGCTGACTTATGGGGGGTTGGCGAAGCGCAGTGTTGCCAGTGCGATTGAACACCGTTGCAGGGGCGTGCATTAATTATCCACTGCGATGCCATACGCAGCCTGAGGCCTCATAGCGTGCGCTGAAGTTAGCAATTCCTAAGTAAGGTCAGAGCTTGTGCAAGTGTGCACGAGGCTGCGATGGTACTCGATGTTACCGATGGTTTCACAGTCCTGCTAAACATTACGGATGTCTGGAAGGTAAAGTGGGCGTCCTTATGTAGTGCTGCGGCGGCATAGCGATCGGAATGAATTAGCATACTATCGCAGTGGAACTGCATGCGTTATCGCAGTAGTGATCCTTGCTGAATCAGGCCCATAATTCTCAAACAATTACATCTGACTTCAGCTGCTCTATTTACATCCGTCTGTCATACAGGTCCCCCGGTATGTAGCCCTTAGCAACAAATAGGTTTCATTTCCATTTAAAACTAAATAAATCCAACTATATGAATATACATGATGTTACTATATACCTCAGATAGGAATGAGCCATGAGCTCCCATATGAGATGCGCATTACACAGCCTCAACAAGAGGACAGGGGAAGGAATGGGGACGTGTGACAGGACACTGCTCAGGTATAATACTGTCATGCAAACAGCATCCATTAGCTCAGTCTTCTATTAATGGAAATATCCATAGAGGACCCATATGTAGAGAGTGCATCAGATGCTTCATAATATCCCAGTGCTGAGCCTGACATCACTCACACACACTGTGCCCGTTGCAGGATCAGACCTACCTTCTAGCCACCCTCCGGCGTGTATGACACGCACTGTGCGGGGTCAGTGAGGGACTGACAGGCCGGCGGCCGCTGCACTGTGCGGGTAAGGGCGGCCGTGGCTGTACTGTACGGTGTATACCGGAAGCCGCGCACTCTATGGTAACCCAGCAACACTTTCCTGCGGCCCGCAGACACGCCCACTTACCCTTACAGCAAATCGCTAGTCTGAACAGAATCCACTAATGGCAAGGCGGCTCTCATACGCTCTCCCATGGACAGATGAAAGAAGAGCTGGGCAGTGGGCAGTGGGCACGCAGGAGTTATGCCCAGCAGGGCAACTGTGCTGCATACTGTGTGAACTGCTGCCCAGTATAGTAATGTACAGTACATGTAGATGCCATTAGTACAGTCAGTCAGTGGCAGTGACTCACTACAATTTTGCAGTGAAATGGATGTAAAGTTGATTTACAGGGACAGCACCAGGTTTTAAAGATTAGTACATGGAGAGGTCATTGGTATTCAGACCGCTTCACAGTACATTACACAACATCCCATGAGGATGGGGATTGTAGTCCTCACACTGCTACTTAGGCTGTACCACATAGGTACTGGCAGTGAGCTGCCGAGCATTACCACAATGCCCAGCTGCGCACATATTAGACAGTTGCGGCACTCACCGACAGAAAGTTTTCCTGGGTACCTCTACGGAGGGCGGTGAGGCAGAGCTCGCCCTGTTTTGCCCACCGTACTGAATTGAACACCCCCTGCAATGGGTATGCAGTCGGGAAGCCGGCGGACCTAATCCCGACAGCCGGCTTCCCGACTGTCATATCCTGGCAAGGGTCTAAAGACAGGCGCCGATATGCTGACGCTTGTCATTAGACATATGTCGGGAGCCCCAAACGAAGGGACGCAGAGCGCGGATAGCCGCAGGGGGGAGGGTTAGGTTATGGTTCCCGGGAGGAGACTTAGGGTTAGGCACTCCCCCGGGAGTTTAGGCTAGGGGAAGGAGGGTTAGCGTTAGGCACCCCCGGGGGGGGGGGGACTTAGGGTTAGGCACCCACCCTGGGGGCCTCAGGGTTAGGTGGCAGGGAAGGGGGGGTTAGGCACCCCTAAGGGAGGGTTAGGGGATAGAAATAGGTTAGTATATACTTACCTTGGGACGATCAGGATTTCCTCCTCTGCCGGGATGCCGCTATCGGGATTCCAACCGCCGGGCATGGTTCTGGTGGTAAATCATACTGATTCCAAGCCATGTGTTGAGGTGCACTTACTCTCCACCAAATAGTCTCTGGAAATTATTTTAACATGGTTTTAACTATCTTTTTTTAACATAGAGCACTCCAGTGTAGAGATGGCCTTTTGTCTTCCATTGATGGTGTTATCGGAGGTCTACACTGATGGCATGAAACCATAGGTGGTTTACACAGATGGCATGAAAACTCCATCAACAGCCATCTGTGGAGGAGAGGACTTCACGTCGAGGGGTGGATCTCCACAATCAATGGCACAACCATTGCCCATCATTAGCAACCCATCGATGGTTAATGGCCTTCCCCACTCCAGTGCTTTGCCATTAGGAGGATGTATTCCATATGATAGGATGACAATATGTCCATCACTAGCTTTTTTGGGACTACATTTCCCAGCTTTCTTGTGTGATAATGAAATAGAATCACCACGAGACTGTGACTGATTTAGAGGTGGACACAATGTGGATGTCGAAGGCAGTGGACCGATTTTATGCCACTGCTCATGCTCCACAGACAAACTGCTCATGCACGGAGATTGATTAGCGATGTTGGAAGCAGTGAAGATTTATTTGCAAAGTTAGTGACAGGTAGTGATCATTTGGGGGGAATAACGGGGTGTGGCTAGAAAAGCGCGTCACCCACGGTTTCTGGGCATGTCCTAGTCAGACACTGCAAATTCGTTCGCAGTTGGACTGACCTCGGCGCCTTAGTTGAGATGGACACTCTGAGACACCCTAGGGTTGCTCAGAAGTTTGATGGTGTGACCGATTTTCCCAATGTTCCATCTCTTGTGTGTAAGCAGCGTATGTGACATGCCGGCAGTGGGTGTCTCTGTACACAAAACATCGGCTGAGTCATTAGCATATTTTTGCAAGTCCGCTGTGTTCAAAATCTCAGTTGCGATTGCACCTGCATCGATCTCTGAATCAGGCCCTGTGTCATGTGATCCTATGTGATGTGTTACCTGACGGGTCTTAATATGAAACATGCATGCTCCATTGCTTCACTGACTATGCATTCCTGCAGAGTAAATGCTTTAGGGCCTGATTGAGAGATGTATGCAATTCTGATATTTACACCATTGTTAGCCATTGGGCACATGCAGTGTTTGGTTTGCGATTACACAGGCACAGAGTATTCACTCTCAAAGTGAGTGACAAGTAGTCAGCGTTTGGGGGAGGTAACGGGGGTGGTTAGAATAACGACGGCGCATCGTACCATTTAAACGCCGTTTTCTGGGTGTGCATAAATCAGCCACTGCGTTAATGCTTGCAGCAGATGAGCCCTCTCCATGTCTGGAGACTTTCTCGGGGCTGGGGGCCGCATGATCTGCATTTGATTATTCCGGTATTTCTGGTTTTGTGCGAGAGCGGCGGACGTGAGATACTTTCAGTGGGCGTCTCTAAGCACTGGACGGCAAGTGAGTCATTAGCATAGTTTCGTGATTCGATCCGTGAGAGATCGCAGCTGTGCTGACATTTGCGAACAGATCTGAATTAGGCCCCGAGTATCACGAGTCATACAGCCAGACCGTGAATGTGGAAAGGCTGGAGGGGTGGCTGACCCTTTTAATACCTTAAGTTTTGGCATTGATAAATACTTTTGGGATACACATTCCTGCCAGCATAACAAAATTCTATAGAAAACTCCCACCTTTGTATGACTGGCATTCAGGACAAACACACGAGCAACAGAAGGGGTCTGATCACAAGCCATGGGCCATTTCCACAATTTCTGTAACACTGGACTGTCTCCTCTATCCCATCCGCTTTCCCTGGGTATCCGGTTGATAGATCTACAGTAAAAAGGTCGACATAGTATAGGTAGACAGGTCCCCACACATGGTGCAATCTACAGACAAAAGGTCGACATGAACAGCCGGTCGACACAAAAAAAAGGCAGCCCTGATTTTTTTGTATATTTTTTTGGGATTGGGCACTAGAATGGACAGTTAGGGTCAGGCACCTACCCCGACGTTTCGGGTTAGGCACCTGGAGGGATGGTTAGGGTTAGGCACCAAGGGGAGGGTTATGCTGGCTATGCACGGTGCGATAGGCACCGTGCGACGGGGGATCCGACGTATCAGGTGGTCCCCACACATGGTGCAATCGGGTGGCCGACCACCCGATATGCCGGCTCCCCCCTCCTCCTCCCGCATAATGCTGCATGGGATCGCACATCGCATCCCCTGATCAACTGAACCTGCAGTAAGATCAGGGGGTGCGATGTACGCAGGGCCGGCCCTAGCCCAAATTTTTTGGTAAGCAAGTATTTTTTGGCGCCCTCCTATGCAGTGCCCCTTTTACAGTGCCCCCGGTAGTGGTCCCCCCTATGCAGTGCCCCTTGTGCCCCCATTAGTAAGCCCCTTATTTAGTGCCCCCAGTAGTAATCCCCCCATGCAGTGCCCCCAGTAGTGGTACCCCCTATGCAGTGCCCCCAGTAGTGGTCCCCCCTGTGCAGTGCCCCCAGTAGTAGTCCTCCCATGCAGTGCCCCCAATAGTGGTACCCTTTATGCAGTGCCCTTTATGCAGTGCCCAGTAGTAGTTCCCCCAGAAGTAATCCCCCCTTGTAGTAGCCTCCCTTGTAGTGTCCCCAGTAGTAATCCCCCCTTGTAGTGTCCCCAGTAGTAATCCCCCCCCCGTAGTAGAGACGTAATAAAAATAACAATACCCCACTTACCTGAAACCCCACTCCTGGTCCCGCTGCCGCTATCAGCTCCTCCGTCCGTCCTTCCGGGCCGCTTTGCATCATGGGAGAGACGTCATGACGTCTCTCTCATTACCCACTGCGGGAGCCGGAAGATGCCCGGCTCTGGCAGTAGGAGCAGCAGCCGATGAGAGTCTGTCTGACTCTCATCAGCTGCTAAAGCAAGCACACAGCTGCCGGCGCCGGCGGCTGTGTGTTTGTGCTGTGTAGTGCTGACCGAACTCCGTCCGGTCAGCGCTACACACGCGGTGCAGCTGTGTCACAGAGACACAGTCTGCCCGCGGCCCGCATGGTACGCAGCTGAAGCGCCCTCCACTATGTGGCGCCCTACGCAGCTGCGTACCATGCGTAATGGGAGAACCGGCCCTGGATGTACGACCCCATGGGTGCGCGCTTGGTCCAACATCAGGCCCATACACGGTGCGATATAGCAGCCAAATTGTACCAATCAGTCGGATCGGCTGCTTTATCGCACCGTGTATGGGGACCTTTAGCGTTAGGATGAAGATTAGAGCTAGAAAAAAAAAAATTCAGGTGTTGACTATTTTTGTGTCGACCATTTTTGTGCCGTCCTTTTGTTCATGTCGACCATTTGTATTTGTCGACCTTCTTACATGTTAACCTTTAGAGTGTGTCGACCTTTTGTCTGTCTAACATCTGGTGTCTACCTCGACATAGTCAACCTTTTTACTGTAGATTTATTAATCCACAACCCTTTCCCTGAATACACTCTTTGAAGGCCAATGGCTCCCGTAAAACGGCTGCTCTGCTTTATACATATCTCCCAATCTTCCATTCCAGTTGGGACAAAGCTGCCTCAATCGGGACAGACCTCTCAAAGCTGTTTGTTACAGTCATTTTTAAATGACCAGTAGTATACATAATTCATTGATAGAAAGGGGACTTGTACTGTGGGGCAATGTATCACTATAGTGATGTTGGTAGCAGGATTGGCACAGCAAAAGTCCAGTTGGATATGGGGCAAATGTGTTTTATTTTGGGCAGGATGGGCCTGATCCTGAGTCACACGCAATCCGCACGCAGTGTCGAAGTTCACGTAGTTATGTGATTTTTTTTTTGTTGCAAAAATGCATGTGAGATAATTCCTGAAAACCCAAAATAAAACAGAAAAGAAATATACCTACTATCAGTTTTACCCCTATAGTGCATGGTTCCAGCTGCGTGCCAATATTAATGCTACAGGGGGATTTTGTTCATATTTTGATCAAAACATTTAAGCTTACAGCCCGTCTTCAAGAGACCCCAATCTCTGCAAGTCCCTTACTCTAGCACAGTGTTGGCTAACCTTGACACTCCAGCTGTTGTGGAACTATATATCCCAGCATGCCCTGCCACAGTTTTAGCATGCCCTAATAGCAAAACTGTAGCAGTGCATGCTGGGTTATGTAGTTCCATAACAGCTGGAGTGTCAAGGTTAGCCAACACTGCTCTAGCAAATAGTGATAGTGCTGACAACAAATGTCTTTCTGTTCTAAAAAAAAAAGAATATATATTACTGTTTGGTTAGCATTACTTTGCCGCCCTGATATCTGTCTGAATCATTACCTCCTCGTATATCCTGGTGTCTATATAACTGTACAATATTACCTAGATAAATACAGCATATATGAATGAAGACACATACTATACAAAGCAACAATGGAATTGAGAAGGGGTGGTGCATAGCCACGCCCCAAAGTTGTCATGGCCACACCCCTCCAGCGACAGCACAGGATCTATGTATTGCCTATGAGACATTGCCACACACCACACAAACTTGGCCATGCCCCCCAAATTACCAGGGCCCAATATTTTTCTTGTCGCCCCTGCACAGCAATTAATTTTTCTTAATGTCATCTTTTAAGTACAGTACACTTTATGATACACACATGGATTCACAGTACTATACATACTGTAGATAAATATACAGTGCTTAAATCTTTTGCAAAAACTTTGGTAAATACATCCATAAATTATTATTTACATACAGTACGGAGAGACGGATAGAGACATGGCCAAACACACACACACATAAAGTACATACACACAATTTGTTTTTACAGTTTCTATACATTTGAATGGTACTTGTAGACTACTGTAACAATGCATTCTGTATCATTCCCCACTTCACACTATTACCTCAAGTCACAAATGTACGAGTTCCTGGTGAACAACAGCAGGAGATATGCAGTGCAACAATTAGTTGTTAACAACACTGTTACTATACCAATATTTTGTATTACAGGGCAGTGCCACTGACAGCTCTATTACATGATTGTGAAATGATTACTGATCTGGTCTATGAACTGCAATGTTCTGGCTTACATACCTGTAATGTTTCCAGGCAAAGCTGCAAACATTTTTAATAGCCAGGAAATAGGGGAGAGAGCATACTACTACCCAATCCTGGCACCCACAGAATCAGAGGTACCCTTCTCAGATGCGATCACCAGGGGAACACCCCTGCATTGCAAAAATAATTATACATTCCAGCAGTGGCGTAACTGGGGCAGGGGGAGTTGGGCACGTGCCCTGGGCACCGTGGGACCGGCTTAGCAGGGGGCGTGTGTGTGTGCCGCCGGCCACGGTACCGGCCCGTCCTAGTTATCCAGTGTACTGCCGACCACAGTGAGTGCGGTCAGGGCTGCACATTTACACAGGACCTAGCGCCGGTCCTGTGTTGCACAGCTGAGCCCCTTCCCTCCCCCTGAGCGCTTGCCCAATAGTGCCAGGAGGAGGGTGGGAGGCGGGCGGGCTCAGGCTGTGCTAACACACACATCACCGCCACGCGGCGGCGATGTGTGTGTTAAGCAGCAGCCAATGAGAGTCAGACAACTCTCATTGGCAGCTGCTGCTGCACACACATCTCCGCCAGCGCTGGCGGAGATGTGTGTGTTTAACAGCAGCCAATGAGAGTCAGATAGACTCTCGTTGACTGCTGCAGCGCCCAATGCAAGAGCCGGCTCCCTTCCAGCTCCTGCAGTGGGTAATGGCGTCTCTCCCATAATGCAAAGCGCAGCGGCGGGAGCTGGAGCAGGAACGTGGATGCAGGTAATTTTATTTTAATTTAATTTTTTTGCTATGTATTTTGGGGGGGGGCAACTCTACTGGGGGCAGTAATCGGGGGGACTACTACTGGGGACAGTAATCGGGGGGACTACTACTGGAGGCACCACTGGGGGGAACCTCTACTGGGCGCACTAATTTGGGGGACTACTACTGGAGGCACCACTGGGGGATCTCTACTGGGGGCACTAATCAGGGGGACTACTACTGGGGCACTCCATCAGGGACCACTACTGGGGAGACTTCTACTGGGGGCACTATATAAAGGGCACTGCATAGGGGGGGACTACTACTGGGGGCACTACATAAAGGGCACTGCATGGGGGGGACTACTACTGGGGGCACTATATAAAGGGCACTGCATAGGGGGGAATACTACTGGGGCACTATATAAAGGGCACTGCATAGGGGGGAACTACTACTGGGGGCACTATATAAAGGGCCCTGCATAGGAGAGGACTACTACTGGGGGTACTATATAAACGGCACTGCATAGGGGGGGGGACTACTACTGGAGGCACTATATAAAGGGCACGGCATGGGGGGACTACTACTGGGGGCACTATATAAAGGGCACTGCATGGGGGGGACTACTACTGGGGGTACTATATAAAGGGCACTGCATAGGGGGGGACTACTACTGGAGGCACTATATAAAGGGCACTGCATAAGGGGGGACTACTACTGGGGGCACTACATAAGGGCACTGCATAGGGGTACTACTACTGGGGGCACTATATAAAGGGCACTGCGTGGTGGGGACTACTACTGGAGGCACTATATAAAGGGCATGGCATGGGGGGACTACTACTGGGGGCACTATATAAAGGGCACTGAATGGGGGGGACTACTACTGGGGGTACTATATAAAGGGCACTGCATAGGGGGGGACTACTACTGGAGGCACTATATAAAGGGCACTGCATAAGGGGGGACTACTACTGGGGGCACTACATAAGGGCACTGCATAGGGGGGACTACTACTGGGGGCACTATAAAGGGCACTGCATAGGGGGGGACTGCTACTGGGGGCACTATATAAAGGGCACTGCATAGGGGAGGGCTACTACTGGGGGCACTATATAAAGGGCACTGCATAGGGGGGACTACTACTGGGGGCACTATATAAAGGGCACTGCATAGGGGGGGACTACTACTGGGGGCACTATATAAAGGGCACTGCATGGGGGGGACTACTACTGGGGGCACTATATAAAGTGCACTGCATGGGGGGACTACTACTGGAGGCAGTATATAAAGGGCACTGCATAGGGGGGGATTACTACTGGGGGCACTATATAAAGGGCACTGCATGTGGGGGACTACTACTGGGGGCACTATATAAAGGGCACTGCATAGGGGGGACTACTACGGGGGGCACTATATAAAGGGCACTGCATAAAGGTGGACTACTACTGGAGGCACTATATAAAGGGCACTGCATAGGGGGAACTACTACTAGGGGCACTATATAAAGGGCACTGCATGGGGGGGACTACTACTGGGGTACTATATAAAGGGCCCTGCATAGGAGAGGACTACTACTGGGGGTACTATATAAACGGCACTGCATAGGGGGGGACTACTACTGGAGGCACTATATAAAGGGCACGGCATGGGGGGGACTACTACTGGGGGCACTATATAAAGGGCACTGCATGGGGGGACTACTGCTGGGGGTACTATATAAAGGGCACTGCATAGGGGGGACTACTACTGGAGGCACTATATAGGCACAGCATGGGGGGACTACTACTGGGGGCACTATATAAAGGGCACTGCATGGGGGGGACTACTACTGGAGGCACTATATAAAGGGCACTGCATAAGGGGGAACTACTACTGGGGGCACTACATAAGGGCACTGCATAGGGGGGGACTACTACTGGGGGCACTATAAAGGGCACTGCATAGGGGGGGACTGCTACTGGGGGCACTATATAAAGGGCACTGCATAGGGGAGGGCTACTACTGGTGGCACTATATAAAGGGCACTGCATAGGGGGGACTACTACTGGGGGCACTATATAAAGGGCACTGCATAGGGGGGGACTACTACTGGGGGCACTACATAAGGGCACTGCATAGGGGGGGACTACTACTGGGGGCACTATAAAGGGCACTGCATAGGGGAGGACTACTACTGGGGGCACTATATAAAGGGCACTGCATGGGGGGGACTACTACTGGAGGCAGTATATAAAGGGCACTGCATAGGGGGGGATTACTACTGGGGGCACTATATAAAGGGCACTGCATGTGGGGGACTACTACTGGGGGCACTATATAAAGGGCACTGCATAGGGGGGGACTACTACTGGGGGCACTACATAAGGGCACTGCATAGGGGGGGACTACTACTGGGGGCACTATAAAGGGCACTGCATAGGGGGGGACTACTACTGGGGGCACTATATAAAGGGCACTGCATGGGGGGGACTACTACTGGGGGCACTATATAAAGTGCACTGCATGGGGGGACTACTACTGGAGGCAGTATATAAAGGGCACTGCATAGGGGGGGGATTACTACTGGGGGCACTATATAAAGGGCACGGCATGGTGGGGACTACTACTGGGGGCACTATATAAATGGCACTGCATGGGGGGGACTACTACTGGGGTACTATATAAAGGGCACTGCATAAAGGTGGACTACTACTGGAGGCATTATATAAAGGGCACTGCATGGGGGGGACTACTACTGGGGTACTATATAAATGGCACTGCATGGGGGGGACTACTACTGGGGGTACTATATAAAGGGCACTGCATAGGGGGGACTACTACTGGAGGCACTATATAGGCACGGCATGGGGGGACTACTACTGGGGGCACTATATAAAGGGCACTGCATGGGGGGGACTACTACTGGGGGTACTATATAAAGGGCACTGCATAGGGGGGACTACTACTGGAGGCACTATATAAAGGGCACTGAATAAGGGGGAACTACTACTGGGGGCACTACATAAGGGCACTGCATAGGGGGGGACTACTACTGGGGGCACTATAAAGGGCACTGCATAGGGGGGGACTGCTACTGGGGGCACTATATAAAGGGCACTGCATAGGGGAGGGCTACTACTGGTGGCACTATATAAAGGGCACTGCATAGGGGGGACTACTTCTGAGGGCACTATATAAAGGGCATTGCATAGGGGGGGACTACTACTGGGGGCACTATATAAAGGGCACTGCATGGGGGGGACTACTACTGGGGGCACTATATAAAGTGCACTGCATGGGGGACTACTACTGGAGGCAGTATATAAAGTCACTGCATAGGGGGGGATTACTACTGGGGGCACTATATAAAGGGCACTGCATGTGGGGGACTACTACTGGGGGCACTATATAAAGGGCACTACATAGGGGGGACTACTACTGGGGGCACTATATAAAGTGCACTGCATGGGGGGACTACTACTGGAGGCAGTATATAAAGGGCACTGCATAGGGGGGATTACTACTGGGGGCACTATATAAAGGGCACTGCATGTGGGGGACTACTACTGGGGGCACTATATAAAGGGCACTGCATAGGGGGGACTACTACGGGGGGCACTATATAAAGGGCACTGCATAAAGGTGGACTACTACTGGAGGCACTATATAAAGGGCACTGCATAGGGGGAACTACTACTAGGGGCACTATATAAAGGGCACTGCATGGGGGGGACTACTACTGGGGTACTATATAAAGGGCCCTGCATAGGAGAGGACTACTACTGGGGGTACTATATAAACGGCACTGCATAGGGGGGGACTACTACTGGAGGCACTATATAAAGGGCACGGCATGGGGGGGACTACTACTGGGGGCACTATATAAAGGGCACTGCATGGGGGGGACTACTGCTGGGGGTACTATATAAAGGGCACTGCATAGGGGGGACTACTACTGGAGGCACTATATAGGCACAGCATGGGGGGACTACTACTGGGGGCACTATATAAAGGGCACTGCATGGGGGGGACTACTACTGGAGGCACTATATAAAGGGCACTGCATGGGGGGGACTACTACTGGGGGTACTATATAAAGGGCACTGCATAGGGGGGGACTACTACTGGAGGCACTATATAAAGGGCACTGCATAAGGGGGGACTACTACTGGGGGCACTACATAAGGGCACTGCATAGGGGTACTACTACTGGGGGCACTATATAAAGGGCACTGCGTGGTGGGGACTACTACTGGAGGCACTATATAAAGGGCATGGCATGGGGGGACTACTATTGGGGGCACTATATAAAGGGCACTGAATGGGGGGGACTACTACTGGGGGTACTATATAAAGGGCACTGCATAGGGGGGGACTACTACTGGAGGCACTATATAAAGGGCACTGCATAAGGGGGGACTACTACTGGGGGCACTACATAAGGGCACTGCATAGGGGGGACTACTACTGGGGGCACTATAAAGGGCACTGCATAGGGGGGGACTGCTACTGGGGGCACTATATAAAGGGCACTGCATAGGGGAGGGCTACTACTGGGGGCACTATATAAAGGGCACTGCATAGGGGGGACTACTACTGGGGGCACTATATAAAGGGCACTGCATAGGGGGGGACTACTACTGGGGGCACTATATAAAGGGCACTGCATGGGGGGGACTACTACTGGGGGCACTATATAAAGTGCACTGCATGGGGGGACTACTACTGGAGGCAGTATATAAAGGGCACTGCATAGGGGGGGATTACTACTGGGGGCACTATATAAAGGGCACTGCATGTGGGGGACTACTACTGGGGGCACTATATAAAGGGCACTGCATAGGGGGGACTACTACGGGGGGCACTATATAAAGGGCACTGCATAAAGGTGGACTACTACTGGAGGCACTATATAAAGGGCACTGCATAGGGGGAACTACTACTAGGGGCACTATATAAAGGGCACTGCATGGGGGGGACTACTACTGGGGTACTATATAAAGGGCCCTGCATAGGAGAGGACTACTACTGGGGGTACTATATAAACGGCACTGCATAGGGGGGGACTACTACTGGAGGCACTATATAAAGGGCACGGCATGGGGGGGACTACTACTGGGGGCACTATATAAAGGGCACTGCATGGGGGGACTACTGCTGGGGGTACTATATAAAGGGCACTGCATAGGGGGGACTACTACTGGAGGCACTATATAGGCACAGCATGGGGGGACTACTACTGGGGGCACTATATAAAGGGCACTGCATGGGGGGGACTACTACTGGAGGCACTATATAAAGGGCACTGCATAAGGGGGAACTACTACTGGGGGCACTACATAAGGGCACTGCATAGGGGGGGACTACTACTGGGGGCACTATAAAGGGCACTGCATAGGGGGGGACTGCTACTGGGGGCACTATATAAAGGGCACTGCATAGGGGAGGGCTACTACTGGTGGCACTATATAAAGGGCACTGCATAGGGGGGACTACTACTGGGGGCACTATATAAAGGGCACTGCATAGGGGGGGACTACTACTGGGGGCACTACATAAGGGCACTGCATAGGGGGGGACTACTACTGGGGGCACTATAAAGGGCACTGCATAGGGGAGGACTACTACTGGGGGCACTATATAAAGGGCACTGCATGGGGGGGACTACTACTGGAGGCAGTATATAAAGGGCACTGCATAGGGGGGGATTACTACTGGGGGCACTATATAAAGGGCACTGCATGTGGGGGACTACTACTGGGGGCACTATATAAAGGGCACTGCATAGGGGGGGACTACTACTGGGGGCACTACATAAGGGCACTGCATAGGGGGGGACTACTACTGGGGGCACTATAAAGGGCACTGCATAGGGGGGGACTACTACTGGGGGCACTATATAAAGGGCACTGCATGGGGGGGACTACTACTGGGGGCACTATATAAAGTGCACTGCATGGGGGGACTACTACTGGAGGCAGTATATAAAGGGCACTGCATAGGGGGGGGATTACTACTGGGGGCACTATATATAGGGCACTGCATGTGGGGGACTACTACTGGGGGCACTATATAAAGGGCACTGCATAGGGGGGACTACTACTGGGGGCACTATATAAAGGGCACTGCATAAAGGTGGACTACTACTGGAGGCATTATATAAAGGGCACTGCATGGGGGGGACTACTACTGGGGTACTATATAAAGGGCCCTGCATAGGAGAGGACTACTACTGGGGGTACTATATAAACGGCACTGCATAGGGGGGGACTACTACTGGAGGCACTATATAAAGGGCACGGCATGGTGGGGACTACTACTGGGGGCACTATATAAATGGCACTGCATGGGGGGGACTACTACTGGGGTACTATATAAAGGGCACTGCATAAAGGTGGACTACTACTGGAGGCATTATATAAAGGGCACTGCATGGGGGGGACTACTACTGGGGTACTATATAAATGGCACTGCATGGGGGGGACTACTACTGGGGGTACTATATAAAGGGCACTGCATAGGGGGGACTACTACTGGAGGCACTATATAGGCACGGCATGGGGGGACTACTACTGGGGGCACTATATAAAGGGCACTGCATGGGGGGGACTACTACTGGGGGTACTATATAAAGGGCACTGCATAGGGGGGACTACTACTGGAGGCACTATATAAAGGGCACTGAATAAGGGGGAACTACTACTGGGGGCACTACATAAGGGCACTGCATAGGGGGGGACTACTACTGGGGGCACTATAAAGGGCACTGCATAGGGGGGGACTGCTACTGGGGGCACTATATAAAGGGCACTGCATAGGGGAGGGCTACTACTGGTGGCACTATATAAAGGGCACTGCATAGGGGGGACTACTTCTGAGGGCACTATATAAAGGGCATTGCATAGGGGGGGACTACTACTGGGGGCACTATATAAAGGGCACTGCATGGGGGGGACTACTACTGGGGGCACTATATAAAGTGCACTGCATGGGGGACTACTACTGGAGGCAGTATATAAAGTCACTGCATAGGGGGGGATTACTACTGGGGGCACTATATAAAGGGCACTGCATGTGGGGGACTACTACTGGGGGCACTATATAAAGGGCACTACATAGGGGGGACTACTACTGGGGGCACTATATAAAGTGCACTGCATGGGGGGACTACTACTGGAGGCAGTATATAAAGGGCACTGCATAGGGGGGATTACTACTGGGGGCACTATATAAAGGGCACTGCATGTGGGGGACTACTACTGGGGGCACTATATAAAGGGCACTGCATAGGGGGGACTACTACGGGGGGCACTATATAAAGGGCACTGCATAAAGGTGGACTACTACTGGAGGCACTATATAAAGGGCACTGCATAGGGGGAACTACTACTAGGGGCACTATATAAAGGGCACTGCATGGGGGGGACTACTACTGGGGTACTATATAAAGGGCCCTGCATAGGAGAGGACTACTACTGGGGGTACTATATAAACGGCACTGCATAGGGGGGGACTACTACTGGAGGCACTATATAAAGGGCACGGCATGGGGGGGACTACTACTGGGGGCACTATATAAAGGGCACTGCATGGGGGGGACTACTGCTGGGGGTACTATATAAAGGGCACTGCATAGGGGGGACTACTACTGGAGGCACTATATAGGCACAGCATGGGGGGACTACTACTGGGGGCACTATATAAAGGGCACTGCATGGGGGGGACTACTACTGGAGGCACTATATAAAGGGCACTGCATGGGGGGGACTACTACTGGGGGTACTATATAAAGGGCACTGCATAGGGGGGGACTACTACTGGAGGCACTATATAAAGGGCACTGCATAAGGGGGGACTACTACTGGGGGCACTACATAAGGGCACTGCATAGGGGTACTACTACTGGGGGCACTATATAAAGGGCACTGCGTGGTGGGGACTACTACTGGAGGCACTATATAAAGGGCATGGCATGGGGGGACTACTATTGGGGGCACTATATAAAGGGCACTGAATGGGGGGGACTACTACTGGGGGTACTATATAAAGGGCACTGCATAGGGGGGGACTACTACTGGAGGCACTATATAAAGGGCACTGCATAAGGGGGGACTACTACTGGGGGCACTACATAAGGGCACTGCATAGGGGGGACTACTACTGGGGGCACTATAAAGGGCACTGCATAGGGGGGGACTGCTACTGGGGGCACTATATAAAGGGCACTGCATAGGGGAGGGCTACTACTGGGGGCACTATATAAAGGGCACTGCATAGGGGGGACTACTACTGGGGGCACTATATAAAGGGCACTGCATAGGGGGGGACTACTACTGGGGGCACTATATAAAGGGCACTGCATGGGGGGGACTACTACTGGGGGCACTATATAAAGTGCACTGCATGGGGGGACTACTACTGGAGGCAGTATATAAAGGGCACTGCATAGGGGGGGATTACTACTGGGGGCACTATATAAAGGGCACTGCATGTGGGGGACTACTACTGGGGGCACTATATAAAGGGCACTGCATAGGGGGGACTACTACGGGGGGCACTATATAAAGGGCACTGCATAAAGGTGGACTACTACTGGAGGCACTATATAAAGGGCACTGCATAGGGGGAACTACTACTAGGGGCACTATATAAAGGGCACTGCATGGGGGGGACTACTACTGGGGTACTATATAAAGGGCCCTGCATAGGAGAGGACTACTACTGGGGGTACTATATAAACGGCACTGCATAGGGGGGGACTACTACTGGAGGCACTATATAAAGGGCACGGCATGGGGGGGACTACTACTGGGGGCACTATATAAAGGGCACTGCATGGGGGGACTACTGCTGGGGGTACTATATAAAGGGCACTGCATAGGGGGGACTACTACTGGAGGCACTATATAGGCACAGCATGGGGGGACTACTACTGGGGGCACTATATAAAGGGCACTGCATGGGGGGGACTACTACTGGAGGCACTATATAAAGGGCACTGCATAAGGGGGAACTACTACTGGGGGCACTACATAAGGGCACTGCATAGGGGGGGACTACTACTGGGGGCACTATAAAGGGCACTGCATAGGGGGGGACTGCTACTGGGGGCACTATATAAAGGGCACTGCATAGGGGAGGGCTACTACTGGTGGCACTATATAAAGGGCACTGCATAGGGGGGACTACTACTGGGGGCACTATATAAAGGGCACTGCATAGGGGGGGACTACTACTGGGGGCACTACATAAGGGCACTGCATAGGGGGGGACTACTACTGGGGGCACTATAAAGGGCACTGCATAGGGGGGGACTACTACTGGGGGCACTATATAAAGGGCACTGCATGGGGGGGACTACTACTGGAGGCAGTATATAAAGGGCACTGCATAGGGGGGGATTACTACTGGGGGCACTATATAAAGGGCACTGCATGTGGGGGACTACTACTGGGGGCACTATATAAAGGGCACTGCATAGGGGGGGACTACTACTGGGGGCACTACATAAGGGCACTGCATAGGGGGGGACTACTACTGGGGGCACTATAAAGGGCACTGCATAGGGGGGGACTACTACTGGGGGCACTATATAAAGGGCACTGCATGGGGGGGACTACTACTGGGGGCACTATATAAAGTGCACTGCATGGGGGGACTACTACTGGAGGCAGTATATAAAGGGCACTGCATAGGGGGGGGATTACTACTGGGGGCACTATATATAGGGCACTGCATGTGGGGGACTACTACTGGGGGCACTATATAAAGGGCACTGCATAGGGGGGACTACTACTGGGGGCACTATATAAAGGGCACTGCATAAAGGTGGACTACTACTGGAGGCATTATATAAAGGGCACTGCATGGGGGGGACTACTACTGGGGTACTATATAAAGGGCCCTGCATAGGAGAGGACTACTACTGGGGGTACTATATAAACGGCACTGCATAGGGGGGGGACTACTACTGGAGGCACTATATAAAGGGCACGGCATGGTGGGGACTACTACTGGGGGCACTATATAAATGGCACTGCATGGGGGGGGACTACTACTGGGGTACTATATAAAGGGCACTGCATAAAGGTGGACTACTACTGGAGGCATTATATAAAGGGCACTGCATGGGGGGGACTACTACTGGGGTACTATATAAATGGCACTGCATGGGGGGGACTACTACTGGGGGTACTATATAAAGGGCACTGCATAGGGTGGGACTACTACTGGAGGCACTATATAGGCACGGGATGGGGGGACTACTACTGGGGGCACTATATAAAGGGCACTGCATGGGGGGGACTACTACTGGGGGTACTATATAAAGGGCACTGCATAGGGGGGACTACTACTGGAGGCACTATATAAAGGGCACTGAATAAGGGGGAACTACTACTGGGGGCACTACATAAGGGCACTGCATAGGGGGGGACTACTACTGGGGGCACTATAAAGGGCACTGCATAGGGGGGGACTGCTACTGGGGGTACTATATAAACGGCACTGCATAGGGGGGGACTACTACTGGAGGCACTATATAAAGGGCACGGCATGGGGGGGACTACTACTGGGGGCACTATATAAAGGGCACTGCATGGGGGGGACTACTGCTGGGGGTACTATATAAAGGGCACTGCATAGGGGGGACTACTACTGGAGGCACTATATAGGCACAGCATGGGGGGACTACTACTGGGGGCACTATATAAAGGGCACTGCATGGGGGGGACTACTACTGGAGGCACTATATAAAGGGCACTGCATAAGGGGGAACTACTACTGGGGGCACTACATAAGGGCACTGCATAGTGGGGGAACTACTACTGGGGGCACTATAAAGGGCACTGCATAGGGGGGGACTGCTACTGGGGGCACTATATAAAGGGCACTGCATGGGGGGGACTACTGCTGGGGGTACTATATAAAGGGCACTGCATAGGGGGGACTACTACTGGAGGCACTATATAGGCACAGCATGGGGGGACTACTACTGGGGGCACTATATAAAGGGCACTGCATGGGGGGGACTACTACTGGAGGCACTATATAAAGGGCACTGCATAAGGGGGAACTACTACTGGGGGCACTACATAAGGGCACTGCATAGTGGGGGAACTACTACTGGGGGCACTATAAAGGGCACTGCATAGGGGGGGACTGCTACTGGGGGCACTATATAAAGGGCACTGCATAGGGGAGGTCTACTACTGGTGGCACTATATAAAGGGCACTGCATAGGGGGGACTACTACTGGGGGCACTATATAAAGGGCACTGCATAGGGGGGGACTACTACTGGGGGCACTACATAAGGGCACTGCATAGGGGGGGACTACTACTGGGGGCACTATAAAGGGCACTGCATAGGGGGGGACTACTACTGGGGGCACTATATAAAGGGCACTGCATGGGGGGGACTACTACTGGGGGCACTATATAAAGTGCACTGCATGGGGGGACTACTACTGGAGGCAGTATATAAAGGGCACTGCATAGGGGGGGATTACTACTGGGGGCACTATATATAGGGCACTGCATGTGGGGGACTACTACTGGGGGCACTATATAAAGGGCACTGCATAGGGGGGACTACTACTGGGGGCACTATATAAAGGGCACTGCATAAAGGTGGACTACTACTGGAGGCACTATATAAAGGGCACTGCATGGGGGGGACTACTACAAGGGGCACTATATAAAGGGCACTGCATGGGGGGGACTACTACTGGGGGCACTATATTAAGGGCACTGCGTGGCGGGGACTACTACTGGGGGCACTATATAAAGTGCACTGCATGGGGGGACTACTACTGGAGGCAGTATATAAAGGGCGCTGCATAGGGGGGGATTACTACAAGAGGCACTATATAAAGGGCACTGCATGTGGGGGACTACTACTGGGGGCACTATATAAAGGGGGACTACTACTGGAGGCACTATATAAAAGGCACTGCATAGGGGGGGACTACTACTGGGGGCACTATATAAAGGGCACTTGATAAGGGGGGGACTATATAAAGGGCACTGCATGGAGGGGACCACCTCTGGGGACATTACATAAAGGGCACTGCATAGGGGGGACTACTACTGGGGGCACTATATAAAGGGCACTGCATGGGGGGGGGGACTTCTACTGGTGGCACTATATAAAGGGCACTGCATTGGGGGGACTACTACTGGGGGCACTATATAAAGGGCACTGCATGGGGGGGACTACTACTGGGGGCACTATATAAACTGCACTGCATGGGGGGGACTACTACTGGAGGCAGTATATAAAGGGCACTGCATAGGGGGGGATTACTACTGGGGGCACTATATAAAGGGCACTGCATGTCGGGGACTACTACTGGGGGCACTATATAAAGGGCACTGCATAGGGGGGACTACTACTGGGGGCACTATATAAAGGGCACTGCATAAAGGGGGACTACTACTGGAGGCACTATATAAAGGGCACTGCATAGGGGGGGGGACTATAAAAGGGCACTACATGGGGGGGACCACTTCTGGGACACTACATAAAGGGCACTGCATGGGGGGACTACTACTGGGGGCACTGCAGAAAGGGCACTGCATAGGGGGGGACTACTACAGGGGGCACTATATAAAGGGCACTGCATGGGGGGGACTACTACTGGGGGCACTATATAAAGGGCACTGCATGGGGGGACTACTACTGGGGGCACTATATAAAGGGCACTGCATGGGGGGACTACTACTGGAGGCAGTATATAAAGGGCACTGCATAGGGGGGATTACTACAAGGGGCACTATATAAAGGGCACTGCATAGGGGGGACTACTACTGGGGGCACTATATAAAGGGCACTGCATAGGGGGGGACTATATAAAGGGCACTGCATGGGGGGGACCACTTCTGGGGACATTACATAAAGGGCACTGCATAGGGGGAACTACTATTGGGGGCACTATGTAAAGGGCACTGCATGGGGGGGACTACTACTGGTGGCACTATATAAAGGGCACTGCATGGGGGGGACTACTACTGGGGGCACTATATAAAGGGCACTGCATGGGGGGGACTACTACTGGAGGCAGTATATAAAGGGCACTGCATAGGGGGGGATTACTACTGGGGGCACTATATAAAGGGCACTGCATGTGGGGGACTACTACTGGGGGCACTATATAAAGGGCACTGCATAGGGGGGACTAATACTGGGGGCACTATATAAAGGGCACTGCATAAAGGGGGACTACTACTGGAGGCACTATATAAAGGGCACTGCATAGGGGGGGGACTATATAAATGGCACTACATGGGGGGGACCACTTCTGGGACACTACATAAAGGGCACTGCATGGGGGGACTACTACTGTGGGCAATATATAAAGGGCACTGCATAGGGGGGGGATTACTACTGGGGGCACTATATAAAGGGCTCTGCATGGGGGGGACTACTACAGGGGGCACTATATAAAGGGCACTGCATGGGGGGACTACTACTGGAGGCACTATATAAAGGGCACTGCATGGGGGGGACTACTACCGGGGGCACTATATAAAGTGCACTGCATCGGGGGACTACTACTGGAGGCAGTATATAAAGGGCACTGCATAGGGGGGGATTACTACTGGGGGCACTATATAAAGGGCACTGCATGTGGGGGACTACTACTGGGGGCACTATATAAAGGGCACTGCATAGGGGGGGACTACTACTGGGGGCACTACATAAGGGCACTGCATAGGGGGGGACTACTACTGGGGGCACTATAAAAAGGCACTGCATAGGGGGGGACTACTACTGGGGGCACTATATAAAGGGCACTGCATGGGGGGGACTACTACTGGGGGCACTATATAAAGTGCACTGCATGGGGGGACTACTACTGGAGGCAGTATATAAAGGGCACTGCATAGGGGGGGGATTACTACTGGGGGCACTATATATAGGGCACTGCATGTGGGGGACTACTACTGGGGGCACTATATAAAGGGCACTGCATAGGGGGGACTACTACTGGGGGCACTATATAAAGGGCACTGCATAAAGGTGGACTACTACTGGAGGCATTATATAAAGGGCACTGCATGGGGGGGACTACTACTGGGGTACTATATAAAGGGCCCTGCATAGGAGAGGACTACTACTGGGGGTACTATATAAACGGCACTGCATAGGGGGGGACTACTACTGGAGGCACTATATAAAGGGCACGGCATGGTGGGGACTACTACTGGGGGCACTATATAAATGGCACTGCATGGGGGGGACTACTACTGGGGGTACTATATAAAGGGCACTGTATAGGGGGGACTACTACTGGAGGCACTATATAGGCACGGCATGGGGGGACTACTACTGGGGGCACTATATAAAGGGCACTGCATGGGGGGGACTACTACTGGGGGTACTATATAAAGGGCACTGCATAGGGGGGACTACTACTGGAGGCACTATATAAAGGGCACTGAATAAGGGGGAACTACTACTGGGGGCACTACATAAGTGCACTGCATAGGGGGGGACTACTACTGGGGGCACTACATAAGGGCACTGCATAGGGGGGGACTACTACTGGGGGCACTATAAAGGGCACTGCATAGGGGGGGACTACTACTGGGGGCACTATATAAAGGGCACTGCATGGGGGGGACTACTACTGGGGGCACTATATAAAGTGCACTGCATGGGGGGACTACTACTGGAGGCAGTATATAAAGGGCACTGCATAGGGGGGATTACTACTGGGGGCACTATATATAGGGCACTGCATGTGGGGGACTACTACTGGGGGCACTATATAAAGGGCACTGCATAGGGGGGACTACTACTGGGGGCACTATATAAAGGGCACTGCATAAAGGTGGACTACTACTGGAGGCACTATATAAAGGGCACTGCATAGGGGGAACTACTACTAGGGGCACTATATAAAGGGCACTGCATAGGGGGGACTATATACAGGGCACTGCATGGGGGGGACCTCTTCTGGGGACACTACATAAAGGGTACTGCATAGGGGGGGACTATTACTGGGGGCACTATATAAAGGGCACTGCATGGGGGGGACTACTACAAGGGGCACTATATAAAGGGCACTGCATGGGGGGGACTACTACTGGGGGCACTATATTAAGGGCACTGCGTGGCGGGGACTACTACTGGGGGCACTATATAAAGTGCACTGCATGGGGGGACTACTACTGGAGGCAGTATATAAAGGGCGCTGCATAGGGGGGGATTACTACAAGAGGCACTATATAAAGGGCACTGCATGTGGGGGACTACTACTGGGGGCACTATATAAAGGGGGACTACTACTGGAGGCACTATATAAAAGGCACTGCATAGGGGGGACTACTACTGGGGGCACTATATAAAGGGCACTGCATAGGGGGGGACTATATAAAGGGCACTGCATGGAGGGGACCACCTCTGGGGACATTACATAAAGGGCACTGCATAGGGGGGACTACTACTGGGGGCACTATATAAAGGGCACTGCATGGGGGGGGGACTTCTACTGGTGGCACTATATAAAGGGCACTGCATTGGGGGGACTACTACTGGGGGCACTATATAAAGGGCACTGCATGGGGGGGGACTACTACTGGGGGCACTATATAAACTGCACTGCATGGGGGGGACTACTACTGGAGGCAGTATATAAAGGGCACTGCATAGGGGGGGGATTACTACTGGGGGCACTATATAAAGGGCACTGCATGTCGGGGACTACTACTGGGGGCACTATATAAAGGGCACTGCATAGGGGGGACTACTACTGGGGGCACTATATAAAGGGCACTGCATAAAGGGGGACTACTACTGGAGGCACTATATAAAGGGCACTGCATAGGGGGGGGACTATAAAAGGGCACTACATGGGGGGGACCACTTCTGGGACACTACATAAAGGGCACTGCATGGGGGGACTACTACTGGGGGCACTGCAGAAAGGGCACTGCATAGGGGGGGACTACTACAGGGGGCACTATATAAAGGGCACTGCATGGGGGGGACTACTACTGGGGGCACTATATAAAGGGCACTGCATGGGGGGACTACTACTGGGGGCACTATATAAAGGGCACTGCATGGGGGGACTACTACTGGAGGCAGTATATAAAGGGCACTGCATAGGGGGGATTACTACAAGGGGCACTATATAAAGGGCACTGCATAGGGGGGACTACTACTGGGGGCACTATATAAAGGGCACTGCATAGGGGGGGACTATATAAAGGGCACTGCATGGGGGGGACCACTTCTGGGGACATTACATAAAGGGCACTGCATAGGGGGAACTACTATTGGGGGCACTATGTAAAGGGCACTGCATGGGGGGGACTACTACTGGTGGCACTATATAAAGGGCACTGCATGGGGGGGACTACTACTGGGGGCACTATATAAAGGGCACTGCATGGGGGGGACTACTACTGGAGGCAGTATATAAAGGGCACTGCATAGGGGGGGATTACTACTGGGGGCACTATATAAAGGGCACTGCATGTGGGGGACTACTACTGGGGGCACTATATAAAGGGCACTGCATAGGGGGGACTAATACTGGGGGCACTATATAAAGGGCACTGCATAAAGGGGGACTACTACTGGAGGCACTATATAAAGGGCACTGCATAGGGGGGGGGACTATATAAATGGCACTACATGGGGGGGACCACTTCTGGGACACTACATAAAGGGCACTGCATGGGGGGACTACTACTGTGGGCAATATATAAAGGGCACTGCATAGGGGGGGGATTACTACTGGGGGCACTATATAAAGGGCTCTGCATGGGGGGGACTACTACAGGGGGCACTATATAAAGGGCACTGCATGGGGGGACTACTACTGGAGGCACTATATAAAGGGCACTGCATGGGGGGGACTACTACCGGGGGCACTATATAAAGTGCACTGCATCGGGGGACTACTACTGGAGGCAGTATATAAAGGGCACTGCATAGGGGGGGATTACTACTGGGGGCACTATATAAAGGGCACTGCATGTGGGGGACTACTACTGGGGGCACTATATAAAGGGCACTGCATAGGGGGGGGACTACTACTGGGGGCACTACATAAGGGCACTGCATAGGGGGGGACTACTACTGGGGGCACTATAAAAAGGCACTGCATAGGGGGGGACTACTACTGGGGGCACTATATAAAGGGCACTGCATGGGGGGGACTACTACTGGGGGCACTATATAAAGTGCACTGCATGGGGGGACTACTACTGGAGGCAGTATATAAAGGGCACTGCATAGGGGGGGGATTACTACTGGGGGCACTATATATAGGGCACTGCATGTGGGGGACTACTACTGGGGGCACTATATAAAGGGCACTGCATAGGGGGGACTACTACTGGGGGCACTATATAAAGGGCACTGCATAAAGGTGGACTACTACTGGAGGCATTATATAAAGGGCACTGCATGGGGGGGACTACTACTGGGGTACTATATAAAGGGCCCTGCATAGGAGAGGACTACTACTGGGGGTACTATATAAACGGCACTGCATAGGGGGGGACTACTACTGGAGGCACTATATAAAGGGCACGGCATGGTGGGGACTACTACTGGGGGCACTATATAAATGGCACTGCATGGGGGGGACTACTACTGGGGGTACTATATAAAGGGCACTGTATAGGGGGGACTACTACTGGAGGCACTATATAGGCACGGCATGGGGGGACTACTACTGGGGGCACTATATAAAGGGCACTGCATGGGGGGGACTACTACTGGGGGTACTATATAAAGGGCACTGCATAGGGGGGACTACTACTGGAGGCACTATATAAAGGGCACTGAATAAGGGGGAACTACTACTGGGGGCACTACATAAGGGCACTGCATAGGGGGGGACTACTACTGGGGGCACTATAAAGGGCACTGCATAGGGGGGGACTGCTACTGGGGGCACTATATAAAGGGCACTGCATAGGGGAGGGCTACTACTGGTGGCACTATATAAAGGGCACTGCATAGGGGGGACTACTACTGGGGGCACTATATAAAGTGCACTGCATGGGGGGGACTACTACTGGGGGCACTATATAAAGGGCACTGCGTGGCGGGGACTACTACTGGGGGCACTATATAAAGTGCACTGCATGGGGGGACTACCACTGGAGGCAGTATATAAAGGGCACTGCATAGGGGGGGATTACTACTGGGGGCACTATATAAAGGGCACTGCATGTGGGGGACTACTACTGGGGGCACTATATAAAGGGCACTGCATAGGGGGACTACTACTGGGGGCACTATATAAAGGGGGACTACTACTGGAGGCACTATATAAAGGGCACTGCATGGGGGGACTACTACTGGGGGCACTATATAAAGGGCACTGCATGGGGGGACTTCTACAGGGGGCACTATATAAAGGGCACTGCATGGGGGGACTACTACAGGGGGCACTATATAAAGGGCACTGCATAGGGGGGACTACTACTGGGGGCACTATATAAAGGAGAACTACTACTGGAGGCACTATGTAAAGGGCACTGCATGGGGGGACTACTACTGGGGGCACTATATAAAGGGCACTGCATGGGGGGACTACTACAGGGGACACTATATAAAGGGCACTGCATGGGGGGACTACTACTGGGGGCACTATATAAAGAGCACTGCATGGGGGGACTACTACTGGAGGCAGTATATAAAGGGCACTGCATAGGGGGGATTACTACAAGGGGCACTATATAAAGGGCACTGCATGTGGGGGACTACTACTGGGGGCACTATATAAAGGGCACTGCATAGGGGGGACTACTACTGGGGGCACTATATAAAGGGGGACTTCTACTGGAGGCACTATATAAAGGGCACTGCATAGGGGGGACTACTACTGGGGGCACTATATAAAGAGCACTGCATGTGGGGGACTACTACTGGGGGCACTATATAAAGGGCACTGCATAAGGGGGACTACTACTGGGGGCACTATATAAAGGGCACTGCATAAAGGGGGACTACTACTGGAGGCACTATATAAAGGGCACTGCATACGGGGGGACTATATAAAGGGCACTACATGGGGGGGACCACTTCTGGGACACTACATAAAGGGCACTGCATGGGGGGACTACTACTGTGGGCAATATATAAAGGGCACTGCATAGGGGGGGGATTACTACTGGGGGCACTATATAAAGGGCTCTGCATGGGGGGGACTACTACAGGGGGCACTATATAAAGGGCACTGCATGGGGGGACTACTACTGGAGGCACTATATAAAGGGCACTGCATGGGGGGGACTACTACCGGGGGCACTATATAAAGTGCACTGCATCGGGGGACTACTACTGGAGGCAGTATATAAAGGGCACTGCATAGGGGGGGATTACTACTGGGGGCACTATATAAAGGGCACTGCATGTGGGGGACTACTACTGGGGGCACTATATAAAGGGCACTGCATAGGGGGGGACTACTACTGGGGGCACTACATAAGGGCACTGCATAGGGGGGGACTACTACTGGGGGCACTATAAAAAGGCACTGCATAGGGGGGGACTACTACTGGGGGCACTATATAAAGGGCACTGCATGGGGGGGACTACTACTGGGGGCACTATATAAAGTGCACTGCATGGGGGGACTACTACTGGAGGCAGTATATAAAGGGCACTGCATAGGGGGGGATTACTACTGGGGGCACTATATATAGGGCACTGCATGTGGGGGACTACTACTGGGGGCACTATATAAAGGGCACTGCATAGGGGGGACTACTACTGGGGGCACTATATAAAGGGCACTGCATAGGGGGGACTATATAAAGGGCACTGCATGGGGGGGGACCACTTCTGGGGACATTACATAAAGGGCACTGCATAGGGGGGACTACTATTGGGGGCACTATATAAAGGGCACTGCATGGGGGGGACTACTACTGGGGGCACTATATAAAGGGCACTGCATGGGGGGACTACTACTGGAGGCAGTATATAAAGGGCACTGCATAGGGGGAACTACTACTGGGGGCACTATATAAAAGGCACTGCATAGGGGGGACTACTACTGGGGGCACTATATAAAGGAGGACTACTACTGGAGGCACTATATAAAGGGCACTGCATAGGGGGGACTACTACTGGGGGCACTATATAAAGGGCACTGCATAGGGGGGACTACTACTGGGGGCACTATATAAAGGGGGACTACTACTGGAGGCACTATATAAAGGGCACTGCATAGGGGGGACTACTACTGGGGGCACTATATAAAGGGCACTGCATAGGGGGGGACTATATAAAGGGCACTGCATGGGGGGGACCACTTCTGGGGACCTTACATAAAGGGCACTGCATAGGGGGAACTACTATTGGGGGCACTATATAAAGGGCACTGCATGGGGGGACTACTACTGGTGGCACTATATAAAGGGCACTGCATGGGGGGGACTACTACTGGGGGCACTATATAAAGGGCACTGCATGGGGGGGACTACTACTGGAGGCAGTATATAAAGGGCTCTGCATAGGGGGGGATTACTACTGGGGGCACTATATAAAGGGCACTGCATGTGGGGGACTACTACTGGGGGCACTATATAAAGGGCACTGCATAAGGGGGACTACTACTGGGGGCACTATATAAAGGGCACTGCATAAAGGGGGACTACTACTGGAGGCACTATATAAAGGGCACTGCATAGGGGGGGACTATATAAAGGGCACTACATGGGGGGGACCACTTCTGGGACACTACATAAAGGGCACTGCATGGGGGGACTACTACTGGGGGCAATATATAAAGGGCACTGCATAGGGGGGGGATTACTACTGGGGGCACTATATAAAGGGCTCTGCATGGGGGGGACTACTACAGGGGGCACTATATAAAGGGCACTGCATGGGGGGACTACTACTGGAGGCACTATATAAAGGGCACTGCATGGGGGGGACTACTACCGGGGGCACTATATAAAGTGCACTGCATCGGGGGACTACTACTGGAGGCAGTATATAAAGGGCACTGCATAGGGGGGGATTACTACTGGGGGCACTATATAAAGGGCACTGCATAAGGGGGACTACTACTGGGGGCACTATATAAAGGGCACTGCATAAAGGGGGACTACTACTGGAGGCACTATATAAAGGGCACTGCATACGGGGGGACTATATAAAGGGTACTACATGGGGGGGACCACTTCTGGGACACTACATAAAGGGCACTGCATGGGGGGACTACTACTGGGGGCAATATATAAAGGGCACTGCATAGGGGGGGGATTACTACTGGGGGCACTATATAAAGGGCTCTGCATGGGGGGGACTACTACAGGGGGCACTATATAAAGGGCACTGCATGGGGGGACTACTACTGGAGGCACTATATAAAGGGCACTGCATGGGGGGGACTACTACCGGGGGCACTATATAAAGTGCACTGCATCGGGGGACTACTACTGGAGGCAGTATATAAAGGGCACTGCATAGGGGGGGATTACTACTGGGGGCACTATATAAAGGGCACTGCATGTGGGGGACTACTACTGGGGGCACTATATAAAGGGCACTGCATAGGGGGGACTACTACTGGGGGCACTATATAAAGGGGGACTACTACTGGAGGCACTATATAAAGGGCACTGCATAAGGGGGACTACTACTTGGGGCACTATATAAAGGGCACTGCATAGGGGGGACTATATAAAGGGCACTGCATGGGGGGGGACCACTTCTGGGGACATTACATAAAGGGCACTGCATAGGGGGGACTACTATTGGGGGCACTATATAAAGGGCACTGCATGGGGGGGACTACTACTGGGGGCACTATATAAAGGGCACTGCATGGGGGGACTACTACTGGAGGCAGTATATAAAGGGCACTGCATAGGGGGAACTACTACTGGGGGCACTATATAAAAGGCACTGCATAGGGGGGACTACTACTGGGGGCACTATATAAAGGAGGACTACTACTGGAGGCACTATATAAAGGGCACTGCATGGCGGGACTACTACTGGGGGCACTATATAAAGGGCACTGCATGGGGGGACTACTACAGGGGGCACTATATAAAGGGCACTGCATGGGGGGACTACTACTGGGGGCACTATATAAAGGGCACTGCATGGGGGGACTACTACTGGAGGCAGTATATAAAGGGCACTGCATAGGGGGGATTACTACAAGGGGCACTATATAAAGGGCACTGCATGTGGGGGACTACTACTGGGGGCACTATATAAAGGGCACTGCATAGGGGGGACTACTACTGGGGGCACTATATAAAGGGGGACTACTACTGGAGGCACTATATAAAGGGCACTGCATAGGGGGGACTACTACTGGGGGCACTATATAAAGGGCACTGCATAGGGGGGGACTATATAAAGGGCACTGCATGGGGGGGACCACTTCTGGGGACCTTACATAAAGGGCACTGCATAGGGGGAACTACTATTGGGGGCACTATATAAAGGGCACTGCATGGGGGGACTACTACTGGTGGCACTATATAAAGGGCACTGCATGGGGGGGACTACTACTGGGGGCACTATATAAAGGGCACTGCATGGGGGGGACTACTACTGGAGGCAGTATATAAAGGGCTCTGCATAGGGGGGGATTACTACTGGGGGCACTATATAAAGGGCACTGCATGTGGGGGACTACTACTGGGGGCACTATATAAAGGGCACTGCATAAGGGGGACTACTACTGGGGGCACTATATAAAGGGCACTGCATAAAGGGGGACTACTACTGGAGGCACTATATAAAGGGCACTGCATAGGGGGGGACTATATAAAGGGCACTACATGGGGGGGACCACTTCTGGGACACTACATAAAGGGCACTGCATGGGGGGACTACTACTGGGGGCAATATATAAAGGGCACTGCATAGGGGGGGGGATTACTACTGGGGGCACTATATAAAGGGCTCTGCATGGGGGGGACTACTACAGGGGGCACTATATAAAGGGCACTGCATGGGGGGACTACTACTGGAGGCACTATATAAAGGGCACTGCATGGGGGGGACTACTACCGGGGGCACTATATAAAGTGCACTGCATCGGGGGACTACTACTGGAGGCAGTATATAAAGGGCACTGCATAGGGGGGGATTACTACTGGGGGCACTATATAAAGGGCACTGCATGTGGGGGACTACTACTGGGGGCACTATATAAAGGGCACTGCATAGGGGGGACTACTACTGGGGGCACTATATAAAGGGGGACTACTACTGGAGGCACTATATAAAGGGCACTGCATAGGGGGGACTACTACTTGGGGCACTATATAAAGGGCACTGCATAGGGGGGACTATATAAAGGGCACTGCATGGGGGGGACCACTTCTGGGGACATTACATAAAGGGCACTGCATAGGGGGGACTACTATTGGGGGCACTATATAAAGGGCACTGCATGGGGGGGACTACTACTGGGGGCACTATATAAAGGGCACTGCATGGGGGGACTACTACTGGAGGCAGTATATAAAGGGCACTGCATAGGGGGAACTACTACTGGGGGCACTATATAAAAGGCACTGCATAGGGGGGACTATATAAAGGGCACTGCATGGGGGAGACTACTACTGGGGGCACTATATAAAGGGCACTGCATAAGGGCGGACTACTTCTGGGGGCACTATATAAAGGGCACTGCATAGGGGGAGGACTACTACTGGGGGCACTATATAAAGGGCACTGCATAGGGGGACCACAACTGGGTGCACTGAATGGGGGGGGGACTGCTACTGGAGGCACTATATAAGGGGCACTGCATAAGGGGGGTCTACTACTGGGGGCTTACTACTAGACGCACAAGGGACACTGTACTTTGAGCACTAAATAGGAAGGACCTCTACAAGGGTTACTGTATAATGGGAACTAATGGGGAGCTGCGCAAGGGGGACCACTACTGGGGGTACTGTACAAGGGCACTGCATAGGGCCTACTGTATAAGGAGCACTACAGGGGTTAAGATGCATATGGAAAGGAATGTTAAGCGTGTCCTGTCAACACGCCCCATTGTTAAGTGACCCTGCCCCTTGTGACCACACCCATTTTTTGCAACAAACGCCTTCGGCACGGGGGGGGGGGGCGGCTCCATTTTAAAATTTGCCCTCTGCTCCAAATACCTTAGTTATGCCACTGCATTCCAGAGATGGGGATGATGTCCCCCGTGCTGGGTTTAAGAAAGTCAGAGGCAGCTTTAATTGATAGAAGAGTCCACTCTTCCAAATTATATGGCTCCCTTGTGATTATTGCCTGCTGATCACCTGTGATGACCAGACAATGGGCCTGATTCAGCAAGGATCGCTATAGCGATTACGCACGCAGTCTCACTGCGAAGATATGCTAATGATTGGAGGGGGCAGTGACAGTCTCCGTTTCTCAACTCTTTTCCGTCATAACTTTTTTTTCTCAGCGCCTAGGTTTCATTGTTAGTTACTCTTCAGCAGGGCTGCCATGAGAAATTGTGGGGCCTGGTACTGACAAAATAGACAGCCCCCTCCTCTTCACGGGTATGGGGCAGAGGTGGGCAGAGCTGTGGATAATGTGGGTGGAGCTACTTCAGGGGTGGGGCATCAAAAACAAGATATAATTTGTGTGGCTACCACATAGAAAATCAGTGATATTGGTGTTGGAATGTGATGAGCGCTAACTTCAGAAAATGGCCTCAGCACAAGAGTGAAAAAAATCCTCATCAGCAGAGGTTAAAAAGGAAATAGAAAAAATGCTAAATCAGATTTACTTAGATTTAAAACCGCAATAGAAATTAATGCTATCTGTCTAAAGTCGCCCATACATCAGGCATCCAATCTTATGATCCGGCGATTGGATCGGAAACGCCGATCCGAAATGCCGACCAGCGGCCATTGATGTTCCACGATCCGTCACATGTTAAATATCACCGATGTGCCATTTTTTTGATCGTGATCGGCATATCTGTGAAATCACCGATCCTGCGGTGCAGGATCGCAGGAACGCATTGATCCGTCACTTATGTATGGGGGCCTAAAGATGCCGATGATCGGGTGGCTTTGAAAACATTCTGGTTAGTAAATCTATCCCTTTGTGTTAAGCTGGGTACACACATTGCCAACGAATCCGCCGATGGGCGACACAACGGCTTATCAGGAAAGCTATACAGACTTTCCAATTGGCTGATTGATGTGTGTTCCCTGACATCACAACTAGGTGGGCATCTGAATTTGCCTGCTCAGTTCAGCTGTCAGTTACCAGCGGTCCCTGTAGATATTTCGGCCATCTGTTGTTCTGCAGAGCACATGCGATATGGCTGTGAACTACGTCGTTTACAGACATAACGGGGGTACACACCCGCTGACGTGCTCGTGATATATAGCACAGTTGACATAAATACGCCCACTGCTGCCTTCTCATATCCGTCCAATATCACACTCCTGGTAATCATCGGTACCATCTAGGCAAATGAAGCAGTCAGGCAGCATCTACGGCAGGTCTGACCAGCCGCAAACACTGCAGCTCTCCTCACACGCAGAGAGGTCTCATGCTGCAAATGTAATCGCTACGGCTAATTTTTGCATGCACATTAAACGGCGTTGAAACTATCAGGCACGCCTGCGTTTACTTAACCGCCCGCCGTTACCTCTCCCAAAAGCTAACCACATAACACTTACTGCAGACCCTCCAACATGACCCATTCCATTAGGTACAAAATGCTCTGCTCCTGGACTTCTATCTTAATTGATGATTGCAGCCACCTGTGGTGAAACACATGTCTCATCAATTACCTACTCAACACAGGTGTCTGCAATCAAAAATTAGGTGGGAAGTCCAGAAGCTGAGCATTTGGTACCTGAGGGAAGGGGTCATGTTTGAGGGTAGGTTACTGCTGAATCAGGCCCTGAGACCTCTGCATTGCTATTATTATGTAGTATGGGAATCTCATTTACTGGCCTTTGCAGTGTGCTGGGCAATTCTGTGTTTTTTCTTGTCTAGATTAGCCCCTTCCTTATGGAGCGTACACACGGTCAGATTTGTCAGATGAACGACTGAACGATTAAACGATTTGAACGATTTGGACGATTTGACCAAAGTTTTGAACGATTTGAACGATTTGAACGATTGAACGATTTTTGACTGCATTAAAATGAATGGAATCGTCCAAGTCTGACTGCAAACCCATCAGATGTCAGATATCGTTATCTGACAAACGGGAACGCGCATCGTTGATCGTCCATCGTTCAGGCATGTCAGATATGAACGATTTTCCTTCAGATATGAACGACTGAACGATTTTTAAATCGTTATCGTCCATATCTGAAGAAAAAATCTGATCGTGTGTATGCACCATTACAAGCATCTTTGATGGAGCAATAAATTGATTTGAGCAACTGGCATTCTGTGTAGAACACCTTATTAAAACCAGGTGAAATGGAGACTTGGGGGTAAATTTTATCAAAGGTCGATTTTGCATTTTGAGTGATTTGAGGTGCGATTTTCATTCAATTTGTATTCGATTTTGCTTTTGGGTATTCACTAAAGGGCAAATTGAATGTAAAATCGAATTTCAAATCGAATTTTTAGTCAAAGCGGCCTCAAATCGACCATCGGAAAAACATTGGTACTTTTACATAGCCCAACACGCAAAACCCTTATTTACTATCATTCGATTTGAAATCGACCTCAAAATCGGACTTCAAATCGAACTTCAAATCACCAAATGAATAGACCTGTTTCATGCTTTCGATTTGAGCATGAGCAGGTCGGATTGACACAGATACATGCAGACGTCAGTGAGATGCCTGCGTGTATCTGACTGTAAAAAGTAATTAAACAGTTAAGCTGCATACACACACAACGATTTTTTTAATGAACGATTTTAGTAAACGATTTTTTCCCTTGAAAAAATTTACTAAAATCGTTTACTAAAGTTGTTCATTTACTAAATGTCATGAACCATTTTTATGAACTACAAACGATTTTTGCATATTCCCTTAATGAAAATCGTTGAGTTGACAAGTCTAACTGAACGACAAACTACAAACGACAAACTACAAATGTGAACGCGCATGAACGATAATCGTTCATCGTTTGACTCAGAAAGTGAACGATTTTTGCCATCAATTATCGTTAAACGATATCGTTTAACGATAATCATTAAAAAAATCGTTGTGTGTGTATGCACCTTTAAAGTTAAAAAAAAAATTGACGTGAGGTCCACCCCAAAACAGAACCAGCCCCGGACTGTTCATACCCAGGTCTGGTTGACTAAGTACAGGGAAAAAATTACGTAGGGTCTCCCTGTAATTCACAGAAGCAGCCCTGGACCCTTTCTAATGGGGGACTGATGCCACAGCCAGGGGAGCCCTATCACCGGGCCCCCCAGCTGCAGCATCAGCCCTGACCGCTAGTCAGCCCAGGCCAGGGATCCCTGGGGAGTTGGAGACCCTTCCAATAAAGGGGTCTCCCTCTCCAGGGCACCCCTAGGCTAGGCTAATGTGTTAGTGTAGTGTAAAAATAGAAGAATAAAAACATTGTCTTTACAGTACAACTGCAGGTCCCAGCAAGCCTCCCCCGCATGCTTGTACTTGGAGAACTACAAGTACCAGCATGCAGGGCATTAAGGGCCCACTGGGACCTGTAGTTCACCTGTAAAGAAATGTTGAAAGAAACACACACACCTTACACAGTATAAGTTTAATACATACATACATACACACTCACACATACTCACCTATATTACCTCCAGTGGTCCCCTTGTCCAGTAGGCATCCACGGTATTGTTAAAATAACAATACGATAAACGCGACCCTTGTACATAAGCAATAACCATCCTAAAAAGGATGATTATTCCTTCCCGAATGAAGCGCACAGACGCGGATTCCTCCCTTGAAGGTCCGGGTCTGAGCGTTCATTGCCTGAGAGAGGTCAGGCGCCGCCTCTCAGCCAATGAACGGCTCCCTCCATTGAACTCAATGGTGGGAACCGCAAGATAAACTTTAGTTACCCTGTGGCTCCCACCGTTGAGTTCAATGGAGGGAGCCGTTCATTGGCTGAGAGGCGGCGCCTGACCTCTCAGCCAATGAACGCTCTGAACCGGACCTTCAAAGGAGGAAGCCACGTCTGTGCGCTTCATTTGGGAAGGTATATTCATCCTTGTTAGGATGAATATTGCTAAGTACGCATTTATCGTTTTGTTATTTTAAGAAGACCCATGGAATGGGTCATGTTGGAGGGTAGAGTATAGAATGTTGTGATATATGACTAAATTGATCCTGAAACTAATTGTAAATAATAACGCAAGAAAAAAAATGTATGCATCTATTTTACTCCTTTTCTCATGTCTCAGGTATGTGATATCCACATTCCTGTAATCTTCATACTCTGAACTTTATTCATTCAACTTATTTAAATGTATGTGATATCTTAAATTGTTGCAATAGCCATTACCTATTTTTGTGATGTTGTCAGTGAAGCATGGTTTATGATGGCATACTGGGCTGTTGTTTACATAGTCAAACACAAGGCAATTTAACACCTTAAGGCCCCCATACACTGCACGATACACGTGCCGATCCGACGGATCGGCGCAATATAGGTGCTATATCGTGCCGTGTATGGGCACGATATCCTACCTGATATCGTGCTGCGTGCTCCCGTGGGGTCGTACATCGCATCCCCAAATCTTCCTGCAGAACCATCTGACCTGGGATGCGATGTACGATCCCATTCAAATGGAGGAGGGGGGAGCCGGGATATCATGCGGTCAGCGGGGACCGCACGATTGCCGGCGGTGACAGCATGATCCGTCTGCCGACGGATCGGCAGTCGCCCTACCCAGTGCGTTGCACCGTGCATGGGCACCATTAGGTCAACTGTCTCAGATGTAGCCTGTGTTAATCAGCCACAGTATATCTTACTAGTTAGATCTAAGAGAGCTGTGCTTAATTGAGCTTTGCATCCCTTGCACGAAGTAGCTTATGCACAAAGTATCCAAAATTAACAGTTAAAAAAACTGTTGCACAAACATTGAACAACATCAAAAAGCAGGTGATTTCTAAATGGAAACTATATGTATTTTGTATTCTAAATCATCATGTACCAAATATTATTCATTCTTATTTCACTCCATGGCATGTTCTCTAAGGCTATTACATCCTTCACTCTCCCTGCAGCCCACCCCTCTGTGCACATTGCTGCCTCAATAATCTACACCCCTCTTGTGAATTCACATGAGCTATTTACTTATCTTTCTAAATAGACAATAACATCCACAACCTGACGCCATAAAAAACTTTCATACAAAACCCACAACTATATTTATATATCTCTCCTTCTACTTCTATTAGCTGGTGATATATCACCAAATCCAGGCTTTCACACATGCCCTACTCACAACGCAATATAAATCCAGCAAACCTCAGACACATCACATGCCTCCCATCACCCTCCAAAACACTGAAATGTGCCTTATGGAATGCACACTTTGTCTGCAACAAACCAACATCCACCCATGACCTCTTTATTTCAAATAACCTCAATCTTCTGGCATTAACAGAAACATGGCTCACACAAACAGACACTTCCTCCCCTGCAGCGCTCTCACATGGTGGCCTACACTTCACACACACCTCCAGGCCTGGTAACAGTAAAGGAGGTGGAGTAGGAATACTACTGTCCCAATCTTTTACATACACAGTTCTCCCACAGGTACCATCCCTTACATTTACATCATTTGAAGTACATTCTATTAGGACTTTCTCTCCTTTCTCTCTGCACATTTCTGCTATCTATCGCCCACCTAGACCACCCAATCAATTTCTGGAAAATTTTTCTGCCTGGCTCCCTCACTTCCTATCTTCTGACATCTCCATTATCATCATGGGTGATTTCAATATCCCCATTGACAGTCCACAATCCCCTCATGCCTCCAAACTTCTCTCCTTAACATCCTCTCTTGGCCTCTCCCAATGGACTGACTTCTCTACTCATCAAGATGGCCACTGCCTTGATCTCGTATTTACCAGACTATGCTCAGTCTCTGATTTCACTAATTCTCCTTTCCCTCTCTCAGATCATAACCTTATCACCTGCACACTCTCCTCCATTAACGTCAACCTCAATGCCAAGTAAATCAACCAAACCTCCTCAAACCCACAGAGATATTAATGCTATTCATTTTCAATAACTATCCACCTCTCTGCAACAATCACTCTTACCTATTTCTAATTTCACTTCTCCTGAGACTGCTGTATCACACTTGAACCAGACCCTAGAACTAGCCCTTGAAGTGGCTCCAGCTACCCATCACATTCCGCGTAGACTTAGACGTCAACCATGGCATTCCAAATTCACAAGACGCCTACAAAAACTCTCATGTAAAGTAGAACGTCAGTGGCAAAAGTCTCATACTCCAAGTGACTTCCTTACATATAAGACTATCTACCACTCTTATCGTAATGCACTGGATAATGCCAAACAGACATATTTCCAATCTGTTATCTCTGCCCAAGCCTCTAACCCCAAGCAACATTTTAATACATTTACATTACTACATTACTACCCCTCCGTCACCCAACCCACCTGCTACTATCAGTGCACAAGAGCTTGCTTCCTATTTCAAGAACAAGATTGATAATAAACAAAATGAAATGGTATGCACTTCCTCAGCCAGGTACTTGTTCAATTCTCTTCCTGAACCCAGTGGCATGTTCTCATCATTTGACCCCACTAATGAAGATGAAGTATCTACACTCTTCTCATCCTCCTACTCTACTACCTCTCCTCTTGATCCTATGCCCTCACATATCAGTAAAGCTCTGTCTCCTGTGCTCATTCCACACTTAACTAAATCTGTAATCTATCTTTCTCTACTGGTATCTTTCCATCACTGTTCAAGCATGCAGTGATCACTCCCATTTTGAAAAAAAAAACAATTCTGACCCTAACTCTCTCTCAAATTACCGTCCTATCTCCCAGCTACCTTGCCACTCCAAGCTACTGGAGAGACTTGCCTACACTCGCCTCACACACTTTCTTAACACCCACAACTTATTGGACCCACTTCAGTCAAGCTTTCGTTCTCAACACTCCACTGAGACAGCACTGACTAAGGTAGTAAGTGATCTGGTCACTGCCAAGGCTAAAGGCCATTATTCACTTTTAATTCTTCCAGATCTCTCTGCTGCCTTTGACACTGTTGACCCCTCTCTTCTCATACAAACACTACAATCCCTAGGTCTTCAAGACACAGCCCTTTCTTGGTTCTCATCCTACCTATCTAATCGCTCTTTCACTGTTCGCTTTTCTGATTCTACCTCCACTTCGCTACTTCTATCAGTTGGAGTACCACAAGGCTCAGTATTAGGTCCTCTGCATTTCTCAATCTATACCACCTCTCTTGGCAAACTAATTAGCTCTTTTGGTTTTCAGTATCATCTGTACGCAGACGATATTCAAATTTACCTATCCTCCCCAGATTTGTCACCATCTGTGCTGGTCCATGTTACTGAATGTCTCTCTGCCATTTCATCTTGGTTTTCATCTCCGCACCTCAAACTTAATATATCCAAAAAAGAATGAATTATATTTCCACCGGCCAATAGTAGTTACCAACCTGATATCTCTATCACTGTTGACAACTCGACAATCAACCCCACCCCACAAGCTCGCTGCCTAGGTGTCATCCTTGACTCTGAACTGTCTTTTGTTCCCCACATTCAATCTGTCTCTAAATCCTGTTACATACATCTAAAAAACATAGCCAAAATTTGACCATATCTTACGCCAGACACTGCAAAAACTCGAATACATGCACTCATTATTTCCCGCATTGACTATTGCAATAGTCTCCTTATTGGTCTTTCCAAAAACAGGCTCTCCCCACTACAATCCATTTTGAATGCAGCTGCGAGGTTGTTCTTTCTCACCAAACGTTCAGTGTCTGCTGATCCACTCTGCCAGTCCCTCCATTGGCTGCCGGTCTTCTGCCGTATTAAATTTAAAATACTTACACTCACACATAAAGCTATTAACCAAACCATACCAACATACATCTCTTCACACATCTCAAAATATGTTCCAAGCCGACATCTCCGCTCTGCACAAGATCTGCGTCTCTCATCCCCGCGCACTACTTGTTCCCATGCACGGGTACAGGACTTTTTTCGGGCTGTACCCACCCTGTGGAATGCCCTCCCATGCATAATAAGACTTTCCACTAGTTTCCAAACATTCAAGCGTTATCTGAAAACTCACCTCTTCAGACAAGCTTATCAAATTCCAGAACTGCCCACCTAACCTTTTTTTATAGCTTCCCTATCTAACTCTCTTCTCATAGTAAACACCTATCACATCTTCTCTTTCTTCAATTTAACATCCTCCTAACCCTAGGCCAACTTTCCAGTGTGATTGGCTTATACAGCCCACCAAGAACATCTGCAAACGGGCTGGACCAATTTGCAATATGTAGCACCTATCCTTGTGTATCAACACCTATTTCCCTATAGATTGTAAGCTTGCGAGCTGGACCCTCTTACTCTTATGTATGTCTTTTACGTATGTCTTGTATGTATGTATGTCTTTTACCCAGTAAAATGTTAATGTTGATTCAAATTGTAAAGCGCAACGGAATTTGCTGCGCTATATAAGAAACTGTTAATAAATAAATAATAATACTCTCTTGGAATTAAAAGAACCTTTCACCTCTCTAGTGAAGGAGGATATCAGGTGACAAAGCTCAAACAAAAATGAATCGCTCCATGCTCCGATGCTGAAGTAGATGGAGAGGCTGCAGAATACTGGCAAGTCCTCTCCACAGTAATACCCCTTTTATACTAAAGTCCTGGGTCTGACCCAGGATTTGGAACACTGTTCCAAATCAAGTCAGATCCGGGACATACCCCTTTTACATCCCGTCGCCAATCCAGGTTATTCCCGGATCGCCATTGTTCATACTGCACCCAGGTGGGACACTCCACCAAAACAATGGTCTCACAAATCGATAAATGCTCCTCACCTGGAATGAGTGGCATAAAGAAAGGTCCACCAGATGACAGGATGGATGAGTCCACGATGGAGTGTCCCACCTTGGGGGGGTTACCTGTGGATTTTTTAAGATTTTTATGAACTCTTTCTGCTATGAAATACATTTTTATGGAGAATGCCTTTTTATTGTTGTATGCTGCTTCATGAATTTCAACTATGAGGTCATTTCTCGTATATGGTCTCTGATTGGAAGCACAAAGAAACCTTTCGAGGAACGTCTACACCTGTACGGTGAGCTCAGGGCCTGATTCAGAGCCAGACGCTCTTTCAGAGCCAGCTCGCTCTGAATCAGTGCCCTCCCTATCTTTTTTTAGAGTGGCCTCCTGGCCGCTCGCATAGCTGTGGGTGACCATCGCGACCATCGGCTTGCGACGAGACCCTTGTGGTAGGGTCTCGTCTTCCACCAGCACTGGAGTGCTTTTGGCTCTACTAGAGCCAAAAGCACTCCCACTGACTCCGTCAGGCAGCAACGCCCCCGGCACGCCCACCAAAGGGGGCGTGCTGTCACTCAACATTGACAGCACGCCCCCTTTGTAGCGAGACCCATAACGACAGCTTGCCCGTTGCTATGCGGGTCTCGCGCATGCGCACTTGGCCAACATCGACCCGCTTGTGAGCGCTCACGAGCGGGACTGAATCAGGCCCTCAGTCCCAAAAGGGACATTGTTTGTGCTAGATGCATGCCTGCTGTTAACGTGTGGTGAACACTAAAGGGGATGCAGTCAGGAAGACGACGGTCGAAATGCCGACTGCCGGCTTCCCGACTGTCTAATCCCGGCAAGGTACTAATGACAGGCGTCGAAAGCCTGTCATTAGACCTACGCCGGGAGCCTGACGCCCGGCATACCGAATGAAGGTAAGCCGGGCGCGGACAGCCACGGGGGGAGGGGGAGGTTTTAGGGCTCCCGAGGGAGGCACCGCCCCTAGAGGGTTAGGGTTATGCTAGGGGAAGTTAGGGTTAGGTACCCCCGGGGGAACGTTAGGGTTAGGCACCACCCTGGGAGACAGGGTTAAGCTGCGGTGAAGGGGGGGGTTAGGTTTAGGCACTTAGAGGGGGGTTAGGATTAGGCACTTAGGGGGAGGTTAGGGTTAGGCACCCCTAAGGGAGTGTTAGGGGGGGGAGTAAGGTTAGCGATACTTACCTTAATTATGCGGCCGGAGCAGGGGATGGCTGGCAACTTTTAGCCTGAGGGGAAAATGCATGCAGGCGGCCCTGGCAGAGGAGTAGCGTGTAGCCAGGGTGCCCGAAGAACGTGCGTGCTACGGCGCCCCCCCCCAAGTGTTCCAGGGAGGAGGCGGGTCCATATGGGATTAATAAAGTAAAAATAAAGATTAGGGGCAGCCCCGTCATGGTGCCCATATGCAGTGTCCCCCTGTGCCCCAGGAGAGGACCCCCTTATGCAGGCCTCCAGTAGTGATCCCCCCTATGCAGTGCCCCTTATACAGTGCCCCCAGTAGTGGTCCCACCTATGCAGTGCCCCTAGTGCCACCAGTAGTAAGCCCCTTATATAGTGCCCCCAGTAGTGGTACCCCCTATGCAGTGCCCCTTATATAGTGCCCCCAGTAGCAGTCCACCCTCATGCAGTGCTCCCAATAGTGGTAACCCTTATTCAGTGCCCCTTAAATAGTGGTCCCAGTCGTAGTCTCCCCCCTATCCAGTATCCCCAGTATTGCCCTTTTTATAGAGCTCCCAGCAGTGGTCCCTCGATGCAGTGCCCCCAGTGGTAGTCCCCTCCCCCCTATGTAGTGCCCCAAGTAGTAGTCCCCTCCCCCCTATGCAGTGCCCCTAGTAGTTGTCCCCTCCCCTTGTAGTGCCCCTAGTAGTAGTAGTCCCCCCTTGTAGTGCCCCTAGTAGTAGTAGTCCCCCCTTGTAGTGCCCCCAGTAGTAGTCCCCCCTTGTAGTAGTAGTCCCCCCCTTGTAGTGCCCCCAGTAGTAGTCCCCCCAGTTGTAGTCCTCCCCTTGAAGTGCCCCCAGTAATAATCCCCAGTAGTGGTCTCCACCTTGCAGTGCCGCCAGTAGTGGTCCCCCCTTGTAGTGCCCCCCCTTGTAGTGCCCCCCGTAGTGATCTCCCCCTTGTAGTTCCCCCAGTAGTGGTCTCCCTCTTGTAGTGCCCCCAGTAGTAGTCCCTCCCTCTTGTAGTGCCCCCAGTAGTGGTTCCTCCTTTGTAGTGCCCCCAGTAGTAGTAGTATCCCTCCTTGTAGTGCCCCCAGTAGTAGTAGTCCCCCTCTTGTATTGCCCCCAGTAGTAGTAGTCCCCCTCTTGCAGTGCCTCCAGTAGTGGTTCCCCCCTTGTAGTGCCCCCAGTAGTAGTAGTCCCCCCCATGTAGTGCCTGCCCCTCCCCAGTAGACACACGTAATTAAAAAAAAAAAAACACCTCAATCCCCGCTCCCGCCGTCGCCATCCGCTCCTCCGTCTGTCCTTCCCGGGCCGGGCCGCTCTGCATTATGGGAGAGACATCATGACGCCTCTCCCATTGCCCACTGTGGGAGCCGGAAGATGGAGCGGCTCCTGCAGTGGGCGCAGCAGCAGTCAGTGAGAGTCTGACAGACTCTCATCGGCTGCTGATCAAATCAAACACAGCTGCCAGTGCCGGCGGCTGTGTGTTTGTCACTTGTGTAGCGCTGACCGAACTCCGTCTGGTCAGCGCTACACACGTGGTGCAGTCTGTGGTGCACCCTGCCCCCCGGCCCAGCCCGTCACTGCGCCGGAGGTATTACATACTGATTCCCACTAAAGATACCTTTCAGGGAATGCATCTCACTGTGATTAGGTGGGTGGAGAAAAGTTCTCCACCTTTAGATACAGAGTGTATATAGACTGTGGATTAACTACGTGCTTTTTTTCTTCTATGAGATGTAATACCAACATCTGAATTTAGAAGAGATCATCCTAATGATAGCGAATTTGGGTGCTGTGGCTGCAGTCAGGGAGCGCAGGACGCTTGAACATTTCTTTGTATGGGTCAATATCTCTCCGGAGGTCTTCCGTCCCCTTGTGGAATCGATGCCCCGTTGAGTTGCTGCATTTCGCCAGGCTAGAGGGGGTCTTGCAGAATACTAGCCATCTATCCCATGACTTTTGCCACTTCAGTGTCTTCTAGCTTTTGTAATCGTACCTGTTATCTGCATAGACAGTGACGGTTTATTTAATGACCCAGATAATTTTTTTAATAAACTCTGGAGAATTTTTTTTTTATATAAAATACCAATTTGTTTTGCAATTCCCCCATGTGTGATAAACCATAGGATGCATGTGCATACCTGATTCCATGGAACTTTATGTACAAGGGAGAGATGTTTCCTGGAAATGACTTGGAATCATACGGTCACTCTCCAGCCCCTGCAGCACAGCTCCCCCCCAAGCCCAGTGTACTGAACAAGAGGCTGGGCTGAGCTTACACACTGAGCAGTGTGCAGGCCGGGCTATACCAGCATTTGTCTTTTCTTTTCTAACGGAACATGATGTTACTGAGCACTGTCTGCCTGGTTCTGCTGGCCTCCTCTGTGCCCATGACTGCCCTGTCTGAAGGGCAAACTTGTAAGTAATGTCAGTTTGACTTTATTTTCTTCCTCTCTTTAGGCACTTACTTGTTTCTATGTTATTGAGCATAGTAATATTTAGTCAAGATAAAACATCCAGGAAGCTTTAGAATTCTGTAACTCAGTGACTCAGGAGCAGTCTGCTCACACACAGCGAATTATTTTGATGAAGTAATATATATAAGAGCATTAATTGCATCTTAGTGTCTGAGAGGAATGTAATCCAGCGTACGTTTGTGTATCCTGTGATCTGAGAGGATGTTCAGCTGAGCGCTTAGCCTGTGGCCTGTAAACATTGATCAAAAGTTCATATCACGTATCTAGTTTGTTCCCGGTATTGTTCACGGACATCCTGTTGTTTTTCACAGATGCAACTCTCTAGAGCAAGGATTGTACTGCAGATTGGATTATTTATTTTATACTGTCACTTGTATGTTATTCTCCTTGTCTTTTCCTTCTGTTTATTGCTCTTAACAATACAAATCCCTTTGGAAATGGTTATTCAATTCTGGCAAACTGTTGTCTAAACTCTGAGCCTGATTCAGAGCCGGACGCTCTGACCAGAGCGCTCGCTCTGAATCAGGGCCCTCCTACCTAAACTTGGAGCGGCCTCCTGGCCACTCGCATAGATGTGGTTGACCACCCACAGCATATGCGAGCGGCCAAAAAGATGGTCGCGATGGTCAAGACCATCGCGACCATCGGGCTTGCGACGAGACCCTGCGGTAGGGTCTCGGTGACCGCAAGCCCTGGAGTGATTTTGGCTCTATCAGAGCCAAAATCACTCCCACTGACATCACTAGTGATGTCAGTGGGGCCGGACCCAGATGGTAGGCGTTCCCATAGGAACGCCTCCGTCTGGCAGCCACGCCCCCGGCATGCCCACCAAAGGGGGCGTGCTGTCACTCAGTGTCGACAGCACGCCCCCTTTGGTGCGAGACCCGGAGCGACGGCTTCCCCGTCGCTAGCCGGGTCTCGCGCATGCGCACGATGGAGCAGCCTCCGTCGTGCGCATGCGCAGTAGGGCACCATCGACCCGCTTGCGAGCGCTCGCGAGCGGGTCTGAATCAGGCCCTCTGTGTCATCCCTGCCTGTCTGCCTCTCTCCGATAGATTGTAAGCTCTCACAAGCAGGGCCCTCTTCCCTCAGGTGCTTTGCCTTCCAAACCTTTGGGTTCAGCTTGCATGGCTTTTGTGGGCATTACGACTGCAAATATAGCATTTAGTATATAGCTTGTATCTCATGTTCTGCAATGTTATGTACTGTAAATCTTTTGCACTGTTTCTCTTTAAGGCCCCCGTGTATCAATGATCACTTTTGCAACGCGATCAGGGAATGCCAGTAACGCCCATGATCGCATTGCAGAATGCGATCATAGCGGCCGGATGTATCATCCGGGACATGCAGGGACGCGGGCTCTGATTGGAGCCCTCCCGCGATGTCTCTGGAGAGCTGCCGGCCAGTGCAGGGCGTGCTGCAAGTTCACAGTCTGAACATGCACACCCGCAATTGCCGGGTAGGGTTCCGCCGAATCCCTCCGCTGGCTAATTATGTGCGCTGTAGCCTATAGGTTGCGGGGACCAATATCTGGAATGCATCGCATATCGCATCGGATATTGGTAAATTTGGCAGCATCGCTTCCCCCATAGAAACCTATGGGGGAGGCGGCTGCCAGCGGCACTGGAGAAATCACAGCAGGTATCGGAGATACCTGCTATGGTCCCGCCTTAATAAATACGGGGGTTACTTAATATTTGAGATAAACCACCAAAAACGGGTGTTTTCAAGGATTATGGGGCATATGTATCAAAGCTTGATGTGAGATAAATTGTGAAATATATATCACCAGCCAATCAGCTCCAAACTATCATGTCTTAAACACAGCCTGCAAAATGTAAGTTAGAAGCTGATTGGTTGGTAATATATATCTCACAATTTTATGTCACATCAAGCTTTGATACATATGCCCCTATACCTCAAATACACTTTGATAAATGGGCCCCTAAGTACTTTGTAAGGCGCTGCGGACCCCTTGTGGTGCCATATAAATAAAGCATGCTAATAATAATAATCATTATTATTATTATTATTATTATTATTATTATTATTATCCTTAATTTATAAAGGTTCCGCAGCGCCTTACACAGTACATAAATGAGCACACAAGAAAAACAGTTATTAGCCGTACAATACAATGCAGGACAAGGACATGGTTTATAGACATAGCTGCATAACACAAGCAGCAGGACATAAGCAACCAAGTGTTAGGTGCTGTTGTGGGGAGTTAGGAGTAAATGATACTATCTGTAGGGGGAGGAGAAGCACATGAGGGACGAGGGCCCTGCTCGTGAGAGCTTACATTCCAAAAGGGGAGGGGCAGACAGACAGTGGGAACACAGATGGGGTAGATAGTGAGGAAGGAGCATGGAGCAGTGGGTTAGGATGTGTGTGCTGTGGAATGTGTGTATATAAGATGACCTGATGTTATGTCAAAATTAATTCCTTCATTCATTTATCTCTATGTCAACAAATAGATTTTGATTATGTGTTATTTACATGAGAGATGTACAAAATAAAGTTGTAGCACCTTAATTATTGTGTGTTACATTGTAGCATCTAAATACAGTACATCCAGATAAAAATGCAGCTATTATGGGACTGTCCCGCCATCCTGATACAGTAGTGACTACTTTAATCCTAGCTGCTGGGTACTATGCCATGCTCCTATCAGTGGGTGCATCTCACATGCTAGACCCACCCACAAATGGGTGCAGCCATGCCCAATCATCATCATCATCTAGCTCTTACTTGTGAATAAGAGGAGTATTATTTATTTTTCGTGGACTCTAAATATGCTTAGAAGTTATTTTTATTACTACAGGTTGAGTTTCCAATATCCAAATATCCCGAAATACGGAATATTCCGAAATATGGAATATTTTTAGCATGACTCAGATAGTGACACCTTTGCTTTCTGATGGTTCTATGTACACAAACTTTTTGAAGACGTAAAGTTATTGAAAATATTGTATAAAATGACCTGCAGGCTGTGTGTATAAGGTGTATATAATACATAAATGCATTCTGTGTTTAGATTTGGGTCCCATTCCTGAGATATCTCATTATGATATGCAAATATTCCAAAATACGGCATATGTCATATTAGAATAACCCTGTTCCCAAGCATTTTGGTTATGGGTGACTCAATCTATATATTGATTGTATCCATGAATGTCATATCTGTAAGATGAATTCGGGAAACGGAATGTGTGGCACCTTATCAATAACCGTTGATGATGATGATGATATTATTTCCTTTGTGACGTCTCTCTTTACAATTGATCCCCCTAATATCAGCTCCCACACAAGTCATCATCCTACATATCCGCCTCCTAGTGCTGCTTCAGAGCTCTTCATAAAGGGAAACTGGTATTTTACACTGATTCCCATCAGTTCTACAATTCCATAGTTTATTGAGCATGTTTATAATGTATAGGTGGTATTATACTAAGGAGATACACAAAATACGTTAACCTATTTCTCAATTGTATAAATTATTTGATATGTAAAGGAAAGTATAAAGGGCCATGGGTTTGTAATTTTGTACGCTAAGATGGCAGCATCTGTGGGGGTGCAAAACATTACACCAGGTGATGTGAGGGCTTTGCGGACTGACACTGGCCCTGATTCAGAGCCGGACGCTCTGAATCAGGGCGGCATTTTTTTTTTTTTTTGAGCCGGCCTCCTGGCCCCTCGCTAAGCTGTGGGTGACCACCCACAGCTTTTGCGAGCGGCCAGGTGATGGTCGCGATGGCCGCGACCATCGGGCTTGCGATGAGACCTTTGTGGTAGGGTCTCGTCCATCGCAAGCCCCAGTGGACTTCCTGCTCTAATAGAGCAGGAAGTCCACCTACTCACATCACTAGTGATGTCAGTAGGGCCACCCACAAACGGAAGGCGTTCCCTTGGGAACGCCTCTGTTTATCCAGCCACTCCCCCTGCCCACCTCCAAAACTGGGCGAGCTGTCAATCACAGTCAACAGCCGCCCCGTTTTGGTGCGAGACCCGTAGCGACGGAGAGCCCGTCGCTGGCTGGGCCTCGCACATGCGCACGCCGGATGGCAGCACATGCGCATAGGGTAAACATCGACCCGCTTGCGAGCTGGTCTGAATCAGCCCCAGTGTTCCTTGCCAGGTGCAGTTGAGGCACACAAGTTTACCTATTTTGGCAGTGAAGTGCAGAAATGTGATTTAATTTTGTAGAACATGAGTATTTAAACATCACGCGGTACATACAGGCAGTGGTGTAGCCAGGTTTTGATGGGGGAGGGGGGTGAAGATGGGAAAATAGGTGCCCCAGACCCAAGTGCTTCACAATTCAAATATCACTAAGTAAACAAAAGCAGTTATAGTTACATAATATCTGGACACTCCTCTGGTTAGCAGGACGTCCTCTGATTCCTACCAGGTCGTGGGGTGCAGGTTCCTTACACTGCACAGCAAGAGGGGAAGGTTCGGGTGCCCCAGCAGCTGCGTAGCCAACCTTTGTCTCCACATTTCCAGATTTACACAATTTCAGATGGGGAGCTGCATGTAAGGAACCATTCCCTGCCTTTTGAGCAATAAAGGATTTCAATTCTCTACCACTTCTGGGTTTTTAGAGATTTGGGCCTCTTCTATACAGTATGCAGTTTGTAATTTCCAGCTTGTGTAGCAAAGTTAATTTTTTGTGACCAATGTAATAAAAAATTGTAAACATACACAAGTGACACATGTAATAAGGACAGTCCCCAAGGACCATACTTTTTGTTAAGCAATAAATATGGATAAATTGCATAGTATTTCAGGAGGAAACCTGGAAAGGTTAAATTAATGAAATGTGTAGCCCATCAAGTGGGCATGCGTCCTAAAATGTGCACCCGGCCTGGACAAGTAGGCACAAATGCACACATAAAGATCCTCTGTGGCAAGGAGTCTGGGACACACTCTGACATATATACAGTATGGCAGTGTGCACTAAGAAACTTCTATATGATTTTCATTGTAAAATAAACTGTTTTGATATTTGAGGAAACAAAAATCACTGTCACATGTTGTGGAATTTTTGTTAGTTGGGATTTTTGAATCCTCCCTCCTGAACCCATCAGTAATTATACATAGTTACAGAGTTTATTATCAGTGAACTCTGTGTGGGGGGTGGAAGGAGATGTAGGAGGTGTGAATAGGACAGAACTCAGTATTCCTTTCTCCAGCAACTCATCCCCCATCCTCCTAACAACTTTGTTTCCTGTCTCACTTAGGGCCTGGTTCAGAGATAGTTGGTAATGCAGTCGCATTTGCAGCCGCTCTCGCAATAACAGTTGCGGGAATATACAAATGCTAATCTCAGCCTTCCCTTTGTACGGAACTGTGCAATGACGTGTACGAGCGGTAAGACGCCCACTTTCAGGCTGCGAAGTCTGTGCATTTGCCATAGAGATTGTAAACACTCCAACATCGACGAAACATCGGTCATGCCATTGCCACTTGCAGTAGTCTAGAGTTTACTCTAGCTGCTCTAATCAAATGCAAGTAAACATGGCCTCTGTAGCTATAAATTTGCGATAATGAGCACAGCAGCGTTCCCAGACATGTCTGTGACACTCCCATAACACGCCCATAAATCAGCCCCTTATTTGCAAACACTTTAGTCTCCACTCTGATAAACACAGGGATCACAAACACCTACTCAAGTGTTAGCAATGCCTTACGCAACTAAGAACAGCATAGGACCAGGGGCGTATTTAGTCTGGGTGCAAGGCATACTTGCCTACCCTCCCGATTTGGTCGGGAGCCTCCCGAAAATCGGGTGCCACTCCCGACCTTTCTGGAAGGCGGGCAATTCTCCCGGCTGCCGCCCAACCCTCCTATCTCCCCCGCAATGACCCCTGCAACCCCCGCAGCGGGGGGGCCGGGGGCCCCGCCCCCTGCTACACAATGCCTATTTTATCGGCATTGCATAGCGGGGGCGGGGCCAAACTGACCCGATCGCGTGACCCCGCCCCCACCACGCCTTCAAGTGATGTCACCCACCCGGCAACTCCCCCTTGTACCGGCCACGCCCCCCCCTGTTCTGCCGATCTGGCTGCTCCCTCCCGGAAGGAGCAGCCAGAAAGTCGGCAGGTATGGTACAAGGTGTGCGGTGCACATGGGCGCTGGGTCCAGGGGGGCCCACGCACCACACACCCTGCACCCAATATCATCTACTTACCTCTCCGTCGGCCCAGCGCTAGCTGCAGTACTGCAGAAATCACTGGGAAAATTGCCACCACGGCCATTTCCCCAGTGATTCGTTCATGCGCAGTAGAGATGTCCCGGCAACACGGCGCGGATGCCATGTTCCCGGAGACCTGCGCATGTGCAGTAGACTCTGGCACAATGCCAGAGTCTACTGCAGCGCCGGAGAGGAGGGGGCCCAATCGGACACTGCAAACGGGCCCCCTCCTCTCTTAAAGCACTTCTGCATAGGGCACTCAGTTCACACGTGCGCAGTTAAAGGTTGCTGAATTTTCAGCGCTTGTGCAGTTGCAAAAACATCGCTCATATGCGTAAGCATCGCAAATACGTCCGTCTCTGAATCAGGCACTCTGTCCTTTTTCCTAATTCTGTTTTTCGAGATGGTGGTAGTGCAGCTTTAAGTTACTATCAACTTTACGTCTGTGGCGTTGGAGATTCAGATTTTTGATATCGCCAATTTGTCTAACTAGATTTAATGCAACGTGTCCTGGTTGCGGTGCTATGTAAGGGAAAGCAGTCGTTTATAAAACAAAATTTGTTTTGTGACAGTTTTTAAATAATTGTGTGTGAATAACCTTTTTGACTGAATACTGCATATAAGTACAATTACTGCCCTTTGGTTTGGAGCCTTCTGCGGGTGATGTTTGCTCAGAATTAGTTAAAAAACAAAACTGTGCATAAGACAGGGCTTGCTGGTTGAGTGTTTGTTCCCTTGCATGCTAATGTAGTTTTCTTCTGTACAAAAATCTCTGAACAATATCTTTACAAATGAAAATAACTTTGTTCCCTGTACAAAGTTATGTCTCCTCAGGCTGCATCACAGTTTCTTCATCGAAAGCGGCGTGCCAACTCATTTTTTGAAGAGAGTAAAGGTGGGAACCTTGAAAGAGAATGCATTGAGGAACTGTGCAATAAGGAAGAAGCCCGCGAGATATTTGAGAACGTTCCTGAAACAGTGAGTAGAGCAAATACTTGTTCTGTTTTATCTTCTTCACTTTAGTGATTCCAAATTCACAGCTTTATTTGGTTGGAAGAAATGTTCAATTTTCAAAAAGTTGGAAACTGGGTGTACTGCACCACTGATCCTTCACTTTGCATAGATGTATAGTTATATTACGGTATACTTCTTTTTGCAATCAGTACTTCTCAAACAAATCAGGGAAAACTGCACAAATAAGATTTCCATTCTGCCCTTCTATATGTGACTACGGGAACAGTCCAAGCCTGTAACTTTTAAGGTGAGGAGTGTTTACCATTATCTAAAAACAATATTGCAACACGCACCATCAGCAGCGGAGAGCCCAGGACACACCGCTCAACAGGCGTGGTAGTCTGAACAAAAGTCCATGCCGGTGTGCAATTGCGACAGTTGGATTCTTGGGGAATGGTTACTGTGACAACCAGAAACGCTGACTTCATTTAGGGACATATCTATGTAATAAGCGAGAAAGCGTGTCTGTCTGCCTGTCCGTCTGTTTGTCCTTTATGCACGGCCAGAGTTTTGGACTTAGGGCCTGTTTCAGCAAGGAACAAACGCACTTGCCCGATGTTTTAGCTCTGCGTATGCATCGCATTTCACGTGCGCGAACTAGCTATTGCGATGGGTACTGCGTCTGCAGAGGCAACGCAGACCTAGAGATAAGTGATTGACAGGAAGTGCCGTTTTGTGGGGATGGACGGGCAAACGCAGGCGTGTTTGTGCGTTTGGACAGCATTTTGCATATTCATATACTCGCAGCAGATGGATGCGTTCGTCTGCATCCATGCGTTCCTTGCTGAATCAGGCCCTTAGTTCCGCCAAATTTGGCACGGTGGTATAGTTTGACCAGGATTAGGTTTTTGCCTAGGTTTGAACTTCTTTAGGGCCACACGCTGTTACATAATTCCTAAAAATGGAGACACTCTTACATTACACAAGTTCCAGGGCTGGCTCAAGTGGAAATTGGCAGTCTCACAAAAACCAGTGTAATGACGGCCATACATGGTGCGATAGCACTGTGCGAGGCGACAGGGGATCCGTCGACTGACATCGGGTGGTCCCCACACCCAGTGCGATCAGGTGGCTGACCGCCCGATATGCCGGCTCCCCCCTGCCTCAACCACATAGCTCTGTATGGGATCGCACATCGCATCCCCTGATTGACTGGTTTTGCAGTACGATCAGGAGATGCGATGTACGACCCCACGGGAGCGCACTTGGGCCGACATCAGGCCCATACACGGTGCGATGTAGCAGCCAAATCGCACCAATCAGTCGGATCGGCTGCTTCATCACACCGTGTATGGGCCGCTTAAAAGCTGCAAATGTATCCTTTTAAGCTTACAGGCTGAGCAAGTTTAAAATTTTATGATATATGCAAGTTCATATTAAATCCAGAGTTAAGCTGGGTACACATTCAATGATGTGTACCCAGCCGACTTGTCGTGCGACGGGGCCCGGCGGAAGTCCTGGCATCTGCAAATGCATACACACTTGCCGATGTCGGACGCATGCATGTCCGACGGGCGACATCGTCAGCAAGGGCCATGCTGCCGAATGCAGCATGACCCTCGTTGACGATGTCGCCCATCGGACATGCATGCAATGCAGGTCCGACGGTCGAAGTCGCTGATGATGCGTGGGAGCGTGCATCATCAGCGACATCGAGTGTACTCACTAGACGATGTTGCCGACATGTCGTTTGATCCGGCTGAATCGGACAACATATCGTCTAGTGTGTACCAGCCATTAGTCCTTTTTAAAGTGACCATAATGAGTCAGCCCTCTGTGTTTGCATGCTAGTACGTAACTAGAAATTTATGGGCCACATAGCAAGATCTTAAAAGGACCCCCCCAGAGGTAAAAAAACACATACATTTGCCCACTCACAGAACCCATTCATTTATGCCACACAGAACCCATTCAGGTTATGCCTCACAGTAGTACCCCTTATACACATTATACCACACAGTAGTAGTGCCCCTTATACATTATGCCACACAGTAATGCTCCTTACACTACACAGTAATGCCCTTTACACATTATAACACACAGTAATGCCCCTTACACTACACAGTAATGACCCTTACACATTATAACACAAAGTAATGCCTTTTACAGATCATGGGCCGGACTCAATTAGCCACGAAAAGCTGCGGTTTGGTGTAAAGTTTTTACAGGTGAGAACTTTCAGAGCAGGTGAAAAGTTGTGCAAAATCCCTATTTTTGTTTAAAAATTTGGGGCCTGTTTCAGCAAGGAACGCACGGTAGCAGACACACGCACCCGTCCGCTGCAAGAATATTCTAATCAATGCACACACACGGAGAACGCAGCACAAGATGCAGACGCCCATCCCCATATTAAGCCGCTCATCTCCCTTTACTCACAACCTGATCAGTATGCAAGATAGTAGAGCAGGAAGCTCACTGGGGCTTGCGACAGATGAGACCCTACCACAAGGTTCTCGTTACAAGCTTGATGGTCGCGTCCATTGCGACCATCACCTGGCAGCTCGCAAAAGCTGTGGGTGGTCACCCACAGCTTAGCGAGCGGCCAGGAGGACGTTTTTTTAAAAAGAGCGGCCGCCCTGATTCAGAGCGAGCACTCACTTTTTGCGAACGGCTCTGAATCAGGGCCTTGATTCACTCCCCCTAATGACAAGTTAGGCAAAACTATTTTTTTATCCAGTTTAGTCAATTTTGGGGTTAAAAAAAAATTAAAAGTAGTGAAAATGGGATTAAAGTAGTGGGTGATGTGTTTTGGGGGGCTGTGTGGATAGCCCCATTGCAGGTGTCTGCAGCTGGTGTATTTTTAACATTTTGCACTTTTTACTAAAAAATATACTTGCACCTATTTTAATGTACCCTCAATTTAACTGCAGCATTTATTATGTCCAAAAAAATTGCTTTTATAATTTTTCCACACTTATGCAAATCTGCATAAAACAGCCATTTGACACAATTTAAGAACCCCAAATACTTTTGTTAGGGCCACTAATACACTTCTAAAATGATAACCTATGCCAGTTCCCTAAGGGGTAGAGACAGATTTTCCCAAATTCACCAGTACTTTTTGCTGGTTACTCCAAGAATAGTTTTCACGTCTTCTATTTTTGGATAGTACGAAAAACAGGAGTGCGCATAAGGCGTGAAAATATTGCGCCAAAATACGCAAATTGTATGAAAACTTCTCAGATGTTAAGTTTTAGCTTTTTCGCGTCTAATTGAATTTCCCCCATGTCACAAAGTAGTAGTGCCCCAAATAACACATTATTCCACATAATAGTAGTGCCCCTTACACATTTTGCCACACGGAATCCCGACCCGGGACTAAAGTTAGGCATCGAAATCCCGACGCCTATTTGTAGCCCAACAACGAAATCCCGACAGCGGGGATCCCGAACAAAGGTAAGCGGGGCCCTGTAAGCTGTTAGCCGGCAGGACGGGAGGGTTAGTATTAGGGGCCCAAGGGGGAGATTAGGGTTAACCCCCCAGGAAGGGTTAGGGTAAAGCTATGGGGGGGAGGGGGTTAGGCTCAGATACCCCCGGGGGGAGGTCAGGGTTAGGCAGCCCCCCCCTGAGGGTTAAGTGTAGGGTGCGGGAAGGGAGGTTAGGGTTAGGCTCCCCCGGAGTGAGGTTAGGGTTAGGCACCACCGGGGGGGGGTGTTAGGGTTAGGCACCACTAAGGGAGGGTTAGGGGGGGAGAGGGTTAGGGCTATTCAGCCGCCGGGACTTCATACCCATACCCATTATGCCACACAGTAATGCCCCTTACATATTATGCCCACCCTAGCAACTCACCTTCCCGTGTCCCTCCAGCAGCCTCTCGCCTCCCCCTGTGTGCCATCAGAAGCCAGCAGGTGTGGATTTGGTGCCGGCCGCCAGCTAATTACAGGTGGCTCACCAGAAAGCAGCGGCAGACATAGACAGCGTCGACATACTTTGAATCTGGTGCCAGTCGTGAGGCAATCAGAGCTAGCAGACCGGCTGCACTGTTTTTCCATGTCTGTCTGTCCATGAGCGAGCTGTAATCAGCTAGCGGCCGGCACCAAATCAACATTGCTGACAACCGGGCCCCCCTCAACAGCCATGACTGGACCGGCCCACCTTGTGCGTGTGACTGGGTGCAGGGGAAGCAGCGGGCTACAGAGGCAGCTCGGGCACCATAGCAGCTGCACCCCTATAACCCACGGTAGTTACGCCACTGTTTGCATGCATGTTAGCAAATACTGAGGTCCTTTTCAGGATCAATGGAATGGGGTTATAGGCAAGGACAATGTAAACAAATAAATAATTCAGGAGTACCTCAAGGTCCAGTCTTCAACCTGGGCAACGCCGGGTATCCCAGCTAGTTTGTTATAAATTGCGGTCTGTCCCTGAATATTAATAATCCTTATCACCACATATCGCAGCAATAAGTGCTTGAATGTATCAGTCTGAATCTCCGCGATTCGGGACACGTGCTCTTATAAGAGTCCACCCTGGCAATCAGTAAGAGGTATAGTGATCTGCTTATAGACCCATTTTGCGGCTTTTGCACATGCGCAGCTTTCCAGCTGCGTATGTTTAAGGCGGAAAAGCCTGCAATGCGCATTGGGATATCCTAAAAGATCCCTCTCCAACAAGGCTGCCCCAATGCAGTCAATGGACTAACGCATCTGAAGATGGAGTTAGTCAACGCAGGCAAGATCTTGGTTAAATACCGTTCCCATAGAAAACTATGGAAATGGCTGCTGTCAGAAAACAGGGATAAATTCTGCCCATAAACATGCGTAAACAGCAGTTCTGAGGACAGAATTGATTAACAAACAGGCCCATTTCTCTCTGAAGGACACTTAGGTGACTGTCACATGTGTAGGTGGTAGCTGGTCCTGCATTAAAGATGTGGCTGGGTTACCCTGGGACATTCAGTCTTGTTTATAACATGTCAGTGTGGTTTTGCAATTGGCTGCATTCCTCTACTTATACAGTATATATAACTGTTTTTTTAATTATTGATTTATCTTTCACCTAAATCCAAAGTCTTTAAATGTGTAGCAATAACATTGGGCTTGTGGGTGGACTTTCAGAAATTCCCAGTCATGTCAATAGTGCTTAGCTCAGTGGTTCCCAAACTGTGCGCTGCAGCTCCCTGGGGTGCCTCCATGGCCTAACAAGACTGCCCAGTGTATTTTTATATTTTATTTAATTTTTCTGTCCTTGGGGAGTGGGGCGGAGCGGGAGGGGGTATTTATTTGTGATGAGCAGGGAAAGCGTGCAGGAGCAGTCCTATCAGCTTAAAGCAACAGCCAGTGAATCCTGAGGCTGCCTGTTGCTGAATGGGGTCCTACAATGCATTGTGGGAGATTAGACAGGAAATGTCTGATCTGAGGAGCGATGCTGCAGAATGGTGCTGGTGTTCACAACTAAAGGTAAGTAAGGGCGGTACATGGAGAGGGGCAATTGAAGGTACTTGGTGGTGGAAAAGAGAGAGACATGGGGGGCATAGGGAAAGACATGGAGAGGGGCATAGGGAAAGACATGGAGAGGGGCAAAGGGAGAGACATGGAGGGGGCAAAGGGAGAGACATGGGGGCATAGGGAAAGACATGGAGAGGGGCATAGGGAAAGACATGGAGAGGGGCAAAGGGAGAGACATGGAGGGGGCAAAGGGAGAGACATGGAGAGGGGCAAAGGGAGAGACATGGAGGGGGGCAAAGGGAGAGACATGGAGGGGCTAAAGGGAGAGACATGGAGAGGGGGCAAATGGAGAGACATGGAGGGGCTAAAGGGAGAGACATGGAGAGGGGGCAAAGGGAGGGACATGGAGGGGTTAAAGGGAGAGACATGGAGAGGGGGCAAAGGGAGGGACATTGAGGGGGCAAAGGGAGAGACATGGAGGGGCTAAAGGGAGAGACATGGAGAGGGGGCAAAGGGAGGGACATGGAGGGGCTAAAGGGAGAGACATGGAGAGGGGGCAAAGGGAGGGACATGGAGGGGCAAAGGGAGAGACATGGAGGGGCTAAGGGGAGAGACATGGAGAGGGGGCAAAGGGAGAGACATGGAGGGAGCAAAGGGAGAGACATGGAGAGGGGCAAAGGGAGGGACATGGAGGGGCTAAAGGGAGAGACATGGAGAGAGGGCAAAGGGAAGGACATGGAGAGGGTCAAAGGGAGAGACATGGAGGGGGCAAAGGGAGAGACATAGAGGGGAGAAAATGGTAAGGGTTATAAATACTTATTAATTTGGCTTACGGGTGCCTTGAAAAAAATATGGAGAACCTAAGGGTTCCTTAAATGGTATTTGGGAACCACTGGCTTAGCATATTCTCCTCCTTATATCTCTCTGTGCTCTGATGAGTACACCTTGATTGGCATACACTGTTTCTTTTAGATGTTTTCTGTGTTTAATATCAGACTATAAAATTTGCCTTTAGAATTAGGGAATAGAATTATTCTAGAAAACTATATTTATTCTATATTTATGTTTATATAACAAAATATACGAGGGTGGTTCAATAAGTAAGGTAACAAGACCTCTCATGTGTGTAATGTTCTCTGGACCTGATTCAGACCTGCTCGCTAGCAAGCGATCGCTCGTTGCTGGCAATGTTTGCAAATGTGCGCATGCTTATAGTTCACAGTGCGCGTGCGCAAACCAGTACGAGCGATCGTGATGCGTTCGCTCGCCCTGCAAAGACAGCCCAGTGGAATGAGTGACAATGGAAGCCGTTTGTGGGTGGTAACAGGGGCAGGGCAGTAGTTACGGAGGGGTGGAGTTGCGGACGCAGGCGTGCCTGAGTGTTTAAACACCGTCTCAGAGGCGTGCATAATTAACAGGCAGCGTCATAGTACACGTCACCTGGTTGAATTATACACTGAAGGGATCGCAGTGCTTGCGAGCACATCCGATGGTGCTCGATGTACCAATGTTTTCTTGTACTTCCTGGAGATGACGTGCGCAAGTGGGCGTCTTATGAATGGCTGGTGGGCGTCTACTTACGCAAAGTGATCACTCGTCAAGACATAGTGGGCGTGCTAATGCCTTGCCGAGCGATCACCTGCCTTGCTGGGCGTGCGCTGGATTTGCATACGCTGGGAGCGAGCGATCGTATCTAGTGAGCGGCTCTGAATCAGGCCCTCTATCTCATTCCAATTTCTCGCCAGGCCAGAGCAGGTAGATCACTATTTCCCCTCATGGGCATTAGACTGTGCCTCATATCAGTCATACTGTCACAACATCAGTTATAAGATGGTGGGGCTGGCAGAAACATGGCCAAACACTGAGGTGCGAAGTGTGATCAGATTTCTGCGTCTTAAGGGCATATCAGCAGCTGAAATTCATTGCCAAGTTGTCGAGGTATACGGTGATAACTTCTTGTCACGGAAACAGGTTTGGGTTTGGTATGCTGCCTTTGATAACGGCAGGACAGACCTTCAAGATGGGCAGAGATCCGCCTGGCCATGCACGTCCACCACAGATGACAATTTGTGCCGCATTGAAAATCTGTTTCAAGAAGACAGACGCATTCGTGTTAGTGATATTGCTGACGAACAGAACATCTCAGTGGGTGCTGTGCACAACATCGTTCATGAGCAACTGGGGTACAGGAAAAAGTGTTCACACTGTGTACCAAAGCAACTCACAGAAGTTCACAAAACCAATAGTATAGAATTGTGACCATCTACACCTAACTTTATGGGTTTGTGGGTACATTTTAGGGCCAATCCCTTGTTAGATTTTATTGTGCTTTCTCCGAATAATGAGTGATACAGGACATCAGGGCTACTGTTTCACTTTCATGTGTACTAATATTTATTATGTGGGTTACCTAGTAATGCACTTTCCAGTGAAAAAACATTGAATTAAACGTATAGGTTGAGATATCCGATATCCAGTACCTGTTACTCACGTCCTTGTGGGGATACTGTGAAAACGCTGTGTGATGTCCCACAATGCAGGGAACGAGCTTGTAAATGCACCTTCTCCAGCCCTTTATCTAATTCAAATAGTTTTGTACCACAAAGTGTGTGAAAAGTAAGAGCATTCATGTGCCTAACCTGTACAAAACGCGTTCCGCCCCATATCCACCCTACTCGTCCCATCTGCTCATCTGTAAAATCATCACAAAGGGACATGTTGCATAGCATTTGTGCACTTATCACTAGACCGACACCTGACTACACACCTTACATTTCTCTATGCAGCCTGTTATAGACAAAAGGTCTTATTCAGATATGTACGCTATGCCAATATTTTCGCAGTTGATCGATTATCTGTAAACTGTGTCTAAGGGCCGTATTCAATTAGATGCGAAAAGCCGAGATCCGCGAAAAAGTATCGCCGATTGCAACTTTTTGCTTGTTGGAAACTCATCTCCGTATTCAGGCCCTCATTCAGAGCCGCTCGCTAGCGGCAGTACGCTCGTTCCGAGCGATGTTCGCACATCTGCGCATGCGTACGGTTTTTAGTACGCATGCGCGAACCAGTCAGTGCGGCCGAAAATCGTTTGTACGCTATATAGCGAGTGCCTGCTATTTTGAGTGACAGAATGAGGCGTATGTGGGTGGTAACAGGGGAAGGTGCTTGAAAACTGGGGAGTGGAATTCGACCGCAGGCGTGCTTAAAGGTCAAAATGGGCGTTTTAAGGGAGTGTATAATTAATACAGCAGCGTCATTGACCACGTCACTTGTTTTTTTTTTAACTCAGAACTGCTCGCAAAATAGCGGTTGAAAAAACCAACCACAAGAATAGCGAGCAGTTCATACGCTGTACGATGTACTCGATTAATCTAATAAATAGCGGACATGACGTATGCTGCGAGCGGCCAGGGGGCGTTTTTATCAAATAAACGAGCGTATGTTTTGCTCTCTCGTTCAGACTTAGAGGTGTGAACAGACTGCAATGTGCGAACGGATCATTTGAATAGCCACCTCTTGTTTTTGAATGAACGACCGCAAATAGCGAACGGCTCTGAATGAGGGCCTCAATTCCATCTGCTTTTCGTGTACGCGGAAAGTGAATGCAATGTAATAAGTGGAAAAGATTCGCCTCTGAATAGCAGGAGAAAAGAAGTGCAACATTTTTGTTTTGGGGTACAAAGGTGGGGAAACCACTCTGACCCCTGGGGACAGCCCCCAAAGGACAACTGCATCAAAAAATTCCTGAAAAAAACTTAAGAACACCCCAAAAAAGTACTTTGAATTTGGGGGCAAAAAAGTACAAAGTGGAGGGACAACTTCGCAAACTAGCGAAATAAGGGTCTGGGGGTGCTCTAAGAAGGGGTCAAGTGTTTTGGGATTGCAGGTGCTTGTATGATGGAGGAATTTCACTTTTATTAAAACTTCACTTTAGAGACATTACAAGATACTTGCACCCATTTTCAGGTACCCCAAATATGACAGGACTACTTATTTTCACCCCAAACATACTGCTTTATGCCATTCTTCACCACTTGTGCAAAGACGCTAATCAGAGGCAATTGTGCGAACTTAAGTACCAAACAGTTTTATTAGGGCACTACCACATTGGTCCCGATGTTTCTGCATCTAATTGGGGGGGGTTCATGCTGAATTCACCGATTCTGACACAACTTTCCGCCTGTTCTGACTTCGCGTGTCGCCGTTTTCGTGTCTTTTGGAATTGAATAGCGGGGACGCGAACGATAAAATATGCGATGTAGGCGAAAAGTCCATGCAAAACTTTTTCGCGGGTGCGAAACTAATTGAATACCACTCTAAGTTACACTACGCATGCGTCAAGGTAGATTACCATAGTCGCTTGCAGCAACTATTTACTCGTGTATGATTGACAGCCAGGGACCATTTGGGGAAGGTAACGGGGAGTGGCGGTAAAGAACGTAGGCGTGTCGCAACCGTTTTGGGGGCGTGTCACATTGTGCATCACCATGAATCAGACCCACAGTCCTTTAGCAATCAGCTTTGGGACATATTTACTTTCTCTCGCTTAAAATAATGAAATGTTAAGTAACAGTATACCAAAATATAATGTAATAAAATAAAAAAAAACTAAAATACTGTTTGATTATTTTGGCAAGAACTACTATTCATGTTTATAAGGAATACATCATCACTTGGCATAAGGGCATGAACAAAGGACCTGATTAAGACCCGCTCGCAAGCGTGTCGATGGTGTGCTCTGCGCACGCGCAGCGGCCGCACTACGCGTGCGCAAGCCCCGGAGCGAGAGAGAAATTCTCTCGCTCCGTGGCTCACTACAAAAGGGGCGGCTGTCGATGTTGATTGACAGCTCGCCCCATTTTGTAGGCGTGGCGGGGGGTGGCTTCACAAACGGAGGCATTCCCATGTGAACGCCTGCCATTTGTGGACGGCCCCACTGACATCACCAGTGATGTCAGTGGGAGAACTTCCGGCTCTGTTAGAGCCAGAAGCTCTCTGGGGCTTGCGGCCATGAGACCCTACCACATACCTCCCAACATGACCCTCTCCAGGAGGGACACCATGCTCTGGTCCTGGACTTCCCTGGTAATTTATGATTGGTGGTGGCTCCAGAGGTGGGGCTGCAGCACAGTCCAAAATTCAAATAGGGGAGTCACACCAACTGCCAGTGAGTCCCAGCCAGTGATGTTTGGCAGGGTGTGAAATGACAGTTGGTGTGGCTCCCCTATTTGACTTGTGAACTGTGCTGCAGCCCCGCCTCTTACCAGGGAAGTCCAGGACCAGAGCATTGTGTCCCTCCTGGAGAGGATTCATGTTGGGAGGTATGCTACCACAAGGGTCTCGTCGCAAGCCCCGATGGTCGCGACCATCATCCTGGCCGCTCGCAATAGCTGTGGGTGGTGACCCACAGCTATGCGAGCGGCCAGGAGGCCGCACAAATAAAAAAAAAAGCCCTGATTCAGAGCGAGCGCTCTTTCAGAGCGTCCGTCTCTGAATCAGGCCCAGAGTTTTTATGGCAATGGCACTCCTTGGTGATATCTAATATCCTTTATATTTGATAATAGGCGGTAAATTTACTAAAGTGAGAGTTTTAGAAGTGAGTTTTAAAAGTGATGTTGCCCATAGCAACCAATCAGATTCTAGCTATTATCTTCTAGAAGGTGCTATTTAAATGTTAAGTAGAATCTGATTGGTTGCTATGGGCAACATCACTTTTAAAACTCACTTTAGTAAATTTACCCCTAGGTGTGTGTGTGGGCGGGAGCATTATCCCATGTATAATCTGGAAGAAATTATAACACATTGATTCATCATAATGTTGCAGTGAATTTCATACAATCAATATTAATCTGGACTTTTTTGTATTATTCTAGGAATATTTTTATCCAAAATACTTGGGTAAGTTGATTACATATTTATTATAAATAGCACTACTTATTTGTTTCATTACCATATTATTACTGCTTAGACCGGTATCCAAATAGCAGCAGCAAATTACCGCGGCTAATTACCTCGCCCTGAGCTATCCAATTAGCCCCGATGCCGGCACTTATCGGGGATTTTGTTTCGCCTGCCATGATTAAAAACCATTTTCTCCCGATCACGGCAGTGGAAATATACAGTGCATCCGGAAAGTATTCACAACGCTTAACTTTTTCCACATTTTGTTATGTTACAGCCTTATTCCAAAATGGAATAAATTCATTTTTGTCCTCAAAATTCTACACACCATACCCCATAATGACAACGTGTAAAAAGTTTTTTTTACGATTTTTGCAAATTTAATAATAAAAAAAAAACAAAAACTAAGAAATCACATGTACATAACTATTCACAACCTTTGCTCAATATTTTGTTGATGCACCTTTGGCAGAAATTACAGCCTAAAGTATTTTTGAATATGATGCCACAAGCTTGGCACACCTATCTTTGGGCAGTTTCGCCCATTCCTCTTTGCAGCACCTCTCAAGCTCCATCAGGTTGGATGGGAAGCGTCGGTGCACAGCCGTTTTCAGATCTCTCCAGAGATATTCAATTGGATTCAAGTCTGGGCTCTGGTTGGGCAACTCAAGGACATTCACAGAGTTGTCCTGAAGCCACTCCTTTGATATCTTAGCTGTGTGCTTAGGGACGTTGTCCTGCTGAAAGATGAACCATCGGCCCAGTCTGAGGTCAAGAGCACTCTGGAGCAGGTTTTCATCCAGGATGTCTCTGTACATTGCTGCATTCATCTTTCCTTCTATCCTGACTAGTCTCCCAGTTCCTGCTGCTGAAAAGCATACCCACAGCATGATGCTGCCACCACCATGCTTCACTGTAGGGATGGTATTGGCCTGGTGATGAGCGGTGCCTGGTTTCCTCCAAACATAACGCCTGGCATTCATGCCAAAGAGTTCAGTCTTTGTCTCTCATGGTCTGAAAGTCCTTCAGGTGCATTTTGGCAAACTCCAGGCGGGCTGCCATGTGCTTTTTACTAAGGAGTGGCTTCCGTCTGGCCACTCTACCATACAGGCCTGATTGGTGGATTGCTGCAGAGATGGTTGTCCTTCTGGAAGGTTCTCCTCTCTCAGAGGAATGCTGTAGCTCTGACAGAGTGACCATCGGGTTCTTGATCACCTCCCTGACTAGGGCCCTTCTCCCCCGATCGTTCAATTTAGACAGCCGGCCAACTCTAGGAAGAGTCAAATATATAAATAAAATTACCAGCGCTAAACACTCATAAAAATATATGATATAGTGGATGGTTAGATAAAAAATCACATATTTATTGACACATAGAAATAATAAAATCACCGTTAGTATATCAATGTATGCGATTGCACACTAGATAAGTGTCCTAAGACCTATATCTCATGGTATATAAATTCCTAGAACAGTCTTGACTCTGTAATAATGTGGACTATAAACTCCCTTTATGGCAACATGACATCTATTACACCTGGATCCGGTAATCCTATATGTTGCCATAAAGGGAGTTTATAGTCCACATTATTACAGAGTCAAGACTGTTCTAGGACATTATATACCATGAGCTATAGGTCTTAGGACACTTATCTAGTGTGTAATCGCATACATTGATATACTAACGGTGATTTTATTATTTCTATGTGTCAATATAATGTGATTTTTTATCTAACCATCCACTTTATCTTATATTTTTATGAGTGTGTAGCGCTGGTAATTTTATTTATATATTTGATATTTCCTCAAGAGGCTGACACTATACCAGCTGCTCTCTGTCAGCGCTTGTGGTTCTTTTTCAACTCTAGGAAGAGTCCTGGTGGTTCCGAACTTCTTCCATTTACGGATGATGGAGGCCACTGTGCTCATTGGGACCTTCAAAGCAGCGGTTATTTTTCTGTACCCTTCCCCAGATTTGTGCCTCAAGACAATCCTGTCTCGGAGGTCTACAGACAATTCCTTGGACTTCATGCTTGATTTGTGCTCTGACATGCACTGTCAAGTGTGGGTCCTTATATAGACAGGTGTATACCTTTCAAAATCATGTCCAATCAACTACATTTACCACAGGTGGACTCAAATTAAGCTATAGGAACATCTCAAGGATGATCAGTGGAAACAGGATGCACCTGAGCTCAATTTTGAGGCCGTGAATATTTATGTACATGTGATTTCTTAGTGGGTTTTTTTTATTAAATTTGCAAAAAGCTCAAAAAAACTTTTCACACGTTGTCATTATGGGGTGTTGTGTGCAGAATTTTGAGGACAAAAATGAATGTATTCCATTTTGGAATAAGGCTGTAACATAATAAAATCTGGAAAAAGTGAAGCGTTGTGAATACTTTCCGGATGCCCTGTATATAGGTCCGCCACTTTTCGCTTATCCTATGTGTTTCATGAGAAAAATAGAAAATTTTCGGACATAAAAATCGGGGTTTAATTGGATACCATGAAAAAAACATTGTGAATAAGACCCTAAAATCGTTGGGAAAGAAAAGGACGTTTTGTTTTTGCCTCTGAAACTTTTACGCTGCTACTTCGATACCCTTAGTCTGTAGTATGGGCATGTACTTTAGTCACATACCAACCAATTAGCTTCTACCTATCATTTTATATCACGTACCTGATAAATGCTAGAGAAAAGCTAATTATTTGCTAAGGGGCAACTTCTCCAGTCGCCCACAACTCTACTCTTTACACCACTTGATACATCTCCCCCTTAACATTGAGCTGCTGCTCATAAATGGTCAAACTTTTTTCTGACCGGGTGCTGATGGGAAACACCTACCAAGAATTAGTGGTATCTGCCCTCTATGTGAGATCTAGTCATGATATGTACTTATATACCATAGGATTGTTTTTCTAAACGACTATAGGCAAATATTGTATCTTTTACATTTACATTTTAACTATAATTAAAGTTTCAAAACAGCTAATATTAAATTTTCTCTATCATTTACAGCCTGTCTTGGTGCCCATCGTAATGGAAATGATAATAGGATTACCTATCTGAATTTTGATGGCCCAGCCGATCTGAGATCATGCATTAATGGTTTGTATAACATTTACTCATTTGTATTATAGGCAGGGCTCTATCTGCCTCTAGTTATGTTGCATAGACACAAAGATCATGTACAGCATGGCAGGATATGCAGCATCATGCAGTGCAGTAATGTCCATTCGACAGAACAGTGTAATTATTATTTATCAGTGAGTGTAAATCACTAGATTCAGTGTTCGCTGAAAGGGTTGCATCACACCCTCCATAGGAAAGGTGATAACTGCATAGACCTAATAGAAAGGTGCGGATTATACACAACATTCATCCATGCACCATACTGTATTTTTTGACCCATGAATGCATGAAGTCTAATGCTGCATACACACATCAAGTTTATGGCCCCCTCAAACGACCCAACGATGGTCAATGCGCGGGCACGAATGGTCGATAACGATATCGACCATCGCCCGTGCATGCAGGCCAACATGGTAAATATCGACCATGTTAGCCTGTTTACTATAGGGCCCGCGATCGTTGATCGCGGGTCATTATAGTACTTGGGGGGTTGCTGCATGGTTCGATCCAGCAGAATGCAGGACGAAAGAGATAACGATCGTTATCTGACCGTCGAGCAGTCTGACAGTGTGTATCCTCCATAAGAAGTGTCCGCCAGGTCTGATAGTCTAAAGGTGTGTACACACTAGACGATATTTTACACGATTTGCCAGATTCCAACACATCGAAACGACAGGTGGTGTAAAATATGTCCAAATTGTGAGTGTCCACTCACGATGCTGATGTGCGTCCCCGCGGGTCGTACATCGCATCTTCAGATCTTGCCTACAGCATGCAAGATGTGCCAATCTCGTACATGATCCGGCGCACAGTGTTTATGCCTGAACGATATGTTGTTCGGATCCGCATACGATGCTTTCAGGCATGGATCAGGGAGATCTGTGCTGCAAGCATGAAGTCACAGATACATGGACATATCTCCGTCCGTGCATCTGTGTCTAAAAAATGTATAACATGTGAAAAAAAAAACAGCCTGCTCCCCCCCACCCAAAAGAGCAACCAGCCCCGGGCTTAGTGACCCAGTGTTGGTTGTGCAAAATACAGGGGACAAGTGATGTAGGGTTCCCCTGTATTTAAGCACATCCAGCACCGGGCTCTGATCCAGTCCTGGTTCTAGAAATACAGGGGAAAAAAATGCGTAGGGTTCCCCTGTATTATTAAGAACCAGTGCCAAACTTTTTCTAGTGGGGGGGCTAATGCCACAGCCAGGGAAACCCTATCACCGGGTCCCCTGGCCGAAGCATTAACCCTGATTGCTAGTCAGCCCAGGCCGGGGATCCCTGGGAATGTGCATGTATGTTTAATAAACTTTAAATTTGTACGGTGTGTATGTGTCCTGTGCTTATTTTAATATTGCTTTTGCTGTGGAACTACAGGTACCAGTGGGCCCGTAATGCCCTGTATGCTGGTACTTGTGATTCTCCAAGTACCAGCATGCGGGGGAGGCTTGCTGAGACCTGTAGTTCCACAGCAAAAGACAATATTTTCAACACTTTCAAATGCACTACACTACACTATCAACCTGGCACCCACCGCTCCCGGAGTGCTGGGGATAGACCCGGGCTATCAGCCTAGGCCTGGGGTGCCCTGGAGAGGTGGACCCCTTTTTGGGGGGACTCCCCAGGCATCCCCGGCCTTGGCTGAATAGTGGTCAGGGTTAATGCTTCACCTGGGGAACCCGGTGAAAGGGCTTCCCTGGCTGTGGTCTTAGCCCCTGCTAGAAAAAGTCTGGTGCTGGTTCTGGTAAATATAGGGGGACCCTACTATTTTTTTTCCACTGTATTTCCAGAACCGGATCAGAGCCAAGTGCTGTTTGCGCACAATACGTTGTTTGTCACCTGAATTTTGGCAACCAGGGCTGGTTCTGACTAGCCCGGTGCTGTTTGTGCTTAAATATGTGGGACCCTACATCGTTTGTCCCCTGTATTTTGCACAACCGGCACCTGGCCACTAAAGCCCTGGGCTGGTTGCTCTTTGGGGGGGGGGGGCTTTCATTTTTTTTAAAACATAGCAGCACAGACGGATAACACTGATCCGTCCGTGCAGGGCCGAAACTAGGATATCTGTCGCCCGGTGCAAGGCAGCAATTTTGCACCCCCCTCCCTTCCCGTACCTGGATTTTGTCCTTGCTCCTCCATAAGGCAGTGCATTACTCAGACGTCCCTGGTATAGTGACTTACATTATTCCATACACCATAATGCCCATTACACATTATGCCACACACAGTAATGCCTATTACCAAAGTGCCACTTACATATTTGCCTGACACCATTTTATGCCCCACAGTAATGCTTCTAATTACTTTAAAATGACCTGCTCGTTGCCATGGGGTTTCATGCTCGTTGCCAGGGGTTACATGCTCATTGCCAGGGGGTTTCATGCTTGTTGTCAGGGGATTTATGCTCATTGCCAGGGGGTTTCATGCTTGATGTCAGGTGTTCCATGCTCGTTGCCATGGGGTTCCATGCTCGTTGCCATGGGGTTCCATGCTCGTTGCCATGGGGTTTCATGCTCGTTGCCATAGGGGTTTATGCTCAGCCCGGGGGGTTTATGCTCGTTGCCAGGGGGGTTTGAAGGGAGAAGATGCAGCTCTCAGCATCTTCTCCCTGCAGCGCCAGCGTTCCCGGCACTTCAGAAGTGGCCGCCAGAAGTGTATATGTAAGAGCACATAAGGCAACTGACAGCCCCATAATACTAAAATTATACCCGCAATTAATGACATCTGAGACTATGGCGTTTATGCAGGAGTGGGCTGGGCCGGGGGGCAGATGGCACCCTGCCCCCCGGCCCAGCCCGCCCTGCATAAACCCCATAGTCTCAGATGTCATTAATTGGGGCAACAGGTGACCAGACTAACAAGAGAAAGACATAAGAACTAATTTACTAATGCTGGGCATACACTATACATTTATCTGTCAGATATCTGTCCAATCTGGCTGATTGGAATGAAAATATGGTAATGTATGGGAGCAAATGACAATCAACCATTGGCTCCAAACACTGGAAAACATACAAAAATGGTTGGTCAGACAAAAAAGGTTAAATCAAAGTAAAGGCACACATCCACTAGACGTTTAAATTGAGCAATTGAACGATTACGGTATCGTTCGATAATTGTTCGATAATCATTTGCAGATTGCTGGTTGTTTAGACATCTATCATCGTACAAATATGTTGTGCAACCTGACGATATCGTCAGGTTGAACATGTTTGCAGATGATTGATGTGCCTTCACTGAACGACTGCTTGTTCAGTGTAGGCACATCACAGACTGACAATCGTCTAGTGGATGTGTGCCTTTATTTAACCAATTTGAACCATCATTTTTCCAGTGTTTAAGAGCATTTGATAGATTGTCATTTGCTTCCATGCATTAGCAGATTTTAATTTCAACCAGTCAGATTGGACAGATATCTGACCGATAATTGTATAGTGTATGCCCAGCACAAACACACTTTAGAGGTGGATGCAGTGACAGCTGCTACTGCTTATTTGCTAATGCAGACTGCTGTAAATGGTGTACGGCGTATTCATTTGTTAGCTTATTTCTCTTTCTCACTTTTTTGTCCATCACATAATGTATAATACGCAGTTCATTTCTTACACAGCACTGCCGGATCAGTGTAAACCTTTACCCTGCAAAAAGGATGCCTATAAGGAGTGTATAGATGGAAAAGGAAATTTTACTTGTGTCTGTAAACCAGGATGGCAAGGAGTGCGCTGTGATGAAGGTAAGTGGGAAAACTTTCCATTTAGTATATAAAGGAGATGTTAACTCATTTTTGAAATTTGTATCCTCTAGTTTAGGGGTAGGCAACCCTTGGCACTAGTGCCACAAGGTAACACTTGATGATTAGAGTGGCACCTGCAGGGTCAGGCCCTCTCCAACTACGCTGGCTGCGCTCCTCCTCTGCTACTCCACCTCCTTCCTTTAAAGAGGAGACTTTTTTGGTACGCTAGACGCTCTCCAAACTGAAGAACCCAAGCATGGCCTGCACAGTGCACACCCAGGAGAGTTTGTGCCTCTGTTGAGTGAACTCTGCCACTCTCAATCCTGCCCACAGTCTGATAACAGTAAAAATTCTGAAGCATCTTTGTCTCCAGACTATCAATCTCATCTGAGCAAACAAAGGAAGGACAGGGACGCCACTAAGATTTTTTAGTACAATTTTCTAGGTACCAGCAACCCCAATGACTAAGAGGTACCTGCTCATAGAGAAGCATTAAGCCATATGATTCAGCCGAAAAATGTGTGTATGTGACAGGTTGACCTTAAGGTTAAATATTAATCAGCGTACAGAAGCATTGTTTGAACATAGACTGCCTGCCAAATTTACCAGGGAAAGGTGGGTGGTGAGAGAGCCCAAACTACAATTTGTGTACATGTTCCATAAATTGTCTTTAAAGCTTGATTCAGAATGGGACGCAGTAAAACATCGGGCACCTTAGACTGATGTTTTACTTATGACCATGCGTCCAAAACGTACTGTGCATGTCTCCCAATGCTCACCGCTGGCGAACGCAGATCGGAACTGAACATGCAGTTCCATAGGGTTGCCAAAAGTCCCATGGTGCTGCCGATCTCTGCTCTTCGGTGCACCTTTGTGCGAACCACAGTGGATTAGAGATGCAGCGGGTGGGCGTCTCAGTAGACATCCCATCAGCTGCAGCATTAGCATCATTTCACAGTACCAGCTGCAGCAAAGGTCACAGCTGCTACTGTTTTGCGTCCACCTCTGAATCACCCCAAAGGCTATAATGATACATTTTTTATATTTTCATTTTAGATTGTGTGCAAGACTTATGCCTAATCACAACTCCTTTTTTACACCAGGGGGTATATTTACTAAAGGTCGATTTTGTATTTCAGGGTCCAAATCATACATGTACTAACAGTCAATTTTTGACATCATTTTTTTTAAGAATGTCAAAAATCATCTGATAGTAAATGTGTGATATACGGGTGTATTTCCTGAAAGTCGATTTTTGTTAGATTTTTGGTCAGTGTCGGGTCAATTTTTGGTCGTTTTTGTGTTTCAGGGTCTAAATTACACATTCACTTAGAGATGATTTTTTTTTTACATCATTTAAAAAAAATCATCAATTAGTAAATGTGTGATATAGACCCTGAAACACAAAATCGACCGAAAATCGACCCAACATTGACCAACAATTGACCAAAAATCGACACAACATTGACCAAAAATAAACTTTTAGTAAATATACCCCCCCCCGGTATCAAAGGCCATCTCCCTACACAAACTAAGAAGAAATCGGAGGAGTTTCCCTAGGCTTTGACCTGCAGTTTATAAACCAAGTGAATTAATAAAGGCCATACTGCACTTGTAGTGCCACACGTGTGCTCTACAAGTATTGGCTCCGAACATATATAAAAAAAATGAACAGTACGCCTGTATGTATTTAAATAAATAGTTAATATTCTTCCATATGCTAATGAATAATAGGGCCTCCGTATGCACCTAGCCCTACTTTGGCAGAATTGCCCTATTACCACTGGCCTTGGATATAAGGAGGGACCCAGTGCTGGATATCTCTATGGGTGCGACTGTATCAAACCTTCGAGAGAAATAAAGTGAAGAAGTTGGCGATAGCAACCAATCTGGTTCTAAGGGTCACTTTATAGACTGTGCTAGATAATGACAGTTAGCAACTGATTGGTTGCCATAGGCAATTTCTCCATTTCATCTCTCTCGAAGGTTTGATACATCTCCCCCTTTGTATGGGGAACCAATAGTTGTTTTTTTTCAGGCCTCCACCAGGCTGAACAGCACTCGTCCCTTACACAATGTGTAGCATTTGGTGTTACCATGCAGTTTGGGTCGGTACTTAGTCAGTCACCTTCCTATGTACAGAGAATTGTTTATAATAAGTATGTTTAGCTGCATAACGTCTCTTTAACAGCACCCTTGGCTTTTATTTCAGACATAAACGAATGTGAGGATACAGAAAAACCCAATGCTGGCTGCAGCCAGAAATGTATGAACATCCAGGGCAGCTATCGGTGTGCCTGTGACGATGGCTACTACTTGCTCGCGGACAAGCATACCTGTAACGGTAATTGTCACCTCTGCTGTCCTGTACTGTAGCAGCATCCTTGTGTCATCCCCCAAATCATCCCTACATCAGCTCGGGCGCATGAATTAAGAATCTGCCCATAACATTCAATAACGTTCCCTCATGTCATCATCAGACACTCACATTATTTAACATCAGAACTGGAATGTGTTTTACCTCCTTCCTCTACATTTCTGTGTTGAATGTAGAACTTTGATACATTTATCTCTGCTGGGTACAGAGAAGCCATCAGCCACTGCCACAAGAGACCTCATCAAAGACTCTGCTGTAGCTAAAAAGCTTATTCTGTACAGTACAGAGCGCAGGTCCTCTGTGATTAAGAGCCATATCCTTCTGTATCTCCAAAGTCTCCCAGAGCAGCCGGGGGAGACAGGTCTGGTGCTATATCATTGTAATCAATTGATTTTCATTGCTGAGAATCTGAGAGAAGACCCAGCCAGCAGACCTCACATAAATCTAGTATCTGTTATTATCCTCATCCCTTGACACCGAATAGAGATCATCCAACTTTCGGTTTAACGTAATATATACATTTTTTTTTCACTTATTTGCTCCCCTGACTCTCTTTTGACATTTCTATATATTTTATTAGTATGTTTGATGCTTTCCCTGACTCGTATCCGTTACATCTATGTTTCATTTGTTGCATCTGTTTTACAAGTGAGACGATAAATGTAAGTGCACGTATCTTGCTGATTGCAAAACAAAGGTAAGGGAAGATGAATGACGAGCTATCGCTAGGCAGAACATGTAACATTGTATGTCATGCAGCACAGAGGCCATTTGTCTCCCAATTTATCCATGTAGACAGGACCTGGATTCCAACATATCTGGTACTTCATCACTCTAACGCTGGGTACATTGGCGGGCGTGTACACCTGATATGTAGTTCACAGACATATCAGGTCGGCCCTGCAGCACAGCCGATGACGCATCTGGCGGTGTGTACAAGCGATCCGCCGACTGCCCGTGCACTGGGACCGCAGACACTGACATCTCAACTGGACAGGCAAATTTAAATGTCCGCCCAGTGGTGATTTCAGCCAGACATATCAAGGTGGCCCATTGGTAAGTGTATGTAACTTACCAATCAGCTCCTCGGATGGCGGATCAGTCAACAGACCAATCCGTAGTCTAAATATGTACCCAGTATTAGGGCTGGATTCAGAGGTGGATGCTACTCCTGTTGCCACTGCATATCTCTGTGTAGCGGTACTGCGAAAATATCAAATGCAGCAGCTTTTGGGACTTGTACAGATAGAGACGCCCACTGGCGGTGTCTCTGATTTGCTGCTTGTGTAAAGTGATGCACTATTGGTCGCACCTTCGAACATATGAGCAACCCGATGGCTGCTTATAAACGCCTTTGGAAGTAAGCTGCCAGTACCAATGCACCCGCTGGCAAAGACAGGCCCACAAAACAATTGGGACAGGTCTGTGTTCATCTAGACACCCAGAACCTCCATTAAACGTTTACCGATTGTCACTCACCGCCATTGCTAATTAATCCCGATGCATGCGCTGTGTGACTCATTCAGATGCGCAGTACAAAAAATAAAATGCTCAACTCCACAAACATCGCCCAATTGTGCCACCCCTGAATCAGACCCTCAATCCCTTTTATTATCAATTGGATGGCAGGTAACAACCTGGTCTCCCTTCCTACTGTATCTATATATTCTGTAATATGTCTTTGTTTTCAATAGATAGAAATGAATGTGAATTGAGCCCGGTAATCTGTGGAGGGGCGCGATGTGTGAACACGCAAGGGAAGTATGATTGCATTTGTGATGCTGGATACCAGTTTAATACATCATCAAAGATGTGTGAAGGTAATAGCATGTTTATACTATATAGTGTGCAGCTGTTATTGGGAGTGTAAGTGGGGAAATAGTGTGTTCATACTATACAGTGTGCAGCTGTTATTGGGAGTGAAAGCAAGGTAATAGCATGTTCATACTATACAGTGTGCAGCTCTTATTGGGGGTGTAAGTGAAGTAATAGCATGTTCATACTATATAGTGTGCAGCTCTTATTGGGAGTGTAAGTGGGGTAATAGCATGTTCATACTATATAGTGTGCAGCTCTTATTGGGGGTGTAAGTGGGGTAATAGCATGTTCATACTATATAGTGTGCAGCTCTTATTGAGAGTGTAAGTGAGATAATAGCATGTTCATACTATATAGTGTGCAGCTCTTATTAGGAGTGTTAGTGAGGTAATAGCATGTTCATACTATATATTGTGCAGTTGTTATTGGGAGTGTAAGTGAGGTAATAGCATATTCATACTATATAGTATGCAGCTCTTATTGGGAGTGTAAGTGGGGTAATAGCATGTTCATAGTATATAGTGTGCAGTTGTTATTGGGAGTGTAAGTCAGGTAATAGCATGTTCATACTACATAGTGTGCAGTTGTTATTGGGAGTGTAAGTGAGGTAATAGCATGTTCATACTATATAGTGTGCAACTCTTGATGGGAGTGTAAGTGAGGTAATAGCATGTTCATACTATATAGCGTGCAGCTCTTATTAGGAGTGTTAGTGAGGTAATAGCATGTTCATACTATATATTGTGCAGTTGTTATTGGGAGTGTAAGTGAGGTAATAGCATATTCATACTATATAGTATGCAGCTCTTATTGGGAGTGTAAGTGGGGTAATAGCATGTTCATAGTATATAGTGTGCAGTTGTTATTGGGAGTGTAAGTCAGGTAATAGCATGTTCATACTACATAGTGTGCAGTTGTTATTGGGAGTGTAAGTGAGGTAATAGCATGTTCATACTATATAGTGTGCAACTCTTGATGGGAGTGTAAGTGAGGTAATAGCATGTTCATACTATATAGTGTGCAGCTCTTATTTGGGGTCTAAGTGGGGTAATAGCATGTTCATAGTATATAGTGTGCAGTTGTTATTGGGAGTGTAAGTCAGATAATAGCATGTTCATACTATATAGTGTGCAGTTGTTATTGGGAGTGTAAGTGAGGTAATAGCATGTTCATACTATATAGTGTGCAGCTGTTATTGGGAGCGTAAGTAAGGTAATAGCATGTTCATACTATATAGTGTGCAGCTCTTATTGGGGGTGTAAGTGGGGTAATAGCATGTTCATACTATATAGTGTGCAGCCCTTATTGGGAGTGAGAGTGAGGTAATAGCATGTTCATACTATATAGTGTGCAGCTCTTATTGGGAGTGTAAGTAAGGTAATAGCATGTTCATACTATATAGTGTGCAGCTCTTATTGGGGGTGTAAGTGGGGTAGTAGCATTTTCATACTATATAGTGTGCAGCTATTATTGGGAGTGTAAGTGAGGTACTAGCATGTTCATACTATATAGTGTGCAGCTCTTATTGGGAGTATAAGTAAGGTAATAGCATGTTCATACTATATAGTGTGCAGCTCTTATTGGGAGTATAAGTGAGGTAATAGCATGTTCATACTATATAGTGTGCAGCTCTTGATGGGAGTGTAAGTGGAGGTAATACCATGTTCATACTATATAGTAACGATACTGAATTAGAACCTCTATACACTCCTTCATATACCTTCTAATATCCTGCCTATACCTTCTAATATCCTACCTATACCTTCTAAGGATGACGCTAATTTGCGTACGCAGTCATACAGTAAATAAAGACTTCAGACCTGGAATCTGTTGTTCCAAAGCACAAAGTATTATTCAAGTAAAAGTACAGTCAGTTACACGCTATTGATCCAAACACAATTAGGCGCAAAGAAAATATACAGACCCAAGTACAGTATACATACGCAGCGCTTCCGGACCAGATGTTAGGCATCAGCAAGAAACCCCTCGTCAATCAGCATTCAGCACGAAGACTAAAAACCCAGTGTTGGAGCACACATATTTATACTCCCCAGGAACAGACAAAACAATAGAGAAGTTTGTTGCTGATGCCATTGGTTCCCAAGGGGGATGCATCTGTTACAGAGTTTTAACAGGCTGATTCAAATAGACCCAACCCAGCCTCTAACAACTGGGGGTCTCTGGAATCCCGCCCCATGCAACATCCTAACAGTTGTTCATATAATGTACATTTTGTTGCTTGAAGTCTCTGCGGTCCATAAGTTGAGAATGCATGATACGATCTCCATACCGATGATACCGGAATACTGTGAAAAGAGTACGCATCAGTACAAAACCAAACACGGCTTACTTATCATGTATAAAACCTTAGTTACCAAATAATCTTTATTTCACAGCATATATACTAAATGAACAAACTTAAATCTTTTACCTTATAGCTTATGGAACCTTGGCCCTCATTCAGACCCACTCGCAAGCGGGCGCACGTACGTTAGACGTACGTACAAAATTATTTAAATTCAATGGCTCGCTCGTATTTTCGTTCGCATCTAAAATTCCTCCCTAAACTCAGGCGACCCCTCCTCTAACTAACGAGCGTGCGAAATAGCGAGCGTACATCCCCGAAATGGCTTGAAGGGAACGCACGCACAAGTGAAACCGGAAGTGGCCTTGTCAGATGTCGATTACCTGCTCCTTTATTCTGCCTACCTCCCTCAATCGTATCATGCCAATCAATGTATCAATTAGCTTAATTGTTTTTTTTTTTCAACACAATGCAAGAAACTTTACTCTTGTCCGTGTTTGTGTTTACCCGCAGAATACGTACGGATGGAACATTCGCTTTTATTGTTCTAAAAACATGTGAACCACAATTAAACAATTGTTCTATTGGTGTGGATCCCCGCATATTTTCCGGGGTTCATTTCTTTATTTAAATTTGCAAACGCATGTCACTGCATCAAGCCTATCATAACTCTCCAGAGATTTCTGGCCCTGTTGAACACATGACTCATACACTAACCAATAAAATTGCTCCTGTTAATTTCCAAAATACATTAGCCAATCAGAAATTTTTTGCACACTTTATCAAAAATGTTTTGTATGAAAAACTCCATTGCCATCATGAGAGCCTCCGCATTCACCAGGCGCGAGCTGCTGGTGCTTACGGAGGTGATGGATCGCCGTATCACCAGCCAGCCTCCACCCATCACCAACCGGCAGAAGCGCTCCGCGTATGCGGAGGCCCGGTCCCGCCTGCGGTCCTTGGGTTCACGCCGCAACATCGGGCAGCTGGAGCGCAGGTGGTCAGACCTGCAACGGCGAACGCCCCGCTTGCTGGCATGCTTTCGCATGCAGATCCTTGAAAGTAAGTGTTATGTATTGTGGTTTTCATGTTTGTGTTTGTGGGGCAAACTGCGTGTGCATGTTTTCCTGTCTGTCCTATTTATTATTTGTCCTCATATCTGCGTGTGCATGTTTTCCTGACTGTCCTATTTATTATTTGTCCTCATCTCTGCGTGTGCATGTTTTCCTGTCTGTCCTATTTATTATTTGTCCTCATATCTGCGTGTGCATGTTTTCCTGTCTGTCCTATTTATTATTTGTCCTCATCTCTGCGTGTGCATGTTTTCCTGTCTGTCCTATTTATTATTTGTCCTCATATCTGCGTGTGCATGTTTTCCTGCCTGTCCTATTTATTATTTGTCCTCATCTCTGCGTGTGCATGTTTTCCTGTCTGTCCTATTTATTATTTGTCCTCATATCAGCGTGTGCTTGTTTTCCCTCTATTTCTGTTTTTTTCATTCTACTCCTATTTGCATGTTTTTTGTTGGTGATTTTTTTTTTTTTATTTGGGCCCCGGATTTGCCCAGAAACTAACCTCAATTTGTTTGACATATTTTAGGAGGACAGCCAAGACTACGCCGTCACCGTCCGGCCAGACGGCGTTCCCGGCCACTATCCCCAACCCCCAGCCAACACTCCACCCCAAATATTTCCCCTATACCCCACTCCTCCCCAGCCTTCCAAGACCCTCTCCCGGAACTGTCGGCCCTCCTTCCCCTTCGTCCCACTTCCCCCTCTCCTCCACCCACCCCTCTTCCAATTACCCCCTCCCCGGAGTCCGTCATTACCCCTCCCCGTTCTTTGGGGAATGAAGGCTCCTCCGAGGAGGAACATGGAGGGACTTCCGGAGCTCCCGTTTTGGCTCCCGGTATGTTTTTCTTTCACATTTTTTTTAACCACAAACTGTTTGTATGTAATCATGTGTCGTGCCTTTATTCGTGCTTGTTTGGTTTACTTTTGGTGATTTAGCAGTTTGCCTTTACCTCTTCCTGCTGATTTCAACATACACATATCACACCTGTGGGAATTTGTACATAGGCCTTGTATTTTTGGCAGCACCCCCTTTTTGTTTTTTTTTTGTTTTTTTTGGTTTAGGAGTGATTTAGTTGTGTTTTTGTTTTTTTAATGTGGATTCCCTATTGTTTTATTAATCCACACACTTTTCTCACCCACAGAGGAACAGAGGCGTCGACAAGAGGTGGACGATTGTGTTGGCCAGATGCGCCAACATGTCATTGGCATTCTTGTGGGCCTTGACCGGCTGTCTGGCATCCTTCGCCAGTAGTTTTTTTTGTTTATTTTCGTTTTGTAATTAAATTTTCTAGTTCTAATATACGTTCTGGCTCATTCTTTTTTTCCAAAACAAAAATAGTTTTCCCTGACATAAGTAGACATAAGTAGACTGTTCCTGCAAGGATTTCCCTTTTTTAAAAGTTAGATTGTGTTTTGTATTTGTATGTTAAACAGCCACAAGAAACACATAACAGTAACAATGTCATTTCCCTTTTTGGGTGTAGTGTCAATTAGATATTTCGACATTTTACAGGTTCCTAGTTGGTGTGCAAGCTGCTTAGGCCAATCTTCAAAATCCAAAGGTTTGGACAGGCTTCCTTTTGGTGTGGGTTGGGAACCTGAAAACATATTTCAGTTTACATCAACTGGTGTCAGTACTGGATTACCCCTTAGTCAAATGTAAGGTGTGTTAACCTGGTTACACTTGGTGTTAACGTCCAAAAAAAGGAAGACCATTTCACTCTCCAAACATTTATTCACAACATAAATGAGAAATCAAAGTGGTCAGTCCCAAAAAAAAAAACCAGTGATAATCTCAAATACAACACATACAAATAAAATATTTAAATAAAAAAAACAATCAAGAACTGGTTGACGAAGGACCATGCCAACATGATTCCACAAACATGGCGTTGCGATATGGGTTCCAGAATATATGGCCAAAATCACCAGATCCAGGTTTGGTAAGGGTAGCAGGAAGTAGTGAGCGTTGGAGTGGCAAAGATTATGTGAACAAACAGAAGATGGTGAAAAAAATAAAAATAAATTAGATGTTCGCAAACAAACACAAACACATTAGGTATAAACACTGTAGTTTGGGTCAAACTTACCTAAAAAATCTGGCCACCACATCATCGCGTATGGCCCCCCCACATACTGACCTCTGACCAACCTCGGGGGGGCCATCCTCAGGTAAGGCATCCTCTGGCTGCATTGGGACACCACTCCTTATGGCGATGTTGTGAAATATCCCACACAGGACCACAATTTTCGACACCATATCCGGCAAATACATGAGCTCGCCACCAGAGCGGTGGAGGCATCTGAATCGGCCTTTTAAAAGGCCGATACAGCGCTCCACCACTTGCCTGGTGGCTGTAAGTGCGGCATTATACTCACTTTGTGGGCCTGGCGTGGGAGCCAAATAAGGAGTGAGCAGCCAGGACATGCAAGGGTATCCACTGTCTCCTGTGAAAAATAAGAGACAACATCAGGAACACTGTGTATCAAGCTTAACATTGTTATGTACTAAAGGTCTCCACTTACCCAGAAGCCACGCATCACCAGCTTGTAGGTTGGTTAATTTCTGCCATATCCCTGATTGCCGGATGACGAAGGAGTCATGTGCACTTCCTGGTAACTTAGCATTCAGGGACAGGATCTGGAGGGAGGCATCACATACCACCATTACATTCAGGGAGTGATAGTGTTTCCTGTTTCTAAATATTGCCTCCAGCCGTGCTGGAGGCTGAAGTGGTATGTGAGTACCATCCACAACCCCTATGATGTGTGGGAAGCCAGCTATTTGGTAAAAATTGGCCTTGGCCACACTAAGGGCACCCATATCCAAAGGCATTTGAATAAAATGATGGAGGTGCTTGAAAAGTGCCTCCATCACTGCCCTCAGGATCCGGGAAAAGGAGGATTGGGAGATGCCCGCCACTATTCCCACCGTTGTTTGAAACGATCCTGAGGCACAGAAATGTAACACCGCCATAAATTGCGTCAGTGGTGGTATTGCTGTTGGACTGTCAATTTGCCGCTCAAGATCACTTTCTATTAATGAGAGAGTGTCTATGATGATTTTGGGAGGTAGACGGTAGCGTCTTAAAACCTCATCATCGGGCATTCCAAAAAGGGTGACACGTGTTCGAAATATCTGGGGCCTTGCATGCCTACGATGCCTACGCCTGGGATGAGATTGAGGTTGGTCGGCTTCCGGGAGCATGGCCAGAACAATCCGCCCCAGATCAACCTGAAATTCAAAGATTTCAAAGTAAGGCTTTTGACCCACCCCAAAACTATATTAAAACAACTTAGCTTGATGATACCATCCATTGCTGCTTACATGCCGGGGTATTGTCATGATACGTCCAAACTGAAAATAAACAACAAAATTACTTGACACATTTCACTCTGTGCATTTTTGTTTATACATTTTGTGCTAGACCAAAGTTAAAATATGCCAAACACCCATTTAGCAAAACCGCAAAGCGACATTTAACACAGTACATCAAAACGGGTCGAAATGTTGGCTCAAAAAGCGAAAGATAAACCACCAAAAAGTTAGAATGATTATTAAGCTGTTTAAAATGCGCTAATTAGTTCGCTAATACAAGTCACAAGAGTAACTACTAAAAATGCGCTAATTAGTTCGCTAATACAAGTCACAAGAGTAACTACTAAAAATGCGCTAATTAGTTCGCTAATACAAGATAAAAAATGGACTTACCAAGAGCAAATATCTAAGATGCAAAATCAAAAGGTCTTTGGGGTCGAAAATAAACAAAATCTAAAATAGAAGAAATTAGGGATCTAAAAATTACAAAATATACGAAACACAATGAAACAACAATTGAACAAAAGTTAGACTTCACAAAACTTACCAAATCAACAAACGAGGTCCCAAAAATATAAACCAACAAAGATAACGGAAAAAAAAACGCAAATCTAACCAACAAACGAATCTCCAACCTCCAACTCCTTTCTACGCAATCAATAAACTCCAGCCAAGATAACCTCCAACAATCCAAAAACGCCACCTCGACTTGAGACACACCAAGCCATAAATAGTGTTTCGTTTCCCGCACAAATTAAGGAGGGATCATAGGGCCGCACAATCAATGATGCGGCCGCAAAATAAGGACGCATGTATAAATACGTCACGAAAACACATTCAAATTCTGGTGTATTTCTTGTTTGGACCTCAGACATGGCGACAGACCAGGGAAAAAATGCCCAAGAGTCAGGCGGTAAGTCTTTCATGCATTTTCTATCAACGATTAATTTGAAACATAAGATTAGGCAAGTTGTGATTTTGTGAATTCTGTAAATTTACACAAATAGGTGAGGAGGATGACATGGAAGAGGCTGCTGGGCCCAGTATTCCGGCCAAAGCGGGCAAAAAAAAAAGGCAGCCACATTTCACAAGAAAGGAGATGGAGGTTTTGATCCAGAAGTGTGTGGACATCCTGCCACAGGCAGACAGGAATATGAGTCTAAGCCAGAAGTGGAGAATGTGGGAAGAGGTAGCCGTTGCTGTCAATAGAGTGGGTGATTATGTCCGTCTAGCCCGGGATGTCAAATGGCGGTAAGTAAACCCTTGCCCCCCCTAAAAACAAACCCCATTTTAAACCAAAGGATAATGGCTTCCATTTTTCCCCACAGATGGGGCGACTTCAAATATCGCCTAAAGCAAAAACTCGCGGACAGGGCTAGGCATGCAAGGGGGACAGGTGGGGGTCCCACCCCTGTGTCATTGGAGTTGACGGATTTAGAAGAGCTGGCAGCCTGTGGAGGTGTTTGGCGTGTCCAACATGGATACGGACATGCCAGACTTTGCGGCTCCTCATGTTGGCCCAGGTAAGTATTGTGATGTCACCAACTCTGAAATGCTATTGTGCCAATATGTAGATTCTAATGTGACTCTTTTCTCATTTTTCCAACAGAGACACAGGCGGATGAGTCTGCTCCAGAGGGAAGCCTTGGCCGCTGAATTTCTGCTGGCTCTGCAGGGGAGGAACCAGTACATCCGGCTGAGGACCCTGCAGAAGCCAGTCCAGGGCGTGCCCCCTCGCAGGCAGTGGGCCTCCTCACAGAACTCAATTTAAAATCGGATTTCCATACGGAGATTCTGCAGAGGATGGACGCCAGTCTGATACGGGTGGCTGAGGCCCTGGAGCAAAATGCTGCGGCCAACGTGACCATTGGTCAGGCCCTGGCGGAAAATACCAGGGCCAACATCCGCATCGCCGATGCCCTGGAGCAGCTCGTTCGCCAGCACATGGTGGAGCCGACCTCCCTTCCTGCCGGAACATCAGGATCCTCCACCTCTGGCACAACATCAGCCAATCCTCCAAATGTGCCTAGCCCTGTGCCTAGTCCAGAGGCCACAACATCTGCCTCTGGACAGGCCAGCCCGATGGCATCCCGGACCCGGTCTGGCGCCCACCCTCCCCCATCCAAACGGGCGAAAAAACGGTGACAGCAATGGCGACTTTTCCCACACTCCTTCTGTGCTTTGTGCTTAGCTCATATTCCTTTCTGGTCAAAACTTCCTCTCCTTTCTTGTGAAATGTTTTTAATTTATTTTTGTACGTTTATGTTATCAGTTATTGATTATTTATTTTTGATAAAAAGTATCTTTGCCAGAAAAAAAAAAAAAAAAATATTATGCCAATTGGTTTGTGTTTAAACAATAAATTTATGATAAAAATCTGACATTGTATTGTGACATTATTGAACAAATGGGTTACATTTAATCCTGGCCCTAAAGGCAAAAAAGGACACAAAAAACCATTTCATTTGTAAAAAAAAAAGGCCTCTTGAAGGAACGTTTAAAAAATCACATAACGATGCAAATTCCACATTAAAAAAAAAAAGGGGAGCTAATTAAAACATGATGACATTATTGTCACAATAGGCCATAAACAACAAATTGAGGCCAAAAAACCCCCCCAAAAATGTACGCCAATTGATTGTGTAATCCTGACATTAGCAGGTATGATTTCCACCTGCGTACGGTTTTGTGCTATCCCAATAAACTGCTTTCCAAACACATACCAAGCCGGTTTTCAATACAACACTAATTGCTTTTGTGACCACCCGCGATTAATCGCTGCAACATCATGGAGTCCCGGGACGGAGGAGAAGGCCATCGCCAATGTGGTCGAGTAATCCAGACCCTAAACTGTGCGAGCATTTTGAAGGGAAAGAGGATGTTCCAGTGACGTATGTGACGGTCCGAACACATTTGACGTTCGCATCTGCTAATGTATGTACGCCCCAAAAACGCCTCGCCACGCCTGCGTTTTTCCATCTCCACCCCCGTCAACACCCAAAAACGCCCTGTTCTGTCAATCACATTTGACATGTCACTTCCTGTACGCTATTTTAGGAACGACAGAAAAAAAGCTCGCAATCTGCCGTACGCACATGCGCAGTGTAACACCGACGCATGCGCGGTTAGTCAACATCGGAACGCAACGAGCGTACTGCTGTTTGCGAGTGGCTCTGAATGAGGGCCCTTGTATGTGGATATGTAATGTGTGAGTATGCAGGGTTTGATATAAGGACGCTAGTTAACTTGGGACAGATGCGCGCGCATTTAGCTAATAAACAGCGTTTTCATTCAGGGTCTTATGCATTCGCTAATATGCGACTAGTTAACAGCGCAATTGTGCCTATTAATGTATATATGAGAAATGGTGAAAGATGCAATCGTATGGTGCTAATAGTAATATCGCCATATGTACTTAATTCTGAGTTTATCTAAAATGGCACTTGGGCGGCCACTCGCAAAATGGCGTCTTGCGATCTCATTTCCAAGATGGCGTCTTGCGGCCAGTAGCAAGATGGCGTTGCTGCGATTCAATTTTAAACTGATCTTGTCTCAGCCAATAATCCAGCTTCGACAATAGTGTGCAGCTGTTATTGGGGGTGTAAGTGAGGTAATATCATGTTCATACTATATAGTGTGCAGCTCTTATTGGGAGTGTAAGTGGGGTAATAGCATGTTCATACTATATAGTGTGTAGCCCTTATTGGGAGTGTAAGTGGGGTAATAGCATGTTCATACTATACAGTGTACAGCTCTTATTGGGGGTGTAAGTGAGGTAATAGCATGTTCATACTATATAGTGTGCAGCCCTTATTGGGAGTGTAAGTGGGGTAATAGCATGTTCATAGTATGTAGTGTGCAGCTCTTATTGGGAGTGTAAGTGAGGTAATAGCATGTTCATACTATATAGTGTGTAGCCCTTATTGGGAGTGTAAGTGAGGTAATAGCATGTTCATACTATATAGTGTGCAGCCCTTATTGGGAGTGTAAGTAGGGGGAATAGCATGTTCATACTATACAGTGTGCAGCTCTTATTGGGAGTGTAAGTGGGGTAATAGCATGTTCATACTATATAGTGTGCAGCTGTTATTGGGAGTGTAAGTGAGGTAATAGCATGTTCATACTATATAGTGTGCAGCTCTTATTGGGAGTGTGAGGTAATAGCATGTTCATACTATATAGTGTGTAGCCCTTATTGGGAGTGTAAGTGGGGTAATAGCATGTTCATAGTATGTAGTGTGCAGCTCTTATTGGGAGTGTAAGTGAGGTAATAGCATGTTCATACTATATAGTGTGTAGCCCTTATTGGGAGTGTAAGTGAGGTAATAGCATGTTCATACTATATAGTGTGCAGCCCTTATTGGGAGTGTAAGTGAGGTAATAGCATGTTCATACTATATAGTGTGCAGCCCTTATTGGGAGTGTAAGTAGGGTAATAGCATGTTCATACTATACAGTGTGCAGCTGTTATTGGGAGTGTAAGTGAGGTAATAGCATGTTCATACTATCTAGCATGTAGCCCTTATTGGGAGTGTAAGTGGGGTAATAGCATGTTCATACTATATAGTGTGTAGCCCTTATTGGGAGTGTAAGTGGGGTAATAGCATGTTCATACTATATAGTGTGCAGCTCATTTTGGGAGTGTAAGTGAAGTAATAGCATGTTCATACTATACAGTGTGCAGCTGTTATTGGGAGTGTAAGTGAGGTAATAGCATGTTCATACTATATAGCGTGTAGCCCTTATTGGGAGTGTAAGTGGGGTAATAGCATGTTCATACTATATAGTGTGTAGCCCTTATTGGGAGTGTAAGTGGGGTAATAGCATGTTCATACTATATAGTGTGCAGCTCTTTTTGGGAGTGTAAGTGAGGTAATAGCATGTTCATACTATACAGTGTACAGCTCTTATTGGGAGTGTAAGTGAGGTAATAGCATGTTCATACTATATAGTGTGCAGCCCTTATTGGGAGTGTAAGTAGGGTAACAGCATTTTCATACTATACAGTGTGCAGCTCTTATTGGGAGTGTAAGTGGAGTTAGCTGTTATCTAGAAAAGGCTTCCTTTGCAAAGCACACTGTGGGATCCCTGTAGAGTCAGATTAATACATTTTACAGCTAAGCACAATCCTTTTGTTGTACTGTGCACCTCATTTTATATGCAGAACGCAAAACCTTTCCACCAAATTATTGCTAATCTTAATCCTGGGGTCAGGGAGGAGGGGGTCATTTTGGTCCCATGTAGACACCCATGGATTGTCAAAATAGGAAACCATTGACAAAAAGGACTCGCTCTATGATGCGAATGACTTGGAAGTAGGGATGTGCAGGCTCGGTTTTACTCGGATTTACTCGGTTCTTATCGCCACTTTACCGCAAATTCGGATTTATTATATTGGCTATCCAAAACACATGATAGGCGATAGCCATTAAAATGCCGTTTAAAGATCCGAGTAAATCCGAGTAAAACCGAACCCGCTCACCCCTACTTGGAAGTGAAGTCACTTCTGTTTATACAGTTCACCTTTCCCACTGTCTCAGATCAGATCATGAGTGTTTCCCCCTGTAACACTCTGAAGTGACACACACCACTAGGTAAGATACACTACTCTCATTTAATGCTTATTTTAAATGAGAGTTAGGGGTTACTGGGACTGTCTGTATTATGACACTTTTGTGTGTATGAAGCTTTGTTACACTGGGTAATGTAATGCTATAAATGTGCTTCTCCGCTGAGCGGCAGTTATAAGAAGCAGAATGTGTCCCATTTATTTATAGGATAAGATCTGATCTTCATCAGCTCTACATCTAATCAGGTCAGCACTTTGTACATGGGTCTTATCAGTTTAATGTATTGTGCAGAGATCATTGTTAGCAATTAGGAAGGAGATCCCCTTCAGGATTTTCATCGGTACTGTATAGTACGAATTCTACTCTTGCGTTTTGTTACTACCATATTATATTCATTATTCATCTATGTGTGGCCCATATATACACAGAGAGGCTCAGGCAGATTTTGCTGTATGTCCCTAGGATGCACCAGCAGACTGTGTTGATTAATTTGATATGTGACACGTGAATACACTGTATCTGTGTGATACCTGAGTCTGTATATGAACCACAAAGGAACTTGGAATGAAAAAAGCTGCGGCCACTACATTGTAGCACTTTGTGTCAGATTCAGAGACTCAGTTGCACACAGATAAACAAGTGTTGCATATCAAATTAATCAGCACAATCTCCTGGTGCGTCCTAGTCGCATGTCATTGCAATTTTGGCACATTTTCAGTAAAAGAGGCCCAGCTCAGGCAGAGTCTCACTGGACCTGCCGCGCCAATAGGGGCTTTTTAGAGCGACTCCATCAAACGTGTATAAAGACACATCTATCTGGCCAGGACGTAATCATTTAATTGCAGTCCTATTAAAGCTAGTCGGATCCGCAGATATCTCTGTCAGTGAGCATATCTCTTCTTGGTGCTCAACCCCTGGTGCAGAGATCTGCCTCGGTGATTATCTCTATCTGCACCTGAGAACTTTACAATGCAAACAATAATTAAAAAAAAAATTAATAACTGGACACTAGCGCTCATAAGCTTAGCTAGTTACCACTAATGCAGAAAGGAAACAGCATTGGGTGTACACAGCATTTAAACAATGTGACAGCACCAGAGTGCTTCCGCATTGCCACAGAAGATTCCAGTAGCATCATGGGCATTCCTCCTGATAGCCAGGGCTGGCATCTTGCCGTGGATAAGTGAATAAAAGTACACATTTGTGTTGTCAGACATGGAGCCTTTTACCTGTGTTGCACTGTAGGAACATTGTGGGGGCACTAGCAGATAAGCAGACCTGTACCTTGCTATCACCACCATGGCTGCAGGTCAGATGCAGGACCTTACCTCAGAGTTTCTCATTTATTTTATAGACCTAGATGAATGTTCGGCAGATATCTGCAGCCAAGTGTGTGTCAATATGCCTGGAAGTTACCAATGTTACTGTGAAGGAAGGAAGAAGTTTAAGCTTGCTCAGGACCAGAAAGCATGTGAAGTAAGTAGACCAGAATTTTATATTCCTTATAATAATTATAGCACCTGTTAGCCTCCAGTTTTATTACTGTGCTGCCTCTGTTGGTTGGTTCCTTCTAAATATTCCACTGGAAGGGTCCCTCAAAAATGTTCTTTGTCATAGACAGAAGAGTATAGCTATTATATTAGAATATTATGACAAACCCTCTAATTTTAGAGCTCGATATGATGTGAAAGCTATATGAAAACAATCAGGGGTATATTTACTAATGGGCAGGTTTTTAGAAGTGGAGATGTTGCCTATAGCAACCAATCAGATTCTACTTACCTTTATCTTGCACTTTCTAGAAGATAATAGCTAGTTTGTGACTGGTTGCTATGGGCAACATCTCCACATCTAAAAACCTGCACTTTAGTAAATATACCCCTCATTGTTAGTGTCAGAATTACAATGTCACCCTGACAGATAGGAGTCCCAGAGAAATGAGACATTTATTTCAACTATAGCCTCAATGTTTAGTTATGGAAAGGTTTATCTAGTGTTTGCAGATGGATAAAGACACTGATATGTGTTGAGCTAAAGCCAATTTGACATTTGGTTGATTCTTCATAGGCATAGCCAAGGCTGCTAAGAGGCATAGCCATTTGTGTGGGAGTGATACTCTGCCCCATTGTAAATTCAGGGGTCCTCTTTATATGCTGCAGGGGGTTCTGTCATGCCACTTTGGGGATGTGGGTGTGCCCTCCTTGGTTGGCTCGAGTACTGGAATGCTGAAGCCAGAGACACCCTTACAACATTACTCCCCGTACTCCGCCTGATGGCGCCCTGGGAGTAGCAGCTGCTTTGTGGCACAGTGATATAAATAGGCAACCATGCTTTTTTTTTACCACCATTATATTGTCCCTTCCCTCAATCAAGGCTGCCATTGTGTGTATAACATTAACACGTTACAGTATGTAAAGTCACCTTCCGTGAGAACAGTCCAAGCACCTCTCCAGCAAGTTTATACCATGTCAGGTTTGCAGTTCAGAATTGCCATAATCTCCGTGCATCTAACAGTCGTTGATGAATGAATGTTAGGCAATATATATGGAATAATTTATCCCTACTGTACTGTAAATTCTAAGTCATCAAGGAATTCAGTGACCATATAATGCTTCTATACCACATAATGCACATAACATTGTATAATATTTATTTATTATTTATTACCAGTTATTTATATAGCGCACACATATTCCGCAGCACTTTACAGAGCATATTTGTCCATTCACAATCAATCCGTGCCCCAGTGGAGCTTACACTCTATATTCCCTATCACATGAACACACACATACATAATTTTGTTGTGAGCCAGTTAACCTACCAGTATATTTTTGGAGTGTAGGAGGAAACCGGAGTACCCGGAGGAAACCCACGCAAGCACATTAACCATTACACCGTCTGTGCTGCCCTTGCAATAATAGGGTTTAATATTTTGTGAAATAGGGCAATTAAATTAAGAATATAGTTGAGCAAATTGACTAATTTAATGGTGGTTAAAATATGCTCTCAGCGTGCTCTGCAAAATTTGTCTCTAGAAAACTGTCATGCGATGTTGGAAGCTGCACATTGCAAAGTAACTCCTATAAACCGTATCCAAAATGTATTCTGCTACGCTAACCTGTGATCACTTTAATGACTTGTGCTTTAGGAACCGTAAAAATACAAAATGGGTTTTTATAAAATTGATAGATACTGTAGAAAGATATAAGATGGATATATATGAGATAGATAGATAGATAGATAGATAGATAGATAGATAGATAGATAAGAGATAGATATGAAATAGATATAAAACCGATAAGATATGAGATAAAAGGATAGATATGAAATAGATATGAGATAGATATATGATAGATATGAAATAGATATTTATGAAATGTATATAAAACAGATAGATAGCTATGAGATAGATATGAGATGGATAGATATGATCTGTTAGATCAGGCCTGGTCAACCTCTGGCTCTCCAGCTGTTGTGAAACTACAAGTCCCAGCATGCCTTGCTACGGTTTTTCTATTAGGGAATGCTAAAACTGTTGCAGGGCATGCTGGGACTTGTAGTTTCACAACAGCTGGAGAGCCACAGGTTGGCCAGGCCTGTTTTAGATGATTCAAATCCTGACACCGGAAGTCCAACAGATGAAGATCCCAATGGAAGGTGGTAAGTACCCTATCCCTCCCCTCTCCCCCCACTAACCTTCCCTTGGTTTTGCCTAACCCTAACCCCCCCTGCCCGCAGCCTAACCCTAACCCTCCTGGGCGGGTGCCTAACCCTAATTTTCCCCCAGGGGTGCCTAAACCTAACCCCCCCTTCCAGAGAGAAATGGACAATACTTATCTGTCCGGACGATCGGGATTGCGGCGGTTTGGGATGCCGACGCCACTATCCTGTTCTCCTTCTGGGATATTGGCATCAGCATTTTACTGGGCGGCGGGATTCCGGCATCGGTATGTCGCCAGCTGGCAATATAACTACATCCCGAGTTCGGTGGATAGATATGAAATGGATATGAGATGGATAGATATGAAATAGATAGATGATAGATATGAAATAGATAGATCAATAGATAGATATTATATAGATAGGTAGATTAATAAATATTTGTATAGCATATCCTCACTGTAGTGCCCCATACCACTGTATAAGTTGCAGATGTGTTGGCGGGAGAGGAAATGCGTAAAGAAGGCAGAAGCTGTATAAAACGTAATGGAGGGAAATAGATAAATCTGGCAGTGTGGCCCTTTTGGACAATGTAGTTTATAGTTATGCCCTGGAAATTAGGTAAATATGAAGAATTCTAAATGTTATATTCAGAACCTACAGGCAGTGGAATAACTAGGGTTTTAGAAGCCCAGGGCAAGATGAAGAACGGCGCCCCCCTCCACACACATACATGTAAAAGCAAGAGTGTGCGCCGAGGGAGCACGGCAAAAAATGGGCATGGCCATATATCAGAAAGGGCGTGGTCACTGAAAATGGGGCATGTCTACATGACACGTCACCCATTTCTCTTCACTCTGGGAACATTCCTTTCCATATGCACCTTACCTATATGGTGTTTTTTCACAATGTGGAACCTCTGAAGAAATGTATCCTTCCTGGGAAGACTGCGTCTTCAATCGGTATTCACTATTCATGTAGGTCACATCGACTGGAAGATGGTTGTTTGTGTAGGAATATTAACAAGGTCATCATTATCATACAATATCAGTACAACCAGATTTGTGCTCCCTGTGTAACTTCCTGCCACCTGCATCTCTCAGCCACACCATCATCTCCCCCCTGCGTCTCTCAGCCACACCACCTCTCCCTTGCGTCTCTCACCCACACCATCTCCCCCCTACATTTCTCAGCCACACCACCTCTCCCCTGCGTCTATCACCCACACCATCATCTCCCCCTGCATCTCTCAGCCACACCATCATCTCCTTCCTGCATCTCTCAGCCACACCATCTCCCCCCTGCATCTCTCAGCCACACCATCATCTCCCCCCTGTATCTCTCAGCCACACCATCTCCCCCCTGTGTCTCTGAGCCACACCGTCTCCCCCTGTGTCTCTCAGCCACACCATCATCTCCCCCCTGCATCTTTCAGCCACACCATCATCTCCCCCTTGCATCTCTCAGCCGCACCATCATCTCCCCCTGCATCTCTCAGCCGCACCATCATCTCCCCCCTGTGTGTCAGCCACACCATCTCCCCCCTGCGTCACTCAGCCACACCATTATCTCCCCCCTGTGTCTCTCAGCCACACCATCATCTCCCCCCTGTGTCTCTCAGCCACACCATCATCTCCCCCCTGCATCTCTCAGCCACACCATCATCCCCCCTGCATCTCTCAGCCACACCATCATCTCCCCCCTGTGTCTCTCAGCCACACCATCTCCCCTGCATCTCTCAGCCACACCATCATCTCCCCCCTGTGTCTCTCAGCCACACCATCATCTCCCCCCTGCGTCTCAGCCACACCATCATCTCCCCCCTGCATCTCTCAGCTGCACAATCATCTCCCCCTGCATCTCTCAGCCGCACCATCATCTCCCCCCTGCATCTCTCAGCCACACCATCATCTCCCCCCTGCGTCTCAGCCACACCATCATCTCCCCCTGCACCTCTCAGCCACATCGTCAGCTCCCCCCCCTGAGCCACAGCCACACAATCATCTCCCCCTGCATCTCTCAGCCACACATCATCCCCCTGCATCTCTCAGCCACACCATCATCTCCCCCTGTGTCTCTCAGCCACACCATCTCCCCATGCATCTCTCAGCCACACCATCCTCTCCCCCTGCATCTCTCAGCCACACCATCATCTCCCCCCTGCATCTCTCAGCCGCACAATTATCTCTCCCCTGCGTCTCTCAGCCACACCATCTCCCCCCTGCGTCTCTCAGCCACACCATCATCTCCCCCCTGCATCTCAGCCACACCATCATCTCCCCCCCTGCGCCTCAGCCACACCATCATCTCCCCCTGCGTATCTCAGCCACACCATCATTTCCCCCCTGCATCTCAGCCACACCATCATCTGCCCCCTGCATCTCTAAGCCACACCATCATCTCCCTCCCTGCATCTCTCAGCCACACCATCATCTCCCACTGCATCTCTAAACCACACCATCATCTCCCCCTGCATCTCTAAGCCACACCATCTCCCCCCCTGCTTCTCTCAGCCACACCATCATCTCCCCCCTGCATCTCTAAGCCACACCATCATCTCCCCTTGCATCTCTAAGCCACACCATCATCTCCCCCTGCGTCTCTCAGCCACATCATCTCCCCCCTGCGTCTCTCAGCCACACCATCATCTCCCTCCCTGCGTCCCCCCCTTTATTCTATGTTTCTGTATGTATCTTCCCCCCCCCTTCATTCTATGTCTCTGTGTGTCCCTGGGGCCCATTTATCATTGCATATTTGCGGCTTAATCTCCCTTAGATGTATGAAGGAGAGACCTTCATTCCCACAGGCAGCCGCATCCCCTATAGGTTTCTATGGGAGAAGCGATCTGCATTCCGGATATTGGCCCCCACGGCTAACACCATCTGCGCATAATTAGCCGACATGTGCTGTCCGTGGGACTGTGCATACGCAGCAGCCCCCGGAGCACCTTTCGGAGCCTGTATCCCTGCATGTGCCGGCATGGGTGCCGAGAAGGGGGGTACAGTTTACCCGGGCTTGCTAGAGGGGCCCGGCACTGCAAAATTGATTTGTTTATTTATGTTTTAGAAAGGGGGCGTGGTCATGCCTCCCACGATTAAGCCATGCCCCCTTAACCAGGGCCCGGCCGGGCTCTATGGTCCTGTGTGCCGGATGGTGCATTCAGGTGATATGATCACATCTTGCAATGCGATTATGGGCAGTACTATCTTGCCCAGATCGCATTGCAAATGCATTCATTAATAAATGGGCCCCTTAGTGTGTTCCCCCCCGTCTATATGTCTCTGTGTGTGAGTCCCCCTCAGTCTATATGTCTCTGACTGTGTGTCTTCTCCCACTCCCCTTGCCTTCATTTGTGTCTCTGTCTCTCCCACACCCTTCTCCTTCTCTGTCTCTCCTCGGGTCTCCCACCCCTATCCCACTCTACTTCCCTTCAGACGGGAGCCGCCGGGGATGGTGAGGCCAGGTAGCGTCGCAGCAGGCTGAAGCTCCGGGTCCAGGGCATCGCCGTCACGCTCCTGGCAGCAGCGCTAATAGTGGGTGCTGCTGCACTACAGTAATGCCGCTGAGCACGGGCCTTGCCCGGCCCAAGCGATGGGGATAGACGGCTGCGGCAGCATGGTGGCAGGGGGGCCGTGGGTGGTCGGCGATGACCTGGTCGATGGCGCCTCTCTCTGCTGAGCCTGCCAAGGTGCCCAGGGCATGATCCCTGCTCGACACCCCCCCCCCCCCTGGTTACGCCACTGAGCCTACAGGTATCAAGTTCATAACAAAAATAGATACCAGGAAATACGTTATGTTAGATTGTTTTCCCCATTTGTCTCAGACTGGTGAAATGTTTAGACCATCTGTTCTCTCCAAAAGTTTTAGAACACACTCAAGAAAATAAACTAAGATATATCGTGCTGGCACAGCAGCCTGGCGCGTGGCAACCGGACAACTATATTATGTATTGTCAGCGTCTAACAGATTTATCATTATTCTCCTCATCAATTGTAAAAGCTTTCCACTTTTATCCCAAAGATAAGATATGGTGCGTTTCTTACTTTAAAATAAGTACTTAACTTTATTGTAATAATTATAATAATGTCAATTTCCTTCCCTTACTTATACCATTACAGCGGCATCTAACCCTTGGTTTCTGTTGCCCTGCTGCTTATTTGAGTAGAAGCAGCAGGGCAACAGTTTTATACTGTAAGTCACTGTTTTCTATGCACTTTGTAAGGTGCTGCGGAACCCTTTTGACACCATATAAAGGACAATAATAATGATAATACGAATAATAAATAATGACCAGATGCATATACCCAGTGCCTTAGCTATCGTGCCCGGTGCAGGCCACGCCCCCTCCATATGACATCACATGGGGGAGTGGTCTGCACCCGGCGCTGGGAGCGGGTCATTACAGCAATGCCCGGAGCAATGCTGTAAGGGCAGCGTTGCGACTGTCTGGAGTGTCCTAAGGATGGCAGTAGGGTGCAGTTACAGGCACCCTGCTAGCCAGATGGCTGTGGGTGAGCGCCGGTGCCGCCCATAGTTTCGGTTCTACCTGTATCGCTAAGAACTTCAATGTGTCTGTATCTAAGGACTTCATTGTTTTCACTGTATAATACATATATCTAATTATTTGGTATTACAGTCGTGGCTTTATAATACTGTTAGGTCATGTTGATGTCTTGTATACTATCGCTGTATATCACTTCTACAAGTAATATAGTAATTTTCTCTGTAAATCAGTCAGTATGCTTTTAACCTTCCAGCTGTCTCACCTTAGTTTGTTTACTATCATACATGTAGCTTTGCTGATTGTCAACTCAGGATAACCAAACCTACATTTCAGACTTGGGGAAACAGCATTTTTTGTGCTTCCTGCAATACCATAATAGGAGGCTTGGGCGTTAAATTGGGCAAATCATTTCATTTGTTTGAATGTCAGGCCACAGCACGCAGCACTATTACACGCTGTGAGTCCATGGTCCTCTTCTACACAAATACAGCACTGTACCAAAATGTAAGCACATTTAAAAAATGGTGAAATATAGTAATTTTATATAGATATAATTACACATTCTGGTTGATGTTCAGATCTTACATCGTTTGGTTTATACAGGATAATTGAAATGAACACAGCATTGTTATAACTAGGGGTCTGTTTTACAAAAAGCTGCAGTAGTGAAGCTTTTCTATTGCTGCTTGGGATCTAGTGATAATGTCGCCACCACAATGTTGACAGTTATGATGTTGTACATTGTTGAAATGTTGTCATTGATCATGCCAGCACCTGCTGAAATGTCGTCATTCTGCGACTGTGGGTTAGGCTACGGAAGGGGAGGGTTAGGCTACGGGTGGTGATGATTAGGCACTAGGGGGAGGGTTAGTGTACGGGAGGCGAGGGTTAGACTATAGGGGGAGGGTTAGGCTATGGGAGGCGAGGGTTAGGCAGTAGGAGGAGGGTTAGGCTACGCGAGGGGAGGATTAGGTACTAGGGAGAGGGTTAGGCTACAGCAGGGGAGGGTTAGGCTACTGCAGGGGAGGGTTAGGCTACGAGAGGAGAGGGTTAGGCTATGGGAGGGGAGGGTTAGGCTATGGGAGGCGAGGATTAGGCACTAGAGAGAGGTTTAGGCTACAGAAGAAGAGGGTTAGGCACTAGGGGGATGGTTAGGCTACAGGAGAGGAGGGTTAGACTCTAGGGGGAAGGTTAGGGGTTAAGATTAGTAATACCACCGGAAGTCATTAGGACGTCACTGCCATCTCCAGAAGACACCACTTGAGCCGTTGTACCAGGTAAGTCTTCACTAGAACACCAAGGACGTTTTCTCGACATTCTAATCACGTCGACATTTTATCAGTGTCGACCTGGTATGTGTTATTGTATATGTATGTGTTATATATAATATACATGTGTGTATATTTTATGCTACTAGCGACCCGCCCCAGCTTTGCATGGGATCAATTTCATCTCGCCACAGCCCCCTGCATCTCACTACAACCCTCCTGCTTCTCACTCCTGCCCCCTGAATCTCATAACAGCCTCCTGTTTCTCACTACTGCCCCCTGCATTTCACCACAGCATTCTATTTTTCACCGCAGCCCCTTGCATCTCACCTCAGGCCCCTGCTTCTCACTCCTGCCACTGGTACTTACCACAGGCCCCTACACCTCGCCACAGGCCTCTGCATCTCACCACGACCCCCAGCTTCTCACTCCTGTCCCCTGCATCTCACCACAACCCCCAGCTTCTCACTCCTGTGCCCTGCATCTCACCACAACCCCCAGCTTCTCGCTCCTGTCTCTTGCATCTCACCAGTGCCATGACAACCCCCCCCTCCCTTCCCTCCCCTCTGCCCCCTCCCCTCTGCTGCTGGGCCTTGCCTGTGGGATGTGCTGGTAAGAGCAGGAGGATCATGGATGAAAGATTTGTATTGCAGCTACCGTAAGCATTGCCTGCAGCATGTCCCCAGGGCTGGGGCTTCTGTGCATATTTCCACGGCCTCCATGTGCACCCCCCCGGCTGCAGAACATGGCGATGAGCAATGTTCTCTTTGCACAATGTACCCTGTATTTCCTGTTGAGCTTCCTCACCGTAGTGCTGAGAACAGCGCTGACTTCCATGGGGAGGTGCCTCCTTTTTACCAAGGGTGTGTGGCTGAGCGGGAACATCACGCTGGAGAGAGAGCTTCTCACAGTGGAGGAGTGATGGCTGGAGTCCGCCTGCAAGTTCAGTTTAGGGATGGACTTCAGAATCCGATGGTTAACCATTGATGTTTTTGTTCCCATGGTAGTGTTTTTACCATTTGATGGTGGCGGTCCGATGTTTGCCACCATCAAAAGTAAATCATTCAGTGGTGTTCCGATAGTTGTTTTTTTTTTTAAATTCCTGATAGCTATGCCTTCCCTGGCTCCTTCCTGGCTACTGTGTCTGCATCATGGCATCTTCATGGGTTCGTTTGAGGCTGTCTCTCACTACCTGTCTGTCTCAGACGTGACCCTGCTCAGTCCCTGACTCTCTCCCATCTCTAGGCTGCTGCTTAGCAACAGGGCACATTGCTAGCTCTAATTGTCGCTCATTGTCTCAGAGAGCCAATCAGAGCGCAGCCCTAGCCCCTGCAGCAACAGCAGCAGTCAGTCATTTACGCAGCACTAGCTACAGTTTATTTTGTGACTTGTTTCAGTAAAATCATCACTGCTTGTGTTATATATAATATATATGTCTGTGTTATATCCCCCATCCACCTCCACTCTCTCTCTCTCAGGCTAAGCCACAGCCTAAATGACAGGCTGCGGGCGTTTGAGCACACAAATTCTTTTTTAAGTGCCCAGATACTGCCCAATTGCTTGGTCACGGACACAAATAAGTTTTTAAAGTGCCCACATACTGCCCAATTGCTTTGTGGATGCTAAGAATTTTTTTAACAGCTCCCAGATACTGCCCCCAATTGCTGGCTGCACAGAATGCCCCCCCTGTAACAATCACGTGAAAGAGTGTTGTTAGAGGAGGACCACTCTCTTCAGTGTGCACTGGCGATTGTTCCCGCCAGACAGCGGGGAGGGATCTCTGCCCTCCAGCCTGACGCCGCCCTGCATTGTGATGCGGCCGAAAGTCACGCGGCGCCAACATCACAGCGCCATCTTCCATGAGTGGGTAGAACATATTATAGATCGATTGGTTTTTTTTTTGCCAAAGGGACATTTCGCCCTGGGCTCTACTTGGTCTAGAACTGGCCCTGATTAGCATATGCTGTATGTACACCATACTGGTCATCTCTGTACTAGCCCCAGTAATAGTACAAGAAAGCGGATTTCTCAGTGCATTTCCACAAATGTAAAAAAGGAAAAACACACAGAAATGACACTTTTCCTTAATTGACATGTCAGTGTGCACCTATATATGCACTATACGCTCTATTTAGTTAAAATCCTTTATTGCCTTTATAACTCTGGGCTCTAGTCCTCTACATGACAGCAACAGCTACTAGTATTCATAGACATGGGGCTTATTTCAATGCATCATCAGTTCTCAAACATTTATGGCTCTTCGGCACTTATTAGAAATGTTGCTGGTAGCGCCAGTTTTAGGTTTTGTGATCTATTGGAATGAAATACTACATAGGACTGTTGCTTAAACCCTCCTCTATATTAACCATTTGTATGTGGGACATTCATTATGGAGACTTAAGTCAGGCGAGACGCAAACATTTAGGATTAATCTCTGTTACAGGCGTAGCCACGTCTTGTGCCCAGTAATAAACTGGAGTAGACACTCAGATGGAATGTGCTAATAACAGATCCTTCCATTTAGTATGGCATAAAGAAGCACTCAGATTTGTCATTACATATCCAATAATCTTCCTGCCACAACCGGCCGCTAAACTACATTACACCCCAGCCATTCAATCCAACTGTACTTGGACAGGGAAGCAAATTAACAGCATAATAATAAGTAATGACACTGAGTTACAGGGGTCATTGACCACACTGTAATGAAACACACAGCCGTAGGCAATTGTCAGTTATTGAGGTCTGCATGAGGCATTGAACTATTCATCTCTGTAAAAATCCCAGTTACAGGTGTTATTTTGTGCCCGAAAAGCTACAATGGGTCACCTAGGGACACCTAATGTTCTCCTGTTTCTTATTGAGTGATTTGTGAAATCGGCATTGACTCCCTGTTGCCCCCGGGCTATAGACTTCTCAGTATGTTTTATTGCAGGCTGCTCAAACAGGCAATGATCTATGCCACGCATTATGTGCCTCCCTCCTTTATTCCAATACTTCATTACAATGCTTCCCAATGCCTCTTTGTAAATGCTGTCAGCAGGTTGCTGTTTTTGTTATTATTTTTAGGACATTTTTCTTTCTTTCTTTGTTACTTATTCTCTCCACGCCATGATGTTTTGTTTTCTTAAGAATGCTTCAATACTTGGCACATTTTAAGAGTGACTTGGCAGACAATGCACACCCAGCAGGCTACAGAATTGTATAATTCCTTCTAAGCCCTGGCACTGAGGCTGGAACGTGGCAGTATCTTGGATCCTGATTAAGCCCCTGAAAGTTCCTGGGGTATAGCTTGCAAAAAATATGTATTCCAACCACCCGGCTTAAGTTTCTATGAATGGCAGATTTTTGCACAGCACAGAAGAGACATTGTTCCCATGTAGAATGTGTCCTGGACTATAAATGTCACTTTTGGTGAAGGTGACATATTTTTAGTAGCAAATGTCAATGGGAACTTTATATATAGACAGGATGTTAATTCAAGTGAAAGCTGTCTGCCACGGTTCCCAGCTAAATTGATATTTAACATATAGGGCCTCATTTAGGGGTCTATTTATCAAGGTTTTTTTTTTTAAATTATGTAGGAACAGCAGTTTCTGCATGAATTGTTGCTATGTACACAGAAATTTTCAGAAGAGTGCTATTTAGCACTGGAGATCACAGTCCCCATTATTATCAATGGGGACTACGGCCCTGATTCAGAGCCGGTCGCTCTGACAGAGCGCTCGCTCTGAATCAGGGCCGGTCTTTTTTTTTCTTTAGAACGGCCTCCTGGCTGCTCGCATAGCTGTGGGTGACCACCCACAGCTATAGCGAGCGGCCAGGAAGATGGTAGCGGTGGTCAAGCCCATCGTGACCATCGGACTTGCGACGAGACCCTTATGGTAGGGTCTCGTTGCCACAAGCCCCCCAGAGAGATTTCGGCTCTATCAGAGCCGGAATCTCTCCACTGACATCACAAGTGCTCCGTTTGGACAGCCACCCCCCTGGCCCGCCCACCAAAGGGGGCGTGCTGTCACTCAACATCGACAGCTCGCCCCCTTTGGTGCGAGACCCGGAGCGACGCATTGCCCGTCGCTATCCAGGTCTCGCGCATGCGCACGATGGAGCCGGCTCCGTCGTGCGCATGCACTCTGGGCCACCATCGACCCGGTTGCGAGCGCTCAGCGCTTGCGACCGGGTCTGAATCAGGCCCTACGTTCTGATTCTCTATGTACCAGACTCCAAAAAAGCAAAGCTTTTCGGAGTTTGGCCCCGTTAGTTTAACTATACACCATCTACAAATATCTCTCCCGCAGTCTGTGGGCAGCAGCGGAAACTAACACTGTGCGTTAGCTTCCCCCAGAGTAGTCCGAAAGACTTCTTGTCCCTGCAAATTCCCAGAAGAACATAGCGGCAATATTTTTAATTAAATATGAAAATATCCGCCACGAAACGGATCCTTGATAATCATGGCAGTTCCGCGATTATTAATACACAGAGTTGGGCATACATCCACAGCACAGTTCATGCCTATGGCAGACTTGCAACGTTACTTGCGATTTTACTCCTAGGGAGTCTGAACAGGATTGGACATCTAAGTTTAGTATAGTAAGCGCTTGTAGTGTCACCCCCTTCGGAGACGCAAGATAATTAGACATAGGTGCATCCTTATATATACACCTTTCTTGAATACATCACAATATGTCAGTGACAAATCAAAGTGCGGAACTAGACAATAGCTATAAAGGTGCAAAAATATGAAACCTCTCTTTTGTCTTATGTCTGACTTATGTCCTACCAATTAGACCAGGGGTGGGGAACCTTTTTCCTGCCCAGGGCCCTTTTGATATATATAACATTATTCGCAGGCCACGCCCCCTCTGTGTGTTATCGCACGGGGGCGGGGCCACAATCACCGGTGATTACTGCAATGCCCAGAGCATCCTGAGGATGCTCTGGGGAGCTGTAAGGGCAGCGGTGTGACCATCTGAAGTGTCCTTAGGACACTCCAGGCAGCACTGCTGCATAGATTCTGGCTGCTGGATGCCATTCTAGGTACCCTGCTAGCCAAACGAGGCTAGCAGAAAAAAGCTCATAGGGCCAGACCAAATGATTCGGCGGGCATTGTACGGCCCCCGGGCCTGAGGTTCCCCATCCCTGAATTAGACAGTATTAGAGAAATGTTTGTTTAGTGCAAAAAATAAAAAAAGTGCAATTGTCCACTATTGGGCCTATTTCTGAAGAGGGCCTGGAACTGCAGTTCCAACAAACCCTACGTTAATGCAGCTCTGGTCAACTGTCAAAAAAACCCCCAAAACATTTCTGTGAGGCATGGAGGAACATGGCTTGGCCAGCTCTTCCCAGTGAAGAGGTAAAAACATTCTCCTGCTGCAATTAAATACATAACATCACGTCAATCCGTGTATTCGTCCATAATCACAGGTGTGACTGCACGAAAAACACTGGCTGATTATCCAAGTTTGATTAATGACTAGTGCTCTGTATCTTTACTTTATTCTTCATTTTGAAATGACCCCGGTAGGTTAGGCGACAGAGCCGTCTGCCATTCTGACAGTGTATTGTCACTATCTTATTATAAATGTGAAAACATGAAACAAAACCTAGATAATCTGTTTTTTTTTTTAATATAGATTTTTGTTGACAGTATCTCTAAAATATCTAGTTAGTTTAATATGTACTTGTTTAGAGATGTCTTCAGGCTGTTTTATTTATAATGAAAGCAATATTATAATTAGTATTGCAAAATATGACATCAGACAGGACTTTAATTTCCTGATGATTTAAATTGCACATGAAAATTTGGTTTCCTGGTAACAGGATTCAGTGAAAGCCCAACAGCGCCATCTTCTGGGACGCTTCTGTTAGTGTTCCTGAAACGGAAATGCTACAGGATCAACATTTGAATAAAGTACATAAAGATATAGTTGATCTCTTACTAAAACCCATGAGCATACAGAATATCTCTGATCTTTCCTCCTCGCTCCTTGTTATTTTTCACTAACATGTAATGAATAAGACCATGGGGCTTCTTTATTATTCTCCCCCCATTCAAGGCGTTACGTTTTTTATCGGCTCAAAAAAACAAAATAAAACATCAGTGTGACACAGTCAGTATATATTTATAAGTTTGTATTAATAGGGGGAGATGTACGGGAGGCAATCGGGAAGCCGACTGCCTAAATACCGGCAGCCGGCTTCCCGACTGTCTTATCCCGGCAAGGGTGAAATGCCGGGCGTCTAGATGTAGACGCCCGCATTTCCCCGATGCCGGACAGCCGCGGGGGGGAGGGTTAGGTTTAGTGCTCCCGGGGGGGACTTAGGGTTAGGCACCCCCCCGGGAGGGTTAGGGTTAGGCTAGGGGGAGGGAGGGTTAGGGTTAGGCTAGGGGGAGGGAGGGTTAGGGTTAGGCACCCCCGGGGAGGACTTAGGGTTAGGCACCCCCCGGGGGACTTAGGTTTAGGTAGCGGGGAAGGGGGTGGTTAGGGTTAGGTACTTAGAGGGGGGATTAGGGTTAGGCACCCCTAAGGAGGGTTAGGGTTAGGGGGGTTAGGTTAGTGGATACTTACCTATCCACGATCGGGATTTCCAGCGCTGTCGGGCTTCCGCTGTGTCGCACTCTGCTCCTGTCGGGCTGCCGCTGACGGGAATCGAACCACCAATCCCAGATGTACTAAGCTCTGAAAAGTGATAAAGTGGAGAGTGATAAACTGACAGCCACTCAGCTCCCAACTGTCATGCCACAGGCTATGTTTGAATAATGACAGTTAGCAGCTGATTGGTTGGTGCTTTATCACTCTCCACTTTATCACTTTTCAGAGCTCAGTACATCTGGCCCTAAGACATACTGTAAGGAGGTGAAAGTTGGTGGAGACTTAGGGTCTCATTCAGACCCGCTCGCAAGCGCCTATGCGCTCGCAAGCGGGTCGATGTTGAGGCCCTGCGCACGTGCAGCGGCCACACTGCGCATGCGCAAGCCCCGGGACGAGAGAGAAATTCTCTCGCTCCGGGGCTCACTACAAATGGGGCGGCTGTCGATGGTGATCGACAGCTCGCACCGTTTTGTAGGCGGGGTGGGGGGGTGGCTTTCCAAACGGAGGCGTTCCCGAAGGAACGCCTGCCGTTTGGGGGCGGCCCCACTGACATCACTCGTGATGTCAGTGGTGAGCTTCCGGCTCTATTAGGATTAGGAGTGCGAGGTACTAGGGATGTGAGAAAGCAGCAGTGGGCGTCTCTATGCTGGCTGAGTGATGGCAGATATTGGCATATTTTCGCAGATGCATTGCGTGCGTGATCGCAGGTACGATCCTTGCTGAAACAGGCCCTAAATTCATTATTGAAAATTACAACAACAAATAAATTGATTCACAAAATGACTCACTATTTTTACAAACACTATGACACTGCATTATAGCCGCCCTGTCCTTTTCCGTACGAGTGAAGCTGACAGATGCCCCCACGGGTACTCTCTCTAACGGTTTCATCTTTCTGGCTGTAACACCTCTGTAATGAGGAGAAATGAGCAGGGAGTGTGAAAGTCGCACCGACTCCAGCCCCACCGCGCAGAGTCAATTAGCTGCTGAACTAGATAGTACACCGTCCGTGATTTTCAATTATTGATATCACCCGCTAGTCTATTTTTATTTCTCCCCCAGGTGCTCAGAGAAGCTGAGAGCTCTCTCCTGACCACCGTCACTTTTCCTGCGGCTTTCTTTTACCATTACAACTTTATACAGGATTACAGTATGTGCACACACCTTTTTCTATATGTATAAGCCAGTGATTGGCAATTTCATACATTTCAAAGAGCAGTGCATTACAATCAGGGCTGGTGCAATGTTTCTCGGCACCCTAGGCAAGCCTACCTACTGCCCCCAATCCCCCCCCTCCAGGCATACCCTGTAAAACTGACAGTGCCAGCTACAATTAGTTTCAAAAGTTACAAACAGAGATATTTTTTTATTGTTTTTCTTTATTCTTCCCTGCAGTATACCCCTCTGCTACTGGTATATATTCAACCAGCGCCAGACATCCTTAAATATATATACTACAGCAACAGCACAGCAGTACGCTTACTAATTTACTCTCTATGAAGACTCAGGAGTATATTTACTATAGTATGGGTGTATAGAATTGGAGGTGTTGCCCATAGCAACCAATCAGATTCTACTTATCAGTTATCTAGCATCTTCTAGAACAGGGATGGGGAACCTCAGGCCCGGGGGCCGTATAAGGCCCGCTGAATCATTTGGTCTGGCCCTGTGAGCTTTTTTCTGCTAGCCTCATCTGGTTAACAGAGAGCCTAGAATGGCACCCTGCAGCCAGAATCTATGCAGCAGTGCCGTTTGGAGCGTCCTTGGGACGCTTCAGATGGTCACACCGCTGCCCTTACTGCTCCCCGGAGCATCCTCAGGATGCAACAGGTATTGCTGTATTCACCAGCTATTGTGGCCACGCCCCTGTGTGATGTCACTCGGAGGGGCGTGGCCTGCACCAGTCCCGCGAATAATGTTATATATATATCAAAATGGCCCTTGGCAGAAAAAAGGCTCCCCATCCCTGTTCTAGAAGATAATAATCTGATTGGTTGCTATGGGCAACATATCCACTTCTATACACCTGCACTTTAGTAAACATACCCCTTATGTCTCTTCTCAGCCCGGGCAGCATCCCTGCTCCTCGTCTCTGAAAGGAAGAGGAGGAGCTAAAGGAACGATAGAGGAGGCCCCCACGGGGGTTGAAAGCGAGCGCACATCAGCACACAATGTTATGTATGTTACATTTATCGTGGGCATCCCTAAAGCTGCCTAATGGTAGCGTCGGCCCTGATTACAATAACATATCAACAACATTTTAAACAGTTGTTATAGGCTATAACAAACAAATCTGACAGTAAAGGAGGAAGGAGTTACACCAATGAAAGCTCGGGAGGGCCACCTGTTGCCCATCACTAGCATAAATAGAAAGGTTAGTTTCACAAAGTGCTGTGGAAGTGCTCTTCTGTGCCGCTACGCCTATACATGTTCGTTAGCGCAATTGCTTTGACAGGAAGGAACATAGATTTGTTGGGTGGATCCAGGGCTACTGTTGCTATGTTTGGATCAGCAGGATGAGTGTGCCAAGTATGGATATATTTCACCCAATCTTTTAGAATTAATAATAAGTTTTATTTTAGAGACTATTTTTCCTACCCCCCCCCCCTTCTTCTTTGACCGTAAGAGTGCTCACCAAATAGAGTTTATTTCCTTTTTTTCTTTGATTTGCCTTACTCTTCTTGTAAGGTACACTAATTTAACTATTTCTTTATTGAGTATTTTAATACATTATTAACATGTTATTAATGTATCATTCATATTTGTTCTTTCTCAATTTAGGAAATTCCGGTTTGTGTTCCACTCAATCTTGAGACTAATTATGAACTTCTGTACCTGGCAGAACAGTTCAAAGGCATACCTGTTGTATATTTGAGATTCAAACTGCCAGATGTAACAAGGTAAATAGTAGTATTGTTATCTCCTGCTTAGCATGTTATGAATAATCACTGCCTGATGACAGGCTGTAATTTCTCCTAAAAGTGCTTTGGCCATGGAAGGTCCAAATCTCATCCAATTGGGATAGAAACGTGTCTAGGATACTGGGACAGGGATCCTGACATTTGTCCGTTACACTGGATCTGCCCATGTACAACCAGCTTTTGAGACTGTTTTTGGGGAGGCGACATGTGGGGTAAGACTGGCACTTAAGACATCTCAGACAGGTGGCTTGATTCTCTTTACTCCTACCCTAGCCAAGATAAGATTAATATTCAAAATAAAATAAAAATATAGTAATAAACAGTTCAGAACAAAGAAAAAAGAACATATGGACCTAAAATTAAAAATAAATGCTCTAGTGTATCTTGCCAACCAGTCAATCCGTGAAGCAAGGGATGCTGGGAAGGCAACAGTGGCCCTCAGCATCTTGCCGGTGGCTCTTTAAGATCCACCTGAATTTCTGAAATGTTAATGCACTTGTTGCCATTGATGAAATGATTCCTATCCTTTATTCCTTCTTACCTTGTATTTGGTATTAGTGACTTGGTGGTGCACCTGTCTTGCAGAGGCCAGACTCTCAGATATAATTGTAATTCCGCTACTTATGTATCAGTGGTTTCCCAAAGCTCTCATAGGAGAATTACATTCTGCATGTAGGACGCAAAGGGCCTGCCTCAGGGGTGCACACAATTCCGATATTCACGTAGCTGAGAGATTATTTGCAACTGCACATGCCCAAAAAGTTCTGTAAACTCCTACGTTATGCTTTACACTGAGTGCACGTGCATAGGTGCTGTTGAAAGGGTCTGTGTTTCCAAATGCACAGCAGCAGCAACAGAGGTCATGGTCAGAAGAAGAAACTGCACCTGACAAACTGAGAAACTGCATCTGCTACAAGTGTGGTTGGTGCACTCATGGTGGAGTGTTATTACCGGCGATGTTACAGCATGCAGAGATGCAGCTGAGATTGTCTGCCATGATAAACAGTAATGTGCACAGTCGAACTTCGCAGTGATGTCTGGAAGCACATTGCAAGGGATTGAGGACCTCATTCAGAGTCGGTCGTTGCGGCCGCACGGTCGTACGCCACCGATGTTCGCTAAACTGCGCATGCGTAAAGTTCGCAATGCACGTGCGCAAACTAGCCGCTACGATCATAAATTTCTCTCTCCTTGAACACAGCCAGGTCGGTAGTTTGAGTGACAGATTGAGGTGTTTGTGGGTGGTAACAGGGGAAGGTGCTTGAAAACGGGGGAGTGGAGATCCGAACGCAGGCGTGCCTAATTATGCGAACGGCGTTTTATGGGAGTGCATAATTAACAAAGTAGTGTCATGGCACACGTGACATGGGAGGTTTTTACAGTGACATGATCGTAGAGCTTAAGAGAGGGTATGGTCAACCTTAAGCTCTACGACCAGTTCCGATGGTTCCCGATGGTCTCGATTAATCCTTATATGGCCGGAGATGACGTGTAATGCGTACGAGAAGGGGGCGTATTTTTTATCTTCCGGCCGCTTCCTCCCCTGGGTTGGGCAGCTAACGATCCGAACTTAGGGACGCAACATGCGAGTGCATCATTTGCATATCCGGCCCCTTTTCCCGTATGACCGTGCGGCCGCAACGACCGACTCTGAATGAGGTCCTGAATCTTTATTATGCATAATTTGTTCTGTATGATTTGTAGTGTCCGGTGCTCCAGAACTATAATATATAAACAATGATGCTGAGAAGTGTTTATATGTTCTATGCAGCCCCAGCCATGGAAATGTGTTTTGCTGTAACATTTAACATCAGATTAGATTACTGGCTGCTGCTCTTGACAGTATGCCTCCAGTACTTTACAAGGCTGTCATTGTGGCATTCATTTTCCAAATAGGTTTTCAGCCGAGTTTGACTTCCGAACGTACGACGAGGAGGGGGTGATTCTGTACGCCGTGTCTGCTGACAACGCCTCCTGGTTTCTTCTTGCTCTGAGAGATGGGAAGATTGAGATTCAGTTCAAGAATGATATCTGGACAAAAGTTACCACCGGAGGCAAATCCATCAATAATGGAGAGTGGCATATAGTAAGTTGCGTTTCCTGTTTTTTACATTCTTTGTGCCTGACTTATTACGGATCGCAACTGCAACAGCGTACACAGATTGGCCGATGGTGAGTACCGCGCATGCGTATACACCGAAGTGTGCGTGAGTTGGCATTGCGATCGCACTGCCTTCACCTACACAGACACACAAAGCCATCGCAGATCAAGGAACGGAACGTCAGCATTTGGGGGTGGTGACGGGGGAGTGGTAGGAGAAACACAGGTGTTTGAACACTGTTACATGGGCGTGCATAAATCAGCCACTGCGATGGCATACACAGCTTGTGTGCTAGCTGTGTGCAACGAGGTTAGCAATTTCTAAGTAAGGTCAGACCTCTTGTTATTGTGCGTGAGGGGCCGATGTTACTCGATGTTACCGATGTATACTCAGGACTGCGAGGTATTTATAGCTCTGCGATTGCAGTCATTAGTATATTTTCGCAGCATACCTGCGTGCATAATTGCAGCTGCGATCTCAATAGTGATCCGTAGTGAATAAGGCCCTTTATTTTCTACCTTTAAATGTTAAAAAAAACCACACAGATGACTCTGGGCCCTATTTACTACAATCAGCCTTTAAAATACGGTTGTAGTGTGATATTTGAATTTAGGAAATCTCACAGGTACAGAGCGTGCGATAAAGGTCTGTCCCCGCGATTCCCGTCCTCACACTTCTGGATTTTTTTGAATAAATACAGGGAGGATTTGGGTGCGCATGCGCTGCTGCCGGCTACCGCAACCCCCTCCTCGTGACCCCCCCCCCCACACACACACCCCCAGCTTAGCCTTCACTTACCTCCGGTGATCGGTGCTCCCCCTTTCACTTTATTTTAGTAAAAATAATGTTAATAAATAGCCCCCTATAAAACAAACAAGCAATGCTCATCTTAATACTCTCATTGCCAACGTTATAATACGTTTAGGTACATTGAGTTTCAGATGATAAATCAGAGGCAGATGCAGCGAGGTTTCCAAATGCTTTATTTTACAGCGAGTGTGGCCATAGAGGGGGCATAATTAGTAATTAAGCTAGCTAAAGTCTGCCTCATAGAAACTGCAGTGTATGTAATATCTCAGGCATAAAAAGCCTAAACATATGATTATTTTTCTCCTAGGTGTCGGTGGAAGAGTTGGAAACCAGCATCAGTGTTAAAATTGCAAAAGAAGCTGTTATGAATATAAATAAACCCAAGCATCTGTTTACACCTGTAAATGGTATTTTGGAAACCAAAGTCTACATTGCAGGATTGCCACAGAAAGTAGAAAATCTCGTTAAACCGGTAATTTCAAGGAATGTTTACTCACTGGGTTTTAAACGCCTGAAATGATAATGCCTTCACTGACAGAAGAGAGACCACAAAAATAAACTGGTATTTGCCCAGTAGTCAGAGCAGCCCGTGATTAGCTGCAGAATCACACTACCTGTACCATGTCACACGCAGCCCTTCATGTACTGTATGTGACGTGTTCTCTTATTGCCCCTGCTATATACCCCCACATATATCCAGAGCTCCATACACCATTTCACTAATACATAGCAGCAATAAGATACTATTATCCAAAACACATTTCCAGAGTCACAGGACAATGTATGTGCTAAATGTTTTGGCAGAATAGTCATTGGGCATATTTCCAATATTAAGGTCATGTATCCTAAATTAGTAATTGTACTCAGCAGATGCTCCTGCATTCTAGCCAACACTTCCTTTCCATTATTGTTCTAATTATAATTAAAAAAAATGAGAATTAAAGTGAAACATTAAAATGTTTTGTGTGATGCCCCTGAAGAGGTCTTGCCTATACATGCTGCCCTGTTAGTGGTCTTGATGATTTCCTCTAAGTTATTGATGCCCATTGGTTACCCTAATATTTTTAGGGACCCCTCAATTGGCCCTTGGTCTCACAAAAAGACTTTTGTGACAAAGAATTCCGAAACCAGTAGGAAAATGATGCAAAAGATAACACTAGGTTACTTTAAATAAATGCAGACCTGCACAATGCTAGTCTATAGCAGCTATGCTTGTTACCATATAAAGGGCCTCATTTATCAACGAGTTTTATCACTTACAACAAGTGATAAAACTCGCTGGCTATGATAAATGATGCTCCAGCCAATCAGCTCCCAACTTCAAACAGCTGATGAAGCCCAAAGTGAGTTCTTTATTACACAGCCACAGTTTTTCCCTTTGTTTCTTTTTGGTCCATTTAGTGACCAGTACATGTGGTTCTCTGTGGAACACAAGGTGTTTTGGGTAGGGATGGCCATCGGTGGGGTGTCATCGATGGTTACAATTGATGTGTCCATCGATGGCACACAAACCATCGATGGTGAACCAACGATGGTTTGCACCCCTCGATGGCCACCGCTGCAGGGGAGAACAGTCGGCCGCGGGCCAATCAAAAAACAGGAGGGCAAGGCTAATCTCCGTCCCGACCGGGCAAAAAAAACCCATTGGCTCCCACTCGTTTCATCGATGGCTAAGAACCATTAACTCTTAGCCATCGATGGTAAAAATTTCAACATCTGCCATAAACCATCGATGACTTCAAATCATCGATGGTCGATAGCCATCCCTAGTTTGGGGCATCAATCTTCCCGGGTGTATTTTTATAAATACAGGGGCCCAGTAAGGTGCTGCGGTGATAGCTGTACAAACTGAAACGTTGATGAGGATGGTATGAAGTTTTGTTTATATTTATATATATCTATGTGTGTGTGTAGCAGAGTAACATGAAAATAGATAAGCAATATATATGGAAGAAAAGTGGAAGAAGTGCATCACAGATTATTATAATTACTATTATTAACTTTTATTTATATTGCGCCAAAAACCTATGTAGCACCTTACAGAGAAAGTATACAAAACATTTCTCATTAACAGGGAATTCAATCCTAAGTACAATACATAGCGAGTGCCATAGCACCTAGCATTACTATCACACTACAGACTGGGTATGGCAGATGACTGGGGCATAGGTTGGGCAACTCAATAAAGTTAGCAAGAGTCACAGATGAGAATCAGCTCAGTACTCTGTGATTCTGTCATTGTCAGCGCTGCTATCCTTCGATAGGGTGCCAATGTGGTGAGGCAATATATGACCGGTGACCATTCCGACAACTACAGCGCACCACAGCATTGTCCCTGGCTGGCGGAATATGCAGCCAGGGACTGTGCTTACAAAAACAATAGTTTTTCTTTTTCAATAACGCTGTGGGTCTCGCTGGGAAGTTTTGACTGGAGCATGCACAGATTCAGTGCAAACGCCGGTCAGGGGAATTGATACTCTCCCTTTTCGACAAATGAAATAATAAAACATCTGGGCGCTGTCTGGACCTGCTTCATCACGATAATTGGCTAAGCAAGTCCAGACATTTTAAGTTCTTTATCAGGATGTTAATACATCTCCCCCTGTATCACTAGCGTGAGTGTGGAGGATCTAGTACAATAACGCTATGTCAGGTACTGTAGACATGTCCGAGGTTAGGTAACAGAAAATTTCATGGGCATAGAAAAAGGAAGTAAAAAAGGTTTAACATTTGGAGATCTAAAAAACAAAAGATGAAAGTTTGAATTTTATGACTGTTTTGATTTCTCTTTTTTTAAATTGAAGGGAAAGGGATTAGTGGGACCAGGCCAGAAATATTTGGGTGCAGAGGAATGTTGAGTAAGAGGATAGGAAGCTGGGGATGGGGTGGGGGGTGCACAGGGAATGGTGAATCCAGTTATCTATATAGTTACTATTGTTACTTTGCCTTCACTACTTTCTTATCTTGCTGTGATGTTGCCGTAGATCAACCCTCGATTAGATGGATGTATCCGTGGGTGGAATTTAATGAAACAAGGAGCGCTGGGGGTAAAGGAAGTCATCCAAGAAAAGCAGAGCAAGCACTGTCTGGTTTCAGTGGAGAAAGGGTCCTATTACCCTGGAGGGGGAGTGGCACAATTTTTACTCAACTACAGTACGTAAATGTATTGCAGGCTGCAGCACATGTAAAGGGAATTAAATTAGAATATATGGAAATTGCAACTGCCCAATAAAAGGCTTAATTTATCCTTGTCCCTTACAGCAGACAACACTTTATCTAATGAAGATTGGTCAGTAAATATTACATTGGACATTCGATCATCTACGGGCACCGGGGTGCTGTTTGCTCTGGTTAATGAGGACACTGCCCCGCTAGCAATAGCTATTGAAGACCAGTCATCGGACATTGTACAAGTATGTTTATATGTCTTATTTGCATTTACTATAGCGTTGTTATTATTATTACGAGTGCTCCTAAACCACAAGCCAAAACTGGTACCATAGGACACTATGGCAAAGGGGACATTGTAAAAAGTGGTGTATTGTTCTGGAATTAATACAGTGAAATGCACTATTGCTAAAATAATCCCCCCAGCAGTAAGTTAATGTGGTGATAGAATAAAGATGGGCACCTTTTGCCAGTGAGACCCAGTTCCTCTGCTGGAGACTTGGCATTCCTACTGTACATTCAATAAGTACACCCCTAAATCTCACAAGATAGATGAGTGAGCCAACAAAAATAATACAGTAGTCTTTCCGAAGATGGTAAAGTAGAAATTCGTAGCAGAATTTAATGTCTACATCAGTACAGTGCACGGTCAAGTCTGATTGAAATATAAATCTGATATCCATTTCATCACCTCCAATGAGAAGGTTTTATTTACCATGCCAGCAGATCCACCGCAGCTGTACCTGCCCTTATTGAAGTGTAAAGGGCTCAGGAGTGTATCTAGGGGTCCGAGCACCCCAGGTAAAGTAAGAGATTGTACGTATCATGTTTAAAACTAAAAAAAAACTTAAAATATAAATTAGTATAATATACAAAAAAGTATTTTATGATGGATGGATATAATAATAATAATAATAATAATAATAATAATAATAATAATAATAATAATAATAATAATAATAATAATAATAATAATAATAATTTAAATAAACCCTAACCCATTTCCTGCTTCCCCAGATGCCTTCCTTCCAATTCTATGTTGCTGCTGCTGTCACCCCTACAGAGCAAGGGAAGCAAAGGAGTTAGTAATGTGACATTAAACCTGCCAGTTGAGAATAATCTCCAGCCACTTTCCTCCAGTTCTCTTGAGCCTCATCCCCCGTGTTCCTGCAGCTCCAGCCTGACAGTGTCTCTACAACTCCAGCCAGCATCCCATCTGTCTCACCAGCCAGTACCCCTTTCTTGTTCACCAGCCAGCACATCCTTCTGTCTCACCAGCCAGTACCCCCTTCTAGCTCACCAGCTAGCACCCCCTTCTTGTTCACAAGACAGCACCCCTTCATGTTCACCAGCCAGCACCCCCTTCAGTCTCACCAGCCAGCACCCCCCTTCTGTCTCACCAGCCAGCACCCCCTTTCAGTCTCACCAGCCAGCATCCCCCTTTATCTCTCTAGCCAGCCCCCCTTCTGTCTCTCTAGCCAGCCCCCATTTTGTCTCTCTAGCCAGCCCCCCTTCTGTCTCTCTAGCCAGCCCCCCTTCTGTCTCTCTAGCCAGCCTCCCCTTCTGTCTCACCAGCCAGCCCCCCCTTCTGTCTCTCTAGCCAGCCCCCCCTTCTGTCTCACCAGCCAGCATCCCCCTTTGTCTCACCAGCCAGCCCCCTTCTGTATTTCCAGCCAGCGCCCTTCTGTCTCACCAGCCAGTACCCCCTTCTGTCTCACCAGCCAGTACCCCCTTCAGTCTCACCAGCCAGCACCCCCCTTCAGTCTCTCTAGCCAGCCCCCCTTTGTCTCTCTAGCCAGCCCCCCTTTGTCTCTCTAGCCAGCCCCCCTTCTGTCTCTCTAGCCAGCCCCCCCTTCTGTCTCTCTAGCCAGCCCCCCCTTCTATCTCTCAGCCAGCCCACCCTTCTATCTCTCCAACCAGCCCACCTTTCTATCTCTCCAGCCAGCACCCCCTTCTGTCTTTCCAGTCCCCCACATTCAGTCCCAATAGCCCAACGACACTTACCGTCTCCTGTTTCTTCTGACTGTGGCTGTCCCCTTCACGCTGCAGCCGGCTGCTCTGTCTGACAGTGGCGCGTGTGACGTAATGACGTCACTCGCACCTTGTCTCAATAAAAAAACAATACAACAAACTTTATTGATTGTACCAAGCAGCAGCCGGCAAGCACCAGCGGCTACCTGGGCCCCACACCACAACACCACAGTTACAGTGGCGTCCCTGATTGTACCCCATGGCCGCGAGTGGCACCGTGCCTCCACCTCGTCCGGCACCCCTGGCAGGTGTCATCCGGGACAAGGGTTAGATACACCACTAAAAGGGCTGATTCTTAGTTGGGAGCTAAGCAAATAACTTTGCGTCTGGACAAACCATAATGCAATGCAAGAGGTGAAGATACATTTATTAGTTTCTCATGCAGGGTAAATACTGTTTACAGTTGCATGTAGCCCACAACCATGGTCGTAACTACCATAGGTGCAAGGGGGCAAGCTGCCATGGGGCCCAGGGCTTAGAGAGGCCCATTTTCCTTGTCAAAGTTACATGTGTTATATACATTTTTCACCACTGGGTGGTACATAGGGGCTCTGACAAACTTTGGCTATGGGACCTTTAAATACCTAGTTACGACCTGCCCACAACTGCTGGTGGCTTTATTTTTACACTGCAATTTAGAATTAAAGAATATTTACTTTTTGCCATTACTTCCTCGTAGATAGCAATGTATAAGAATCCAAGCATTATCTTTGCAATATAACCAATGCTTATTTTTTCATTGTCTTTGCTATCCCTTAAAAATATACCGTCTCCCAATGGTCTCTTTAATTTTTCTATTCGCTGTTACATTTTCTTCCTCTCAAACATTGAGTAGCTACGTTGCTCTTGTGTTTGTGTGTGTGTGTGTGTGTGTGTATATTAACTGCAATACATATATATTTCCCTAGGATATCATTGTCAGCATTAAGAGCGTTACTGTGGCCCGACTCTCAACGAAAAGGATATGTACTGTCAAAACTCTATTCATAAGTTTCACAGCCACAAAGTCGGCAATGGAAATAACGTCTAATTCCTATACTGACATTAATTACGTAGACAAGGAGGAAATGAAGAGGCAGCTGTCTATCCTGGACCAATCGATGAAAGGACAGCTGGACACATACTTAGGAGGCATTCCAGGTAAGCTTTTATGCTAAGGAGTTAGTAGAAAATGTTTTGCTGAATATGAAAACTGAATCTTTTTTGAAATGATGTTTAAGTACTATTATACAGAGAGATATGAAATAGTATATTTCCACCACACACCTTTAGGCATAAGGATTGGAATATGGGATAAATAGAGGTAATAAGGACGTACAGGTTGAGTCTCCCATATCCAAAATGCTTGGGACCAGGGGTATTTTGGATATCAGAATATTCCGTATTTTGGAATATGTGCATATCATAATGAAATATCTTGGGAATGGGACCCAAATCTAAACACAGAATGCATTTATGATTTATATACTCCTTATACACACAGCCTGCAGGTTATTTCATACAATAGTTTTAATAATTTTGTGGCTCAAGCACAGTTTGTGTACATACATGAAATTTATTTATGTTTCATATACACCTTATACACACTGCCAGAAGGTTATTTTATACTATATTTTTAATAATTTGGTGCCTTAAACAAAGTTTGTGTACACTGAACCATCAAAAGCAAAGCTTTCATTATCTCAGTCATGCTAAAAATATTCCGTATTTCAGAATATTTGGATATGGGAGGCTCAACCTGTATTGATTATCATTATATTTATGTACACAGGGCCTGATTCAGAGTTGGGAATAGAGAGATATCTCTCTCAACTGATCATCTTGGTGAAACCATGCTGCACTGCAGGGGGGGCAGATTTAAAATGTGCAGAGAGATTTAGATTTGGGAGGAGTGTTTCCAAACTGACATCTAAATTGTAGAGTAATAATAAAGCTGTGCAGTATATGTGGGCTACATGCAAAAGCAGCCAGTATTTACCCCACATGTAAAAAATGTATGTATTTACACCCCTTGCATTGCAATATGGTTTGTTCAGGTTCACAATTGAGAGAGATATCTCACTCTATTCCCAAGTCTGAATCAGGCCCAATGTGCACTGAACCCACAACAGCGAATCATAAATGAACTTTTATTGGTCTAGTGCAAGTAAGTCAACTTGGACTGGTTGCTTTATTGCAAAATGTCTACCTACATGCATTGTTACTTCATGACACCTATAAATGGTAAGTGCCACGGAAATAAAACACCAACACAAATCAGATTTGTTTGACAATAATATTATACAGTAGTCGCCTCTCAGGGGAGTCCTGCAACTTAACTCACTATTAAAAAAGTAATTTTATGATGTATACATGTATTTAAAATTTTTTTTTAACATAATATCTGTGTTAGTACTTTTAGTTTGACTCTAAAAACAGGGCCTTATTCAGAGAGGGTCCTAAGCACATTCTGAGACTGTTTTCAGTTTAAAAATTGTGATTTTTGTTTTACTGCGCAAGCCGAATTTAAATTTTTTGTGGCTGACTTAAGAATCATTGCAGAAAGGCGGTGCGTACACACTAGACGATTTTTTTTTTAACAATTTGCCCGATTCCCACACATCAGAACGACAAATAATTCAGATCGTCTAGTGTGTGCGCACTATGTGATGCGGTGCCCGTGGGGTCGTCAGCTGCATCGTCATGTTGGCCCTACATGCAGGCCAACCTGACGATTCGGCTAACGACCCCATGCAGCAGGATTCAGGAGGGTCTGTGAACCAGCCATCTGATATGTCAGCCCATCGCCGAGGGAGGGGGGGGGGGTCGCCGGTCGCATCTCTGGGTACACACGTATTTTAGTGTGCACCCAGTTTAAGTCTCATATTACAATGATGTGAAGTGAAACCTGTTACTGCATTAGGCAAAAATAAGACCGGAAAGACCATAAATATGGGGAGAACATACAATTACCGGGAAATGAACTCATGACCTCAGTGCTGTGAGGCAAAACTGCTAACCATTACACCAACCGTGCTGCTTAATGACACTGTTTACTTTCATCCTCAGATATCCCAGTTACAGCTACTCCAGTCTCAGCCTTCTATATTGGCTGCATGGATGTCACCATTAATGGTGAATTGGTGGACCTCGATGAAGCTCTGCTCAAGCAAAATGATATTCGATCACACTCCTGTCCTTTAATTTCATACTTTCAAGGGTAGTGTTGTGGGTTTTTTTGTTGTTTTTTTTTGTATTTTATTTTTGTAGCGCCTACTACTGAATAACCAACCAAACTTATCTGACTGGTAAGAGAAGTGCCAGTGACGAATCGTCTGTGCAGTGTGTTTGTAATATGCTGTAATGTATCGAGTGCTGAAATTAATTCCTTTGTATTTTCAGCCCTGTTAATGTTACAAGAACAAATGTCAAATTTGTAGCATTAAAAGAAAGTTAACAACAATATAGAAAATATCATATTTTGTTTTTATTTTGTTCTTTTTTTTAAAATAAATTGTGTGGTGGAATCTTACTTATAGTATGTTACACTGCCTTTTTAGTTTTGGGGTTGGGCGTAATGCTTTTGGGATACAATGTTATGATCATTGTATGAAACACTTTGATGTAATGAACAGAGGGCCTACTTCAGACCCGCTCGCGAGCACTGAGCGATCGCAAGCGGGTCGATGTTGGCCAAGTGCGCATGCGCACGACGGAGGCGGCTCCGTCGTGCGCATGCGTGAGACCCAAATAACGACGGCCAAGCCGTCGTTATGGGTCACGCACCAAAGGGGGCGTGCTGTCGATGGTGAGCGTGGCTGCCCAGACGGAGGCGTTCCCATGGGAACGCCTACCGTCTGGGGCCGGCCCCACTGACATCACTAGTGATGTCAGTGGGAGTGCTTTTGGCTCTGATAGAGCCAAAAGCACTCAAGGGCTTGCGGCAGCCGAGACCCTACCACAAGGGTCTGGTCGCAAGCCCGATGGTCGCGATGGTCTTCACCATCGCGACCATCATTTTGGCCGCTCGCTATAGCTGTGGGTGGTCACCCACAGCTATGCGAGCGGCCAGGATTGCGCTCTTAAATTCAGAGGGACGGCCCTGATTCAGAGCGAGCGCTCTGTCAGAGCATCCGGCTCTGAATCAGGGCCAATGATTTATCAGCCTGGTTTTGCCTTTAAAAACAAAATTGCTAAATCACAACAGAACCGTGAATTAATGCATAACTATAATTAAATTGCCTTTTTAAAAAAAATTAAAAATGGCGGGGAGTGTCCAAGGCCTCCGGCATTTGCCATGTACTTATCCCACAGTTGTATGTGTAACAGTCAAATACATTATCAGAAAAAGCAGGAGAAAATTACTTCCATGAATGAGTGCTGGCGACTGCAGCAATATCCATTCAGTGCTCGACACAAGAAAGCAGAGGTGCCACTGGCTCTTAATCTGGCTGGCTGAACTATGCATGGCAGATGCAGTGTTAGGCCCATTTTGCATGCCTGGCACCATGCCAGGCATGCAAACTTGGCCTAACACTGTCCCTGGCATGCACTGAACACATAGTTCAGCCAAGGCCAGATTAAGAGTCACATGGACCTGTGGCTGAAAATGTTCAAGGGTTTATACTGAGAAGGGGAGGAGCTGTGACCAGTGCTGGGTGTGGCCAGGGTCAGATGGGCATGTACATCCCTACACTATTATCCCGAATGTCTCTCTAAATACTGAAAAATAGAAACATTTCATAATTTTGTGAGAAAACTAGAATGCAATTTTAATACCTATGATGTATGGTTGACTGTGTGGCTAGGCGGTTGGTCATCATCATGCTGTCATTATAATGGGCCTACATTAATGTGGAGGCCTGGATGTGTAGCTCCATCCGCCCCATTGTTAATCTGGCCCTGAGTTCAGCTACTCGAGGCCAAATAACATTTACTTTATAATTTACAGTGAGAGTGGAGTAACTGTATAAATATGCTGTAGGTATTGATAAAACGTTTTGCATTTGGTCTTAATTAAAAGCAAGGAAAAGTTTTCAAAATATATTTTCTACTTCAGGTTCCATAGGGGGTCCACAGGGTTGACCTTGGGGTATAGCTGGATCTGGATCCACGAGCATTTTGCTGCTCCCAGGATGCACTGGGTCCATCCTCCTCTATACTCAGGCACCTCAGTTTTAGCTGGTGCCCGGCCGGGGTCGGGTCACCTTAGCGCAGGGGGGCTGCTTAGCAGCCCCTAAACTTCTTTTTAGAGTTTATTAATTTCCTTTTTTAGTGACTCTTCCGAGCGGCAGCATCAGACTGTCCATTGGACGTCCAAGCTGCCGCTCCTACACACCGCTGGCGCCGCAACGCCAGTACAGGTCTGGGGATTGCGACGGGACCCCAGACTCTGTACTAGCACGGGCTCTGGGCTCTCCCACGACTGCTGCCGGAGCGCCGGAGATAAGGTAAGCCGCGGGTCACTGCTTGCAGTGACCTGCGTGTAAAAATGCAGTCGCATGCCTCCGGTCTCTGGGGACGGACCGGAGGCGCTAGCAGTGGCGGCGGGGTCCCCCTCTCCGGAGGCATACCTCGCGGGACCACTAGACCTCCAGGGTATTAGGGGGCAGTGGGAGCCAGCGTCCCTGGGGTTAATCGCTAGCCAGGGGAGGCAGCCTTCCCTGTTTAGCGGCTCCTCCCCTCAGCTCAGCGAGCCTTTCTGCTTAGGTCTGGCAATGCTGAGCTGCTTCCTCCTGCGGCCACTCCTCCTCTGAGGTCTTCGGCGGCCATCTTTTCTCCGGTGGCAGCTCAGGTCTCGTAGGCAATGTGCGGTCGGTCCCCCTGTGTACCTCTCCCCGGCTAAAGGTCAATGTACACAGCACTATAGCCAGACACTGAATCTGGGCAGTTGATTGTAGTGACAAGGTGCAGTGAGTATTAACTTTCTGCATTGTATGTGACTTTTGCTAGTGCTGACTGTCTGTGCTTTATTTCTACTTACTGTCAGTCTATGACTATCCCTTTCCTTCTCCTACAGCCCTGGCAGGTGTGTGTGGGAAGGGCTTTTCTTGGATCTCACTTATATAAATTCATGTATTTGTGAGGTTGGTCACATACTGTGGTCTGCTACATGGTGCCATATTTGTGGGCTTGTGTGCTGCATACTTGGGGGTGTGCCAAGAGTACATTCTGAGCTTCCCTGTTGTATTGCTATATATATTTTGGTATATACAGTTAGGTGCATAAATATTGGGACATTGACAGAATTTTCATATTTTGGCCTCTATTCACCACCATAATGGCTTTGAAATGAAACAAACAAGATGTGCTTTAACTGCAGACTTTCAGATTTAATTTGAGGGTAATTACATCCAAATCAGGTGAACGGTGTAGGAATTACAACGGTTTCTATATGTGCCTCCCACTTTTTAAGGGGCCAAAAGTAATGGGACTATCAACTCAAAAGCTATTTCATGGACAGGTGTGGGCTATTCCCTCGTTATTTTTTTTATCAATTAAACAGGTAAAAGGTCTGTTGTTGATTCTAGGTGTGACATTTGCATTTGGAATCAGCTGCTGTCAACTCTCAATATGAGATCCAAAGAGCTGTCACTATCAGTGAAGCAAGCCATCATTAGGCTGAAAAATCAAAACAAACCCATCAGAGAGATAGCAAAAACATTAGGTGTGGCCAAATCAACTCTTTGGAACATTCTTAAAAAGAAAGAACGCATCAGAGAGCTCATCAACACCAAAAGACCCGGAAGACCACGGAAAACAACTGTGGTGGATGACAGAAGAATTATTTCCCTGGTGAAGAAAAACCCCTTCACAACAGTTGGCCAAATCAAGAACACTCTCCAGGAGGTAGGTGTATATGTGTCAAAGTCAACAATCAAGAGAAGACTTCACAAGAGTGAATATAGAGGGTTCACCACAAGATGGAAACCATTGGTGAGCCTCAAAAACAGGAAGACCAGATTAGAGTTTGCCAAACAACATCTAAAAAAGCCATTACAGTTCTGGAACAACATCCTATGGACAGATAAGACAAAGATCAACTTGTACCAGAGTGATGGGAAGAGAAGACTATGGAGAAGGAAAGGAACTGCTCATGATCCAAAACATACCACCTCATCAGTGAAGCATGGTGGTGGTAGTGTCATGGCGTGGGCATGTATGGCTGCCAATGGAACTGGTTCCCTTGTATTTATTGACCATGTGACTGCTGACAAAAGCAGCAGAATGAATTCTGTTGTGTTTCGGGCAATATTATATGCTCATATTCAGTCAAATGCTTCAGAACTCATTGGACAGCGCTACACAGTGCAGATGGACAATGACCCGAAGCATACTGCAAAAGCAACCAAAGAGTTTTTTAAGGCTAAAAAGTGGAATGTTATGCAATGGCCAAGTCAATCCCCTGACCTGAATCCGATTGAGCATGCATTTCACTTGATGAAGACAAAACTGAAGGGAAAATGCCCCAAGAACAAGCAGGAACTAAAGACATTTGCAGTAGAGGCCTGGCAGAGCATCACCAGGGATGAAACCCAGCGTCTGGTGATGTCTATGCGTTCCAGACTTCAGGCTGTAATTGCAACAAAGTATTAAAAAGTGAAAGTTAGATTTAGGATTGTTAAGTTTGTCCCATTACTTTTGGCCCCTTAAAAAGTGGGAGGCACATATAGAAACCGTTGTAATTCCTACACCGTTCACCTGATGTAATTACCCTCAAATGAAATCTGAATGTCTGCAGTTAAAGCACATCTTCTTTGTTTCATTTCAAAGCCATTGTGGTGGTGAATAGAGGCCAAAATCTGACAATTCTGTCAATGTCTCAATATTTATGCAACTGACTGTATATATATTTTATCATGTCTGATGAGGAAGTTGAGCACTCTACGGCTCCCACTCTGCTCTCCTGCAGACGCTGCGCTGCAGGGGGGAATATGGAGGATTTATCACAGGATGAGCTGTGTATGAGGTGCCGTCAGTTACCTGGTCCCTCTAACCCCCCAACTTCGGGACAGGATCCTCCTTGGGCGGTGTTTTCTCAGATGTTGGCGTCCATCGTGGACCGTCTGGCGGTCCCAACTGCTCTCCCCCATAGGGGGTTACCCCAAACAGCCATCCCCCCTTCTCCGGGTGTACTGCTATTATTGCAGGCTCCCCCTGGGCCTCAGACTGTTCATCCATATGCGGGGTTCCCTATGTATGTTCAGTCTCCTCCAATGACGCAGCAGTCCGTCATTCCCTTCCAGGGTCTCCCGCAAGCGGGTCAACCACCTTGGATGGATGTGTTCTCCAATTCAGTCCAGAGTTTGGCGGCCTCATCTTCAGCTTTTCAAACCATGTTGCGTAGTGCCAAGCCTCACAAGGCATCAAAACGCACTGTTATGTCATCCCAGTCTGCGCAGCTATCAGACTCAGATGCGTCCTCGGATGATGGGGAATTGCCTGAGGACTCTGATTCGGATTCCCCTGTCCCGGGAGTGGAGACAAAATCTTCCATTAATGTGCCGGCATTGGTGCTGGCGGTGCGGTCCATTCTTGATATAGAGGATGACGCCCCGGCCCATAAGTCCAGGTATCCAAATTTTAAGCAGGCAAAAGTGACTTCGGCTGTTTTTCCTCTCTCTGACCAGCTGACTGATCATATGGCGGAGGCCTGGCAGTCACCTAGTAAGAGGTTCCAGCCGCAGAAACATTTAGCATCTAGTTATCCGTTTCCTGCAAGTCATTGCAAAAAGTGGGAAACCCCGCCTGCGGTGGATTCTCATGTTACTCGCTTTATCAAGAGTGCTACCTTGCCTATGCCATCCATTTCATCCCTAAAGTATCCCACGGACAGGAAAGTGGAGACTTGTTTAAAATCCATGTATTCTCTCTCTGGGGCGGTGGCCCATCCGTCCATGGCCATCTCTTGGGTGGCTAAAACCATTGAGAGCTGGGCCAATGTACTAGAGAATACTCTTCCTGAGGAAGCTCTGGTGGTTCAGAGAGCTTTGGTTGAACAAATGAGGGATGCCGCATCCTATATTGGAGAAGCGTCTTTGGATGCCAGTCTTCTGACTTCCAGGGTTTCGGCGGCAGCGGTCTCTGCTCGCCGGTCTTTATGGCTTCGTTCTTGGAGAGCGGATGCGGATTCCAAGAAGGGCCTGGAGGCTTTACCCTTTAATGGGGAGATTTTGTTCGGTCCTGACCTGGACAAAATTGTTGATACCTTGGCAAAGTCTAAGTCGGCGTTTCTGCCATCAGCAGCTGCGCCTTCTAAAGCTAGGACCTCAGCCTTTCGGTCCTTTTGGACTCAGGGTAAGTCCAAAGGTCAGTCTTTCCTGAGGCAGTCGTCAACCAAGGCTGCCCCTAAACCAAAGAAGCAGGCCTGGAGCACTAGATGCCTTGCTTCCAAGCCAGACGATAAGCCTTCAGCCTGATGGGATGGGCCTCTCTCTGGGGGATCCCAGAGTGGGAAGCCGACTTCTTCAATTCGCCCAGTGCTGGTGCAATACCACCACAGATGCTTGGGTACGAGAAGTGGTCTCTTAGGGGTATGCCCTGTTATCCCGTCACAGACCCCCCCCAACAGTTCTCTGCACAAGTCTTTCTCAGGACAAGCCAAAGGCCTTGCAGATTCAGGAAGCCATAGAGTCCTTGCTGAAAGCAGGGGTTGTTGTTCCCGTTCCGCTTTCTCAAAGCGGGACGGGTAACTACTCTTCTCTATTTCTGGTTCCGAAACCCAATGGGTCTCATCGGCCTATTCTCAACCTGAAATTGTTGAACAAATTCCTCAGAGTGCCCACTTTCAGGATGGAAACTTTGCATTCCATCATTCTGGCTATGGAACCAGGGGATTATATGGTCTCCCTGGACAGCCGGGACGCATACCTCCATGTTCCTATAGCCCCTTCACACCAACGGTAGCTGAGGTTTGCTATACGCCAGCTTCACTTCCAGTTTCAGGCTCTGCCCTTTGGTCTTTCCATGGCTCCAAGGGTGTTCACCAAAGTTATGGCTGTCATGGCTGCCCATCTGCGCAGCCAGGGTATACGGCTTCTGCCATATCTGGACAACCTCCTATTGCTGGCAGGCTCTCCGGACGTACTTTTGCAAAATCTGCACCTGACGATCGCTTGTCTGCAAGCGCACGGGTGGCTGATAAACTGGAAGAAGTCATACTCATTTCGTAACAGAGGATGGCTCATTTTGGAGCACTTCTGGACTCTCGTCAGCAAAGGATCTTTCTGACTCCAGAAAAGGTTTCCTCCCTACCACTATAAGTGAGCAGTTGTCTGAAGAGTTCACAGGTGTCGGTTCACTCGGCAATGAGAGTTCTGGGGTCCATGGTGTCGACATTCGACATGGTGGAGTATGCCCAGTTTCATTCCAGGTCCCTGCAGGGGCTGATTCTATCCAAATGGAACGGGTTACCACACCGGATCAGGACTCAGATGCTGGTGTTGTCTCCGAAGGTGCGCCTGGCTTCAAACATCTCATCTCACCAAGGGTCACCCCTTTTGGATCCCGGACTGGGTTCTGCTCATGACAGATGCCAGTCTCCGGGGCTGGGGGGCAGTGTCGGGTCCACTTTCACTTCAGGGCCATTGGACGGTGGAAGAAGCGGTTCTTCCCATCAATATTTTGGAACTTCGGGCTGTGTACAGGACCTTCTAGTTGTCCGGTCACGCTCTTCAAGGAAGGGCATTGCAAGTTCAGTCCGACAACGCCACCACGGTGGCGTACATCAACCGTCAAGGGGGGGACTTGCAGTCGTGCAGCAATGTCAGAGGTATCATGCATCCTGTCTTGGGCGGAGTGCCATCTTACAGCCATCTAGGCCATCTACATTCCAGGAGTTCTCAACTGGGAAGCGGACTTCCTCAGGAATGGTCCCTTCACCCAGAGGCATTTCAACTACTCGTGGACAGGTGGGGACTGCCGGAGGTGGACCTCATGGCATCCCGTCACAATCGCAAGCTGCCTATGTATGGGTCCAGGACAAGAGACGCCGGTGCAAGCCTGGTGGATGCACTGTCAGTGAAATGGACATTTCAGCTGGCGTATCTATTCCCTCCGATATCCCTGCTGCCTCAGTTCCTTCGGAAATTCAAACAGGACGGCGGTATGCTTCTGCTGGTGGCTCCGGCTTGGCCCAGACGTCCTTGGTACTCCGATCTTTGGGGCCTATCCATCGACGTTCCGTTTCTTCTGCCTCAACGTCGGGACCTGTTGTCTCAGGGTCCCTGCCTTTACCCGGATCTGGGTCATCTGTCTTTGACGGCGTGGCTCTTGAGACATCCGTCTTAAGGTCCCGGGGTTCTTCCAGCTCAGTCATCAGCACAATGCTACAGGCGCGCAAGCCTGCTTCCGCCAGGATTTACCACAGAGTGTGGCATACTTATTTTTAATGGTGTGAGTCCAGAAACTATGATCCTCAAGCGTTACGTGTTTCTAGGATTTTGGCGCTCCTTCAGTCTGGGTTGGACCTAGGCTTACATCTAGCTTCTTTGAAAGTTCATGTGTCTGCACTTTCTGTGTGGTTCCAGCGTAGGATCGCCTGATGTCCGCACCTTTTTCCAGGGTGTTCTCAGGATTCAGCCTCCCTTTGTTCCCCCAGTGGCTCCTTGGGACTTGAAAGTGGTGCTTCGGGCCCTACAGGGTCCTCCATTTGAACCTTTTGAGTCGGTGGAACTCAAGTGGTTGACAATTAAGACTGTTTTCCTCCTGGCAATTGCTTCGGCCAGAAGAGTGTCAGAATTAGGCACGCTTTCTTGCCGTTCTCCTTTTCTGATTTTTCACCAGGACAGGGCAATGCTTCGCACCCATCCGGGTTTTCTTCCTAAGGTGGTCCCTACGTTCCACATTAATCAGGAAATAGTTGTGCCGGCATTTCAGTCACCTGACCTCTCGGCTGGGGAGGCTTCCTTAGTTGTTGTCCGTGCTCTCAAAGTTTATGTGGACCGGACTAGTTCCATTCGGAAGTCTGATTCTTTGTTCGTCCTCTTTGGTTTTCACAAGAGGTGTTGGCCTGCCAACAAACAAACTTTGGCCCGTTGGCTTCCTTTGGTTATTTGTAAGGCTTATTCACAGGAGGGTTTACCTGTTCCGACCTCTGTTAAGGCTCTTAACAGCGGTCGGAACAGGTAAACCCTCCTGTGGGTCCCTCCTGTGAAGGACCCACAGACCGAGCCTGTTAAGGCTCGGTCTGTGGGTCCCTCGTGGGCTGCTGGCCATGGTGCCTCGGCTGTTCAGCTGTGTAAGGCGACCACCTGGTCTTCCATACAGACTTTCCTAAGGTTCTATGCGTTTGACACCTTCGCCTCTCAGGATGCATCCTTCGGGCGTTGGATTCTCCTTTCAGCGCAGGAGCGTCCCCGCCCTTAGTTGTACTGCTTTGGGACAATCCCAAGGTCAACCCTGTGGACCCCCTATGGAACCTGAAGTAGAAAACAAGAGATATGGTAAAAATGTACCTTTTGTTATCTCTGTTTCTACGAGGTCCATAGGGTCCACAGGGCACCCGCCCTGATACACCTGGCTTCATATGGGCTATGTGGCTGGTCACCGGTTTTCAGTCTCCTATTTCTGTGAGTATGGTTCTTGTATGTTCCAGTCTTCCTTCTCTCTGTTTTTTTCCTCCTCCAGCTTTGGCTACTTACCAACTGAGGTGCCTGTGACTGGGGCGGGGTATAGAGGAGGATGGACCCAGTGAATCCTGGGAGCAGCAAAAGCTTTAACTGCGTGGTGCCCATGGATCCAGATCCAGCTATACCCCAAGGTCAACTCTGTGGACCCTATGGACCTCGTAGAAACAGATAACAAAGTTAAGTTCTTACCATATCTCTTGTTTTCATAGCACCTTCTGTATCCTCCGTGTCTATATTAGTGCCAGATCCAGATATAGGCATGACCCTGAGAGGGCCTTAGCGATATGTCATGCTGAATCCTACTACACATGTTGTGCCTGATTCTGCGAGGACGCAAGTCCAAATGTGGATGGACCTTGCAGATTTCTGCAAACTGAGCAAAAAGCGATCGCTAAGAGCAATAGCTGTACCCTGCATACACACATGGATGGAGACCGAAAGTGCAAATGGATTTATTCGTCTATTGGCGGAGCTTTCTTTGTGTGAAGACGGGTGGATATTCCCAATAGCATGAAGTAGCAAGCAGGCTGCTGCCAACGACTGGGAAGAGGGCTTCAGATGCCACCATTGGCCTGTAATAAAAGCTGCAAGTATAGTCCAATGCCGTCAAAAGTGGCTTGAAGTATGAAGGATTAAAAAAATAGCTTGAGGGGTTAAAAAATGGTTCTTCCAATTGATTTTTTTTAACTTGAAGACTAATTATTGTTATCCATTTAGAAAAACATTATATTGTGTTTCAGTTACAGTTTAATTACATTTCTCCTTTGAGGACTTTTTCATAATTTGTTTGTTTTTTTAAACTAAAATTCTGCACATAAATCAAACAATACTTATAGACCGGACACGGTGCAACTAATCTCTGCAGCTAGGTAGATTACTATATATTTAGAATATATATTGTTTCCATTCATTAGTGTTACTTTGCAATAAAAAAATAAAAAAATGGTATAATCTTTACCATTTACAATAAAGTGTTATTTTAGGAATGTTGTAACTTTGGTGATTTTTTTTTAGCATTGCATGTCTCTGGTACACTGTGAGTGATGGTGTTTCGCTGTATCTGCAATGCAAATAAGAAAAATACGATATGTTACTTTTGGAGCATCACAGGTGCGCTGGGAGTCTTGCGTCGTATGGTCTATAGATCAGGGGTTCCCAACCACGGTGCTCAAGGTACACTAACAGTCCAGGTTTCAGGGATAGCCATACTTGAGCACAGGAGACTTAATTAGTACCTCAGTTAATTTGATTTAACATCTGTGCTCAAGCCTGGATATCACTAAAACCTGGACTGTTAGTGTGCCTTGAGGACCAAGGTTGGGAAACACTGGTATAGATGCTAGGTGTATAAGGACACATCTGTACAATACTTGTAAAATGGTCACCTTAGCCATCCTCACTCACTGGCAGTGTGTAAGAATTTTTTTTCTCTCTTGTAAAGCTTGGCAGAAAGGCCTACACCGTACACAATAGGTCTGATTTGCATGCACAGGCCACAGCATGATGGCATAATTGTTATCCTTCAGTTTCATGTAATCTACTGTATATACTGTACATAAAAACAAATGTCCTGACTGATTGAATCACTGACTCATCAATGCCCACCCATAGAAGACTGAGCCAGCCTGTTCCGGTTCCTCTCCTATCTCATGTATGACACTCAGCTAATGGCTAGAGAGGTGGGTGAACTAATTGTGAGGCACCTGGTGGTCAACTGGGAGTTCTCCATCATGTCCCATGGCAGCAAGGAGGACAAGTACACCAACTCCGCTGAGTACCTCCTTGACATGTGCCAACCCTTTACTTATGGTGGTTTATGCAAACTGGTGGCGGCTGGGCAACTGTTCGAGTTCAACTTCAAGGTTTACCGCAATGGTGAGCTCTATGAGAGTTTTGGTGCTGAACATCACCCCATGAGGAGGCTATGCATTACCAAGACCTCTCTAGGGACCATTACAATGTAGAAATGCCACATGAACCTCAAAAAGTGTGCACCACACCAACCTTCCTCCAGCCCGACTCTGTCTCAGGCATCACCTTTTCCTGTCCCAAAGAAGGTTCCTGACAAATGTTGTGTCAGATACACGCACTCTAAAAGGAGGAAGCGACTTCAGGATGTGGGAAGGAAATATGAGCAGATTAATCCTATGGTGCACCTTGCTGCAGTGGCTAAGTATCAAAAAAATAACCCACAGGTGCACAGAGCAGCGGAGGCCAGGTACCAGCAACATCACCCCGGGGTGCACAGAGCAGCGGCGGCCAGGTACCAGGAAGATCACCCTGAGGTGCACAGATCAGCGGTGGCCAGGTACCAGCAAGATCACCCTGACTTGCGTAGAGTAGGGGTGGCCAGGTACCAGCAAAATCACCCCGAGGTGCACAGAGCAACGGCGGCCAGGCACCAGCAAGACCACCCCAATGTGCACAGAGCAGCAGTCGCCAGGTATCAGCAAGACCACCTCGAGGTGCACAGAGCAGGGGTGGCCAGGTACCAGCAAGATCACCCCAAGGTGCACAGAGCAACGGCAGCCAGGCACCAGCAAGACCACCCCGATGTGCACAGAGCAACGGTGGCCAGGCACCAGCAAGACCACCCCGATGTGCACAGAGCAGTGGTCGCCAGGTATCAGCAAGATCACCCCAAGGTGCACAGAGCAGCGGTGACCAGGTACCAGCAAGACCACCTCTAGAGCAGCAAGATCACCTCAAGTGCACAGAGCAGCAGTGGCCAGGTACCAGAATGATCACCCCGAGGTGCACAGAGCAGTGGTGGCCAGGTACCAGCAAGATCACCTCGAGGTGCACAGAACAGTGGTGGCCAGGTACCAGCAAGATCATCCCGAGGTGCACAGAGCAGTGGTGGCCAGGTACCAACAAGATCACCTCGAGGTGCACAGACCAGCGGTGGCCAGGTACCAGCATGATCCCCCCGAGGTGAACAGAGCAGTGGTGGCCAGGTACCAGCAAGACCACCTCGAGGTGCACAGAGCAGCACAATCTCGATATGAACAAAACAATCCTGGAAGACGAGTGCATTTTGGTGGTAAGCACCCGGGTTATTTTATGTAATCAATCCTGTTTGGTTTTTTAAGGGTTACAATTTAGTACAGGACCACCAGTTTGGATGGCATCTTCAGTTAGTCAGTGAGCTGCTAGTGGGAGGGGTTAATTTTCTTTACGGTAGCCAGTAGAGGAGCCATCTTCCTCTTTCAAGTTTTGTATTCCCACCCGACTTCTTGGTATGTACTGTCTTTTTTTATTTTTGTTGCATTGTGTTTTTCTTGTACAGATGTGTCCTCATACACCTTACCTCAATACATCATGCAGTGCGAGACTCCTATCACAAGTGAGTCACCAGATCCCGTGCAGCGCTGCTAATGCTGAGCATCTTTTATTGTGAATTTTTCGCCCCAAAATGTGTCTTAGGGCCTGATTCAGCAAGGAACGCTATTGCGACTACGCATGCAATTGGTCAATTGTTACTTATGCGCATGCGTATGCATTGCAGTGCGCGAACACTGCACTGCGATCAGGACTGTGATTGCAGTGACTACACAGACCCATCGCAGAGTGATTGACAGGAAGTGCCGTTTGGGGGTGCTGATGGGGGGGGCAGCGAAACACAGGTGTGTAAGTGCGTTTGAATGCCGTTGCAGGGGCGTGCATAAATTAGCCACTGCAATGCCATACGCAGCTTGGGCTTTCACTGTGTGCAAATGGTTACTAATTTCTGAGTAAGGTCAGACCTTGTGCAAGTGTGCGTGAGGCTGCGATTGAGTGTTACCGATAGTTTTGCAGTTTTGCTAAATATTACGGATGTGTGTAAGGTGAGGTGGACGTCCTTAGGTTAGGCTGTGTATGGCATTGCATATCTTTGCAGTCAGACTGCGTGTGTAATCGCTATTGCGATTGCAATGGCGATCCTTGCTGCATCAGGCCCTTAGTTGCAATTAGAAATGAGCGGTTTGGATTCCTTGGAATCCGAACACGCCCAAACTTCCGGCATCCGAGGCGATCTGAGCTCGGGTCTCCCTGTCCGCCTCGGATCCCTACCCGAGCCAAAAGCTTGAGATCCTGCTGTTGGATCTTGCGGTTTTGGCTCTGGCGCCAATTTCAAAAGTCCCATTGAAATCAATTGGCTGACCGCTGATTGGCTGAGAGAGCCTTCTGTCATGAGCCTCTTAGCCAATCAGCGCTTCCCCATATACTTCAATGGGGCAAACGGACGCAGGATGGTGGCCCCCACCGCACCGGGGCCCTGATTCAGAGACGGACGCTCTGAAAGAGCGCTCTTTAACCCCTGGCGATTACGCACGCAGTTCAACTGCGATAGCATGCTAATCCATTGTGATCGCTATGCCGTTGCAGCATAATATAAGGACACCCACTTTTCCTTACACACATCCGTAATGTTTAGCAAGACTGCAAAACGATCGGTACAATCAAGTGCCATCGCAGCCACACAAGGGTAGACCTTACTCAGAAATTGCTAAGTTCATTGCACGCTATGAGTCCTCAAGCCTGCATTTCGCCGACCATCCCCCACATCACCACCCACAAACGGCACTTCCTGTCAATCACTCTGCGATAGGTAGTCACTGCGAACGCAGTCCCGATAGCAGTGGCCGGTTTGTGCACTGTGTTGCATGCGCAGTACATGACAATCGGCTGATTGTGTGCGTAATCGCAGTTGCGATCGGTAGTGATTCAGGCCCTAAGTCTTTACATCTGTACATGCACACCCAGCAGTCAGCCTGAGCAGTCAGTGTATGGCCAGCTGAAGTAGTAGCGAATAGTAATTCATATATTCAGGGCCTGATCTAGTGTGCTGGCCACAGTTATTTGTATAGTGCATAAATATTCTGCAGCGTTTCACTGAGCATATTTGGCTGTTCCCTGCCCCAGTGGAGATTACAATCTATATTCCCTACCACATGCTCACACACATACACACTACAGTTATTTTTTGTTGGGAGCCAATTAACCTACTAGTATATTTTTGGAATGTGGGAGGAAACTGGAGCACCCGGAGGACACACACACAAGCACAGGGAGAATATACAAACTCCACACACTTAGGGCCGTAGTGGGAATCAAACCCACGAGCTGTGCTGTGAGGCAGTAACGCTAACAATTACACCGTATGTATACTTGTAGTGCATCACTACTGCGCTTGTATGCCATGCACCATAATCTTTCTTTTACGTTTGTGCATTTATAACATGCTGCCCCCTCCCCCCACTAGACCACCACCAGTACTTGCACAGTACTGTATGTCTTGCATCCTGACCTTTCATAGGTCTTTGTACAATATTTATAACATACTGTACTAGTCCCCCCAAATTGCAGCACTTGTATGTCCTGATTCCTGCACCAATGTTGCTTAAGCCCTAAAACGCCTGAGGTGTAATAAATTGCTGTCCCCACATTACTCTGAATCAGGGCATCACTGCAGTAGACTTACAAATGTCAGTGCCTGTCACTGATCTGACCCTGAGCCACATGCACAGCTGTCCTATGCACTCTGCACTGTAGACTCGGCCACCGGTCAATACACTTCCCCCAACTCATCTCAGTCTGCATGCTGAATTTGTGGCAAGGAGCCGGAGTGTCGTGGTGTCACTAGAAGACATCTATGAACTGAAAATGAGGAGCGCTACATTAAAACAATAGTACAAATGGCACCTGGTCCCCAGCGCCCCCTAAATCCTGCGCCTCAGGGCTGCAGCCTGATCAGCCTAATGGTTGCTCAGGCCGTGCATTTACTATAGCTGGGGCAGCAGCAGCTGGAAGGGACACAGTAAGGCCCCTCAGCTGACAGTACCTGGGTCTCCTTCACATGTTTTTCTTTGGGACGGCCTGCTTCTCAGTGCCATCGCTCAGAGGGGAATATTGTGGTTTCCATAGTCATCAAAGAGTTTAATGAGAATAAATATGAGAAATAAATATAAGTTGCTGGTTTATTTTCATTACATCTATTATTGGATACTGGTTCAATATAGAATATCAAAAGAAAGCTTTCAAGACCATACTTGTCTCTGGCAAAGAAAGATGTCAAAGTAATATACCATGAAGCAGTAAATCTATTTACCACTAGATGGTGCTAGTGGATTTCACTAGATGTTGTACATGACATTTTGGTTTGTTTTTTATCCTACAATATATTGCTATATATTTATAATAGCATCTTCTGATAGGAATGTTGTCTTTTATTAAATTGTAGAAATGTCACTGCTTTTGTGAGAAGTAGGAGTAGGTTTTGGAAAGAAGTTAAATACCAGGTCACCAAGAGGAGTTCTTCTTTCACAGTGGCTGACTGTAACAACCTGAGTATTTTATCATGAGAGGAGATTCAGGAATATTGAAACACAAGCCAACATAAACAACAAATCTTATTACTAGTGGTATATTGTATTTCGTTTAGTATCGCAGTGACACTAATGAATATGCCATTGATATTTAACATTACTTACCCCTCCGGCAAAGTCCAGCGACATCCACCTCCTCTGCGTCATCCTTTGCTATGTTGCTGACAGCCTATCACTGCCAGAGACGGGTTGTTGTGCGATGACCAGTCGGCGCATGTGCACTGTCATCCAGCAGGGACCTGACAATGCCTGGAAAGGCTGGTGCTGGGTCCCCATTGCCGGCAATGAGAACGTATAGCTATCATCATCTATGAATGGAGTAAGAGGTACAGTGACATACAGTGGTAGGCTAAGCTTACCACTGTTTGTTAAATACTGAAACGAGGACATAAGCTTGAGTGCTAAAGGGATTATGTCTCGGTAAATGGAGTCCTAAGGTTGGAGAGCTCTATGTTAATGTATTTGTACCAGAGCAGCGCTTCATATAATATTTAGCTATTACATAATAATGTAACATGGGGTGTTGAAATGAGGACTCCAGGCAGGCAGGTACTTGGTAAAGCAGTGGCTTTTAATGGCAGCAAACACTGCACCTTAGCATACGTGAGCATAGGCCTGGACACTCACAAAATAAGCAAGCAAACATAAAAGGTTCCAGCACTCCTTGTGCTTAGTAGTCAGCAGTGGCTTGCAGCCACAATTGGCCAAGCTCTCCCAGCATAGCACTTGGACCCTGGCACTACAACATTGTGGGGACTATTTACTAAGCAGTGTTAGGAGACAAAGTGAAAAGTGATAAGGTGCCAGCCAATCAGCTCCCAACTGTCATTTTTCAAACACAGCCTGTGAGATGACAGTTGAGAGCTGATTGGCTGGCACCTTATCACTTTCTTATCACTTTTCACTCTGTCTCCTTACACTGCTTAGTAAATAGACCCCTGTACCTACTACTTGGCCGCTAGTCAGCAACAGGGCATTGAGCAATAGGTTTGTAAGAGTTTTAAACCCTTCCTCTGCTGCTCAGTGATGAGTTGCAGCTGGGCCTGTGGAACTGTGAAAACATGGCGTTCCACACCTCCCTGCTGCAAACTGGACAGGTTTCACTCTAGACTCCCTTGGAGGGAGCTGATCCCACCAGAATGTGGGCAATTCAAGTGAGAGACAACCCCTCTCACCACTATATCAAACAACTCTTCTCGAACCTAGACCAGAGCTGGCCTGCACCTCTCAGAGCTGTTGGAGAATTTTGTCAAAATAATTATATATATATAGAGAGAGAGAGAGTCCAAGGGGGCCTGCACGCACAGCGACATTTTCATCCATTTGGGGTGCGACTTCAATGTAGCCGTCACAAAAAAATGAGTTTCACTTGTATACAAAGAAATTCAAATTCAGAGGGCACTCCCCATCTCAGAAGGTAAACAGTTCTTTTTATTTGTTACATACCACCAGTGTCAAAATATTCAGGCTATGTCCGACGTTTCGATCTCATGTGGGACTTTTGTCAAGTTAAATAGAACTCCAGAGTATGCTCAAGCCATCAGAAAAGGTGCTACCTTACAAACGTTAACATACCGTATCATTTAAAAGAAAAACAGAAAAATGCTCAGCACTCTGCTGTAAACCAGTAAAAAGCCAGAATTCTAATTATAAATAAAGTACATAAGTCTTAGTTACAAACATTTACAAATATATAAGTCACTCAACACTTCACGTCGCTTCTGATAACAATGGCCCTAAGTCTAAACAGTGATAGCGCCTATATTGGGTCATATTCATGATAAATTGAAAGCTAATTTACCAGGTAGTACCCCAAGAGCCTACATAATGGCACTACAAGGACCAGCACTTCCAGCCAGCTAACAATCACAGTGTTGCTTAAACAATTTATAGCAGATGCAAGAAAGGGGAGAGCTATACATTTGTGGCCAGTAATCAATTAGAGGTGAAAAGCTTCGATCGGCGTAAAGTTTTCACCTATACGCGGTGTTCGCCTTTTTCCGAAGTATCACCCTACTCAACTCCAGGACGTTTTTGCCTAGGTGAAAACTCCATAGGCAACAACAGGCGAAAAAGTTTCTCCACCCAAAGGCAGGAGAAAAGAAGTGCAAAGTCCATAGTTTGCGGAAAAAATCCCCCCCCCTGATGACTAATTAGGGGAAAAAAAAAAAAATTATCTTAATTCACCCCAAAAAAGACATCATTTTTGGGGTGAAAATGTAAAAAGTGTTTGAAAATGGGTTTTAAGTATTGGGTCGGGTATTTTGGGGTGCTGTATAGATGGGACAGGTGTTTCTAGGATTGCAGGGGGCTGAAGCAGTTTTTTTTCCTAAAGTATTATAAAATGCACTTTATTAACTCAACAATATACTAGTACCCATTTAAATGTACCCCAAATTAACTACAGCAATTATTTTTCATCAAAGAAATTGCTTTATATAATTTTTTCACACTAATGACTCAATTTAGGAACCCAAAATACTTTTATTACAGCTATTAATACACTTCTATATTGATTACCAGGGTCACATACTTGTGGCGTACAGACTGATTTCCCCCCAAAAATAAGTATTTTTCGCTATTTTCGCAATTCACAGCATTCGCATGTCAGCATTTTCACCTGTTTTGCAATTGAATAGGGCGAAAAGCGGGAGCGCGCAATGTGAAAGTACGCTATAACTTTGTCTTAAAACAGGTGAATGAGGCGCAAACATTACGCTTTTCGCCGCTAATTGAATCTGCCCCTAAGCTTAAAAACGTTCCAGCCCATTCGTATATGTGTGAATGAGCTTGTGTGTCTGTCACTGTCATTGTGAGGCTGTATAAATGTGATCTGTGAGTCAAATTCAGTCATTATCTATTACGGAAATATATATTTTTGTTTTAACTAAAACTTGTATATAATAGGTAATAAAGCATGGATATTAGGAATGAACTTTTTGGCCTTGTGATTTTTTATATAGCCATGCAAATCCTAGGTACAGGAACTTCTTTTTTATTGTATTACTTATTTCAAAATGACTTTTTAAGAATTCCTTGTCTAGTTAGTTTACTAAATATTTATAGAAACATAAAATATTAATTAAAAAACCTTATTATGAATATAGGAGATACTGATGATCAGGGCCGTAGCTAGGGTAGTGCGGCCGGTGCCATCGCACAGGGCACCACATGTCAGGGGGCACTGTTTGGGCCTGTCAAATTTCTGTTTATTATCATTCTTGCTTGTAGCTTCCTCTTATTTCATCCCCAGCACCTCCTGGCCTCTCTTATCTCTTCCCTGGCCCTTCCCCATGAAGCCATGGCCTTTTTTTGGGTACATTATGTTCCTTTGAAAAATGGCACAGGGCACCAAAAAGTCTAGTTATGGCTCTGCTGATGATGGCTATATACTACCCCTTGCTCAGTAAACTCTTGTGTCAGGAAATGTCACTACACTGGATTGCTCAGGTCGGCATGCCCAGGGGGAGAATGTTCTCAAGGTCATAGAATTAATACTGATAGCACCGAAACAGGAGTTCTCCCATACAAGTCTGCTCAGGTTTAATCAACATACAGCTGCTGTAGAACTATAAGTCCCGGCATGCCAGACAGCCACACATTGCATTCATTTAATATAGACAACATTTTTCCATCCTATCTTTAACCAAATCTCACTAAAATCTTTTTTCACCCAACTCGGCATTTAAGGTTTCTCCTGGCACATAATATATTATAACAAGAAACATTTTCACCTATTCATTTTAAAACTACACTTTCAGGTTGAAACACTGAGCGAAGCCTTAAAAAATATTCCGATGGCAGAAGTGAGACGCTGAGAACTGCCCTTGTCTGCTGTTTTCTATATGACAAATTCCATCCAATTTTTACGCTATCTTACATACTTAACTTCACTTTTCTGAACAGGGTAATTTAGTATAATTTAAGATATTTTTATAATACATTTGTACTGAAACATGTCATCGACACTGTACACAACAGTGCACAAGGGAGATATGATGAATGTGCAATGATTATATTTAGTTTTAATGTAATTTCCAAAAAGGTTATGGATGTAGGACCTTTGCTCTACACTCCATTCAATGCTCTCGCAATTCTGGAGTCATTTATCTCTGCTTGTCAAGAATAAGACATCTTTAGGGGACTCGGCAAAGTCCATAAAATTATGGGAGGCTACAAAGTAATTGTATGGAATAAGACGAACATAATGATTCAGTGCTCTAAAAGTAATTACATTACTAAAAAAAAAACTGGCCATGATATAAACTACAATTTTTTTTTACTATATCACTAATACAGATGTTATTCTTAATCATTTAAAGCAAGGACTTTGATTTTACAGAAAATACCATGAGTTTGCTAATACCACCTGACACAGCAAAGAAAGACTACTCATGATTGCAAGGACATGAATTAAAAGCAAATATGTGTATGTTTTCTACTTTGTGGATCTTGCTTTGGCATTAATCCACCTTTGCAAAAAACAGGATCTACACACAGGTTTTTATGATAATAGAATCTGATTTTTTTTGTAGTTTTCACTGTTTTGAATGAAATATATGAGCACTAAGGGGTTATTCACTATGTTAATTATCGGTGTCTGAGCAAACCCCGATAATTAACATTCCTACTTGCAGCGAGCGCCTATCGGTGTCTGAGCAAACCCCGATAATTAACATTCCTACTCGCGGTGAGCGCCAGAGCAATTCATCATTGCTCCGGCGTGGAGACGGCTGATCTGAAAATCATCTGCCTCCCCAAATATTTTCACTGCTCCCTTCGAGCAGTGAAACTTAGCACTGCCGAGTATGACTCGGTAGCTCTAGTGCGCCTGTGTGAACTACAGCAAAGCCCCGGCGTCCGGTAGAAGGAGCCTGACAGGGGGCGGAGGGATCCAAAAGGTTTTCTTTTCACAAGCCAGGACTCCTTACCCATAGGGAAGAAGCTGGTGTGTGGGAGCAAACGCCATCTGAAGATGTCAAATGCTCCCGCAGTCAAGCTCCAAAAATATTGTATTTTCAGAGCTTGATGAATTTCGGTCCCCATACTAGTATGGGGACATACAATGGTTTAAAAATGATCCCAGTAAAGTTAAAGGTGGTGCCAATCTTCCAGAAATAAAAGTCAGTGGCCAAAATGTGTATAACACCAGTGTGTAAGCAGATCATTAGTAGTCACCGTCCTTTGTGTTCCTTGGACATGTAGATTCTATACAGATTCTTTATGTAGCTTTTCACACAACAGAATAATTTTCTTTCTCAGTCTGTAAAATCTGTAAAAACAGTCTGCCTTTTCCGATGTGCTTAAACACAGAGGTTCAGGAAGACATATAGAAAAAACAATATAGTGCAAAAACCTTTTTAAAACACAGGTTTAATATACATAATGCACTTACAAGAAATAGCAGATAGTCAGCGTATAATATCAACTCCTGAATGGCACAAGCAGCAAACATCAGTCTAGTTAGGGGTCCCTGTAAGGAATCGGTATGAATTACCCCCCCCCTAACCCTCCTTAGGGGTGCCTAACCCTAACCTTCCCCCAAGTGCCTAACCCTAATCTCCACTCTAAGTGCCTAAACCTAACTTCCCCTTCCCCGCCGCCTAAACCTAAGTCCCCCGGGGGGGTGCCTAACCCTAAGTCCCCCCCGGGGGTGCCTAACGCTAACCCTCCCTCCCCCTAGCATAACCCTAACCTCCTGGGGGGGGTGCCTAACCCTAAGTCCCCCCCGGGAGCCCTAAACCTAACCCTCCCCCCCGCGGCTGTCCGCAGTGGCGCCCGGCACCACTTCGATCGGGATGCCGGGCACCAGTCTCCCAGCGTCGGTAAAATGACAGGCATCTAGATTGAGACGCCTGACATTTAACCCTCGCTGGGATAAAACAGTCGGGAAGCCGGCCGTCGGGATTACGTCCACCGGCTTCCCGACTGCGTACCCCCTGTAATCCCTGATGTATCAAAGGAAAGACTGAATGTGGGCTCCGGATACCACAAATCAGTCCAAACATGTCATAGCTCAGGAGTCCACAACAAACATAGAGCCACGCTTAACGTGTTTCAGACAGTTCTCGTCCTTCATCAACGCTTCTGATGAAGGACGAGAACTGTCTGAAACGCGTCAGAATTTTGACAGCAGGCATCCCGACTGCCGGGATATCATACACGACCCGTTGTAAATGTAGTATGACACTAATAGAGGGCAATTCAATAAAAATGGCCATGACTTGCTGGCGTTCGGGCCGTCTCCACGGCAACTCGCATCCACAAACATCACAGATTGTCTCTCCCAGCCATAGAGCTGAGCAGAAAGAATTGCGATGTTCCTCTACTGTAATTCTAGCACAAACACAAGACTTAAATAGCTCCTATAATCATGTTCCTTTCATCTTCTTTCCTTAGTTCTTCCACCGTGTTATATATCGCACTTCTCTGTTTATTGCAATATTAACCTCTATATCACCTTGTAATGAAGGGTATATATAAATTGGGACAAATGGAAACGTTATTTTTGTAGTATTGGCTACATTACTGGAATCATAATAAGAACCTGGTTTTCTCATTAACGTTTCCTACCAATTGCTTAGCTAGGACTTTTTATCCCTGTATGATTTTTCAGGGCAGGATACAGAGTCACAGCACAATTTATTGTCGTAAAAGGTCTGACAGGGCAAAATAAAAATTATTATTAAAATAGTTTTTATATTATTTATATCACTAATTGATAAAGCAAGTCATGTCCTCATTTTTATTTTGAAATGTACAATAGGTTGCGATCTTTAACAATTATATACACTTGATTATTCCAGGCTGTGATACATTTGTACTGTATATTACATCACATTGGTCCTAATACTGAGGAGCACGCCGCGTCGATGCCACACGCAGCTGGCTGATGTTTTAAGTCTGTGCATACATCTGATTCGCACTGTGCTTGTGTCCTGCCAGGAGACGCAGAACGGGATTGGACGCAAGAGCCGTGGATTTCAGTGTGAGTTCCTGGGAGGTAATGGGGGGTGGTTAGGCAGACATGGCCGAGTCGCTGCCGTGTGTCGCTGACAGTACCTGCATCTAAAGAAGCAGTAGCACTGACACGGGAGGCCAATGTTGAGGCAGAGAAATTGCCCCTACTGGTGCAAGCTTCAATAGTGCAACCAATGGTGCCTTATTGTGTTTCCCACTGGGAAAATGACAAGCAGCCTCTGTGTTAGTGGAGAGCACGCTGGGCAATTGCACAAGGCCCCAAGTCACACAGAGGCCCTCAAGGAGCTTCCACAGTAAATAGAAAATGACTGATGGCTAATTTGCATCTTCCTACTTATATACACACGCTCCATTCCAAACAGATATCAGCTGGTTCTAGCTTCCTGTCCTAGGCTGAACTCTGATTGGCTGATGGAGTTCAGTGTGGGATGAGAAAAAACAGCCTCAGCCAATAGCAAGTAATGGTGGGAGGAGTCTCTAGAGAAGGAGGAAATAGAGCTCGGTGCAAGGCTTGATCAGCACAAATAATATGCAGAACTAATAATATGCAGAACTAAATCTAGTGCCAGTATAAGCTTTGCTTGGTACGCATATGTTCCACTGCCTACATATTAGACATGTCATCAGATATGGCTCTGTATATTAGACTTAAAACCAGGCATATGCCTGCATATTAGCCTTGCCATCACATATAGATCTACATTTTACGATTGGCACCAGATATGATTTTAAAAATTAAACTTGACACTAGATTTAAATGTCTACATATTGGCGGTGGCTGTGGGTCAATATATTGAATTTGACACCAGATATCGCACTGTATATTAGACTTGTCACTTAATATGGGTTTGCCTATTAGCCTTGGCACTAGTTATTAATCAACCTAAGAGCATTTTGGCAATAGATATCGGTCTCCAAATAAACTTGGAATCAGATATAGTTACTATAGTACTGGCAGATATGTATTACCAAAAATGGTGATTGTCGCTAGATATGGCCCTGCACATTACCGGCAGTATAGGTATTTTTTTTTAGCCTTTGTTACAGCTCAATATTCAATATATCTCTGGATATTACTCGCAGATGTAGCTCTGCATATTACACTTGGCACCAAATAGATCTCTAAATATTACTGCCAGATATAGCTCTGCATATTATATTGGGCTGCAGATAGGTCTGTAGATATTACTGGCAGATATAGCTCTGCATATTACACTGGGTAGCAGATAGAACTCTAGATATTACTGGCAGATATAGCTCTGTATATTACACGGCAGCAGATAGATCTTGAGATATTACTGGCAGATATAGCTCTGCATATTACACTGGGCAGCAGCTAGATCTCTAGATATTACTGAGAGATATAGCTTTGCATATTACACTGGGCAGCAGATAGCTTTGTGTCTTTGGCACCAGACATGGCTCAGACCATTATAAAAAGTACCACATATGGTTTAGTCTTGTACACATGGTACCAGATATGGGTGAACACATTGGCCCTCATTCAGAGCCGTACGCTCTGAGCAGAGCGCACGCTCTGAATGAGGGCCGCCCTCCATAAAAATGGAGCGTCCTCCTGGACGCTCGTATAGCTGTGGGTCACCACCCACAGCCTATACGAGCGTGCAGTTTGATGGCCGCGATGGTCTTGACCATCGCGACCATCGAAACTGCGAGCCGGAGCCTGCGGTTGAGGTTTTCAACCGCAAGCCCCGGAGTGATTTTGGCTCTATCAGAGCCAAAATCACTCCCACTGACATCACTAGTGATGTCAGTGGGCCGGCTTCTGACGGGAGGCGTTCCCGTGGGAACGCCCCCGTCAGGGAGGCACGCCCCCGGCACGCCCACCAAAGGGGGCGTGCTGTCAATCAACATCGACAGCACGCCCCCTTTGATCAGACACAACGAGCGAAGGAAAGTCCTTCGCTCGTCGCGTCTGGCGCATGCGCACGACGGAGCTCCCGCCGTCGTGCGCATGCGCAGAGCACAACATCGACCCACTTGCGAGCGGACAGCCGCTTGCGAGTGGGTCTGAATCAGGCCCATTGTTATGAGTGACAACTCCTAGTAAGCCGACTAGAATTACAGGCTACAAGGTCTTCTGCCACTAACAACTGCCCGTCGTTCCCTTAGAGTTAATTCCCTCACCGGTACTTAGGCGGCCACCTGGATTTACTTCTCGGAGTAGTAGCAGCTTACAGGAGTGCCAACTGGAATCCTGAGTTGAGAAGAAGGAGTTTATACAGTAGGAGAGATGCGGCTTTGGGAGCCGATGGTGTGGTGTGCCGATGGTGCGGCTTGTGTGCCGATGGTGCAGCAATAGCTATTAGTACACATTCAAATGGTATGTTATGGCTCTGAGAGCCGATGGTGCGGCAAATATGCCGATGGTGTGACATGAGTGCCGATGGTGTGGCAATAGCCGTTAGTACACAGTCAAATGATATGTTATGGCTCTGAGAGTCGATGGTGCGGCAAATGTGCCGATGGTATGGTTTGTGTGCCAATAGTGCGGCAATAGCCGTAGGTAGGTAGTTTGAAGTAAATGCTGCGGCTTGGAGAGTTGATGGGAGCACAGAGGTGTAGGTGCAGCTTGGAAGCCATAGAAGAAGCTGGAGACCTGGTGACAGCACGGAAGCTGTCGATGCGGCCAATGTGCCGACAATGGCAGCACGGCGGTGTCGGTGCGGCTTAGGAGCCATAGAAGAAGCTGGAGAGCCGGAGATAGCACGGAAGCCCCTTAGGGAATTCTCCAATTCAATACCACGAGGAGGAAATTGAATGCTGACCATGCAGCCAAGCCGATAGGACTCACAGATACGCTATAGTCGGCGAGGCGGCAAAAGTCCAGTGAGTACAAATAGAAGGACGCACCAATCACGCAGCACTGTGAATGACACGTCACTTCCTGAGGCGTGCCGATCGCCTAGTGACCAGAGAAACTGGAGTAACCCCGTCCTGAGTGGGTAAACTGCTCGGAGGAGGCAAGTCGTGACCACGACTTGTAACACACATGGAGCTAGACATAGTTGAGGTCTGCTCTCTATAATGCCCCTGTTATTTGCTCACTGAGCTTGGATGCTTTAGGATGGAATAAATAAGTAAAAATAGGAATTTCTGTAAGAAATATTGAGGTTATGGGTCTGATTCTGAGTCGCGGACAAAGTGGCTGTAGTTGTGGGCAGCCGCGGAAGCCAGATTGACTACCTTATACTAATGCAAGTATCTGTGGAGATAATGCATGGGTTCATGTGTGTGCAACCAAAACCCAGTACCGCCCATTGATTTTACACCGGCCGCCGCAACTGTCATCCGTAGTTTGGGCATATGCACCAGCCCCATGCTAGGTGCAAGAGATTTGTCAGAGACAGGCTTCCCTTCCCCGTACTCACAACTCAGAATCACACAGAGCTTTTGATACACTCCCATGACACGCCCACAGCACTACCATGACACGCCCACAGCACTACCATGACACGCCCACAGCACTACCATGACACACCCACAGCACTACCATGACACACCCACATCACTACCATGCCACGCCCACAGCACTACCATGCCACACCCACAGCACTCCCATGACACGCCCACAGCACTACCATGACACACCCACAGCACTACCATGACACACCCACAAGTCAGGGCAGTTACTGTATGTGCAATAGTATTGTCACCACCCAATTCCCGCCCCGAAACCTCCTATTTCAAAGAAACACAGATCTGGCCAAGTTCTGTCTGACTTAGAATTAGAGATGAGCGGTTCGGATTCTGTGGAATCCGAACCGCTCCGAACATTGGGGATCCGAGTCCACCCGAACCCTGTTCGGGTGTTCACCGCCTGACTCGGATCCCCGTTCGGGGCCGAACGGCGGCCGCCTGATGTCGGATTCTCACTAGAGAATCCGACATCAGGTCTCCTCGCGTGTAGGGCAGAGCGCAGTGATAGCGCTCTGCCCTACACAGACACAGACACACAGCCGCCAGCGGCAGCTGTGTGTTTGTTACAGCAGCCAATGAGAGTCACACAGACTCTCATTGGCTGCTGCACGGAGGGAGCCGGCTGGAGCTCACACATGAGCTCCGTCTTCCGGCTCCCTCCTCAGCGTGTGACAGAGCGGACGGCGCGGGAGCGGGGATACAGGTAAGTTTTATTTTTTTTATTTTTTTACTTGTCAAAGGTCCGGGGGCGCTACTGGGGGGGGGGGTCTGCACTACTGGGGGGGTCTGCTACTGGGGGGGGGCTATACTACTGGGGGGGCCATACTACAGAGGGGCCTGCTACTGGGGGGGCTATACTACTGGGGGGGGGGTCTGCACTACTGGGGGGGGGTCTGCTACTGGGGGAGGCAATACTACTGGGGGGGCCATACTACAGAGGGGCCTGCTACTGGGGGGGGCTATACTACTGGGGGGGGTCTGCTACTGGGGGGGCCATACTACTGGGGGGGCCTACTACAGGGGGGGCCATACTACAGGGGGGGCTACTACTGGAGCAGCCTACTACTGGGGGGGCCTGCTACTGGGGCAGCCTACTACTGGGGGAGCCATACTACTGGGGGGGCATACTACTGGGTGGCATGCTAATGGGGGGCATACTACTGGGGGGGCCTGCTAATGGGGGACATACTACTGGGGGGGCCTGCTAATGGGGGGCATACTACTGGGGAGCATTCAACTGGGGGCACTGCATAGTGGACCGTACTACTAAGGGGACTGCATAGGGGGCACCACTGCTGGGGGACATTGTGTAAGGGACACCGCTACTGTGGGCATTGTGTAAAAGGGTCACTACTGTGGGCATTGTGTAAAAGGGGCACTACTGTGTGTCGTAACATAAATAAGAGACACTACTTTATGGTGTAATGTGAATCAGGCCCTATGTGCGGTGTAATGCTAATAAGATTGTGCACTGTGACTCCTAGGGCCGTAGCCCACTTTGTAAACAAGTACTGTGACTCTGCTGGCCGTACCCCACTGGGTGGGTGCACTACTTTTCATTTCTGCCACTGCTGTGTGGCAATGTGTCATAGATGTGCTTTATACTGTGGTGTCTGTGTCGTTGTGCCGCTGCTTTGTCGCTTAGTAACCAGTCAGCTCACTGCAACCTTTGGCCAATAATGTTGAAAACAATATTATAAGCTGTGATATGGTCTAAATTGACTGGAAATTAATGTTATTGAGGTTAATAATACTCTAGGAAGAAAAAAAAGACCAATTTATGTGATTTTAGCTTTTTTTGTCAATTTTTGTAAAAAAATCCAAATCCAAATCCAAATCCAAATCCAAAGCCAGTCACCGCAGTTTGGCAAATCCAAATCCAAATCCAAAGCCGGACGACGAATTAGAACCAAATCCAAATCCAAATCCGGCAAAAATGGTCCGGCGCACATCCCTACTTAGAATAGGACAGAGATACACAAAGTGGCCTAAATTAGCTTCTTTACATGCACTGTGTGCAAAAACCCTCTGTTTGCGCCTGTGAACAGAGACCTGTGTGACTCAGAATAAGCCCCTATGTGCGTAGATTTTACAATCAGTATATTTGACAATCTCACAGCGCGGGAAGAGATATAGATTGCAGAGAGTGTTTGTACCACAGGCCACATCCATCCTTCCTATCTGTCAATAGTTTTCTCTGTGAATTACTTAGCCACATAATCTCTTTACAGCAAATAAAGCCCCATCATTATTGCATTATGGCAGAGACTCATCCATCACGATGTGTTTGTAGGACGTCCGCTTTCACGCGGCTTCAACAAACAGAAGTAACAAATGTCATTTGTATAGAATAGCAATAGACATCACACATGATTAATTGTTCTTCACTTTTAGGTATATATTCCTTATGTATAAGGGACACTATCCTGATGTAAAAGCAAATGGATGGATGTATACTGTATATGTAATCGCTGGTGTCTGTGCCTTATTTGTGGCAGTAAATATAATTGTTCCTAGATACAAAGTAAAAAAAAATGCAATTGGAATATTATAATTGTGAATTATTTTTGATGAACTGTCTAGTAATTGAGCTCCGATCAAATTGTGTACAGACACTGTACTCTTCTCAGTTACCTGCTTCAGCTTGTATAGTATTGGATGTAATATAGGTGTCATCAGTTTTGGATAAACTGTAACTGTAGCCACTGACCAATCCGGAGCTGGTTCTGAGTCAGACGCAGTTGCGGCCCATCCTTGTGTCACTACAAAGCCCTCCCCGGTGTACATCCATGCGTCCGAATGTGCAAGGACCGAAATGTCCACTTCCAGCATCTATAGTCACTGCATTACTGTCCAGTGCGCCTTTAGATGCACCATCGCACGCACCATGAAAACTTGCACCAACCCTCTCTGTACGCAATTGCTATCATCGACATGCCCGCCACACTCCCATAAAACACAGTATCTCCATGCGTCTTTACTAGCCAGCCCTGTTACCTCCCAATCACCATCCAGGAACACCCCCTTATATCTACATCTAAATGTGTTCTGTCACTCTGGACAAACAAAATTGGGATGCAGGGTCAGTGCGACTCAGATGCAGGAGCAGAGGAAGTAACGCAGCCCATTCTCAGAACCAGGCCCTAGGTTTGCTACAGCTCCTGCTAACGCCATGGGCCTGATTCAGAGATGCCGCAGCTGCAATCCCCTGGTATATGCGGACTTCTCTTCCAATACTGTAGTATAGAATGTTATTGCTGTTACACCATTTATTTTGTGAAGTTTAAAAGTCAAGATAACACATCTTTATATTGAAGTAATTGTGTAATGAGACTCAGTGAGAGTAATTTAAACATCGCAATTCTTCTGCTTCGGCTTTGATGATGATTAAAGGAATACAAGTATTTTCCATTTAAGAAATGCGTCTTATGTGAGATATTAATATGGCAGTTCTTGTTATTTATTGTCCAGAGATAGGCCACCTACTAACCCTGACGTGTGGGATGCTAACTTAATGTGTTATGCATGTTCTCTGTTCTTCAGAATTTGCAATGTACTAAAATTAAATTAAAAAAGGTTTCCAGATAAGCCATAGCTATATGTAAGGAAGATCTTTACTTTACATTTCTCTAAATGTGCTTAACAGTGTGCATTACTGTATATAGAGAAGAACCTATAATAGCTGCACTTCTACATTTGCTAAAATGATGGGAGCTGATAAATAGTTTGAAGTGGTAAGCTGAACACAATGGGCCTAGGGTTGGACACGTTTTATACTCCAAACATATTAAAAAAAGGGTTCTTAAGTCATATGATCGGGTCACAGGTGTGGGTAAAAGCCGGAAACATAGTAAATGCATTGAAAATGCCGGAAACCATGTAAAGTGTATTGAAAAAAATCCGGTGATCATATTAAGGGCCATATCCAATTAGTTGTGAAAAGCTGCGGTTTGGTGGCGAAAAGTTTACACTTCTGCAAACTTTTCACCAAAAATGCGTATCGTGCTATCCTATTAGTTGTGGCTTTTCGCACAGGCACATTTTGTGCAACTAAAAGCAGAAAACAGTTTTCACCATCTCAGAGCAGGTGACAAAATGTACAAAATCCCTATTTTGGGCTAAAAATGTGGGGGCTTGGTTCAGAACCCTTTGGACCCCCCCAATGCATACTTGCCGATAATTTAATATTGCTCCCCGGGAGATGCTCGGGGAGGTGAAGCAGGTGGGCAGAGTTGGGGGCGGGGCCTGCCGGATCGCGTTGTTAAGTGTTAAAGAAAAGTGAATAAATAACAGCTATTTGACACGATTTAAAAACTAAACTATTACCCAATGTTAGTTTAACTTTTTTGGGGGTACAGGCATACTTTCCAATTTTCAGGCACACTTTTTGCCATATTTTTGTCAGGCAAATGCCACATTGCGTCTTTTGTAATAGGATTGCACGAAAACCCGCATATGCGATAGTGGCGAAAAGTGACTCATTCTAGCGAAGGGTGCAAAAAGTTTGCAAATGCGAAAATGTAACCTAATATAATTTCCGGCCTTTCAATATATGTTTCCGGCTTTTACCCTCTTCCCATATATAATAATGTGGCTGGTGGAGCTACAGCTCCAGGCCCACCTTGAAAATAAGCCCACAGGGTCCCCTGCAGTGCAGACTGTGTTGACAGGGAAAAAAAAAATTACCTGTCAAGACTGTCTGCACTGCACTTGAAGGAACCAAAGCTCCGGCCATTTACCCCGTCCCCCCTCCCCACATTGGCATTCCAAAGCCCCGCTCCGGACCATCTGAAGCTCCACCCCTGGGTCATCCAAATAGACTCCTTGCAGGTCGAAGCTCCGCCTCCATGCTGCCCGAGGTTTCACCCCCATGCTGCCCGGAGATCCGCCCCCATGTAGTGCTTAGGCAACCGTGGGCCAGTTATGTTCCTCGGGTCACCAGAAACTCTGGTCCCCGGGTCATATGAAGCGTTGCGGCAGATGACGCGCCCAACCATGGCCTGCTGAAGCTCCATAACACCATACAGAACATCTACGGTGCTAAGAAAGATATGATACACCATATTAGAAGATAAGTATTTTTATTTTGTACTCTCCTTGTGATGTAATAGGCATCGCCATTTTTTCCACACTACACCATAAACTGTCTAGTACTTTAAGACTTTGAGGGATGTCTTCTTAGTGTGGAGGGGCTGAAGCCCTTTTTTGCAGCGACATTTTCTGTCTCCTCGATCCCCTCTTTCACAGCCCTTAAAAAATAGCCGCCTTATAAACAATTGAATTGCCCCCACAGGGTTGTACTTGCACAGTGGGGGACGGGATGATCCCTGGTGGGCCCTGTTGTTTCCGAGCCCAGGCCACCAACACTCACTGCCACTGCTGCCCACAAAGTATGGATTTGTGCTACAAATATCCCTGCACTTGTCTCTCTTCCCCTCTTCACCCCTCCCCCAGTCTCTCTTTCCCTTTCCATTCTCTTGTCTCTTTCTATCTCCCTCTTGATCTCTTCTTCACTTTTCTCTCTATCTCATTTACTAGTGGATGCACAGGAACATTCCAGTTTATATGCATAGCTCAGACTAGTCAGTCTTTTTCCTTGTAAGATGACAGTAAGGTGTTTGCAGATCTAACTGATTACAGATTACGGACGGGATGCACTCGCGATGCGATGCATTCTGCTAGTCATCGCATGCATAGTATGCCTGATCTGTTGACTGCTGTTAATTACAGAAGAAGTTAAGTTACCTGAGCGTGGGCTTCTTGGAGAGGCCCGGCCCAGGTCAGCTGTAAAGGGGCACATTATCCCTCTCTGCAGTGCGCCTGAGTGGGACAAATATCCCTGTGTGGCAGCCGGCGGCTCGGCAGTAACCTAATTTAAAAATTTTTCCTGTGGGAGTAGCCACGCCTCCCTGAATTTGGTCATGCCCTTTAAGTACCAGGGCCCTTGGCTGCTCTCGGCGGCCCTGTCCCCAAGGTATGCTTTGGGCAGTTGCACCCAGGGGTGTATCTAGGGATCCAAGCGCCCCTGGCAATGTAATGGACTGGCGCCCCCCTATGCAGTGCCCCCAGTAGTAACCCTCCAGTAGCAATCCCCCTATGCTGCATTGCCCCCATTAGTAGCCCCCCCTATACAGTGCCCCCAGTAGAGTGTCCCCCCTATACAGTGCAACCCCCCTAAATTACCCCCAGTAGTGGCCACCCCTTATTTCAGTGCCCCCAGTAGTGGCCACCCCTTATTTCAGTGCCCCCAGTAGTGGCCACCCCTATAGAGTGCCCCCAGTAGTGGCCACCCCTATACAAAGCGGTCACCCCCTATTTCAGTGTCCCCCCCTACACACACACACAAAGAGAGAAACAAAAAAACTTACCTGATCCTCACTCCTGACGCAACCGCCGCTGTCCGCTTAGTCCCGCCCGCTCTTCTCCTGCATGGGAGAGACATCATACGTCATGACGTCTCGCCCATCACATGCTGCAGAGGGAGCCGGAAGACGGAGCTCATTAGTGAGCTCCAACCAGCTCCCTCTGCGGACAACGCAGCAGCTAATGAGAGTCAGGCAGACTCTCATTAGCTGGCTGCTATTACAAACACACAGCCGCCGCTGGCGGCTGCGTGTTTGTAAACTGTGTAGGGCAGACCGCTATCACTGCCGTCTGCCCTACACTTGTGGGGCCGAGGGACTTGTCCACCCCTTGGCTACTGGTGGCACTGCCGGGTGGCACCCCCCCTTTGGTCGGCGCCCCCCCTTTGGTCGGCGCCCCTGGCGAGTGCCATCCTGGCCAATGGGTAGATACGCCCCTGATTGCACCAGTCACACACCTCTTGATATGGCCCTGCTAATTACCCTTCCCTCTGATTTTCGCCTTTCCTGTAGTTTATATGTGAAAATGTGCCAGACAACGCTTAGGGGTCTATTTACTAAGCAATGTTAGGAGAAGTGAAAAGTGAAGAGTGAAAAGTGATAAGGTACCAGCCAATCAGCTCTTAACTGCCATCTCACAGGCTGTGTTTGAAAAATGGCAGTTGGGAGCTAATTGGCTGGCACATTATCACTTTTCACTCTTCACTTTTCAGTTCTCCTAACACTGCTTAGTAAATAGACCCCCTAATGTTTTAAGCACTGCAATTGCCCAATGTTTTCTGTATAATAGGATACAGTGGCGTAACTATAGAGGGTGCAAGGGGTGCGCTTGCTATGTGGCCCGGTGGCTTAGGGGGCCCGCTGGCCCACCAAGTAACCCCCTGCACCCTCTATAGTCACCGGCGAGCGGTTGGGGGGAGCGACGACAGAGGACATGTGGTCCGGCCCCTTACTAATGTCAGACATTCAGGCTCCACCCCTCCTCACCTCAGGCGGCCCGTGACGAGCAGTTGGCAGGCCGGGGAGCACTGCCGCATCCCTTGCATCTTCTTGTCCTGGACTGGTGATGAGAGTGGCCTCATGTGGGAGGGCTGTCAGGCGTCGGTCCCGATCTCCTCTGTGCGGCGGTCCCGGTACACAGTCAGAGGTAAGTTGGCGGATGCTGCTGCCTGTGACTGCAAACACCACGGTTATCGGCCCCGTCCCTCGCCTGCACCATCACCACGCCCGCTCCACGCTCCTGCCCTGTTCCCATAGGCAAACTGAAGGGGTTCTATACCTTTCCATAGGAGTGACTGTGCAGTCACTGTGTCCTGGGCATTGGCTGATCTCCTACCATACTCCAGCCCCCCTGACTGAGGTGATAATTATTATGTGTTGGGGCAGGACCAGGTTACCCTATAGGAGGGAAGGGATATGGGGCAGGTTACCCCATGTAAGGGAAGGGAGATGGGGCAAGTTACCCTATGGGAGGGAAGAAAGATGGTACACACTTGTCCAGAGGTACCAGGAGTGGAGACGAAGCGTCTGACGTCAGTAAGGGCCGGCCATGCACCGTGGGGTTGTGGCTAGAGGTGGCTGCCTCTCTCAACAGCAGAACCTGTTTGAGACCTGGGTAGGGGGGGGGGGGCCCTTACAAATTTTTCTATGGGCCCACAAAATTCTAGTTACGTCCCTGATAGAATATAAGCCAATAATAATAACTACATGATCTAGTTTCTAATATCAGATATTTTTAGTTACTGACAATGGCCCTCATTCAGAGCCACTCGCTAGCGGCAGTACGCTCGTTCCGAGCGATGTTCGCACATCTGCGCATGCGTACGGTTTTTAGTACGCATGCGCGAACCAGTCAGTGCGGCCGAAAATCGTTGGTACGCAATATAGCGAGGGCCTGCTATTTTGAGTGACAGAATGAGGCATATGTGGGTGGTAACAGGGGAAGGTGCTTGAAAACGGGGAGTGGAGATCCGAACGCAGGCGTGCTTAAAGGTCAAAACGGGCGTTTTAAGGGAGTGCATAATTAATACATCAGCGTCATTGACCACGTCACTTGTTTTTTTTTAACTCAGAACTGCTCGCAAAATAGCGGTTGAAAACACCAACCACAAGAATAGCGAGCAGTTCATACGCTGTACGATGTACTCGATTAATCTAATAAATAGCGGACATGACGTATGGTGCGTGCGGCCAGGGGGGCGTTTTTATCAAATAAACGAGCGTATGTTTTGCTCGCTCGTTCAGACTTAGAGGTGGGAACAGACTGCAATTTGCGAACGGATCATTTGAATAGCCACCCCTTGTTTTTGAACGAACGACCACAAATAGCGAACGGCTCTGAATCAGGCCCAATGTGTTGTTTCATCTGATTCAAGCTTCATCAACAACCATGGAATTAGGATAGACGGAAACTTCTGTGCTCCATACTAAGGTGATGATAAACTTTGTACAATAGTGTTTCACATCTGTCAGCCTGCTAGATTTAGATAGCAATGTACTGTATGTACTGCCAGCACTAGGTGAGAACAGCAAGTGATACGAAGGACTCACGCTGCTTCATACTGTCATTAGCAACATTTACATACCTTCATTTGTACTACAAATTAGCTGGGGGAATGAGGGAAGGTAATGGAAGGCTGAGCAGTGGCAAACACAGGACTTTTAGAGGGGGGTTTCCAAATGCTTGAGTTTAGAGTAAGTGCGGCCAGTCCATAAAGAGGGTGGAATTAGTACTTAACCATCTTTAATATGCGTCAAACACAGTGTATTGTGCGGCATAATTCCAGCATATCCAGGACCAATGATCACATTAAAGCCTCATACACACTAGACGATTTTCATGAACGATATGGACGATAACGATATCATTCAACGATATATCGTTCAGTGTGTATGCAGTGAACGACCAATGATGCGCACTCCCGCTGGTTGTTAACGGTCTTCTGTCGTCCGTACATGCAGGCCAATCTGACGATATCGTCAAGAATTGCCTGAGATGTGGCATGGTGACAGTGGCGTAAGTAGGGCAGGGTGAGCGGGGCACGTGCCCTGGGTGCCGTGGGGCTGGCGGCGCAGGGGGGGGCCCCCTGGGCGCCGCTGGCCATGTTACTGGCCTGCCCTAGTTAGCCAGTGTAGCGCCGACCGAAGTGAGTGCGGTCAGCGCTACACATTTACACAGGACCAGCGCTAGGCTTAGAGCGCCGGTCCTGTGCTGCACAGCCGAGCCCCTACCCTCCCCCTAAGCGCTTGACCAATAGCGCCAGGAGGAGGGTGGCAGATGGGCTCATGCTGTGCTAGCACGCACATCGCCGCCAGCACTGGCAGTGATGTGTGTGTTAACTAGGGGTGAGCGGGTTCGGATTTCTGAAATCCGAACCCCCCTCCGAGCCAAGGCCGATCCGAGTCAGGCTCGACTTTTCCCGCCTGACTCGGATCTGAAATCGAGGCAAAACGTCATCATCCCGCCTTCCGGGTCTCGAGGGTTTTGGATTCTATATAAGGTACCCGCGTCAGCACCGTTTTCTCACTCGGCTGTGGACAGTGAAGAGGGAGGGTGGGAGTTAGGGCTGGATGGGCTGTGTAGTGTAGTGTAGTGTAGTGCAGTGTAGTGTTGTGCTGTGTTGTGCTGCGCTGTGCTGCTGTTGACCATAGGGGCTGTGTCCACTCCTCCAAAGTCCATAGGGGCTGGCTGTGTTGTGATGTGCTGCTGTTGTCCATAGGGGCTGTGTCCACTCCTCCAAAGTCCATAGGGGCTGGCTGTGTTGTGCTGTACTGGTGTTGTCCATAGGGGCTGTGTCCACTCCTCCAAATTCCATAGGGGCTGGCTGTGTTGTGCTGTGCAGCTGTAGTCCATAGGGGATGTGTCCGCTCCTCCAAAGTCCATAGGGGCTGGCTGGACTGTGTTGTGCAGTCAGTTGTCCATAGGGGCTGTGTCCACTCCAAAGTCCTGTGCAGTGTCCCAGTCCTAAAGGGGTGCTGTAGTGTTGTCCAGGGGGTGCTCTGTCTATCAGGGGTGCTCCCCCCAAGTGCAAAAAAATAAATATTTTTTCTGTGTTTGTGAATTGTGTGCGCAGTAGCCGCACGTGCATCAACAAAGTAGTGCCAAGCGTGCGCCTGTGTCATAAGTAAAGGGCCATCTGGCTTGACCGTTAAAGGGTGCTGTAACCCCCAAAGTGCACTCCAAAAAAAATAAAAAAAAAATTTTTTTTGTGTTTGTGAATTGTGTGCGCAGTAGCCGCACGTGCATCAACAAAGTAGTGCCAAGCGTGCGCCTGTGTCATAAGTAAAGGGCCAGCTGGCTTGACCGTTATAGGGTGCTCTAACCCCCAAAGTGCACTCCAAACAAAATAAAAAAATATTTTCTGTGTTTGTGAATTGTGTGCACTGTGGCTGCACGTGCATCAACAAAGGAGCAGCTCCAAGCGTGCGCCTGTGTCCCATAAGTAAAGGGCCAGCTGGCTTGTCTGTTAAAGGGTGCTGTAACCCCCAAAGGGCACTCCAAACAAAATAAAAAAATATTTTCTGTGTTTGTGAATTGTGTGCACTGTGGCTGCACGTGCATCAACAAAGGAGCAGCGCCAAGCGTGCGCCTGTGTCCCATAAGTAAAGGGCCAGCTGGCTTGTCTGTTAAAGGGTGCTGTAACCCGCAAAGGGCACTCCAAACAAAATAAAAAATATTTTCTGTGTTTGTGAATTGTGTGCACTGTGGCTGCACGTGCATCAACAAAGGAGCAGCGCCAAGCGTGCGCCTGTGTCCCATAAGTAAAGGGCCGACTGGCTTGTCTGTTAAAGGGTGCTGTAAGCCCCAAAGGGCACTGCAAACAAAATAAAAAATATTTTCTGTGTTTGTGAATTGTGTGCACTGTGGGTGCACGTGCATCAACAGAGGAGCAGCGCCAAGCGTGCATCTGTCTGTTAAAGGGTGGTGTAACCCCCAAAGTGCACTCCAACAAAAATAAAACATTTTCTTCTGTGTTTGTGAATTGTCTGCACTGTACGTGCATCCTCAAAGCAGCAGCGCCAAGCGTGCTTCTGTCTGTTAAAGGGTGGGGTAACACTCAAAGTGCGCTCCTGTCTTTGTGAATTGTGTGGGCTATAGCTGCACATGCATCAACAAAGGAGCAGCGCCAAGCGTGCGCCTGTGTCCCATAAGTAAAGAGCCGGCTGGCTCATTTCTTAAAGGGTGGTGTAACCCACAAAGTGCACTAGTCTCCAACAAAAATAAAAAATTATTTTCTGTGTTTGTGTGCGCCTTAGCCGCACGTATATATCAATATAACATAAATGGAGGACCAAACTTTCTCAGATAAAAATAAAATAGGGAAAGATCAAGAACCACTTCCTCCTAGTGCTGAAGCTGCTGCCACTAGTCATGACATAGACGATAACATGCCATCAACGTCGTCTGCCAAGGCCGATGCCCAATGTCATAATAGAAGGCACATACAATCCCAAATGACAAAGTTCAGGAAAATGACATTAAAAAAACATTTAAATCATCTGAAGAGAAACGAAAACTTGTCAATATGCCATTTACGACACGGAGTGGCAAGGAACGGCTAAGGTCTTTTCCTATGATCATGACTAGTGGTTCAGCTTCACATGACGATGGAAGCCCTCCTCCCACTAAAAAAATCAAATGAGTTAAGCTGGCAAAAGCACAGCGAAGAACTGTGCGTTCTAAGAAGATATCACAAATCCCCAAGGAGAGTCCAAGTGTGGTGGCGGTTGCGATGCCTGACCTTCCCAGCACTGGACGGGAAGAGGTGGCTCTTTCCACCATTTGCAAGTGCTGAAAGAGCACCCACAGTCCACTTGCTGATATGCAAATTGAAGATGTCACTGTTGAAGTACAACAGGATGAGGATACTGGTGTAGCTGGCGCTGAGGAGGAAGTTGGCGAGGAGGATTCTGATGGTGATGTGGTTTGTTTAAATCAGGCTCCGGGGGAGACAGTTGTTGTCCGTGGGATGAAAAAGCCCATCACGGTCATGCCTGGGCAGAAGACCAAACATTCCACCTCTTTGGTCTGGCAATATTTCTATCCAAATCCGGACAACAACTGTCTTGCCATATGTACCATATGTAAAGGTGAAATAAGTAGGGGTAGGGATGTTAACCACCTAGGAACATCCTCCCTTATACGGCACCTGCAGCGCGTTCATAAAAAGTTACTGTCAAGTTCAGAAACTTTGGCTAAGACTGTAAGCAGTCCAGGGACACCTAAATCCCGTTGTCCTGTTGTATCCAAGCGCCTGCAAACCACACCGTCAACTCCCTCCTCGTCAATTTCCTCCTTAGTCAGGATCGGAAGTAGTCCTGCAGGCCATGTCACTGGCATGACTGACTCTCCTATCCGGGATTCCTCCGGAGGATCCTGCATTGCTATGCCTCCTGCTGCCGCTGCTGCTGTTGCTGCTGCTGGGAGTCATTCATCATCCCAGAGAGGAAGTAGGAACACCACTACTTTTACTAAACAATTGACCCTCCAACAGTCCTTATCGAGGAGGATGAAGTACGACAGCAGTCATCCTGAAGCAAAATGTATAACTGAGGCCTTGACTGCTATGTTGGTGTTAGACGTGCGTCCGGTATCCGCCATTAGTGCAGTGGGATTTAGACAATTGATGGAGGTAGTGTTTCCCCGGTTCCAAATCCCGTCTAGATTCCACTTCACTAGGCAGGCGATACCAAGACTGTACAGAAACGTCAGAAAAAGTGTCCTCAGTGTCCTGAAAAATGCCATTGTACCCAATGTCCACTTAACCACGGACATGTGGACAAGTGGAACAGGGCAGACTAAGGACTATATGACTGTGACAGCCCACTGGGTAGATGTATCACCTTACGCAGCAACAACAGCAGCGTCACCAGTAGCAGCATCTCAGCTCGTTCCAAGGCAGGCTATGCTGTGTATCACCAGTTTCAGTAAGAGGCACACCGCCGACAACCTCTTAGAGAAACTGAGGGAAATCATCGCCCAGTGGCTTACCCCACTTAGACTCTCCTGGGGATTTGTGATATCTGACAACGCCACCAATATTGTGCGGGCATTACATCTGGGCAAATTCTAGCATGTCCCATGTTTTGCTCACACAATAAACTTGGTGGTGCAGAATTTTCTGAAAAGCGACAGGGGCGTGCCGGAGACGCTTTGGGTGGCCTGAAAAATTTCTGCCCACTTTCGCCATTCAGCGACTGCGTGCCGATGACTGGAGCGCCAGCAAACACTCTTGAACCTGCCCTGCCATCACCTGAAGCAAGAGGTTGTGACGCAGTGGAACTCAAACCTCTATATGCATCAGAGGATGGAGGAGCAGCAAAAGGCCATTCAAGCCTATACATCCACCTATGCCATAGGCAAAGGAGGGGTATGCACCTGACTCAAGCGCAGTGGAGAATGATTTCCGTGTTGTGCAAGGTTCTCCAGCCCTTCGAACTTGCCACACGTGAAGTCAGTTCAGACACTGCCAGCTTGAGTCAGGTCATTCCCCTAATCAGGCTTTTGCAGAAGCAGCTGGAGAAAGTGAAGGAGGAGCTAAGATGGAGCGATTCCGCTCAGCATGTGGGACTTGTGGATGAAGCCCTTCATTCGCTTTGCCAGGATTCTAGGGTGATCAATCTGTTGACATCAGACCACTACATTTTGGCCACCGTGCTCGATCCTAGGTTTAAAGCCTATGTGGTGTCTCTCTTTCCGGCTGACACAAGCCTGCAGAGGTGCAAAGACCTGCTGGTGAAAACACTGTCAGCTGAAGCGGAACGTGACACGTCAACAGCTCCTTTTTCATTTTCTCCCGCAACTGGGGCTGCCAGGAAAAAACTTAGGTATCCTAAGCAACCCGCTGGCGGTGATGCAGGGCAGGCAGGACCAAGTTTGGACATCTGGTCCGGACTGAAGGACCTGGCAACAATTTCTGACATGTCTACTGTCACTGCATATGATACTGTCACCATTGACAGAATGGTGGAGGATTACATCGGTGACAGCATCCAAGTAGGCATGTTAGACAGTCCGTACCTGTACTGGCAGGAAAAACAGGCAATTTGGAGGCCCCTGTACAAACTGGCTCTATTTTACCTGAGTTGCCCCCCCTCCAGTGTGTACTCCGAAAGAGTGTTTAGTGCAGCCGGGAACCTTGTCAGCGAAAGGTGTAGGAGGTTGCTTCCACAAAATGTGGAGGAGAAGATGATGTTCATAAAAATTAATTATCAGCTCTTCCAGGGAGACCAGCCTCCAAAACGTACAGAGGGACCTGTGGTGGTGGATTCCAGCGGGGACGAGTTAATACTCTGAGGATGAGGATGTACACAACACTGAAGAGGGTGAGGAATCAGTGGATGAGGAGGATGAGGACGACATCTTGCCTCCGTAGAGCCAGTTTGTGCAGGGACAGATTAATTGCCAGCTTGTTTTATGGGGGCCCAAACGAACCAATCATTTCAGCCATAGTCGTGTGGCAAACCCTGGCGCTGAAATGATTGGTTTGTTAAAGTGTGCATGTCCTGTTTATACAACATAAGGGTGGGTGGGAGGGCCCAAGGACAATTCCATCTTGCACCTCTTTTTTTTCTTTGCATTTGCATTATGTACTGTTTGGGGCCTAGTTTTTCAAACTGCCATCCTGTCTGCCACTGCAGTGTCACTCCTAGATGGGCCACGTGTTTGTGCCGGCCACTCGTGTCGCTTAGCATAGTTATCCAGCTACCTCGGTGCAACCTTTTGGACATAAAAACACTATTGTGAGGTGTGAGGTGTTCAGAATAGACTGGAAATGAGTGGAAATTAAGGTTATTGAGGTTAATGATAGCATAGGAGCAGAAAATCCCACAAATTCTGTGATTTTAGCTGTTTTTATGCTTTTCTAAAAAAAAAAATACAGATCCAAAACACAAAACCCAGAACCCAAAACACGGAAGGGTGGTTTTGTTGAAACCAATCCAGATCCAAAACACAAAGAAAGATCCAGATCCAAAACCAAAACACAAAAGACGAAAAGTGGCCGGTGCACACCCTTAGTGTTAACCAGCAGCCAATGAGAGTCAGACGACTCTCATTGGCTGCTGCTGCTGCTACTGCACACACATCGCCGCTGAGCGGCAGCGATGTGTGTGTGAATCAGCAGCCAATTAGAGTCAGACAGACTCTCACTGGCTGCTGCTGCTGCACACACATCACCGCCAGCGCTGGCGGCGATGTGTGTGTTAAACAGCAGCCAATGAGTCAGATAGACTCTCATTGACTGCTGCAGATGCAGTGCCCACTGCAAGAGCCGGCTCCCTTCCGGCTCCTGCAGTGGGTAATGGGAGAGACGTCTCTCCCATAATGCAGAGCACGCCAGCCCGGGAGGACTGACGTGCAGACGGCGACGGTGGCGTGGATTCAGGTAAGAATTTTTCTTTCTTTTATTTATTGTTTCATTTCTGTGTGTATTTATGGGGGGGGGGCGAACTACTGGGAACTACTACTGGGGGTATACTACTGGGGGCACTGCATTGGGGGGGACCACTACTGGGGACTACTACTGGGGGGGATACTACTGGGGGCACTACTACTGGGGACTACTACTGGGGTGGATACTGGGGTGGATACTACTGGTGGCACTGCATTGGGGGGGGCCCTAGTGGGGATTACTACGGGAGGCACTGCATCAAAGGGGACTCCTACTGGGGCACTATATAAGGGGCTTACTACTGGGGGCACTGCACAGGGTGGACTCCTACTGGGGCACTATATAAGGGGCTTACTACTGGGGGCACTGCACAGGGGAAACCACTACAGGGGGCACTGAAAAGAGAGAACCACTACAGGGGGCACTGCATAGGGGGAATAACTTCTGGAGACCTGCATAAGGGGCACTACTGGGGGCCTGCATAAGGGGGGATCACTCCTGGGGGCACTGTATAAAGGGCACTGCATTAAGGTGCAAATGGAAACAAATGTTCCCAGTGACAAGAAAGGGGTGTGTCATGTTGACACTCCCCATTTTCAGTGGCCACGCTCCTTGTGACCATGCCTAATTTTTTTTTTTTTTGGGGGGGGGGCTCCTTCAAATTTGCCCTGGGCTCCAAATACCCTAATTCCACCACTGCAGGGTGACTTTAATGAAAGATATCTTTAAAGATATCTTTCAGTGTGTACACACAATATTGTTTGTCCTGAACTACAGAAAGTTCAAGGGAAATCTGTAACCAATATCGTTCATCCAGCACATCGTCTAGTGTGTATGAGCCTTAAGCCAGTAAATGTGGCAGTAGGACCATCCTGCCTGAGCTGAACGTTTTTATTTCAGATGTAGGCACTATTCCAGTGCAAGGGAGCAAAAGAGGAGACTGGGGGAGCAGCAGCAGAACCTAGCACTGCCCTGGACGTATATGTACATATTGGTCTTCTTATGCCTTGATTAGTGTATTATGCAGTATTAATAATTAACCCTATTGATGGTCTATAGCAGAGGTTCTCAAACTCAGGGCCTGATTCAGAGACGGACGCAATCAGCCGTTCGGCCGCAGTAGGTACGACCGTCCAAATGTCAAACCAAGCGCTCGCACGTGTGGTCGCTCGTAGCGAGTCTTCCGCCCCATATTTCCCCAACCCCTCCTCTAGCTAACGAGCGTCCGAAATAGCGAGCGCACTACTCATTTTTTGATGACGTGTTCGCTCGCACAAGTACGATTGGAAGTAGGCCTGTCATTTGTCGATTGCCTTGTTTCTCGTTCGTCAAACATCCGTGAATCGATTGGTGCCAATCATTACCTTAATTTACTTAATTGTTGGTCGAATGTTTTCAATCTTGTTTCTTTTTTGAATGTCATTAAACTTTATTGTTTGTTTTGTGTTCATTTTGGTCCGTAGAATCCGTCCGCTTTTAACGGCAAACTTGTTTTTTTTTAAATCCAAAGGCTGTTTGTTTGGTTTTTTAATAGCTTTTATTTTGGTTTATAATTTAGAAATTGTTTTATTTTCCGGCTTGTTGCTAACGCATCCAAATGCAGCAAGCCAATCCTAAGTCACAATATGTTTTTAGGGGTTGTTCACATGACTCACACATTAACCAATAGAATTGTTCATGTTATTTATGAAAGTACATTAGCCAATCAAAATTTAGGGGTCCCTGTAATAAAACTGATTTGTGTAAAAAAAAAACCATTGCCATCATGAGAGCCAGTGCTTTTACACGGCGTGAGCTGCTGTTTCTCACTGAAGTAATGGATCGGCGTATAACGGACATGCCGCCTCCCGTCACCAACCTACTCAAGCGACGGGCGTTTGCGGAGGTGCGGCGCAGGCTGCGGGCATTGGGCTTTCGTAGGACCATCGGCCAATTGGAGCGCCGGTGATCTGATTTAGGCCGCCAGTCCCCACACCTGCTTGCGCATCTTCAGATGAGGATCCGTCAGCGTAAGTGGATATTTGAATGTTTATATATCTATGACAATCTGTTTTTACTTTTTGTCTTTGCTAATGTAAATTTGCATTAATGCGTGTGCATGTGTGCAGTATGCGTGTTTTTCGGGCTAAATGAGACCTTGTTAATGTTGTTTAATTTTAATTATTATTATCTTTTGGGTTAATGTTTTACATTTGAAATGTTTTTTGGAATACATATTTGCTAATATTACAAACTATACATCATTTAGGTGAGGAGCGGATCCAGAGATGGAGTCGGAGGCCTGCCCGACCCCTCTCCCAAACTCCCACCATCTCCTCCCCTGCCCACTCCTCCCAAATTTCTCCACCCTCCCCTGACCTGGACATCCCTATTTCCCCTCCTTCTCCTGCTCCCCAAATCCAAATAACCCCTCCCTCCCCTGTCCTACCCATCCACATTCCCACACCCTCCCCTGATGCACCCACTCGTGATTCCACTCCCTCCCCTTTATCCCCACCAGAAATTTCCCCACCTTGTTCGGTCGTCCACTGGTCCACTTCTTCAGAGGAAGAGGATCTGGGCCAACCTGGCCCTGAAGCTGCAGGTATTTTGTTTTTCATGTTTGCAATTATTTTGTTAAAATGTGCCCTATATGGATACACTGTGGTATCCCTGCTTACAATCTAAGGGCAGTCCTTTTTTTTTTTTTTTTGGGTTAAAGCATCATTTTTTTTTGGGGTGCTAATTTATGTCAAATTTCGTCCCAAAATTTAATCTTTAAAATGTTTTTTTTGGGGGGGGATTTGTTTTTTTTTTTTAAATAATTTTGAGTTTGTTTAACTAAATTTTTGCCAAATTTATTCGTGTTTCATAACAAAATAAACTTTACAATAACCACATATGCCACAGCCAAATACAAGTTTCATTGTGCTTTTTAAAATTTGTTGTCTAAAATCAATATACAAATTGTGTAAGGATTATTTAAGATGCCAAAGTTATTGTTCAACCCACTATTCTCATGTTCATGTTTTTTTAAGTTGTATTTTTGTGCCAATTGGTAATTTAGGCAAATTCATGTTACCACTATATTTATGCTCAAAAATTAGCATGGTATGTTAACTATTTTTATTTGTAAATCATACTGTTTTTCTTTTATGTTTTATTAAAAAAAATCACATTTAATTAAAACACATATTTATCTTTCAACAGACCCAAGGAGGCGGGATCAGGAGATTTTGGCCCATATTATGGAGATGAGGGGCCATTTGGTCCAGCTGCTGGTGTCAATGGACCATTTAATAGTATTTTTGCGCCATTAATATTTTGTTTTTTTTATTTTTGTTAATAAAATGTGTTTATTTAAACAAATCTAATTTATTGACTCAAACATTAGCTCACAAGGTCAATCAATATGTTTGGTTTTTTTTTTTTATTTGGGTTTTTTGAATTTGCATATGAAAATGCAAACAATGTGCCAGACTAAATTTTTTGATTAATTATTCTTTAAAAATAAAAAATAAAAAAACAAAGAGTGGTTTCCAAGAATTTAAAGACATATTTTGTCATTCAACTAATTGGGACAATTGACATTAACTCCATAATGTTTCGCTAGAATACCCTTATGTAATTATTTAATTTCTTCAAAATTATCAATGCGATTCCCAAAATAGGAAAATAAAGAGGAAAAAAGGTTGGGCAAAATATGCAAACATGTTGTTAATTGTTATTTTGTTAAAATAAATAAATAAATAAATAAAATAAACAAAATAAAAACACTTGGAAATTAATTTAAAAGGTACTGTCCATTTGCTGGTTTTTCATGTTAAAAAAAAACTATTAAATATCAAAATTGTTCAATACACATTATCTCACAATCAAAAAAATATACACACAAATAGTTGAAAATCAATATCAAGAACTGGTTGAAGATGGTGCATGCCAACATGTTGTCCCAAATCAGGTAAGAAACACATTTGTCCAGGTGTAAAGGTCATTTGTGAGTGATTATTGTCACAGGCGATCAATTTCAGGAAGTAAGCAGCTTGTTGTTTGGATTTTGCAAAAAAAAAGGTTAAAATTCAAAACATAGGATAGTTAACACACATAATTTTCCTTATTCCCAATGTCAACAAATGAAAAAAAAAGGAAAATCAAATACCTGAAAAAGCGTCTAACTACCTTATCATGTATGGCCTCCCCTGACACTCCTCCGACCAACCTCGAGGGGGCCATCCTCAGGCAAGGCATCCTCTGGCTGCATTGGGACATCACTCCTTATGGCGATGTTGTGAAATATCCCACACAGGACCACAATTTTGGAAACCATAGCCTGCAAATACATGAGGTCACCACCAGAGTGGTGGAGGCATAGAAATTGGCCTTTTAAAAGGCCAATGCAATGCTCCACCACCTGCCTGGTGGCTGTAAGTGTGGAATTATATTGACTTTGTGGCCCTGGTGTAGGAACCAAATAAGGAGTGAGCAGCCAGGGCGTGCAAGGGTAACCACTGTCTCCTGTAAAAATAAAAAACATTCAGTACCATTTCTAAGTCAACAGTGTTTGTTTTAAAAATTAAGGGTACCACTTACCCAGAAGCCACGCATCACCAGCTTGTAGGTTGTTTAATTTGTGCCAAAGCCCTGATTGCCGGATGATAAATGAATCATGTGCACTTCCTGGAAATTTGGCATTCAGGGACAGGATCTGGAGGGAGGCATCACATACCACCATTACATTCATTGAATGGAAATGTTTGCGGTTCCTAAATATTGCCTCCAGCGCTGCTGAAGTGGTATGTGAGTGCCGTCCACAACCCCTATGATGTGTGGGAAGCCTGCAATTTCGAAAAATTTCTGCTTAACCACATTAAGGGAAACCATATCCAATGGCATATTAATAAAATGATGGAGGTGCTTAAAGAGTGCATCCATTACCGCCCTCAGGATCCTTGAAAAGGAGGATTGGGAAATGCCTGCAACGATGCCAACTGTGGTCTGGAAGGATCCTGAGGCGCAAAAATGTAACACCGACATTAACTGCGGAAGTGGTGGTATTGCTGTTGGATTGTTAATTTGCGTTTCAAGATCACTCTCTATTAATGAAAGAGTGTTTAGGATGATTTGGGGTGGTAGGCGATAAAACCACAACATCAGGCATTCCAAAAAGGGTGACACGTGTTCTAAATATCTGGGGTCTTGCATGCCTACGATGCCTACGCCTAGGAGGATGTTCAGGTTGGTCAGGGTCGTGGACCATTGCCACTATAATTCACCCAACATCAATCTGAAATGTTAGACAATGTAGTTATTTTTCCAACATTTAACAATGAGAAAATATACTTATCTTTTTTACACATTAAGAAGAATCTTACAGGGTTAGGCAGTGACATCTTGAAGTAAACCTACGAATTAGATTTTACATTAAAAATTTTTTAAAAATGAACACAAAATAAAGACAAGCTAAGGCTAAAAGATAAAGAATGCATGCACTACACAGATGATGTTGTTATTGTAGGTTTTTACAAGAAAATTAAAATGTACGCTAAAGCCACAGACAGGAGATGAGCAAAATATATGCAATAGAGGTGACAAAATAACGCTAAATGGTGCACTAAAGCCACAGACGTGTCTAACATGGACACAGACATGCCAGACTTTGCGGCTCCACATGTTCCCGCAGGTAATTTAGATAAAACTGTTTAAATTTGTTTTTTGTGAAAACTAAAAAATTTACTAATATTTGTATGATCTCTCTTTTTCACACAGGCACAGAAGAGGACGAGTCTGCTCCAGAACTGAGGTTTGGCCGCAGTAGATCTGCTGGCTCCGCAGGGGAGGAAGCAGTATTTCCGTCTGGGAACCCTGTGGCAGACAGTCCAGGGCCTTCCCCCTCGCAGGCAGTGGCCCTTCTCTCAGATCTCAATGAGAAAATGGATAAAAACACAGAGATTCTGATGAGGATGGATGCCAATCTGCTATGGGTGGCGGACGCCCTGGAGGAAACCGCTGCGGCCAATGTCAGAATAGCTAATGCCCTGGAGCAGCACATAGGCCTGCGCATGTTGGAGCCAGCCTCCCTTCCTGCCGGAACATCAGGGCCCTCCACCTCTGGTGCAACATCAGCCATCCCTCCAAATGTGCCTAGCTCTATGCCTAGGCCAGAGGAAACACCAGCTATCTCTGGCCAGGCAAGGCGAACGACCAGACGGACAAAGTCATGCTCCCTCCAACATGAAGCCAAGCGGGGGAGAAGGCATTGACAGCACTGGCATATTTCCCCAAATTCCATCTCTGTGTTTGCCCCATATTTTTGTACCTCAAAACCTCCCTCTCCTTTCTTGTGAATTTTTTTTTTTTTTTACATTACTTTATATTGTTGATCTAAAAAAAAAAAAATTTTGACAGAAAAAAGCCAAATTTAATAACAAATATGACCATTTATTTTTTGAAAAAAAAAAAAAAAAAAATTTGTCAAATTCATTTTCAAATGGCTAAAAGGGACTGTAATAAACATACTTAATTACATAACAAAGGTCATATACTTAAAAAAATGTTTATGTTAAAAAAACAGAAGGTAACAGGTAAGTAAACAATAACACAAGCAAAGCAATTAGTAGCTGATTGTCCTTCTGTATTGTAACCAAAATGTAAAAAAAAAAAAAGGTGTTGGGCTTTTTAAAAACAAAAAAAATCTGACAACATGCATACAGAATATAGCAAAAATATCTAACATTTATACCTTTATTTAAACTAGGGGTGAGCGGGTTCGGATTTCTGAAATCCGAACCCCCCCGAACCCCACCGATCCGAGTCCGATCCGAGTCAGGCTCGACTTTTCCCGCCTGACTCGGATCTGAAATCGAGGCAAAACGTCATCATCCCGCCTTCCGAGTCTCGCGGGTTTTGGATCCTATATAAGGTACCCGCGTCGGCGCCATTTTCTCACTCGGCTGTGGACAGTGAAGAGGGAGGGTGGGAGTTAGGGCTGTGTAGTGTAGTGTAGTGTAGTGCTGCTGTTGTCCACTACTTCAAAGTCCATAGGGGCTGGCTGTGTTGTGCTGTGCTGCTGTTGTTAATAGGGGCTGTGTCCACTACTTCAAAGTCCATAGGGGCTGGCTGGACTGTGTTGTGCAGTCAGTTCTCCATAGGGGCTGTGTCCACTCCAAAGTCCTGTGCAGTGTCCCAGTCCTAAAGGAGTGCTGTAGTGTTGTCCAGGGGGTGCTCTGTCCATCAGGGGTGCTCCCCCCAAGTGCAAAAAAATAATATATTTTCTGTGTTTGTGAATTGTGTGCGCAGTAGCCGCACGTGCATCAACAAAGTAGTGCCAAGCGTGCGCCTGTGTCATAAGTAAAGGGCCGGCTGGCTTGACCGTTAAAGGGTGCTGTAACCCCCGAAAGTACACTCCAGTCCAAACCAAAAAAAAATTATTTTCTGTGTTTGTGAATTGTGTGCGCAGTAGCCGCACGTGCATCAACAAAGTAGTGCCAAGCGTGCGCCTGTGTCATAAGTAAAGGGCCGGCTGGCTTGACCGTTAAGGGTGCTGTAACCCCCGAAAGTACACTCCAGTCCAAACCAAAAAAAAAATTATTTTCTGTGTTTGTGAATTGTGTGCGCAGTAGCCGCACGTGCATCAACAAAGTAGTGCCAAGCGTGCGCCTGTGTCATAAGTAAAGGGCCGGCTGGCTTGACCGTTAAGGGTGCTGTAACCCCCGAAAGTACACTCCAGTCCAAACCAAAAAAAAAATTATTTTCTGTGTTTGTGAATTGTGTGCGCAGTAGCCGCACGTGCATCAACAAAGTAGTGCCAAGCGTGCGCCTGTGTCATAAGTAAAGGGCCGGCTGGCTTGACCATTAAAGGGTGCTGTAACCCCCGAAAGTACACTCCAGTCCAAACCAAAAAAAAAATTATTTTCTGTGTTTGTGAATTGTGTGCGCAGTAGCCGCACGTGCATCAACAAAGTAGTGCCAAGCGTGCGCCTGTGTCATAAGTAAAGGGCCGGCTGGCTTGACCATTAAAGGGTGCTGTAACCCCCAAAGTACACTCCAGTCCAAACCAAAAAAAAAATTATTTTCTGTGTTTGTGAATTGTGTGCGCAGTAGCCGCACGTGCATCAACAAAGTAGTGCCAAGCGTGCGCCTGTGTCATAAGTAAAGGGCCGGCTGGCTTGACCGTTAAGGGTGCTGTAACCCCCGAAAGTACACTCCAGTCCAAACCAAAAAAAAAATTATTTTCTGTGTTTGTGAATTGTGTGCGCAGTAGCCGCACGTGCATCAACAAAGTAGTGCCAAGCGTGCGCCTGTGTCATAAGTAAAGGGCCGGCTGGCTTGACCGTTAAGGGTGCTGTAACCCCCGAAAGTACACTCCAGTCCAAACCAAAAAAAAAATTATTTTCTGTGTTTGTGAATTGTGTGCGCAGTAGCCGCACGTGCATCAACAAAGTAGTGCCAAGCGTGCGCCTGTGTCATAAGTAAAGGGCCGGCTGGCTTGACCATTAAAGGGTGCTGTAACCCCCAAAGTACACTCCAGTCCAAACCAAAAAAAAAATTATTTTCTGTGTTTGTGAATTGTGTGCGCAGTAGCCGCACGTGCATCAACAAAGTAGTGCCAAGCGTGCGCCTGTGTCATAAGTAAAGGGCCGGCTGGCTTGACCGTTAAGGGTGCTGTAACCCCCGAAAGTACACTCCAGTCCAAACCAAAAAAAAAATTATTTTCTGTGTTTGTGAATTGTGTGCGCAGTAGCCGCACGTGCATCAACAAAGTAGTGCCAAGCGTGCGCCTGTGTCATAAGTAAAGGGCCGGCTGGCTTGACCGTTAAAGGGTGCTGTAACCCCTGAAAGTACACTCCAGTCCAAACCAAAAAAAAAATTATTTTCTGTGTTTAGCCGCACGTATATATCAAATCGATATAACATAAATGGAGGACCAAACTTTCTCCGATAAAAATAAAATAGAGAAAGATCAAGAACCACTTCCTCCTAGTGCTGAAGCTGCTGCCACTAGTCATGACATAGACGATAACATGCCATCAACGTCGTCTGCCAAGGCCGATGCCCAATGTCATAGTAGAGGGCACATACAATCCCAAATGGCAAAGTTCAGGAAAATGACCTTGAAAAAGACATTTAAATCAGCTGAAGAGAAACGTAAACTTGCCAATATGCCATTTACGACACGGAGTGGCAAGGAACGGTTAAGGTCGATCCCTAGTATGTTCATGACTAGTGGTTCAGCTTCACATGACGATGGAAGCCCTCCTCCCACTAAAAAAATCAAAAGAGTTAAGCTGGCAAAAGCACAGCGAAGAACTGTGCTTTCTAAGAAGATATCACAAATCCCCAAGGAGAGTCCAAGTGTGGTGGTGGTTGCGATGCCTGACCTTCCCAGCACTGGACGGGAAGAGGTGGCTCTTTCCACCATTTGCACGCCCCCTGCAAGTGCTGAAAGGAGCACCCACAGTCCACTTGCTGATATGCAAATTGAAGATGTCACTGTTGAAGTACAACAGGATGAGGATACTGGTGTAGCTGGCGCTGAGGAGGAAGTTGGCGAGGAGGATTCTGATGGTGATGTGGTTTGTTTAAATCAGGCTCCGGGGGAGACAGTTGTTGTCCGTGGGATGAAAAAGCCCATCACGGTCATGCCTGGGCAGAAGAACAAACATTCCACCTCTTTGGTCTGGCAATATTTCTATCCAAATCCGGACAACAACTGTCTTGCCATATGTACCATATGTAAAGGTGAAATAAGTAGGGGTAGGGACGTCAACCACCTAGGAACATCCTCCCTTATACGGCACCTGCAGCGCGTTCATAAAAAGTTACTGTCAAGTTCAGAAACTTTGGCTAAGACCGTAAGCAGTCCAGGGACACCTAAATCCCGTTGTCCTGTTGTATCCAAGCGCCTGCAAACCACACCGTCAACTCCCTCCTCGTCAATTTCCTCCTTAGTCAGGATCGGAAGTAGTCCTGCAGGCCATGTCACTGGCATGACTGACTCTCCTATCCGGGATTCCTCTGGAGGATCCTGCATTGCTACGCCTACTGCTGCCACTGCTGCTGTTGCTGCTGCTGGGAGTCGTTCATCATCCCAGAGAGGAAGTAGGAACACCACTACTTTTACTAAACAATTGACCCTCCAACAGTCCTTAGCGAGGAGGATGAAGTACGACAGCAGTCATCCTGAAGCAAAACGTATAACTGAGGCCTTGACTGCTATGTTGGTGTTAGACGTGCGTCCGGTATCCGCCATTAGTGCAGTGGGATTTAGACAATTGATGGAGGTAGTGTGTCCCCGGTTCCAAATCCCGTCTAGATTCCACTTCACTAGGCAGGCGATACCGAGACTGTACAGAAACGTCAGAAAAAGTGTCCTCAGTGTCCTGAAAAATGCCGTTGTACACAATGTCCACTTAACCACGGACATGTGGACAAGTGGAACAGGGCAGACTAAGGACTATATGACTGTGACAGCCCACTGGGTAGATGTATCACCTTACGCAGCAACAGCAGCAGCGTCACCAGTAGCAGCATCTCAGAAATGCCAGCTCGTTACAAGGCAGGCTACGCTGTGTATCACCGGTTTCAGTAAGAGGCACACCGCCGACAACCTCTTAGAGAAACTGAGGGAAATCATCGCCCAGTGGCTTACCCCACTTAGACTCTCCTGGGGATTTGTGATATCTGACAACGCCACCAATATTGTGCGGGCATTACATCTGGGCAAATTCCAGCATGTCCCATGTTTTGCTCACACAATAAACTTGGTGGTGCAGAATTTTCTGAAAAGCGACAGGGGCGTGCAGGAGACGCTTTGGGTGGCCCGAAAAATTTCTGGCCACTTTCGCCATTCAGCGACTGCGTGCCGAAGACTGGAGCGCCAGCAAACACTCTTGAACCTGCCCCGCCATCACCTGAAGCAAGAGGTTGTGACGCGGTGGAACTCAACCCTCTATATGCTTCAGAGGATGGAGGAGCAGCAAAAGGCCATACAAGCCTATACATCCACCTATGACATAGGCAAAGGAGGGGGTATGCACCTGACTCAAGTGCAGTGGAGAATGATTTCCGTGTTGTGCAAGGTTCTCCAGCCCTTCGAACTTGCCACACGTGAAGTCAGTTCAGACACTGCCAGCTTGAGTCAGGTCATTCCCCTCATCAGGCTTTTGCAGAAGCAGCTGGAGAAAGTGAAGGAGGAGCTAAGACGGAGCGATTCCGCTCGGCATGTGGGACTTGTGGATGAAGCCCTTCATTCGCTTTGCCAGGATTCCAGGGTGGTCAATCTGTTGAAATCAGACCACTACGTTTTGGCCACCGTGCTCGATCCTAGGTTTAAAGCCTATGTGGTGTCTCTCTTTCCGGCCGACACAAGCCTGCAGAGGTGCAAAGACCTGCTGGTGAACACACTGTCAGCTGAAGCGGAACGTGACACGTCAACGGCTCCTTCTTCATTTTCTCCTGCAACTGGGGCTGCCAGGAAAAAACTTAGGTATCCTAAGCAACCCGCTGGCGGTGATGCAGGGCAGGCAGGACCAAGTTTGGACATCTGGTCCGGACTGAAGGACCTGGCAACAATTTCTGACATGTCTACTGTCACTGCATATGATACTGTCACCATTGACAGAATGGTGGAGGATTACATCGGTGACAGCATCCAAGTAGGCATGGCAGACAGTCCATACCTGTACTGGCAGGAAAAAGAGGCAATTTGGAGGCCCCTGTACAAACTGGCTCTATTTTACCTGAGTTGCCCCCCCTCCAGTGTGTACTCCGAAAGAGTGTTTAGTGCAGCCGGGAACCTTGTCAGCGAAAGGCGTAGGAGGTTGCTTCCACAGAATGTGGAGAAGATGATGTTCATCAAAATGAATTATCAGCTCTTCCAGGGAGACCAGCCTCCAGAAGGTACAGAGGGACCTGTGGTGGTGGATTCAAGTGGGGACGAGTTAATACTTTGTGAGGATGAGGATGTACACACTGAAGAGGGTGAGGAATCGGTGGATGAGGAGGATGAGGATGACATCTTGCCTCCATAGAGCCAGTTTGTGCAGGGACACATTAATTGCCAGCTTGTTTTGTGGGGGCCCAAACGAACCAATCATTTCAGCCACAGTTGTGTGGCAGACCCTGGCGCTGAAATGATTGGTTTGTTAAAGTGTGCATGTCCTGTTTATACAACATAAGGGTGGGTGGGAGGGCCCAAGGACAATTCCATCTTGCACCTCTTTTTTTTCTTTGCATTATGTACAGTTTGGGGCCTAGTATTTCAAACTGCCATCCTGTCTGCCACTGCAGTTTCACGCCTAGATGGGTCACGTGTTTGTGCCGCCCACTCGTGTCGCTTAGCATAGTCATCCAGCTACCTCGGTGCAACCTTTTGGACATAAAAACACTATTGTGAGGTGTGAGGTGTTCAGAATAGACTGGAAATGAGTGGAAATTAAGGTTATTGAGGTTAATAATAGCATAGGAGCAGAAAAACCTACAAATTCTGTGATTTTAGCTGTTTTTATGCTTTTTTAAAAAAAAATACAGATCCAAAACACAAAACCCAGAACCCAAAACATGGAAGGGTGGTTTTGGCAAAACCAATCCAGATCCAAAACACGAAGAAAGATCCAGATCCAAAACCAAAACACAAAACACGAAAAGTGGCCGGTGCACACCCCTAATTTAAACATTTATTTTGTGATTGCTGTGATTTCAAAAAACAAACAAATAGGAACACAACATGCGTTCCAAATTTAGCTAATAAATCATTGCCATTGAAAATCACCTTCTCGCAAGTGATCCAATTATTAGGTGATTGGTCTTGTGCCTTGTAAAGGAGAATAGCAAAACATCGATTCGCTAAGGGAGCTATGAAGAGACCATCATCTTTGCGAGATCCAATACCCTACCACAAGCTGAACGAGCAGTCATAATGGAAGCTGGATCACACAGTGACGTATCCAAAAGACCATCCAAATTGGACGTTCGCACAAGATAATACATGTACGCCCAAACAACGGCTTGACACGCCTGTGTTTTCTCATCTCCACCCCGTTACCACCCATAAACGGAACATTCTGTCAATCAAATTACATAGGTCACATCCTGTTCGCTGTGTATACGAGCGAACGAAAAATGACCGCAATGATCCGGCCGCACATGCGCAATGATAACCGGACGCATGCGTGGTTTAAAACAATCGAAAGTGTACGAGCGAACGGCTGATTGCGTCCGGCTCTGAATCAGGCCCTCAGTCCTCAGGATCCCACACAGCTCACGTTTTCCAGGTCACTCAGCAGGAGCACAGGTGCAGTCATTACTCACTGACACATTTTAAAAGCTCCACAGGTGGAGCTAATTATTTCACTTACGATTCTGTGAGGAGACTTGGAAAACATGCACTGTTTGGGGTCCTGAGGACCGAGTTTGAGAACCTGTGGTCTATAGCCATGCACCCCTAAAGGTGCGTATCCACTCCCCGATTACACAGAGCGATTGAACGATAACGACATAGTTACCATTCAATCGTTCATTAATTGGGCACAAATCAGGCAGCAAAGTGTTGGCAACGCTCATTGCCCGAACATGCTGGTTAAGCTGACGATATCGTCAGGTTGACCATGTTCGGGGATGAGGGAGGGTGCTTAAACTGAACAATATATCGTTTGGAGTGGGCACTGTGCAGTGTAGTGAATGACTGAACAATATCGTTATCGTTCAGTCTTTTCACTGTCGGGTAGTGCATGTTTTCCAGATCTCCTAGTTGGTGCACAGGTGTATTTAATACTGGCTGACACATGTTAAAAGATCAACAGGTGGTGCTAATTATTTCATTTGTGATACTGAGAAGAACATGCAGCACTAGTAAAATTCTATTATATTACGATTTCGATTGTGGTTATGGTGTGGGCTGGGGAGGGGGGATTCCAGGCACCTGGAACCCTCCCTGCGTTTGCCTATGCTTAGAGCAATAACATGGACTAAAAGACAAAGCCGATTGATTCATAACTGCTCTAAATATATATTGGGAACTGAGTGGTGTTCCCCATCCCCATAAGTAGGATATCAATTAGAAGTGCATACTTGTCAACTTTCCCTGATTGTCAGGGAGACTCCCTGAAATAGCAGCAATCTCCCTGACTCCCTGAAGAGCCTAGCAATCTCCCTGACTCCCTGAAGAGTCTAGCAATCTCCCTGAAATGCCTTTTCAAAAGTAGGCAAGTATGTGTACTGTAAGTGGCTGTGCGTTTTATTTTCACTGTATGGCTTATTCAGATGGACGTGTTAAGGCCCACATACATCAGCAATTGATTGCAGCAATCGTGCAATTTGCAATTTCCCAATGAAATACAGGTGGCAACCCTTATTTATAAATGAGCATTAATGAAACCTTACCACTCGTTTTCCTAAAATGAACTCTCCAGGCGCTGGCTTCCTTTACACAGCGCTTGCAAGCACTGTGGTCCATCCCATCCATTCACTCCGGTGTACAGCACCCGGTGCAACCCGCCCCCTCCCGTGTACATCACTGGACAGCACCTCCTCCCTCCCCCAAGTGTACAACAGCTTGTGCTCTGTCTCCAGCAGCTGGCGGCCCCCCTTCTACCCTCCCGCACAGCCGCAGCGCTGCTGACACCATCCCTGTGAGGCAGATGCAGCGGCAGCCTCCCTCCCCTGCCCAGCAAACAACACCGTGCACTGGGCTGGGAAGGGAGGTTGCTGCCGCTGCCAAGCAGGGATCGTAGAGTGGACCCATGCACAGCCGGGAAGCACAACCTGTCCCACTACAAAATACATTTAAAAAGAAAAAAAACATAGACTGTCAGGAGTATATTTACTAAAGTGCGGGTTTTTAGAAGTGGAGATGTTGCCTATAGCAACCAATCAGAGTTACCCTGCAAGCCCCTGTCAGTTTTTTTTTATTTTACTCACCCTGCTCTCCCTGAACCCCACTGAGCATGTGCAAACAGGGAGGTAGAAAGCGCCCCTTGGTCAGTGACCCATTTAGGAGGGAAAATCCTGCCCCATTGATTGGTAGCCTGGGTGTACAGGCAGAGATCCCTGTAGGCGGCCTGTTGCTGGGTCCCCCCTGTCCACTCATAGATGTCAGACCAACAGGGAGGAGAGTGAGAGAGAGTTTATAAAATACCCTCCCCAGGGCTGTCAGTGCTGAGTCTGGGAGGAATTTCTGTAAAAGGAGTCTGGGAGGAATTTCTGAAAAAAGGATTGTCTGTGAGGTGTTTCTGTGGAGTGTCCCTGGATCTGTACAAATAGGGGTGCAGTAACCCCTCTCATTTATCCTGAGCTGGCCCTAGCCAAATTAGTGCCCTAGGCAAGATTCGTGGTGGTGCCCCTCCCATGGGATCTTGAAAAGGGGTGTGGTCTCAGAGAAGGGAAGTGGTCTAGCTGTACTGTGACACTTTAGCCCATTGTGCTGTACTCGTGCACCCCTCTCCTAGCTCAGATGAAAGCACAACACCCCTCTCCCAGCACTCTTCATCCCTCTTCCAGCACAGCACCCCTCTCCCAGCACAGATCACAGCACTCATTGCCCAACACAGCACAATGCAGCATCCATCACTCCACCCCTCACCCAGCACAGGCCCTCCTCTCCCAGCATGGTGTCAGCACCCCCAAACCTGACCAAGCACCCCTGTCCCAGCACAGTGGAGTGCCCTTGGAGCTGTAAAAATAAGGATGTTATAACTCTTATGTTACCCTGGATTACAAATACTGCACCTGGTATGCTGTCTGTAAGGAGTTTCTGTGGAGTGCCCTTGGATCTGTAAAATTAGGGGTGCGGTACCCCTTTCTGTTTGCCCTGGATTACAATTACCAGACTTCACATTAACCCGGAGGAAGCTTGCCTCGGAACTTGCATAGAGGACCCTGCTTTGGAAGAAGACCCCTCTGAAAAAAGGACTGCCTTCTTAAGTGCTTGTTATCAGGAGGCGCTGCATGTGGAAGTCTTGCGCATGCTGGGAGAGAAGAGGAGCTGCCTGGGAAGGAGGTCTCATCGCTCCATCGTCGCGGATGAAGCCCCAGCGGAGGAAAAGGTCCCGTCAGTGACGAAAATCCTGCTGGCACCCGCACGGGCAGAATAAAAGACCGCCCCAGAGGAAGAGTGCTTCAGGACCCCTCCTGCTGCTGTTTGTTTGCCAGACAGAGCCCCTGTGGAAAGGGATTTTGCACCTGTTGCCCCTTGTAAAACACCTGCCGGAGGTCTGCAGCTGGGAGCTCCGGTGCCTAGCATCTCGGAGTTTCCCTGTACATCGTGGGGGGACTGAACAGCCACAGCCAGGGGTAAGAACACCAGACCTCCCTCTGCTAAGCTCTTGCTTCCTTTCTTCCCCTGAGTGCAGCTCTTGCCTTTAGATAGTATCACCCAGCCGGGACACCCCCTCACCCTCTTCCCTTAGTGCCTTCTAGTGGGTCCACAGCCTTTTTTAGTGGGTCCCTTCTCCCCTCCTAGGATCTGCAGTTTTGCCCAGTATTTACTCTCAGGCCCACCAGGGGGTTTTCTTTGTTTTTAGCACATAATTGCCTCATCTCCCCTCTTCATAGTGCCTTAAATTAGGTAAAGTGTGTGTGTGTAATGTTGAAATAGGAGGGAAGTAAAAGATAGGTCACCTCTTCTGTCTCCCAAGAATTGTATTGGTGGTTATTTCTCTCCTGTGAACCTCTGGCTCAGGTCCAGAAGGGGACGTGATTTATGGGTGTCGGCTCATGTCCAATGCCACTGTGGGTGATGTATAAAGTATTTTATGTCTTTCTTTAAACTAAATGTAATGCCATGTGATATGTATTTGGCTCTGTTTACTGTTTGACTCGTGTGTTAGCTAAAGTGGTTGATAGTGGCCCTCCGTGGCCCTTTAACTGTTATAACACTCTGTAATGCTGTTCACTGCTCGCTGTGTTATTGTTGTCAATGCTGATTATTATTTTGCTTGCCATGAAATGTTTGATCACTTACTGGTACTGGTGTTAATGTAAATTGTCTCTTATACACTGTTTGGCCCGGTATCTATTTCAAAGTCCATTCATGTTGATGTAGTGTATATTACTTGTGCTGTCATCTCATTAGCAAAAGGTGCATGTCAGCTGTGATTTTTCACCATTGTCAATTTCTGTGGTGTAATGTACATTAATTGTTTGTTAAATGTACATTACATTAAATAAACAATAATAAGTCGGATAAGTTTTATTAGTAAACTGAGTAGAATGTAATGGGAAATGCGATTCTTGAATTGCCACTATGTCAGCTCTTTGATCTAAGAAGTATTTTAATGCAAGGCGTCGCTTATGAGGTGAATTAAGGCCCTTAACATTTATGCTTAAAAAATTGACCATGGGGAGGAATCAGATAGGTGTGATGTGACTTTTTTACAGATAGACCTGCACAAAAATGGCAAATACAGAAGTTGTATGCATAAAAAATTAATAAATAAAATAATAAACATATAAAACAAAAAAATACAACAAACCGAAATAGCATCCATAAAGGAGCTAGAGTTTCTGTCATTGAAACAGAACATGACAGAAAAATTGGAAGTATGGGGGGGAGGCTCAAAGAGAAGACCACCTAATACCCCTCATTTCAAATAATTCGTTCAATTGTAATATTAACAACATAGCATACAAACATATTTGATGCAACCTATCAAATATTATTTATGTATATAAAGAAAGAAAAATTAAATGCAATGTAACCACTAAAAAAGACAGAAAGACTTTAGAAAGCAGTTCCCAAAATATAGGAAAGCCTCATATACTACCATTTATCCATTAAGCTATTTATCGGTCCACCAATAACAATGAGTATATTCTTCATCAGCCCAATCCACCATATAACCACGCAAATATAATATATGCCCTTAGCTGTGAAAGGACTGAATGAAAAATCTTAGATAAAGTGCATCATAAAGCCGTAAACCTAACACACATAGGAATTACAGGTAAAAAAAAATAAAAAACAGAGAGCATATTGAATGACAAAATTCTAAATATAGCTTGGAATGGTAGAACTACATCCAGTAACTGTAAAGATACTACACCTCAAGGGATCACCTCAGCACTGTGGACCATTCTTGGGGTATAGGTTTAGGAGGCATATTGGTAGGGTTAGTAAGAGCAACACCCCATTTTTGAAGAATAGCCGGCCCATCTTCTGGAGATTGTATGACTGTATACGAGCCATTTCTTGTTACAATCAGTTTAGTTGGGAATCCCCACCTATACTGAATATTTTCTTTAAGCAAGGCCAGTATAATTGGGAGGAAAAGACATCGTTTTGCAAGAGTCGCTGGGGAGATGTTGGGGAAAAGTTGGAGATTGTCCAGACATTCAACTGTGGGGGAGGAAGGAAGAGTAGCCTTAAGTATACGCTCCTTAATATGGAAGAAGTGAACTCTAAGGAGGGTGTCTTTAGGTGCTTGGGCTGGAGCTTGTTTGGATTTTGGAAGTCTATGGATTCTGTCAATCAGAAGATCTGAGGGTAAGGCATCAGGAACAAGTTTCTGGAATAATTCCGTGGCATAATCATATAGCTCAGCATTTGTAACGGAGTCCGGAATGCCTCTTATCTTAATGTTGTTGCGTCTGGAGCGGTCTTCCAGATCTGTTACCTTGTCTCGCACAGAGGCTAATTCCTCCTGCAGAGAATCGTGTGCTGAGATTAGGTCATTATGCGATGCAATCAACTCTTCCATTTTAGATTCCAAATGGTCGGCACGATCTCCGATTTCACTAATATCAGCTCTCAGAGATTGAATGGTAGATTTTAATTCCGAGGTTATATCCACCTTAAATGACGTTAACATGGTATGAATAGAACGCAGGGTAACTGGACTATCTAAACTGTCCTCATCTTCCTGAGAAGGTACAGGAGGACCACTTGCTTGTCTAGGTGGGGATTTTGGAGACGTAGCAGACTCAGCTGGTGATTATTGAAGACGACTTTTAGTAGAGGTAGAAGAGGATCCAAAAAAGTGAACAAGTGGAGCCGATTTGGCCGCTTTTATTCTTTTCGGAGCCATACCGATGTGATCCAATGAAGCGGCACCTCCAACTAGAGTGTCGAGTAGATACAGGTACTGGTGATGTTTAAATTTGTGGTCGGTGGTTACATTGAGAAGGAAAGATTAAATCTGCATGTTGATAAGTTTCAGAGAGGCATCAGGGTCATCGCAAAAAGCTGTATCAGAGAGACATAGTGAGTCACAACTAATAAGGACTCATCAGTAGACCGCTAGGACCCCTGGAGAACAATTTGAAGAGGGCACCGCAATATTAAGGAGACCAGAGTCAAAGCAGCAACCCCGGACCTGCCGACAGGTCACTCGTCACGGCCACCTACAGCTGCAGTATCTCAGTGTTTACTCGGGGAGCAGATGTAAGGGAGCCAGGAATCAGGAGCCACAATCCAACAGAGCAATCAATAGATTTGATAACAACTTGTACCTGTGTATAGAGGTGGTTAGTCAAAGGGGCCCTGGAAAAGTGTCCTCTTTACTCCCAGTGTCAGGTTCTCCCAAGCGGCAGATGCTGAAGTGGTGCAGGGGGTGGTATGGAGGAGCCAAAATGGCGTCCTCCCGCGATTTGCGGCTCCGTTTGCGGGCCTCTCCTGGGTCCCCCCGTCCCCACAAACCACCTAGACCACTGCTCCAGCCAGGCAGAGTGGGGTCCGAGGTGACAGAACGGCCATGGGAAAGTCCGTCCGCGATCGGCGGCGAGTGCGGCACTGGCGGGCCCGGCTTGGAAATCGAGGCCGGGGACTCTGGAGGCAGAGTAGGCTGCAAAGGCCCCGGAGGAGTTAGACTTTCTCGACTGCCAGCCGGGGGGTCAGCGGAGACCCGAGGGGGTAGTTGTGCAGGAGAGGTCTCCTTAAACAGCAAGGGGCAGTCGGAGCAGGGTAATCTGCTGGTGTTTGTAGGGAGCTGAAGGGCAGCACGTCTACCGTGGTATCCAGTCAGGCCACGCCCCCCGCCGGTGCATTATTGATACAAGTTCGACCAGCAGGTTTCATGTTTAGGTCTCTCATTTGTTTTAGATAAATGAAAAGTTCTGTAGGAATTGTGGTTCTTGTTGGTGTCATATGCTTGCCAGCTGGGGTCACCGGTAGAGGACGGGGAGGTAATAAATAAATACCTTGACATTGAATAGTGTAATTTGTTTAATTCAATCTGTGAATGGTAAACATTTCCTGTGTTAATTGTTAATCTTTGATTGGTTACAATAAACTTACGTTGCACCTTTCCCTTCTGACTGGTCATTGTGTCTGCAAAAGGGGAATACAGGCTTGCCTCTCTGTCACGGTGTGTCCTATCTTAGCGAAGGGGAAATCAGCCATGAAGCATTCCGAACACACCTGAACCTGGTGCTAGTGGTGCACCAGTCGGTACATCACATATGGGTAGAGGTATTGTTCAGTTAAAAGCAAACACTCAAATTGGGGAAACATAACTGCACGTTTGGAAGACTGTACTGATGAGCAATGTTGTTTTGAGCAGGTAGATGTTGTCGGTGCTGTTTCTATCAATTCATAGAAGCCCACATTGTGGCACAATTTTTCTATTTTACTAACTAGCCATAAAGAAAAAAAACATACATTCATCTCAGTCTGACCAGGAGAGCTCTTCATTAGGTTTTCTGTCTCTATATCATAGGGACGGACATTGGAATCTGATCAATGTTCCAGATCCGATGAAAGTACTGTACTTTTTCCATCGAATTGTGGGTGTTTGATGGTTGCCAGCCATCGGATGCTCTTTATGATGCTCTTTTCAGCTGTGGACACCCAGAAGTGGTGTCCACAGCTTAACGTTTGTTCACATACACAAAGCTCAGACTACTTCTGCACATGTGCACATTGTCACCATTGTTGGTTACACTCAAATATTATTTTGATTGAGTGAGGCCAGCCCATGGAGGGGCATAATTAGCACTTGACAAGCTACAGTCTGGTCTGGTGAGCTAATGGAGTGCTAATTTCCACATAGTTCCTTATACCTAGGCTTGCCATATCATCCCTTTAGTCTGGTCACATATTAATTACATAGATTCTGTGGCTGGCTGACTTCACGTCTCCATTTCGCCTGGTCCTAATCAGCCACAGAACCTGTGTAATTCACATTTGTCCCGAATTAAAGGGATGATATGGGAAGCCTACTTATATTGCATGATGTCTTTGCAGCTCTAGTAAAATAGTTTCATACAAAGTACTGGAGCTATTAATGTCGAGATTTGAGCCACTGACCTGGAGGGGGGTTTCTGGACAACTGGACCCCCTCCAGCGTTTGCCTATAGCATGATCAACAGGATTCTGTACACAGGAGTGAGTTTAGCAGCACGGCAGGGATCAGACACGTCTTAAACACAGCAGAACCTACAAAAGTCAAGTATACCATAGACGACTCCATTATATTGGACCTGATGACATCAGCAACAGAGGTTATTAGACCATGATCAAAGAACATGTGCCATGGCCTCTGAGATGCAGGTAGTGGGTGGAGCACACAAGCGCACTGACGAGCAATGGTGAAGAACTGCTGCAGTCCATACTGATGACCCACATGAACTGAGCAGCTGCCCCTGGGAAGAAACCCGGACCCTCACCAGACAGACCACAACCCTCTCACCGGGACTCTGTAAGTGCTTCTTGTGACAAGGGAGGGGTGGTGAAGGGAGGGGGGGGGCATTTTATTGTCTTTACACTTCTATTACTACAAAATTTTCTTTTGAATTATATTATTATCTTGTTAATTAATATAATTGAAAATATATATTTTAATATTATCAAAAAAAATCTTATCTATCTACAGTATCTCCAGATAGCACACCCGCTATCCCAAAATATTGCCAAATGATGTAAACTTGTCATAAGTCATCTACCTGACATTATAATTTACACTTTCATTAAAGTTAATTCTAGAAACAGAAAAAGTATAGGCTGAGAAATTGGTTTGGGATTATTATATTATGTACTAATACTCATTACTGATACCAATATAGATTTCCATTCGGGATGTCTTTGGCTAACCATCGCTCTGCGTCGCCTTTGTTCCTTTGTAGCTTTCATTTATTTACGTTCTCCTCTTTAAGAAAATGGGATTTCACAGCGGAAACTGAAGTAGAGAATGTGAGCTGTCAGCTGTCTGAGTGTCAGATCATTTATTTGGAATAACAAGAGATTAGGCTGAGATCTGCCAAGTATGTGACATCACCAATAAAATAACACAATATGCTAGAAAAATGTGGACTATGGTTAAGAAACAAAGAAACAATAATGTAATATAGGAAAAATAAATGTAAATGACATTTTAAGGGAGTCTAACCACAAATGTTCTCTTTTTATTTGTGCCTAGCACAGATTATTATACGGTAGCCATAGTTTCAATCTCTCTGAGCAGCCCCAAGCCAATTCAGGGGTGGTGCCTCTTTACTTTCTTTCTAAAATATTATTTATCTTTAAGGGTCTGGTCCTCGCCTCCAATGACCTTGTACTCTGCACCAAAAGAATCTCCGCATGTGCTTTTGTCACTAGGATTTTTCCACAAGCTATTGTATTGTGAGATTGTCTTTGAAATTGATAGAAACAATAGGCCTAATTCAGAGGTGCATGTAAGTCCCGTTGTGGCGTTTGTGCGTAAATATGCGAATGTCGCAGCAGCAGGATTTTGTACTGAGACACCCAATAGTGCTGAAGCAAATCTGACGCTTGCATACAAAGACTCATCATTGGTCGCATCATCGATGATCTGAGCAACCCATGCGGTGGCTCAGGATGTCCGTTGCAAGTAAGCCGCCGGAGCCTTTACCATTGCGTATCGATTTGCAATCGCAGGCTGTGACACGCCCCCAAAATGGTATTGATACAAACACTCCCTGACTGTCAATCACACTGCGCCCAAGTCCTCACTGAGACCGCCATTGGTGATCTAACTTGGCACATGTGCATGCACAGTATAAAAAAAGCTAAAGCAATTAATAGAAATATATATATCTCATGTGGAGAATTTTAAATTCATTTATTAAAAACACTTTTTGTAATTATAAAGGTCTGGGGCCCAGGCAAAATTAAATGTCAAAATCAAGTCATGGGGGCATAAGTGGTAGGTTTCCCTCTTTCCAGCGGTTTTCTGTGGAAACCACTGTGAAGCCAAAGTACTTAGTGGCAGCTTCAGAGACCACTGCAAAATCGCAACCAAAGCTACCCAAATAAAAGACCTGCATCAGACAGTAGAAAGCACTTCATTGATATCCAGCCATAGGCTTTTAGACCTAGGCTTGTAGTGATAAAATCAAGAGGAGGGGGGGGGGTACAGCAGTAGTGCCCATTACACATAATGCCCACAGCAGTAGTGCCCCTAATGCAGTGCCCACAGTGGTAGTGCCCCTTATGCAGAGCCCACAGTAGTGGTGCCCCTTATGCAGAGCCCCCAGTAGTAGTGGCCCTTATGCAGGCCCCAGAAGTGGTGCCCCTTATGCAGTGCCCCCATTAGTAGTGCACCCGGTAGTAATGCCCCCTGTAGCAGTGCCCCTAGTGGCAATGCCCCCATTAGTAATGCCCCCTGTAGTAGTGCCCCCCAGTGTTAATGCCCGCATTAGTAATGCCCCATGTAGTAATGCCCCCTGTGGTAGTTCCCCCATTAGTAGTGTCCTCTGTAGTAGTGCCCCCATTAGTAGTGCCCCTTACACAAAAAACCACAATACTTACCTTAAGCCCTGATCCTGCATCCGACAGCTACTGTCTGGCCGCCCACTCCTCGGAACTATGGGGGAGAAGACATGATGTCTCTCTCATAATACCCACTGCGGGAGCTGGAAGCCGGAGCTCAGGAGTGAACTCAGGCCTCCAGCTGCCGCTGTGGGGAAGGACCCGGGCGCCTGCTGGTAACAAAGTCTCAGTGAGCGCCTGGCATCTCCCTGCGGTGCCAGGCTGACATCCTAGGTTAGGTATGCCGGAGAACTGGTTCCGTCTACAAATTGAACTGTTCCGCCCCACTTTAACCCCTGGCTATACTTCAATGAGGTATTCAGGCAGCTGGATGAAGCTACTTGCAGCCGGCCTCCAGGAAGCAGCCTGTCAAACACAGTACAAATGGGAATGGGAAGGTAGAGGAGGGTGGGTGGCATTTTTGCCTGACTACTCCTCTGAGTGTCCCATGTCAATCTCATGATAATTCCTCTCAGGCTCACACCAGGGAACCCTGAATCTTGCAGATTACACTTCTGGGTAGTAGTAAATGTAATATTATTGATTTATGTTATTTGTTTCTTGCATAGAAGTTTTGTTTAAAAAAACAAACCTCACAATTTTTGATAAGAATTCACTCTATAGGGGAATTCTCTACCTTATATATAACACAATAATTATATTTATAAACAATTTCTCTAAAGTATTCTTGTAGAAATTTACTTAATTCCATCTTTGTTCAAAAATGTGCAGTTACCAGAGGCAACTTCTAATTATTGCTCAGACAAGATTTCAGACATCGCAGTTTGCATCTGAAGTTATCTGTAACTGTAATTACATCACAGAAAGCACAATTTCCACCATCTGAAAGTTCTCTGTGGGAATCGCCTGAATATGTATAACCACACCTGGCTTAAATTTGAAAACCTCATCGTTTGCATAAGTATATTCAGCTAGCAAACATGTTTTTTAAATACATGATTACATTAATTACATATCTACATTTCAATTAACTTCAAGAACATCATTCTAAACTGTAACAAGCAAATCTTACCTATGCGTATCCGGGGACATGAAAGGCCCTCATTTAGGCACGATGTGTGGTATTGGAGTCTGTTAATCGTATCAGCTGTACAATAATTAACTCATTTCTTTAAAGAGGTTGTATAAACTACAGGCTCATACACACTAGACGATGTGTGTTGTAAGCGATATTGATGAAAGATTTCCCTTGAACTTGCCGTAGTGCAGGACAAACGATACTGGTGTACACACTAAATGGAATCGTTATCGATATCGTCCAGTGACGTCATCCTGCCACATCCCTGAACAGGCACATTCTGACGATCGCAAACATCGTTAACGACCAGTGGGAGAGCGCATCGTTGGTTGTTTGGTGCATAAACACTGGCCGATAGGAATGATATATATCGTTGAACGATATTGTTATCGTTCATATTGTTCAATTTTATTGTCTCGTGTGTATAGGCCTTAAGGTGTGTATTTACTAAACAGCGGGTTTTCAAAGCTGTCCGTCAGAGGTGTAACTAGGGTTTTTGGCGCCCAGGGCAATTGAAAAATGGCACCCGCCACCCCCCAAAAAACAAATTATATAAAAGAATGATATAAATCTTACATAGATACATAAGCTGGATAATTGCTATAAAACTGTGCACAGAATTAAATAAATAAAAAATGTCAAAAGCATATTAGCAAAGTGATCATTGAAATTAAAGTACATTTATATGTAAATTTTACTTATGTGTGCTAAATACATTAAACAAAAATGAATTTCTTGGTCACTAGATTTATTTATTGTGTTTTGTACCTATTGTGACATGAATCACATAGACCGGGTAAAATCCATCAGTAGCTTTTATTGCTCACCACAGGCAGGTACACAGGATATGGCAGTTTCACAGGCAAGATGTCATACAAAGTCTTCCAATACAGCAATATTTCTTCAGTAGACTCATAGGTCCAGGAACCCCAACACTAGTCACCCCCAGGCCTATAAGCTGAGCGACTATTTCACCGTCAGGTTCAGTTTCCCCAGTGTCTCTGCAGTTCTTAAACCAGCCTCACACAGGTGTCTGTAATCAGCTGCCTTTCCAGGCACTGATTGAGGCAACACCTGAACTGGACATTTACACAATCCTAATGCCTTTGCTCTGCCAAACCTGGGAGATCTGCATATTCCACATTTACTTCATGTGTCAACGTGTCAAATGTCAACATTGTAAAAATGTCGACATACTAACTGTCGACAATCAGACCATGTTGACATTCTAGTTTCGACATTTTATCGAAATGTTCTACCACAACCATGCAAGCTAATGTAGGACTCTCTCTGCATCAGACCCTATGTAGTTAATAAAGAAAGAACAAGGCTCCTCCTGATCACCATTTGCCCATGGGAGAGGATATTGATGAAAGCATTGCTCATGTGATATGGTGTCTCCCCTCCAGACTTCCCAGCTGGAAAGATGAGAGGTACTGAGCAAGCCGACCCTGAATATAGCTATCTACTATGACAGCCCGAATTGCCTCATAAGTCATGTATTCAGATAGCAATAGGTACTTTCCTGGTCCAGCTTCCTGTATACTTCACAATCACAGCTAATCTGTTACACCCTCCTATAGTGGCAATCATCAGGGTATTTACAGCTATTCTTTCTTTTTAGGAACATATTGTAGCCCTACGATTCTGCTAGTCCTGTACTTAGTGTCCCCATGCAGTAGTTCAGCATCAAGGATGTAGACTGCACTAGCTGCCATACAGATAATTTGCTCTGTAGTGGCTACAGTTCCATATATGAAATATATAATCAGATTCATTTTCCATATATGAAATATAATCATGAAATATGATGCAACAAACCTGTAAAACTCTAACAATAAAATAAATCCTGTCAAATACTTTTCAGGTAAGAATAACATTACATAATCAACACGACTACAATATACATGATAGGTTGCCTTTATGACTAATAGAGAACCCATGTATGCCCATGAACCTTTGGGAGCCATTACTTTATAGATATTATTCCTTCTTTTCTTGGGACAACTGTTTCTTTAACAAAGGTTATTGAATTTTCCGTCAATCCCACTACCCAGCCCATTTTAATGCAATACAATTTAATGCAATTACAAGCTTATTATTACTGTAAATCTATCTACAATCTCTCTATAAATTTGTCAAATTGTATACGCTGAGTGATGGGAAATGATTTGCTTTTGCATGCCTGCCAAATGCAGCAAATATATAGTATATAGTATATATAGAGAAGAAAATGTTTATATAGAGCGTTAAGCATTATTAATATAAAACTTAATGGCTTCTTTATTGCTGTCTTCTGCATATACAGTAAGTTCTCCACATGCTCATAAATGGTAAAATGATAGTTTTGAAGATTAGATTTTACCATCTGTTCTTCAGCATGAATTTACATTCAGTTGCAGCTAGGCCTGATTATGATTTCATTTTAACTTCAATCTCTAAACAAGTCAATTTCTCTCTAGATAGCAAAACCCACTTCATGTCTCGCAGCGATGCTAACCAAATATGGACATACAGTGATAGTTTGTATTAACTGACTGTTCTTCAACTCCTTTCAAGAATGTATTTTTCTATAACTGTGATACTTTGGAAACACTTAGATATTCAGTATAATAACAATGGGGAATGAATGGCAGAGCATTTACATTTTCTGCATGTACAGTATTGCTCTCTAAACACTCTAATGTCAAAGCAGTGCATCGAAAAATCCAACAGCAAGTCCATTTAGGTGAGTTTGATTGAGTGCCGTCTGCTGAAATGATTACTCCCTGCATTATTTTCTATTCTCTGTATTTCATATTGTCTTTCAGCCCGGGGAGCTTTAACTCTGTGTTCTGCAGACATATTGTTAAAGACATAAAATGCCATCATTTTAGTAAAAGAAAAATACACAGTATATTATATATATATATATATATATTTATATATTATACGCACACAGTCGTGCCCTTATATTAAGGCTGCATCTAAAAAAAACGTATTTCTCCATAGAGAATTCTGGAGGGGGGGCAGGGTGTTCAAAGGGCTACACCTCAAAAGCTATTAGAGATATGAATCTGAAATTTGGCACAGGCGGGTAGAACTGTCACTGGGTGCTGCATGTCAAATTTCAGGGCAGAAACATAAAAAATGAGGATCTGGGAGTAATATAAAGCTCCAACTGACACTTTTTTCTGACATTCTCAATTAGGAACCCTTTTCTGCTATAGTCTATGGGTTTTTTTGGGAAGGCAAAACTCGGGATAGAGGTGGAATTTAGAGTTTGTTTGTTTTATTAGGTAGCTATTGTGCCAAGGTACGTGCTTTTGGGGTTCAGGTAAATTAGAAAGTTACAGTTTTTAAATTATTACCTCAAGAATGTGCCATTGTAGAGATAGGACTTTTCAACTTGTTGCGCAGCCGCAGTAGGAGCCTCCAGCAGGTGTAATAACTGTGGCTTTACTTGGGTGTAGCAAGATGGCCGTCGTTTGCGGGCGGTAGCGGGGGGCGGGACCGGGGGAGCAGGAAGCCGGAGTTTGCTGTGGCCGGGATGCGAGGGAGAGGGGTTAGGGGGCATTAGCTGCGGCCGGGCACCTTTCACAGGGCCCCCCAGCCGAAGCATCACCCCTGACCCTAGTCAGCCCAGGCCGGGGATCCTTGGGGAGTTGGGGACCCCCCAATAAAGGAGTCCCCCTCCTCAGGGCACCCCAGGCCCAGGCTGATAGCCCAGGGTCATCCCCAGCACTCCTGGGGGGCGGGTGCTGGGTTGATTTGTGTTGTGCATTTGAATATATAAATATTGTCTTTTGCAGTAGTCTTTTGCAGTAGTACTATTGTCTTTTGCAGTAGTACTACAGGTCCATTGTGGTTCTCCAAGTGCCAGAATGCGGGGGATGCCAGCAGGCATCCCCCGCATTCTGGCACTTGGAGAACCACAATAACCAGCAGGCGGGGCACTAAGGGCCTGCTGGTACCTATAGTACCCCTGTAAAGAAATATTAAAATAAAACAGACAGACACCGTTTTTTAAAATATTTTATTTAGCGGGACCTTCACCTGGGGGACGGCAGCCTTAAGCTCTTTTACATGGCTGCCGCTCCCCCCGGGACTTCTGTGGCGTCTTCACCTGGAGCGCGGCGACCATTAAGCTGTTTTGCGCAGCCGCCGCCCATCCAGGGCCTTCTGCCTCTCAGCCAATGAGCGGTTCTCACCATTGAATTCAATGGTGAGAACCAAGCGTACCCTTTTCAAAAATGGCGCCTCAGCGCCATTTTTGAAATTCAAAGATGGCCACTGTGAGCCAATCACGGCTCGCGATGTCATCGCCCCGCAGCCAGCGCGAGTTGCCATGCACTCAGTCGGCGGCGGGGAGGCAGCAGAGAAGAGCTGCCGAAGACGGATGATGCGGTAGCCCTGGATGGGCGGCGTCTGTGCAAAACAGCTTAATGGTCGCCGCGCTCCAGGTGAAGATGCCACAGAAGTCCTGGGGGAGCGGCAGCCATGTAAAAGAGCTTAAGGCTGCCATCCCCCAGGTGAAGGTCCCGCTAAATAAAATATTTAAAAAAACGGTGTCTGTCTGTTTTATTTTAATATTTCTTTGCAGGGGTACTATAGGTACCAGCAGGCCCTTAGTGCCCCGCCTGCTGGTTATTGTGATTCTCCAAGTGCCAGAATGCGGGGGATGCCTGTTGGGATCTGTAGTACTATTGCAAAAGACAATATTTATATTTTCATATGCACAACACAAATCAACCCAGCACCCGCCCCCCAGGAGTGCTGGGGATAGCCCCGGGCTATCAGTCTGGGCCTGGGGTGCCCTGGAGAGGGGAGACCCCTGTAATGGGAGGTCTCCAACTCCCCAGGGATCCCTGGCCTGGGTTGACTAGGGTCAGGGGGCCCAGTGAAAGGACTCCCATGGCTGTGGCATCACCCCCCTGCTAGAAAGGGTCCGGTGCTGGTTCCAGGAAATACGGGGGGACCTTACGCATATTTTCCCCCTGTATTCCCAGAACCAGGACCGGCTCAGAGCCCTGTGCTGGTTGCGCTACATACGTGGGACCACTATGTCGTTTGTCCCCTGTATTTATCACAACCAGTACTGGGACTCCAAAGCCCGGTGCTGGTTGTTTTCTGGGGGAGCGGGGTTACATGTTTTTTTTTTTACACATTCAATTATTAACATAGATGCGTAGATCTCACTGCTGCATTCGTGCGTCTGTGACTTATTGATTTGATTTTCTCAGATGCATACGCACTAGCAGTGAGCCCTCTGTCGCCCACTGATACACCCTTGCATTGCACCACTGCTACTGCTCTGCACCACCTTCTTAATGAATGGCCCGAAGACTTCATTTTCACAATTGCAGGTGAAAATGTGCCTTTTCACCTGCTTTTGTGACAATTAAGTGATGATAAATAGGCCCCTAAGAAATTTCAATTGGTAACTCATGCCAGTTGATCTTTCCCATTTTTCAGGTTAATTGTGCCCCCTGCCAAAACACACACACTCACACACAATCACACTAAAATAATAATCATTAAAAAAGAAAATGGCCACTCAAATATACAAAATGATAACAAACCAAGAAAAAAAAAAACAACACTTGCACATATCAGCAACCTAAAGAACGCCCAGGAGATACGCAGGGGCGCCGAGAGGGGGGGGAGCGGGTACAGATTACCCAGGCCCGGGCTTCCTGAGGGGCCCGGTGGGGGCCCGGGTCCGGTGCCACTCCCCCCCCTCACAGCAGCCCAGCACACAGCGTGTGCTGAGCTGCAGTTGGAGACTGCTCGTGGCTGCTGAGCAGCAGCCACAGAAGTCTCCTATGCCTGTGCGGGGGAGCGATCACACTGATCGCGCCCCCCTGGCTTTGCACCTGGCTGAGGGGGCTCAGAGCGCTCCCCCTTCGCGGCGCTGCAAATCTTTCTTTTTTTTCTCGGCAAGGGGACGTGGCCACGCCTCCCATGATTAGGCCACACCCCCTATTACCGGTGCCTGCCACGGCTCTTGGCGGGCCTGGAGATACGCATGTGTATATGGATACATACATCAACACTAACAAGCATACAACCAGTAAAGGAACTTACTGCGTGTTTTTATGGCCTGCAAGTGGGCCAGGAGGTTCTGGGTCCGACACCTCAGATCAGACCACCACTGCTTCAGCTGGACGATGGTGCGGCGACAGCCTATGTGGCAGAGTTGTCTCCGCATACGCCCGCACCTTAGTGGCATTCCTAATAAATGGGGTCACAGGCCCCAGTCGCCGGTCCATGACCTGCACTAGAATATGCAGCTCCCTGCGACTGATGTTTGCAGCTCTCATGATGGCAATGGCAAATAATACAGTGTGCATACTTTATATAAACTCAGGTGATATCTGCTTGGCTGTCCCCATAAAAATGGCTGCTTATGACAAAACAGTAGTTATTGTTTTATTCGGATTGGGATTGAAATGCCGGTGACTGTTTAGCCCTTGGTTCAATTCCTGACAGTGTCTGGCCAAAAGGAGGAAATCCCGACAACTGCAGGTAAGTAACCTAACCCTCCCCTCTCCCTGCCAACCCTCCCTTAGGGGTGCATAACCCTAACTTCCCCCCGGTGGCACCCAACCCTAACCGCATCTTCCCATAGCCTAACCCTAACCCTCCACAGGGGGTGCCTAACTCTAAGTCTCCCCGGGGTGCCCCAAACCTAACCCTCACCCCCCGCGGATAAAAGGACGGACGGCCCGGACTTGCCTCATTCGGGCCCGTGTTGTCCTGGATTCTCGCTTCGGGATTATGATAGGCGTCGGTTTCTCGATGCCTGTCATATATCCCTAGCCGCCATTCTGCCGTTGAGTTTGTGGCCAGCAGTCATAAGCATAATGGAGATCCGATGGAAAGTGGGTCTCTTGGAAGGATGGTTTTATAGGCGTATGTTAATTTTGGATATACGCATATTGATTGCATATGTAAGCAGGCACTTTTCCATGCGTTTGCTTATGCCAATAAATAGCCTCAGCTGGTTTTAGAACTTTGGCAGTCATGGAGGAAGTGTTACTCTGTGGTGACTGCTATTCAGTGATACACAATATTTTGGAAGAATTTGGAATGGAAGTGTCAGATGAAAATCTGCGTTTGGACTAGGGGTGTGCACCGGCCACTTTTCGTGTTTTGTGTTTTGGTTTTGGATCTGGATCTCTCTTCGTGTTTTGGATCTGGATTGGTTTTGCCAAAACCACCCTTCCGTGTTTTGGGTTCTGGGTTTTGTGTTTTGAATCTGTATTTTTTTGAAAAAAAGCATAAAAACAGCTAAAATCACAGAATTTGTAGGTTTTTCTGCTCCTATGCTATTATTAACCTCAATAACCTTAATTCCCACTCATTTCCAGTCTATTCCGAACACCTCACACCTCACAATAGTGTTTTTATGTCCAAAAGGTTGCACCGAGGTAGCTGGATGACTATGCTAAGCGACACGAGTGGGCGGCACAAACACGTAACCCATCTAGGCGTGAAACTGCAGTGGCAGACAGGATGGCAGTTTGAAAAACTAGGCCCCAAACTGTACATAATGCAAAGAAAAAAAAGAGGTGCAAGATGGAATTGTCCTTGGGCCCTCCCACCCACCCTTATGTTGTATAACCAGGACATGCACACTTTAACAAACCAATCAATTCAGTGCCAGGGTCTGCCACACAACTGTGGCTGAAATGATTGGTTCGTTTGGGCCCCCACAAAACAAGCTGGCAATTAATCTGTCCCTGCACAAACTGGCTCTACGGAGGCAAGATGTCATCCTCATCCTCCTCATCCACCGATTCCTCACCCTCTTCAGTGTGTACATCCTCATCCTCACAGAGTATTAATTCGTCCCTGCTGGAACCACAGGTCCCTCTGTACGTTCTGGAGGCTGGTCTCCCTGGAAGAGTTGATGATTCATTTTATGAACATCATCTTCTCCACATTTTGTGGAAGCAACCTCCTACGCCATTCGCTGACAAGGTTCCCGACTGCACTAAACACTCTTTCAGAGTACACACTGGAGGGGGGGCAACTCAGGTAAAATAGAGCCAGTTTGTACAGGGACCTCCAAATTGCTTCTTTTTCCTGCCAGTACAGGTACGGACTGTCTGACATGCCTACTTGGATGCTGTCACCGATGTAATCCTTTAACAGACAGACGCACGCTTGTCGCTGCTGCTTTGAGGATGCAAGCGCGGCTACAGCCCACACAATTCACAAAGACAGAAAAAAAAAAAGAATATTTTTATTGTTTGTGGAGCGCACTTTGAGGGTTACACCACCCTTTAACAGACAGACGCACGCTTGTCGCTGCTGCTTTGAGGATGCAAGTGCGGCTACAGCCCACACAATTCACAAAGACAGAAAAAAGAAGAATATTTTTATTGTTTGTGTAGCACACTTTGAGGGTGTCAACACCCTTTAACAGACAGACGCACGCTTGTCGCTGCTGCTTTAAGGATGCAGGTGCGGCTACAGCCCACACATTTCACAAAGACCGAAAAAAAAAAAACAATATTTTAATTGTTTGTGTAGCACACTTTGAGGGTGTCACCACCCTTTAACAGACAGACGCACGCTTGTCGCTGCTGCTTTGAGGATGCAAGTGCGGCTACATCGCACACAAGTCACAAACACATTAAAAAAATAGTTTTTTATTTTTTGGAGCACTTTGAGAGTTACACCACCCTTTAACAGACAGACGCACGCTTGTCGCTGCTGCTTTAAGGATGCAGGTGCGGCTACAGCCCACACATTTCACAAAGACCGAAAAAAAAAGAACAATATTTTAATTGTTTGTGTAGCACACTTTGAGGGTGTCACCACCCTTTAACAGACAGACGCACGCTTGTCGCTGCTGCTTTGAGGATGCAGGTGCGGCTACAGCCCACACAATTCACAAAGACAGAAAAAAGAAGAAGAATATTTTTATTGTTTGTGTAGCACACTTTGAGGGTGTCACCACCCTTTAACAGACAGACGCACGCTTGTCACTGCTGCTTTGAGGATACAAGTGCGGCTACATCGCACACAAGTTACAAACACATTAAAAAATTTTTTTTCGTTTTTGGAGCACTTTGAGAGTTACAACACCCTTTAACAGACAGACGCACGCTTGTCGCTGCTGCTTTGAGGATGCAAGTGCGGCTACAGCCCACACAATTCACAAAGACAGAAAAAAAAAGAACAATATTTTAATTGTTTGTGTAGCACACTTTGAGGGTGTCACCACCCTTTAACAGACAGACGCACGCTTGTCGCTGCTGCTTTGAGGATGCAAGTGCGGCTACAGCCCACACAATTCACAAAGACAGAAAAAAAAAGAACAATATTTTAATTGTTTGTGTAGCACACTTTGAGGGTATCACCACCCTTTAACAGACAGACGCACGCTTGTCGCTGCTGATTTGAGGATGCAGGTGGAATCTAGACGGGATTTGGAACCGAGGACACACTACCTCCATCAATTGTCTAAATCCCACTGCACTAATGGCGGATACCGGACGCACGTCTAACACCAACATAGCAGTCAAGGCCTCAGTTATACATTTTGCTTCAGGATGACTGCTGTCATACTTCATCCTCATCGCTAGGGACTGTTGGAGGGTCAATTGTTTAGTAAAAGTAGTGATGTTCCTACTTCCTCTCTGGGATGATGAACAACTCCCAGCAGCAGCAACAGCACTAGGAGGAAGTGGTTCTTGATCTTTCCCTATTTTATTTTTATCGGAGAAAGTTTGGTCCTCCATTTATGTTATATTGATATATACGTGCGGCTAAAGCGCACACAAACACAGAAAATATTTTTTTATTTTTGCTGGAGAGTAGTGCACTTTGTGGGTTACACCACCCTTTAAGAAATGAGCCAGCCGGCTCTTTACTTATGGGACACAGGCGCACGCTTGGCGCTGCTCCTTTGTTGATGCACGTGCAGCCACAGTGCACACAAGTCACAAACACAGAAAATATATTTTTTTTTGGTTTGGACTGGAGTGTACTTTGGGGGTTACAGCACCCTTTAACGGTCAAGCCAGCCGGCCCTTTACTTATGACACAGGCGCACGCTTGGCACTACTTTGTTGATGCACGTGCGGCTACTGCGCACACAATTCACAAACACAGAAAATAACTTTTTTTTTGGTTTGGACTGGAGTGTACTTTGGGGGTTACAGCACCCTTTAACGGTCAAGCCAGCCGGCCCTTTACTTATGACACAGGCGCACGCTTGGCACTACTTTGTTGATGCACGTGCGGCTACTGCGCACACAATTCACAAACACAGAAAATATATTATTTTTTTAGCACTTGGGGGGAGCACCCCTGATGGACAGAGCACCCCCTGGACAACACTACAGCACCCCTTTAGGACTGGGACACTGCACAGGACTTTGGAGTGGACACAGCCCCTATGGAGAACTGACTGCACAACACAGTCCAGCCAGCCCCTATGGACTTTGAAGTAGTGGACACAGCCCCTATTAACAACAGCAGCACAGCACAACACAGCCAGCCCCTATGGACTTTGAAGTAGTGGACAACAGCAGCACTACACTACACTACACTACACAGCCCTAACTCCCACCCTCCCTCTTCACTGTCCACAGCCGAGTGAGAAAATGGCGCCGACGCGGGTACCTTATATAGAATCCAAAACCCGCGAGACTCGGAAGGCGGGATGATGACGTTTTGCCTCGATTTCAGATCCGAGTCAGGCGGGAAAAGTCGAGCCTGACTCGGATCGGACTCGGATCAGGGGGGCTCGGGGGGGTTCGGATTTCAGAAATCCGAACCCGCTCACCCCTAGTTTGGACACACTTGCAGATGTGGATGGTGATACTGTGGCTGTGGCTACACCAGATGTTCCTCCTCCACCTCCTCCAAACACATCACTCCCATATATGTCTGCCACAACTGCAGATGGTGATTCAGCATCATCAGATGGCTAGATACAAGATCTAAGTGTTAGTGGGATGGTAACTAATATGTTTATACAAGAGGCACTTACCAGATTTTATAGTGGGCCCAATGTTCCACTTAGAGCTCACGGACAGATCTGGCTTGAAATTTGCATCAAAATAAATTCTGAGCACTTCCAGGATTATACAACAACATACCTGCGAAAAAGGCATGAATTTTTAAATACCCAAAAAAACAAAACAAAAAAAGGTCTCATACCTGTAAATTTAATAAATAACAGCTTTTTGTTCCTAATTTTAATATAATAAAAAAATGTGTTGTTAAAGATGTTAACAGTCAACTTTTAACATACAAAGAAAATGTTAATTTTTCTCCCCAAAAAAACACCTATCAGATGGAGTGACCTTCACAGCTGAATTTGGACAAAGATAAAATCCCGAATCAAGCACCAAAAAGGGCCAGGGGGTCCCCTCCCTGCAGGGCGGATCTAGACTGTTCTTTTAGGGGGGGCGATTTAATGTTTAATTATGACTCCTCCTCTTTACTTTATTGGCACCTCCCTTTTCTTGTCCTAACGCCTCCCCTTTACGTTTTTTTCTTTTGCGGCCACATTGATTATAACAATGTATATTTTTATGTATTCACTATGTGACTGTGAATACACAGTTTTAGTACCAGCAGCCATCTACCTGCTCCCCCTCCCCCAACCATCTCCCTGCTCCCCCCTTCCCCAGCCATCTTCCTGCTTCCCTTCTTCCTCTGCCTGAAGGTACCAGGAGCCATCCCCCCTGTCCTCTGTGCGGGGGGCAGTATAGCAGCAGTGTAGGATGGAGGCTGTAACGTCTCCCTGCACAGTGCAGTAGCGCACAGACAGTGCCACTGTGCAGGGATGACAGTCTCCTCTCCGCAGGGCAGGATTAAGGCTAGTGGGGGACCTGGGACAACTAAGTTGTGGGGGCACCCACCAAGCCACATGGAGCCTGCCCCCCTCCCCCGCCACACGTTAAACACGCATACACACATATAATACATATGTAGCACACATATATATTTATATAACGTACACACTAACACACACGTATAGAGTATACACATCACACATACACACTAACACATATACAGGGATGCAATCAGGAAGCCGGCTGACATTTTACCGACAGCCGGCTTCCCGACTGTCATATCCCGGCGAGGGTGAAATGCCGGCGTCTAGTTGTAGACTGCGCTCATTTCCCCGACGCCGGGAGACAGGCGCCTGGCATCCCGATCGTAGTGATGCCGGGCGCCGCGATCGGACATCTGCGGGGGGGAGGGTTAGGTTTATGGCTCTCGGGGGGGGACTTAGGGTTAGGTACCCCCCCGGGAGGTTAGGGCTAGGCTAGGGGGAGGGAGGGTTAGGGTTAGGCACCCCCGGGGGGAGGTTAGGGTTAGGCACACCCCCGGGGGACTTAGGTTTAGGCAGCGGGGAAGGGGGGTGTTAGGTTTAGGCACTTAGAGGGGGGATTAGGGTTAGGCACTTGAGGGGGAGGTTAGGGTTAGGCACCCCTAAGGAGGGTTAGGGTTAGGGGGGTTAGGTTAGTTAATACTTACCTAGGGACGATCGGGATTTCCAGCGCTGTCGGGCTGCCGCTGCCGGGACCTGTTCCAGTGTCGGGCTGCCGCTGCTGGGAATCGAACCGCCGGTCATGCAGCCAGCGGTATTTCATACCGATTCCCATATACATACACAGTATACACACACTAGCACATATATGCACATTAACACATACATACACACTAGCACATACACAGTATACACACACTAAAGCTGGCCACACACTAGACCAACTTACATCAAACCAGCCAACCAGTTGATTGGTTGGAATGAAAATCTGGTAAGGAATGGGAGTAACTGATGATCAGCAATTTGATCCTAAATGCCAGAAAACAGATGAAAATGGTAGGTTTGTTAAATGTTTGATCTAAACTATTTGTTCAAACAACAGTCTTTGTCCATTTTCCAGCATTTTGGAGCAAATTGCTGATTGTCATTTGCTGTCATACCTTACCAGATTTTCATTCCAACCAATCAACTAGTTGGCTGGTTGGACAGATAATCTGTAGATGTGTGGCCAGCTTAAGACACACTGTATATACAATAACACAAACACATATATATACACACACATACACACACTAACACATACAATACTGTATATACAATAACACATATATACACGTATACACATACATATACACATATAGTACACTTACATTCTATGCAGCTGCTGCTCACTTCATTAGGCCCCGCCCCCTCAAGCTGTACTGACGTAATACGCGGTTTATATGGGGGTGGGGCTTGTGTTGGCTCTGCCCCCCTTTCAGCAAAGGTAGAAGGGGTAATTGATCATCGGGGGAGTTTCTAGGTACTCAAACCCCCCCTGTGTGCTCTAGTAGTGGGGGACCCTCTGGGTGTGGGGGCCTGGGTTGACCATCCCTGTTGCCATACCCTTAATCCAGCCCTGACTCTCCGGTCAGTTTTGCAGCAGCAGCAGGGTGCGGGGAGCCGGCTATGCTCTCTTTTTCTTCAGCATGATACTGACACACCCTCTGGATCATGCACTGAGCCGAGCAGGCTGTGTTCAGCCTGTGCTGTGATCGGAGCCTGTGTGATGTGCTGCCCGCACATTACACAGGCTCCGATCACAGCACAGGGTGAACACAAACACAGCCTGCTCAGCTTAGTGCATGATCTGGACTGTGCTAGGGGGGACGATCGCTCCAATTGCCCCCCCTGGATCTACCACTGTCTCCCTGAGATCTTGCAATTGAACCGAAAGGATTTAATACTTTTGGTTACCTTGGAATAGAGGTTGTTGGCAGATGCAGACTTATTACATCTGGTGTTGCCTGCCAAATAAGCACCACATGCTGTGTCTGGTAAGTTTTCTTTAAAGCCCTGTCTCTGTATCTGTCTCTTTAGGTGTCAATTTCAACATTTTTTTTTTTTTTTTAGGAGATGTTGTCTGAAAGGCTGCAGTCGAATGGGGGGCACAACCTCCATCATCTGTGTAACCCCCATCCACCACTGCCACCCTTGCCCAAGTCATCAATGGACTTAGGGAGGCAGTGGACCAACAGACTGCAGCCATTGAGGACATGCACAAAACAATCCAGACCAGCATGGGGGAGCAAACCTCTGTTCTAATGGAAATTTACCAAGATATCAGGGAGTTAAAATATTGATTCCTGGCCCAAGTGAGTGCTCGAAGAAGGTGGACCAGTGCCCTGCCCTGGCAGGAACCAGCTATGGCCAGGGTACACCATGGTCCACCCGGATCTGGGATTTTTCTTCTCCTGAGCTGGCTACGAAGCGTCAGGGCCCAGAATGATTTTTGTTGCAAATTTCAAACCAGATCTTTCCATGAACTTTGGGAACTTTTGCCTACTATTAAATCTGGTTATTGCCTCTGTAATGCATATCCATCCTACTAATACTTAGAACTTGTATGTTGCCATTATATGATTTGTGTGTTTAAGTTGTGGCAGACACATTTGGAGGTGATTTTGTTTATGGAGGAAGTGAAGTAAGGACATTTGGTGATGCCACAGTTGTCACATATCTGCAAGTGTGAGCCCCTTCCAAATTCTTCCAAGAAATCGTGTATCTGAAATTGTCCCCTTTTTTTTCTCCTGTATCATTATGTCGAAGTTCTGATTAATTCAGGCTAATAAACCTGTAGTCTTGTGCTGTGAGTTCAGATAGCCACATTCCAATTCCTTATCTGCAGTTTACTGCGGGAGACTATACATAAGCATACACAGAGTATGGTTGAAGTATATCTGACTTTATTGTCTTCAAGGCGTGGTATTTATAGATAATTTTGACATGGGTGCTATGGAACACTGAAATCTGCCTACTACGCACTTCTTTCTGGCTAAATATCATAACCAATAATTTTATAGTGCACTTACCTAATGATCGATAATAAAACAAACTGTGAGTTGATACATTCTAATGAACACAAGAGATATCATATGTCAGAAATGAACTCCCAGAAACTTATAAATCAGGAGTTTACGTACATCAAAGCATGGTTATCAGTGAAGCTGTGCCTGTCTCTGCCTTTCCCCAGAGAAATTCAACATTTGAAATAACTTCTGTGTCTGTTCCACACAAGAATATTAGAAAATGGAATCACATTAACAAAATGGTGTCTTGAACAAAATGGCGTCATATCCTGACTTTAACAACTTCCCCCCTTTTTATTCAAATCTGACACATCTAGCTTACCTAACTCATGGTTCCACCCCCTATGCATCTGGCCCCTACTTCACACAACAAGTTATCCCTCCTAACGAGGTAGCTGCATGGGCAACGTAAATTTCCATTCGAGACCAGATATAGGTGGTGAATCCCTCAGTCCATACAGTCCTGTGTCCTCTTTATCTTGTCCAACTTTTATGTATAGTCTTTCTGCAGTCGCCATACAAAGTTCACATACGTCCTTTTCAAGCAGAGCTGCTTTCTTTTTGCAAATCTGTACAATGCCATCATAAAGGAGCATCATTGAAGCTGATGCTTGAGTCTGGTTCCTGGAACAACAGTCAAGTGTAAGTATTTTCCCCATCACACACATAAGCACTTTTATTGCTATATATACCATAAGCAATATTACTAATCCCTTGGCTATTACACGAAGTATGCCTGAAATCCATCCACCAATACCCTTAAACCAGTTTGCTGGGTTCAACCAGGAAAACCATACCTTACCATGAAGATCATACTCTGGATCATTATGTGCTTTTCTGAACCTTGATTTTCTTCATGTGTTCATGTATTGGATCAGAGAAGTTATCAGCTATATAGTTAAAACAGGCTGGTCCCACTATTTGACACATACCAGCCTGAGCAGCAGTGAAACAATCAAGGACCAGTCTAAACTGTCCCATAACCTTTACTTTGAATTGCAGTTCATTAGTGATTATATCAAGCACATCAAATATTTCATCAGTGACATTATCAAACAATTTAGCTAAAGCTTTTGTATTGTGAACATTCTGTACACTGAGTCTAGATATTGTTACTACTTCCGGTCTATTGATATACTACTACTCATGCAGTTATCAAAAGCTTAATACTTGTTATAAAAACTCAAGGTTAAAAATAAAATTAAAACCATAACAAAGCAAAGTATGCATTCCCACAGGCCCTTATCTGGCTTTGGGCCTAACAAGATATATTTGTTCATAATTTAAAATTACTCCAACTCCCCTTGTATGAAGATCTTGCAATGTGAGGCCACCTTTACTGCTGTTGGAGTAGTTAGGAGAACTTGATAAGGACCCCCCATATCTGGGTTCTAGGACTTTTCCTCAGATGCTTCTTTATCACGAACCAATCACCTGGTTGCAGTTTGTGGGTGCTGCAATCTGAATTGGGATCTAAAATATAAGAGAACATCTGGTGGTGGACTTTGGTTAGTTTCTATTATATATACATCACATATTGAATCAAGTCACTATGCTCATATCATAACTGTTGTAGGAAGTCACATCTTTTTCTAACAGCTATACTAAATAGTATTTCATAAGCTATCATCCTACGTTTCACACTGGGACTGTTCTTGGTTGACTAACAACCATATTAAAAATAAACATTCTAACAAACTTCTTATAATTAAATTTGACTGTATAGTTCAGTCTTTATACCCTATCATTGCTTTTGGAAACTACTTATCCTCAGATTCTCCAAGATACATTCTAGATGTTTTAAGTATAATGTGTACCTTTGTCACTCTCTATTACCTCAAGTGCTTTATATATACAAATTACTTCTGTGATTTATTTATTTTTTATTCCTTTATGTTTGCTACCTTGCAAAACCATAGTCAATTTGACAACAGGTCTGAGCACAGAACATAATAATACCCAGAACACTTTAAATAACTGGATAAAAATAATCTGTAATCTCTGAAAGGGATAACATGTTTGAGGGGTAGTTTTTACTAGTACCTTGACTACTTGTCCTGGGTTGTGCAAAACACAGGTTACTCACCCTGTAACAATTGGAGGGTAGGCCTATGTGGCCTTGAAGCCTGGTGCTACCCACTGCTGGTTTAGCACCCTCACCACAGTATCTCTTGACTGGTGAGTATTTCCATGAAGTATCTGGGCTAAGACTGAGAGCAGTGCATGTGGCAGACAGAGATGGTGCTCAATCATCCATCTATCCATCACCCTGAAGTTGTGCACTAGTCATTTCCAGTTTTCTACTTCCTCCTGTGGAGGCCTGGGCCTGTAGCTTTTGTAAGGCGGTCTAATGTCTCTGGTATTATGGCCATCAGTATCAGAATATAAGGTAGGGGTTTTACTGTTACCTATATGGCGGCTTGGTCTGCTAGGGCATCGTCTCTTACCTCTGGGGTATTTTCTCCAGTGTGTGCTTTTGACCTTAAATTACAGCTAAAGTTGTAGGTAATTGAAAAGCAGCAAACAAAAATCTAATGCAATCTACATAATCCACATCTAACCCATAATAATAAGACCTTATCAATGGAAAGGTTTCATTAATTCAAAATACTCTGAAAAAAAAAATGAAAAAAGTAACATTTGAGTCCTCTGTCTCATAATTATATTCTCCCCTCTTTTTGAACTCAGTAATAATAAAATAGCTGGGTTCAAACCTGTACACCCTTGGATAGTAATATTAAATTAATACTACTGTATACTTGGTGAATCTGATATTCATAACATAAACCAATGGAGAAATACATTTTAACCAGTAAATGCTTTGAAATTCTTATAGTATTAAATCACAGTAGTCCTGTACTAATTAACTGTTCTCCTGCTTATATTCTATATTTGTAAAAAAAAAAAAAAAATCTGCTGACTTTTCTGAAGCAATTCAACATCTTAATCTGTAGGCGTACATCATTTAGCTGTTTCATAAATCATCAACCAATAAAACATTTTGTCAGGGAGTACTTTGGAAGCTAAATTTCATTATTATTTACAAAAATATACATGAATTAATTACTAGTCAGCTTATAAAACAGTTGTACATCACTATGTACTAACCGCCCTTTTTGTGATATTTGAAAATCAGCTCTACCATTTTTATTTTGCAATTATAGCTTGTATTTTACACCATGTAAATGTATTTCTTCACGTTGATTGTCTCCTGTTTCAGGGGCATGTGCTATACTGGCAATCCTGCCTATCTCACACACACACACACACCAGCTTTTAGGAACTCCCATATTTTCATCACACAATGCAGCAGGCATCAAGCCCACCCTTTTACTTAGGCACTTGAATATTTCCTGATTTCCTGTCATATAGAACTATATCTCACAGCGAAACATTCATAAAACCTTCTACTGTACATTGAGAGCACCCCTCCCAATACGTTAAAAGTCACATCCCTCTGCATCAACCTCACTTAAGCTTTCTCTTGTTACAGCCGATCGATATAACTTGATGCAAACAAATACAAACTTTCACTACAGATTTACTTGACTTTCTCTCCTCACATACTGTACATACATTAGGTAATTATACCGTACAAAATAACATCTGCTTCATTACATTATTACAGCACTTACAGTTTCTTAGTTTGCATTCCAAACATTCTATTGTTATCAGAATAGCGTAACAAAAACTATTCATGATACAAAGCTAATGGTTCTGCAATAGCAATACTGTGAAAATACATTTAGAAAAAATACTAGTTTATTTAAAATGCACCATGCCTCCAAATTCAATTGGGTCAAGGGGTCTACGATTGTCTCATTCTGTTCTTCTTCATACCACCTTTCTGGACAAAGCAAATCATCTAATCACTACAATTTTAACTTTCCCTATGGAATTTCTTAAAGGGAAGCTATCAACATTGTCCTCATCCGAAGATTGCATATCTATTTACACTATTACATGTACACTTTTAAATTTACAGTACTTTTTAACTTAGAACTAGCATTCTGACTATTCATTTTCTACAACACACATTCTACACCCACGCACAGCTGCGAAGAATTTAGCAAACCAAACATACATTCTTATCTCTCATAAGTGTAACAGTTTCTCAATTTTGTTTGTGTGTCGATGCTGTGGGTCACTTTGTATGAAGGAGCGTCTGGGCTGTCATGAAAATCATAACAGTTCCTCTTTATATGCCCCCTCCTCTCACAACAGAAAGATAGTTCCTTGTATTGAGCTGTCTGTGGATTAACTTTATTCTTCCTAGATCTATTTGATCTACAGGTATTTGGATTATTACACATTGGACTGTCTACATGTTCAATAGAGGTATTTAGAGTTTAATTGCTATGACTTGTTCTGTCTGTGTGTTCTGCTATGGTTTCACTGAGATGAGAGCAGTGAAAACACAAACCATTCTACATATAAGTTTTTTTTTTTAAACATGCGCCAATATTTTCCCAAATGGCACTAACTGTTGTTGCTTTCCTGATGATTGCACAACATAAATAGGCTGTGGTGCTAATTTAGCTTTGTCTTGCTTATCCTGTATGTCCTTTCTCATTATTTTACAGACAGCACACTGTCTATCAGTCCAATAGTGACAACATTCACAATCACATCTCCAGGTTTGCTTTTCCCATGGTCTCTGCACATGAGCAGTGGTCTAGGTCTTAAAGAGCCAACCAGACCTGTACCACAGGGCGGGCAGGCTTCAGCCCATGGGGAACTACAATTGTTACATACAATGTACCCCGCTGGATTGCAGAATCCACAACTCAAACAGGACCAATTGGGATATGTCTGTAATCTATTTCCTCTCCTTTGTCTAATCCTGCTGTCTAGATCCAATTGAGTCAGATGATTTATAAATGTTTTATCCTATCCCTTCTCCTGTTCAAATTCAAGTCTGTTGCACTTATCAATCCAATCATCTAATGTGTCATTCTAATCATGTCTATTAACAAATCCTCTGTTTCTCTTTCTCACATCCATCATTCTGTGGTGACTAAACCAATCACTTTCAGGGATATTAGCTTTGTGGAACACCCTCATCATCTTGTCAGCCTTATACTCGCCATACAGCTTCTTAAGAACCTGACAGGCAGTACCCTCAGGCATATTCTTACTCTCTGCGCTCCCCATGGTCAAAAAGAAAACAATCTATCATTTTGACCATTCTTGCGGAACCAAATTACCTTATGGTTCCTTAAAAATCTTCGAGTCAAAGTAACCTTATGACTCAGGGGGTCAAATTAAACCTTATGACGCCCTTATCTTCGAGCCAAAGTAACCTCATGACTCAGGGGGTCAAAGTAACCTTATGTCGCCCTTATCTTCAAGCCAAAATAACCTTATGACTCGGGGTCAAAGTAACCTTATGACGCCCTTATCTTCGAGCCAAAATAACCTTATGACTCAGGGGGTCAATGTAACCTTATGTCGCCCTTATCTTCAAGCCAAAATAACCTTATGACTCAGGGGGTCAAAATAACCTTATGACGCCCTTATCTTTCCTGGAGCTAAATTCCCTTATAACTCCGGGAACCAAATGACTCCCCTTAATTGCTGATATTAAGATCAGTCAATTAAAAGTTCTCTACCTCCTTGAGGCAATCTGAGAACTGATCTGTGGTTTGCGCAGATCTTTCAGTGTGACAATATATGTTCCAGCAAAGCTATATCCCTCTCATGGTCCAGTCATCTTCCTCATGAACAGAATGCAAGTTACCACATAACTCCTGACACACTGTTATCCAAGGTCTACCTTGATGATTGTTAGCATCCCAAAAGTGACAACAAACACACTTCAGTAAATCAAATCCTTCCACCCAGACTCCAGAGTCTGCACTTTTGGCAGCGAGTGGGGCATCCACCTTTTCAGTAACCTCAAGTACAAACTACTGCTGTCTTCCCTATTCACTATCTAAATCAGTTGAACATATCAAGGTAATTATACATATACAATCAGGACAGAGTATTATCATTGCTTTAAACAGAGACAAACAAGGACATATCCTTTGACCTTGGGCTGCACGGCCCCTGCCAGACATCCAAATTCACACAGACAAACAATAGATTCAAACTTTCATACTCTGATGCACATAACACATAAGTTCTAACAGATAAAAGAACATGGAAAGAATTTGGAAGGTGACTATCAAAAAATTCCCAGATATAACTCACCTGACAGAGCAACACAGGTTGAAGGGATAGAGTCTGAAATTGTGCAAAAATATTCACACACCGCGGATAGTTCAGCGTCTCTCCCTCCAGCCAGCATCTTATGTGTCCGTCAGAGAATTATTATTCATGAGCATCTTGGTGGGACCTCCATTGCTGTCGAAGTTCTGATTAATTCAGGCTAAAAAACCTGTAGTCTTGTGCTGTGAGTTCAGATAGCCACATTCCAATTCATTATCTGCAGTTTACCATGGGAGACTATACATAAGCATACACAGAGTATGGTTGAAGTATATCTGGCTTTATTGTCTTCAAGGCGTGGTATTTATAGATAATTTTAACATGAGTGCTATGGAACACTGAAATCTGCCTACTACGCACTTCTTTCTGGCTAAATATCATAACCAATCATTTTATAGTGCACGTACCTAATTAACGAAAATAAAACAAACTGTGAATTGATACATTCTAATGAACACAAGAGATATCATATGTCAGAAATTAACTCGAAGAAACTTATAAATCAGGAGTTTACGTACATCAAAGCATGGTTATCAGTGAAGCTGTGCCTGTCTCTGCCTTTCAGCATTTGAAATAACTTCTGTGTCTGTTCCACACAAGAATATTAGAAAATGGAATCACATTAACAAAATGGTGTTTTGAACAAAATGGCGTCATATTCGGACTAACAATTATAATAATTTATTGTGTTTGTTTGTGAACTCTTAATTTGTTGACATTATCAGTGGAGCACAATATGACAAACACATTCGTTTCAAACAATTAGTCCAGAGTTTTATTATACTCTTTTATTGCACAATTTGTAATGTTTTATACAAGGAACATGATGTAAATGTTTAGGGTACTGATATTTATGTGCAAAATGTAAACACAGCACATTATGAAACACTTTACACTACATACAGTTAAAAGGCATTCTTGCCTTCAGAAACAAAATTCCATTGAGCGAATATACACACCTATACTGTACTGTGCAATCACTCAATGGGTATGCAGTCAGGAAGACGACGATCGAAATGCTGACCGCAGGCTTCCCGGCTGTGAAATCCTGGCAGGGGACTAATGATAGGTGTCGCAAATCCCAACGCCTATCATTATCACTATGCCGGGAGCCCGACATACCGAATGAAGGTAAGCCTGGCAGCTGGCGTGGACAGCCGCAGGGGGAGAGTTGGGTTAGGGGCTCCTGGGGGGGACTTAGGGTTAGGCATCCCCCGGGAGGGTTAGGCTAGGGGAAGGGGGAGGTTAGGGCTAGGCACCCCCCTGGGAGGGTTAGGTTTAGGCTATGGGGAGGGGGGTTAGGTTTAGGCACTTATGGGGGGGTTAGGGTTAGGCACCCCTAAAAGTTGGTTAGGGTTGGGGGAGGAAAAGTTAGGGATAGTGAGTTATTTATCAGAGGACCCCCGGCTGCAGGTAAGTGTCTGAGGTATTTTTTTTTTAACACTATTATTTTTAACAGTAATCAGCTTGTGGTCTATTTAGACCACAAAGCTGATCACTGGGGGCCGGCTCCCGGCTAGGTTCTGCCTGTCAGAGTGGAGCAGGAGCCGGGGAACCCAGGTTAACATCAGATGGTGATGTTATAGCAGGTCTCCAACCCAGTATTTTTTCATAATTCCCCCATAGTAATTTTAGGCAGCTTTGTAATTACGGTCCTTGCAATAATGCAAATGCAGCAGGAGGTGTTTGACACCCGCTGCTGCTTTGCGATCCCAGCACTACGATGGAGGTTGCAGGCTGGGATCACCATTGTGACCATCGGTGGTCGATGGTCCCAATGGTGGATGGTGCCAGGCGGCCGGCCAGCTGAGTAAGCCTCAGCTTACTCAGGCTTGCGAGCCCAGCAGACTGTGTACATTCACGCAGTCCCTGGGCTGGCCACTCCCAGAAAATGGGGCAGACAAGCCCCATTTCCGGGAACACCGGCCACCCCCGCACCGCCCCTTAAATGCCTCTGCCTGTCAATTAGGTAGAGGCGTTCAAGGGCTTGCGTGTGTCTTAGCAGGAGCCATTCTGCACACTTGCAGAATGGGTCCTGCGCACGTGCAGATTCCAGATAAGCGGGAATCTGCGTTCAGCAGTGCACATGCGTGACTGCTAAATCAGGCCCAGAGTCACTTTAACAGATGATCTAAATCTAAATAGACAGGCTTATTATTGGAAAATCCACAAAAGAAGAACTATACCCCTCATGTAATTAAATCACTAGGGAGATGCCAAAAGCTCAAACATAATTTGAGAACAGATATTAATGAGTTTATTCCATGCACTGAGAAGAGGGTGGTTCTGTCATCCATAACAAAATATTATATCTACACCCTATCAACACACCCTGATACTTAGAGGGTATGCAGCTTCTTCAGGAGGGCCTAGTACTCACAGTAGGTGTGGCTATGGCCCACACATGGGGGGTCATTCAGATCCGGTCGTTAGCGCCGATGCGCTCGGACCGGGTCGATGGCTCCCCACAGAGCATGAGCACGACAGCGCCGGCGTCGTCGTGCGCATGCTTGAGACCCGCTACGACCGACAGCACTGGTCGTAGCGGGTCTCGATCCAAAGGGGGCAAGCTGTCGATGTTGATTGACAGCTCACCCCATTTGGAAGGTGGGCCGGGGGGGTGGCAGCCCAAATGGAGGCGTTCCCATGGGAACGCCTACCATTTGGGGGAGGCCCCACTGACATCACTAGTGATGTCAGTGGAGAGCTTCCGGCTCTGAAAGAGCCAGAAGCTCTCTGGGGCTTACGACAAGTGAGACCCTACCCTAGGGTCTCATCGTAAGCCCCGATGGTCGCGATTGTCTCTGACCATCGCGACCATCACCCTAGCGGTCGTTAGAGCTGTGGATGTTAACCCACAGCCTAACGACCGCAACAGAGGCAGGCGGTCAGGATGCAAGTGGCCGCCCAGTTTCTGAGCTACCGCTTGCATCCTCCAACCGCCTCTGAATGAGGCCCATGGTGCTGACTAGAGCTGGGTTAAGACTATGGACATTTAAAACAGGGGGACCTCAAGTTTCATATCTGTCATGGATGCAGAGTGTGCAGTGCACACGGGTCCATCTAGGACTAACCACTGTGCCTTCTGCATGGTGCACGGTGTGCTCATTTGCTATGCTTCTTTTGTGGAGTCTTACAGGGGTATTCAATATGGGAGCGATAAGTCCGTTTTTGCGTTAATATCGGAGGTATGACGTCATTATCGCAGGTTTTACTTTTACATTGTATTCAATTTCAGAGACTTATCGCAGTTTTGAAAAGTCTTTGATAAAAAACGGGGATAACTTTTCACCACTGAATAGGTGGCGAAAAAAAGTGCTGAATTGGGGTTTAGGGGTGCAGGTTTAAAAAAAATAGCCTGCACCCTTCAGAATGACCCCTTGAAACGATCTGTGTCAAAAAATAAAAATAAAAAAATCGGGACACCCCAAAAAAAGCACTTTGAAAAAGGGGGCCAAAAAAAAAAAATGTTGGGGAACAAAGTTAAAAAATAGCGAACTTGACTCTGGGGGGGTCCCCAAGTATGCCTCAGGTGTTTTTTTCATTGCAGCTCCTTGCGGAAGGTGGGTTTTTCACAATTTTTTCAAGTCTCTTTAGCAAATTTAAAATATGCTGACCCCCATTTTCAAGTACCCCAAATTTGCTGGGCATTGTTATTTTTCCCCCCCCGAAAAATCTAAATGCTCTTCTGCACCACTTTCTTCAAAGTCGCATTTATGCACTTGCCGCGGCTGTTAGAAACCCCGACTTCCTTCAGGAGTTAAAAATGGGGGTACCCATAGTGATCCCCCATGTGTATACATCTTTAGGGGGGTCCCTAGAATATTTCCCGAAAATTCCCGTTTTTGTTATCCTGTAAAAAAAATTAGTAAATATTTAGAAAAAAAATGTCATAAGGTCCCCCCCCAAAAGCCAAACCAGCCCCAGGCTAGCCAGCCAGTGGTGGTTTCTAAAAATACAGGGAATAAAATGTGTAGGGTTCCACCGTATTTTAGAAACCAACACCAGGCTGCAGGGACTAGTGCTGGTTTTAAATATAGGGGGCAAAAATGACGTGGGGTACCCCCTATATTTAAGACCAGCACCAGACCCAACCGACCGGGGTGTAATGCCACAGCCCGGAGACCCAATCACCGGGGCTCCAGGTCCAAGGCATTACACCCCAAGTCGGTCATCGCAAGCCGGTGATCTCGGGGGAGTCGGGGACCCCACAAAAAAGGGTCCCCCCTCTCCCGAGCACCACAGGCTTACGCTGAAGCCTGGGGCTCATCCCCATACCCCTGGAGCGTTGGGTATGGGGATAATAGGGGGGCCAAATAATGTAACACTATTGTACTTTACAGTGGAACTACAAGTGCCAGCATGCCTGCCATTTTGCACTTGTGGAACTACAAGTGCCAGCAGACATGCGGAACCTGTAATTTCACTGTAAAATAAATAGTTAAAAAAAGACAAAACACACACACCGTGCCCAGTATAAGTTTATTACATACACCTACCCATTCACACATACTCACCTATACCAGATGAATCTGCCCTCTTCTCCAGTAGAAATCCTTCAAATTTGGCCCTGTAATGAAGATTTCATACTCACCTACATCCAGCGCTGGTCTCCGCAGTAATCCATGGGTGTTTTAAAACAAAAAAACGTGTTACCCGATCCACGCTACAAGCTATCTGTATGTGTGTTGTCACACATACACATAGCTCCTGAATGGCAACTACCGGCACTTCACGGGGCATTGCAGTACTGAGAGCCAATCAGCGGCCGCGCTGACTGTAGCGCGGCCGCTGATAGGCTCCGGCAACTGATAGTTCCCACGTGGGTGAGTCAGCCCACGTGGGAACTGTCAGTTGCCGGAGCCTATCAGCGGGCGCTCTACAGTGAGCATTGCCGCTGATTGGCTGATGGGACTGCAATGCCCCGTGAGGTGCCGGCAGCGGCCATTCGGGAGCTATCTGTATGTGTGACAACACACATACAGATAGCTGTGTTGCGTGGATGGGCTAAATGCGTTTTTTTTTTTTAAATCCCATGGATTACTGCGGAGACCAGCGCTGGATGTAGGTGAGTATGAAATCTTCCTTGCAGGGCCAAGTTTTAAGGATCTACTGGAGAAAGAAACAGAAACTTCTGGTATAGGTAAGTATGTGTGAATGGGTAGGTGTATGTAATAAACTTATACTGGGCACGGTGTGTGTGTTTTGTCTTTTTTTAACTATTTATTTTACAGTGAAATTACAGGTGCCGCATGTCTGCTGGCACTTGTAGTTCCACAAGTGCAAAATGGCAGGCATGCTGGCACTTGTAGTTCCACTGTAAAGTACAATAGTGTTACATTATTTGACCCCCCTATTACCCCCATACCCACCGCTCCAGGGGTATGGGGATGAGCCCCAGGCTTCAGCATAAGCCTGTGGTGCTCGGGAGAGGGGGGACCCTTTTTTGTGGGGTCCCCGACTCCCCCGAGATCATTGGCTTGCGCTGACCGACTTGGGGTGTAATGCTTTGGACCTGGAGCCCCGGTGATTGGGTCTCCGGGCTGTGGCATTACACCCCGGACGGTTGGGTCTGGTGCTGGTCTTAAATATAGGGGGTACCCTACGTCATTTTTGCCCCCTATATTTAAAACCAGCACTAGTCCCTGCAGCCTGGTGTTGGTTTCTAAAATACGGTGGAACCCTACACATTTTGTTCCCCGTATTTTTAGAAACCACCACTGGCTGGCAAGCCTGGGGCTGGTTTGGCTTTTGAGGGGGGACCTTATGTCATTTTTTTTGTAATTTTTTACTAATTTTTTTTACAGGTTAACTAAAACGGGAATTTTTGGGAAATATTCTAGGGACCCCCCTAAAGATGTCTAGACATGGGGGATCACTATGTGTACCCCCATTTTTAACTCCTGAAGGAAGTCAGGGTTTTTAATAGCCGCGGCAGGGAAAAACACCTTGCAAAGCAATTAAAAAACCCGACTTTCTTAAGCAGGCAAAAACGGGGTTACCCATAGTGATCCCCCATGTCAGGACATCTTTAGGGGAGTCCCAGGCATATTTCCCGAAAATTCCCATTTTTTTCCTTAAATGGGCTCAAGGGTCATTTTTTGTAAAACAGGGATAATTTTTCTAAGCACTATAGCAAGTGAAAAAAAATGCAGAATAGGGGTTTGGTGGTGTAGGCTTATAAAAAATAGCCTGTAGTTTTGGGAATGTCCCCTTAAAAGGAAATGTTAAAAAAAAACTGTCCTACAAAAAATCGGGACACCCTTAAAAATATAAATTTGGGTTTAAAAAAAAAATAGGGACACCCCAAAAAATTAATTTAAAAATTGGGGTAAAAAAAAAAATGGGAAAAAATTGTTTAACAATAGGGAAATAGGTTCAGGGCTATTCTGCGAGTATGCGGCAGGTGTTTTGAAGAACTGAATTATAGTGGCAGGTGCACAAATGCAGAATTTTTAAAAACTTACTTCAGGGAGTTAAAAATATGCTAGTACCCATTTCATGTACCCCAAATTTGATGGGACCACTTAAAAAAATGAAAAAAATAACCTAAGTGCTCTTCTGCAACACTTCTTCAATGTCGGGAAAAAAACACCTGCTGCGGCTATTTAAATCTCCGACTTTCATTTAAAGGCTAAAACGGGGGTACCCAAAGTGATCCCCCATGTTTTTACAACTTTAGGGGGGTCTTACAAATTTTTTATGGAAAAAATCGTAACTTTATGCAAATCCAACTTCGGAGGTTCCCGTTTTCGATAATTTTATATTGAATACGGGGATAAGCGGGAGCGCGCCCGATACTTTAACGCAGGTAAATATTCTGATATGAAACGTTAACTTCGACAGTGAAGTTAACGTTTCATATTGAATACCTCTCAAAGGGCTCTATTTACTACAATCCGTATATTGAATGCGGATTGTAGTGTGATATTACCGAGTGAATTTGCATTGCGAATTCAGGCAATATCACAGGGATTTACTATAAATCCCTTGCAGGGACAGAGCTTGCGATAAAGCTCTGTCCCTGCGGATCCCATCCGCACTCTAGTCGCGGTATTTTCGGAAAAAATACAGCGACTAAGAGCCCGCGCATGCGCCGACCCACCGTCGCTGCTACCCCCCGCCGATGCTAAGCCCCGCCCCCCTGGCGCTAAGCCCTGCCCCCGTGATCACGGACCCCCGTGACCCCCCCTCCCCCCCCGTGACCCCCCCTCCCTTCATTACACTTACCTGCATCCTCCTGGCCTCCGGTGATCTTCTTCGGGCTTCCCGATCAAGTGATCTCCCATACTGCACTGGGACCCGATCACCTGATGACAGGGCAGCAGTGCACTGTGAGAGACCAGCTGACCGGAGAGGAGCCATCACCGGAGGCCCGATCACCGGTCCCTGGATTCAGGTAAGTAAAAAAAAATGTTTAATTTTTTTTTTCTTTTTTTTACATCAATCAGCTTGTGGTCTATTTAGACCACACAGCTGATTACAGGGACCGGCTCCCGCCTCTGCTCTCTCCGTTAGAGCAGGGCAGGAGCCCGGTAACCGGGGGAGACCCTGGATAACGCCACCTCCAGGTGGCGTTATTATCACAGGGCTTCCCCCGGTATTTTTTTACAATTTATTTTTAGTAACTCTGGTCGGATCACATTTCCCATTACAATTATGGGAAATACGATCTGCTTTACTAAAAATAAGTGATACTAGGGGTTGGAGTAGAATTTTACTAATTCTACTCCAATTGCCCTGTAATAACTACAGGTGAAACTAAAATAATGTGAAAAGGGTGTGAAAACACCCTTTTTCACTTTATTTTAGTAAAAATAATGTTAATAAATAGAGCCCATAGTCTTGTTAGTGATATTTTCAGAAAGATGGCACTGCATAGGAGCTAGCAAAGACATTGGCACTGTGCCAGAGTCACATTGCGCTCTTCTGTGGAGTAATCAATAGGCACAGGAGCTGAACTGGCTGGAGTCTTAGGGGTAGGGGCAGAGCCTTAAGTGGGGGAAGGAGAAGGGAGAAAAAGACAACAGTATATAGATGGATGTTGGCAGGGCCGCCATCAGGGGGGACTGCCGGGCCTGGAGTCCCGGGCCCGGACAGAGAGGGGGCCCGCACCTGGCTCCTACCCAAAGGCCAGCCCGGGGGCCAAGGTGACACCTGCCTCCTGGCAGGGCCGCCATCAGGGGGGGACTGCCGGGCCTGGAGTCCCGGGCCCGGACAGAGAGGGGGCCCGCACCTGGCTCCTACCCAAAGGCCAGCCCGGGGGCCAAGGTGACACCTGCCTCCCGGGCCAGTGTAATTTTCTTAGTAGAAGGGCCACCGGCAGAGACTTAAAGGCTCCACTCCTCCCCGGCTGTTTTGCCACTGCTGCATTAGAGGCAGGCTCTGACAGGGCTGCCGGGGAATCGTGGGCCTCACTGCATTGTGACCACACCCCTTTCAGAAAGGGGCGGGGCTTAGTGAGTCACGCGATTGGAGATGGGGTGCGCTGCATGGGTGGATTGTGCCGCCCGGGACTTTGACTCCCGCCCCCTCTCTCAGGGAAAAGAGGCTCGTTCTATACTTACTGTAACCCTGCCGGGCCCCAGAAGGAGCCCCCTGCTGCTGATGCCCCAGTCTGCTGTTGATAGGATTCCCGTAGCAGGTGCCTGCGGATGACAGGAAAAGACCCAGTGAGGAGGAGCAGGACTGTGAATAGCTGTCACTGCGGTTGCCAGAAGGGAGGGACGACCAATGCTACCTGCGGAAGGAGAGTGACTCCTGTACTCTAGGAGGAACCCCCGCTGACCCAGAGGATACGCTCATGAGTATAACCCACTTAAAAGACCCCCAGCGTGGAGGACCCAGATGGTGCAGGCAGCTTGTGGGAAGCCCCGCTGCAGGAGGACCCAGAGAGGACCCAGCGCTGAGAAGGAGGAACCCCCGCATGTCTGGAGAAGAGGACCCCGCGGCTGCCCACCACCGAGTCTCCAAAGCTATTTCTCAGTGTCCTTGGGCCAGGCTGCTGCGGTCTGCCTCCCTACTCTCCTCTCTCCAGACTGAAATGAGAGCTGCATTAATTCTGCGTGCGGGGCCTATGTGAGAGGAAGTGGCGGGGCCTAGCAGTTACTGGGCCCAGGGAGTGAGAGCCTTTTCAATGCCGGCAGCCCAGGAGCATGATGTCTGAACTGAGGGGGCAGTGACACTGAGGAGCTGGTCCAGCAGGTGACTGTCATTCATGTTATATGGGGGCTGTGTGTCTGTTTATAGAGGCTGTGCAAATGTACAGGGGGCTGTATGATTGTATATAGGGGCTGTTAGTAGGGGGTTGTGTGTGTCTGTATATATAGGCTGTATTTCCTTATAGGGGGCTGTGTCTGTATATAGAGGCTGTATTTACTTATAGGAGGCTGTGTCTTGTGTCTGTATAGAGAGGCTGCGTTTCCTTATAGTGGGTGGTGTCTTGTTCCTGTATATAAAGGCTGTGTTTCCTTATGGGGGGCTGTGTGTCTGTACATAGAGGCTCTGTATCTCTATATAAATGCTGTGTGTGTCTGTATATAGGAGCTGTGTTACCCTATATTTGGATGTTTGTATATTGGGCTGTGTCTGTATATAGGGGCTATGTTACCTTATAGGGGGTTTGTATGTATATAGGAGCTGAGAATAGGGTCTGTTTTTACCCTATTGGGAGCTGTGTGTGTATATAGGGGCTGTTTTTACCCTATAGGGGGCTGTGTTACCTTTTATAGGGGACTCTGGGCCTGATTCAGACCCACTCGCGAGCGGCTGTCCGCTCGCAAGTGGGTTGATGTTATGGACTGAGCATGCGCACGACGGAGGGAGCTCCGTCGTGCACATGCGCCAGACGCGACGAGCGAAGGAAAGTCCTTCGCTCGTTGTGTCCGATCAAAGGGGGCGTGCTGTCAATGTTGATTGACAGCATGCCCCCTTTGGTGGGCGTGCCGGGGGCGTGCCTCCCTGACGGGGGCGTTCCCACGGGAATGCCTCCCGTCAGAAGCCGGCCCACTGACATCACTAGTGATGTCAGTGGGAGTGATTTTGGCTCTGATAGAGCCAAAATCACTCCGGAGCTTGCGGTTGAAAACCTCAACCGCAGGCTCCGGCTCGCAAATTAGATGGTCGCGATGGTCTCGACCATCGCGACCATCACAATGCACGCTCGTATAGCCTGTGGGTGGTGACCCACAGCTATACGAGCGTCCAGGAGGACGCTCCATGAAAATGGAGCCCGGCCCTCATTCAGAGCGTGCGCTCTGCTCAGAGCGTACGGCTCTGAATGAGGGCCACTGTGTCTGTATATAGGGGCTGTGGTGTTAAAGTGGTTTGTTGGTATATAGGGGGCTGCAGAGTTATTTAGAGCTGCGTTTTAGTATACAGTGGGCTGCAGTGTTACTGTATATATAAAGCTGTGTGTCGGTATATCGGGAGCTATGGTGTAATGTAAAGCTGTGTTTCAGTATCTAAGGGACTGCTGTGTTATATAGAGCAGTGTGTCGGTATGTAGGCAGTTGCAGTGTTAAATAGAGCCGTGTGTTGGTGTATACAGGCTGTAGTAAGTGTATATCACTAAGGTGTCCCCATGCTGTAGGTTGTGCACATAATATTGCCACACCTCTCTGTTCAATGGGTACACTTTGGCAGATGGTTACGCCCCTTCAGTGGGCCCTTACTATTGCAATCCCCTGGTAGGCCCTTTATGCCCCAGTCCGACACAGGCTATAGGTGCCAGCTCCTGCGGAAGCAGCTAGATCCCCAGCTCCTGCCGTGATGTATTAGTGAGCAGCGTGCCCGGCTATCTCTGCCTGCCTCCCCGAGTTACTCCTACGTCGGCGCACTCTGATGCAGAGGGGAGTGAGACGTTAGGACGTCACACCAGCTAGAAGAATAGCAGCTTACAAAAGGAGCAAACATGCACCTCCATGGCCAGCCGGAGCTGAGGCCCAGCAGTGATCAGAAGAGGAGGAGAGGAAGAAACTGAATAACAGGTAAGTAAAAAAAAGAAGGGCACACAAGACCATTGAACACATACACATATACTGTCTAAGCCGCAGGGGTCTTCAATCTTGGCCCTCCAGCTGCTATGGAACTATAGATCCCAGGATGCCCTGCCACAGTTTTAGCATGCTGTTATATCAAAACGGTGGCAAGGTATGCTGGGATGTGTAGTTCCACAGCAGCTGGAGGGCCAAGGTTGAAGACCCATGGTATAAGGGAAAGGGTAAAGGTGGTCTTGGGAAAAAAAATCATAAAATACATATATATTACATATATATATTCTAAGGAGTGTGTGGGGGAAGGCATAAATGCAATAAATATATAAGTGATGGGGTGGGGCTTGGGATGCAAAATCCTAAAATATATAAGCGGGGGAGTGTAAAAAAAACAAACAAAGAGAGAGAAGGGGAGCTGAAGAGACACTGCGGGGCTGAAGTTGCAGGAGAACGGAGGGGAGGCCCTGCTATTTAGTCCCGGGCCCCACAATTTCTGATGGCAGCCCTGGATGTTGGTTCCAGGGGAGGAAGCAGCCATCATGCCGAGACTGAGGAAAGGGGTCGGTGACAAGTACAGGGGTGTTGGCCATGGCTTATGCAAACTGTGGCTGCCACCAATGTTCAGTAAAATAAAGACATCAGAGACATCCTTATTATTGTGCTGATAGCCTCAGTACCATCCCCTCAGCTGCTGGCACCCTAGGCAGCTGCCTAATGGTAGTGCTGGCCCTGTACACAGTCCATATTAATGCTAATTCAGTCTGTGTAGTTACCAGGAACCAGTGCCTCTTTGATGTTACTTGTTACTGGTAAAGTAACTGCCTTCTCATGAATATACAGTGGTTAGCTCTACTGCCTCACAGCACTGGGGTAATGGGTTATACTTTGACAAGTGCTCTATATGTGTGTGTGGTTTATATGTTCTCCCTATGTTTGTGTAGTTTCCTCCAGGTGCCTCGTCTTCCTCCCACAGTCCAAAAACCTACTATATATTAGTGTGTTTGTTGGGTGGGAAATGTAGACCGTACAATCCCCAGGGCTTAAGCCCAATTTGCTTTAAGGGAAAGGCATCTTGCTAAGGGTGAAGACCTCAAGTTCTAAAGGTCTTGTCATCTCTCTACTGGTACTGACCTAACATAAACCTTCTGAAAAGAATACAGTAAAATAAGGATACACTAAAATTCAATTATGAAATGCAATGTATTGAAACCAGTAAAATCACAAATGATGTTTATGTAATTGGTAAGATATTTATTTAAAAGGTGGCCGATGGTGTTAGAGGACAATGCAGCAAGGTGACGGCCTCGGCCCAAGCGGATCTTTTCATCACCTTCTATGGGCACATTCCAGATGGGTGGCAGAATGTGCGGTACAACGAGCTGTAGTCTTGATCTAAAGGGAATTCAATTAAAGTTTCAGATCATCAATTCATTAAAAGAATTAATCAATTATGTTTTGACAATAGTGAGAATATCCTAAAAATAATAGCAATGACAGGGAAATTGTACCCAGAATAGAATTCCCCAAATAAATTTTCCGGAAAAATAAAATGTAATTACAAAGTTTAAGCAATTTTTGTTATGTAAAAAAATAAATAAATTGTAATCCAATGGGATTGTGTTATACAGTATAAGGAGTCCACAGGAAATATTTTTAATTTGTCATCCAATCCTACACTAGCCACTATACACCAATGATGGCTATTCACTAGCCACTATACACCAATGATGGCTATACACTAGCCACTATACACCAATGATGGCTATACACTAGCCACTATACACCAATGATGGTTATACACTAGCCACTATACACCAATGATGGCTATACACTAGCCATTATACACCAATGATGGCTATACACTAGCCACTATACACTAGTCACTATACACTAATGATGGCTATACACTAGCCATTATACACCAATGATGGCTATACACTAGCCACTATACACTAATGGTGGCTATACACTAGCCACTATACACTAATGATTGCTATGCACTAATAATGGCTATACACTAGCCACTATACACTGATGATGGCTACACACTAGCCACTATACAGTATTGATGGCTATACACTATCCACTTATGATGGCTATACACTAGCCACTATACACTAATGATGGCTATACACTAGCCACTATACACTAATGATGTCTATACAGTAGCCATCAGATTATGGAACTGTTTTGTACAATAGATACATATTTGAGTATCTGCTTTATATGCTAGCCACCAGATTGGGGTCGCTTAGTATACAGGTCACCAGATTAGATTCCTTATACATGCAGATCATCTCCACCTTGGGATAACTTGTTTGAACACAGGATTTTTTTTCTCCAAATTGAGAACATATTTTTTGCTTTGCTGAGATGACAAGAGAACAGGACTGAGGAATAGTGAGCTCATCACTACATCTGGAGGTTCTCATGAGTATTTGGGACACTGGGCCTGATTCAGATCCGCTCGTGAGCGCTGAGCGCTCGCAAGCGGGTCGATGTTGCCCAAGTGCGCATGCGCATGAGGGAGCCGGTTCCGTCGTGAGCATGCGCGAGACCCGAATAACGATGGCCAAGCCGTCGTTATGGGTCTCGCAGCAAAGGGGGCGTGCTGTCGATGTTGATTGACAGCATGCCCCCTTTGGTGGGTGTGCCGGGGGCGTGGCTGCCCAGATGGAGGCGTTCCCATGGGAACGCCTACCGTCTGGGGCCGGCCCCATTTACATCACTAGTAATGTCAGTGGGAGTGCTTTTGGCTCTGATAGAGCCAAAAGCACTCCTGGGCTTGCGGAAGCGAGACCCTACCGCAGGGTCTCGTCGCAAGCCCGATGGTCGCAATGGTCTTGACCATCGCGACCATCATTTTGGCCGCTCGCTATAGCTGTGGGTGGTCACCCACAGCTATGCGAGCGGCCAGGAGGCCGCTCCAAAAAGGAGCAGGGACGGCCCTGATTCAGAGCGAGCGCTCTGTCAGTGCGTCCGGCTCTCAATCAGGGCCACTATCCCCAATAGACCTTGATCTATAAAACTGTCTCTTAAACCCCAGAGTGGATATGGTATACTCATTTACATATTATATAACTACACCTGTGTATACCTAAGAATTTTTATTCATACACTAAAATCTTTATATATATATATATATATATATATATATATTAGGGGTGAGCGGGTTCGGATTTCTGAAATCCGAACCCCCCCGAGCCCCCCCTATCCGAGTCTGATCCGAGTCAGGCTCGACTTTTCCCGCCTGACTCGGATCTGAAATCGAGACAAAACGTCATCATCCCGCCTTCCGAGTCTCGCGGGTTTTGGATCCTATATAAGGTACCCGCGTCGGCGCCATTTTCTCACTCGGCTGTGGACAGTGAAGAGGGAGGGTGGGAGTTAGGGCTGTGTAGTGTAGTGTAGTGTAGTGCTGCTGTTGTCCACTACTTCAAAGTCCATAGGGGCTGGCTGTGTTGTGCTGTGCTGCTGTTGTTAATAGGGGCTGTGTCCACTACTTCAAAGTCCATAGGGGCTGGCTGGACTGTGTTGTGCAGTCAGTTCTCCATAGGGGCTGTGTCCACTCCAAAGTCCTGTGCAGTGTCCCCTAAAGGAGTGCTGTAGTGTTGTCCAGGGGGTGCTCTGTCCATCAGGGGTGCTCCCCCCAAGTGCTAAAAAAATAATATATTTTCTGTGTTTGTGAATTGTGTGCGCAGTAGCCGCACGTGCATCAACAAAGTAGTGCCAAGCGTGCGCCTGTGTCATAAGTAAAGGGCCGGCTGGCTTGACCATTAAAGGGTGCTGTAACCCCCGAAAGTACACTCCAGTCCAAACCAAAAAAAAATTATTTTCTGTGTTTGTGAATTGTGTGCGCAGTAGCCGCACGTGCATCAACAAAGTAGTGCCAAGCGTGCGCCTGTGTCATAAGTAAAGGGCCGGCTGGCTTGACCGTTAAGGGTGCTGTAACCCCCGAAAGTACACTCCAGTCCAAACCAAAAAAAAAATTATTTTCTGTGTTTGTGAATTGTGTGCGCAGTAGCCGCACGTGCATCAACAAAGTAGTGCCAAGCGTGCGCCTGTGTCATAAGTAAAGGGCCGGCTGGCTTGACCGTTAAGGGTGCTGTAACCCCCGAAAGTACACTCCAGTCCAAACCAAAAAAAAAATTATTTTCTGTGTTTGTGAATTGTGTGCGCAGTAGCCGCACGTGCATCAACAAAGTAGTGCCAAGCGTGCGCCTGTGTCATAAGTAAAGGGCCGGCTGGCTTGACCGTTAAGGGTGCTGTAACCCCCGAAAGTACACTCCAGTCCAAACCAAAAAAAAAAATATTTTCTGTGTTTGTGAATTGTGTGCGCAGTAGCCGCACGTGCATCAACAAAGTAGTGCCAAGCGTGCGCCTGTGTCATAAGTAAAGGGCCGGCTGGCTTGACCGTTAAGGGTGCTGTAACCCCCAAAAGTACACTCCAGTCCAAACCAAAAAAAAAATTATTTTCTGTGTTTGTGAATTGTGTGCGCAGTAGCCGCACGTGCATCAACAAAGTAGTGCCAAGCGTGCGCCTGTGTCATAAGTAAAGGGCCGGCTGGCTTGACTGTTAAAGGGTGCTGTAACCCCCGAAAGTACACTCCAGTCCAAACCAAAAAAAAATAATTTTCTGTGTTTGTGAATTGTGTGCGCAGTAGCCGCACGTGCATCAACAAAGTAGTGCCAAGAGTGCGCCTGTGTCATAAGTAAAGGGCCGGCTGGCTTGACCGTTAAAGGGTGCTGTAACCCCCAAAGTACACTCCAGTCCAAACCAAAAAAAAATATTTTCTGTGTTTAGCCGCAAATCGATATAACATAAATGGAGGACCAAACTTTCTCCGATAAAAATAAAATAGAGAAAGATCAAGAACCACTTCCTCCTAGTGCTGAAGCTGCTGCCACTAGTCATGACATAGACGATAACATGCCATCAACGTCGTCTGCCAAGGCCGATGCCCAATGTCATAGTAGAGGGCACATACAATCCCAAATGGCAAAGTTCAGGAAAATGACCTTGAAAAAGACATTTAAATCATCTGAAGAGAAACGTAAACTTGCCAATATGCCATTTACGACACGGAGTGGCAAGGAACGGCTAAGGTCGATCCCTAGTATGTTCATGACTAGTGGTTCAGCTTCACATGACGATGGAAGCCCTCCTCCCACTAAAAAAATCAAAAGAGTTAAGCTGGCAAAAGCACAGCGAAGAACTGTGCTTTCTAAGAAGATATCACAAATCCCCAAGGAGAGTCCAAGTGTGGTGGTGGTTGCGATGCCTGACCTTCCCAGCACTGGACGGGAAGAGGTGGCTCTTTCCACCATTTGCACGCCCCCTGCAAGTGCTGAAAGGAGCACCCACAGTCCACTTGCTGATATGCAAATTGAAGATGTCACTGTTGAAGTACAACAGGATGAGGATACTGGAGTAGCTGGCGCTGAGGAGGAAGTTGGCGAGGAGGATTCTGATGGTGATGTGGTTTGTTTAAATCAGGCTCCGGGGGAGACAGTTGTTGTCCGTGGGATGAAAAAGCCCATCACGGTCATGCCTGGGCAGAAGACCAAACATTCCACCTCTTTGGTCTGGCAATATTTCTATCCAAATCCGGACAACAACTGTCTTGCCATATGTACCATATGTAAAGGTGAAATAAGTAGGGGTAGGGACGTCAACCACCTAGGAACATCCTCCCTTATACGGCACCTGCAGCGCGTTCATAAAAAGTTACTGTCAAGTTCAGAAACTTTGGCTAAGACCGTAAGCAGTCCAGGGACACCTAAATCCCGTTGTCCTGTTGTATCCAAGCGCCTGCAAACCACACCGTCAACTCCCTCCTCGTCAATTTCCTCCTTAGTCAGGATCGGAAGTAGTCCTGCAGGCCATGTCACTGGCATGACTGACTCTCCTATCCGGGATTCCTCTGGAGGATCCTGCATTGCTACGCCTACTGCTGCCGCTGCTGCTGTTGCTGCTGCTGGGAGTCGTTCATCATCCCAGAGAGGAAGTAGGAACACCACTACTTTTACTAAACAATTGACCCTCCAACAGTCCTTAGCGAGGAGGATGAAGTACGACAGCAGTCATCCTGAAGCAAAATGTATAACTGAGGCCTTGACTGCTATGTTGGTGTTAGACGTGCGTCCGGTATCCGCCATTAGTGCAGTGGGATTTAGACAATTGATGGAGGTAGTGTGTCCCCGGTTCCAAATCCCGTCTAGATTCCACTTCACTAGGCAGGCGATACCGAGACTGTACAGAAACGTCAGAAAAAGTGTCCTCAGTGTCCTGAAAAATGCCGTTGTACACAATGTCCACTTAACCACGGACATGTGGACAAGTGGAACAGGGCAGACTAAGGACTATATGACTGTGACAGCCCACTGGGTAGATGTATCACCTTACGCAGCAACAGCAGCAGCGTCACCAGTAGCAGCATCTCAGAAACGCCAGCTCGTTACAAGGCAGGCTACCCTGTGTATCACCGGTTTCAGTAAGAGGCACACCGCTGACAACCTCTTAGAGAAACTGAGGGAAATCATCGCCCAGTGGCTTACCCCACTTAGACTCTCCTGGGGATTTGTGATATCTGACAACGCCACCAATATTGTGCGGGCATTACATCTGGGCAAATTCCAGCACGTCCCATGTTTTGCTCACACAATAAACTTGGTGGTGCAGAATTTTCTGAAAAGCGACAGGGGCGTGCAGGAGACGCTTTGGGTGGCCCGAAAAATTTCTGGCCACTTTCGCCATTCAGCGACTGCGTGCCGAAGACTGGAGCGCCAGCAAACACTCTTGAACCTGCCCCGCCATCACCTGAAGCAAGAGGTTGTGACGCGGTGGAACTCAACTCTCTATATGCTTCAGAGGATGGAGGAGCAGCAAAAGGCCATACAAGCCTATACATCCACCTATGACATAGGCAAAGGAGGGGGTATGCACCTGACTCAAGCGCAGTGGAGAATGATTTCCGTGTTGTGCAAGGTTCTCCAGCCCTTCGAACTTGCCACACGTGAAGTCAGTTCAGACACAGCCAGCTTGAGTCAGGTCATTCCCCTCATCAGGCTTTTGCAGAAGCAGCTGGAGAAAGTGAAGGAGGAGCTAAGACGGAGCGATTCCGCTCGGCATGTGGGACTTGTGGATGAAGCCCTTCATTCGTTTTGCCAGGATTCCAGGGTGGTCAATCTGTTGAAATCAGACCACTACATTTTGGCCACCGTGCTTGATCCTAGGTTTAAAGCCTATGTGGTGTCTCTCTTTCCGGCCGACACAAGCCTGCAGAGGTGCAAAGACCTGCTGGTGAACACACTGTCAGCTGAAGCGGAACGTGACACGTCAACGGCTCCTTCTTCATTTTCTCCCGCAACTGGGGCTGCCAGGAAAAAACTTAGGTATCCTAAGCAACCCGCTGGCGGTGATGCAGGGCAGGCAGGACCAAGTTTGGACATCTGGTCCGGACTGAAGGACCTGGCAACAATTTCTGACATGTCTACTGTCACTGCATATGATACTGTCACCATTGACAGAATGGTGGAGGATTACATCGGTGACAGCATCCAAGTAGGCATGTCAGACAGTCCATACCTGTACTGGCAGGAAAAAGAGGCAATTTGGAGGCCCCTGTACAAGCTGGCTCTATTTTACCTGAGTTGCCCCCCCTCCAGTGTGTACTCCGAAAGAGTGTTTAGTGCAGCCGGGAACCTTGTCAGCGAAAGGCGTAGGAGGTTGCTTCCACAGAATGTGGAGAAGATGATGTTCATCAAAATGAATTATCAGCTCTTCCAGGGAGACCAGCCTCCAGAAGGTACAGAGGGACCTGTGGTGGTGGATTCAAGTGGGGACGAGTTAATACTTTGTGAGGATGAGGATGTACACACTGAAGAGGGTGAGGAATCGGTGGATGAGGAGGATGAGGATGACATCTTGCCTCCGTAGAGCCAGTTTGTGCAGGGACACATTAATTGCCAGCTTGTTTTGTGGGGGCCCAAACGAACCAATCATTTCAGCCACAGTTGTGTGGCAGACCCTGGCGCTGAAATGATTGATTTGTTAAAGTGTGCATGTCCTGTTTATACAACATAAGGGTGGGTGGGAGGGCCCAAGGACAATTCCATCTTGCACTTCTTTTTTTTCTTTGCATTATGTACAGTTTGGGGCCTAGTTTTTCTAACTGCCATCCTGTCTGCCACTGCAGTGTCACTCCTAGATGGGTCACGTGTTTGTGCCGCCCACTCGTGTCGCTTAGCATAGTCATCCAGCTACCTCGGTGCAACCTTTTGGACATGAAAACACTATTGTGAGGTGTGAGGTGTTCAGAATAGACTGGAAATGAGTGGAAATTAAGGTTATTGAGGTTAATAATAGCATAGGAGCAGAGAAACCAACAAATTCTGTGATTTTAGCTGTTTTTATGCTTTTTTAAAAAAAAATACAGATCCAAAACACAAAACCCAGAACCCAAAACACGGAAGGGTGGTTTTGGCAAAACCAATCCAGATCCAAAACACGAAGAAAGATCCAGATCCAAAACCAAAACACAAAACACAAAAAGTGGCCGGTGCACACCCCTAATATATATATATATAGATATACACATACACAAGCAGATCTTCGTGTATGAATAAGGGAATAAGATCTATATATTGTAGCAGGGTCGGGGAACTGGTACCATCTCCTGGGGTAGATGGCACTGCACAGCAGCTGAGAAATCACACAAAGGCCCTGATTCAGACCCGCTTGCTGCCGCGGTCTGTGGGCATGTTTTTATTTTTCTCTTGCAAAGCTGTGGGAGACCTCCCACAGCTTGTGTGACTGGCCAGGAGGCCATCACGATAAACGCGACCATCGGCCTTGCGACGAGACCCTGGTGTAGGGTCTCGGCTACTGCAAGGCCGAGTGGACTTCCTGGTCTAATAGAGCAGGAAGTCCACTACTGACATCAGTAGTGATGTGAGTAGGGCCTCCCACACACACCAGGCGTTCCTAAGTTTGTGCAGCCACCCCCCCTACAAAACGGGGCAAGCTGTCACTCACAATCGACAGCCGCCCCGTCTTGTAGTGAGACCCGTAGCAACTGAGCTTCAGTCACTGGATGGGGCTTGCACGTGCGCACGCCAGATGTGGCGCATGCGCAGTGGGGAAACATCGAGCCGCTTGCGAGCGCTGTGAATCAGGCCCAAAGTCCATTGGCCTGGTGCAAATGGCCTTAGCCAGCTTTATTTGCAGCAAAACAAAATAAACAGAAATAAACATAGAAGTAAACATAGAACATTTCTAACTCACTAAAAAAACAGAAAGTTGTACCAGGTTTAGTTGATATGTTTGCCAACAGCATATCCTCTCTCATAGAGACACCATAGCTCCTTTCCCCAGGTAGTGTGTCTCGTCATGATCAGCCTCGCAGCCACACAGCTGAAAGCCCTAATTAGCCTCCTGTGAAGCTAATATCCCAAAACACCTTCCTGAGGTTCAAAAGACATAGGGGGTCATTCAGACCCGCTCGCGAGCGGCAGTACGCTCGCAAGCAGGTCGATGTTCCCCACTGCGCATATGCTCGACGGAGGGAGCTCCGTCGTGCGCATGCGCGAGACCCGACGAGCAACGGGCTTTCCATCGCTCCGGGTCTCGCACCAAAGGGGACGTGCTGTCGATGTTGATTGACAGCACGCCCCCTTTGGTGGGCGTGCTGGGGGCATGCCTGCCAGACGGAGGCGTTCCCATGGGAACGCCTACCGTCTGAAGCCGGCCCCACTGACATCACTAGTGATGTCAGTGGGAGTGATTTTGGCTCTGATAGAGCCAAAATCACTCCAGGGCTTGTGGCAGGGAGACCCTACCGCAGGGTCTCCGTCGCAAGTCCGATGGTCGCAATGGTCAAGACCATCGTGACCCACTTTTTTGGCGCTCACATATGCTGTGGTCACCCACAGCTATGCGAGCGGCCAGGAGGCCGCTCCATTTTCTTGGAGGAGGGCCTTGATTCATAGCGAGCGTTCTGCTCAGAGCGTTCAGCTCTGAATCAGGGCCATAGGTCAGGAATCTAGGGCAAATATACCTGCATTCCACTATGATGCCAGTGACCTTGTCACAATATATATATTTATATATCCGACGTTGAGACCAGCACTCCTCCTACATAGACAGCTATCCAGATGCTCATCCAAAAGGGCAGGAACAGCCCATAAAACATATTGAAATAGTCGGCAGCACTCCAAAGGGATTTTCCTGCCAAGTGATCAAACAATAAACAATTTATTCCATTCCAATTTGCAATATACCTGCTAATATAGTTAGAGTTATAGAGAAATTAAGATCCAAAATATATATGTGTGACTGAAATTTTTTAAATCAAAGGGCCATGTCTGGGCATCATGCAGCCAGTGAGAGCTCTGAGTGACTTGGGACCTCCATTCAACTCTCGCTGCACAGAGTTTTATCAGTAGGTCTGTTTTTTTTTTACCAGAAAGGATTCCATCCTGCCTAGTATTGACCAGAATTAACTCTTTTTAGTAGCCGAAAAGAAAGAGTGTTTTGGATAGCCAACAAAATAAATCCGAACTAATCCGAACTTGCAATAATTTTGGCGAAAAGTACAGGGTATAAATGAACCCGCACATCTCTAATGGTAATGCCAATCCGTCTTTTGTTTTTTTAATTATTTTTTATTTTTATTCTGTTTGTGACTAATGGCGCTTGTTGTTTATATCATTCTATCTTGTGCCTGTACCACCACCCTTATTGTTTTACTTTCCCCCTTTTGATTGTACCCCATGTTCTTTTTTTTCTGAAAAACTAATAAAGATCACAATTAAAAAAAAAGAATTACATTGTATGACAAAGAGATGTATAAATACTAGGACATTAGGAAAAAATAAGTAGCCACAATAACACTGAAAGCACTTACCTCAGGTATTGCCAGGTGTTGTATTGGCATAGGGACCACAGGGGGCAATTTATACAGCGCACCCCTAAAAAGATAAAACAAACACCATTGTACCTAAATGACTCCATGAGAACATCATTTATACAACCTTCCTAGGCTGATTCACTTCAGCGGGACATTGTCCTTCTCATTTTATACTCATCAGTTATTCTATATTATTATACAGAAAAATAAATATATGACAGTGACATTTTAAGTAAAATGTAATATGCTATATGATAGTTATAGAGATGGAAAAATAGCTAAGATTAGTATATGAATGGGATCCTTAACGATATATAATTATATATGATTAACATTTAAATAGAATTAGCTAATATATTCTATTGGTATCTATAAATTACACTATGTGTCATTATGCTAAATTTCTATCCATAAATCACATTGTTACATATTGTGATATCTGCACAAAGTATGTACATGCATCTCATAAGAACAATGGGCCTCATTCAGAGGCGGTCGGAGGATGCAAGCGGTCGCTCAGAAACTGGGCGGCCACTTGCATCCTGACCGCCCTCCTCTGTTGCGGTCGTTAGGCTGTGGGTTAACACCCACAGCTCTAATGACCGCTCGGGTGATGGTCGCGATGGTCAGAGACCATCGCTACCATCAGGGCTTACGACGAGACCCTAGGGTAGGGTCTCGCTTGTCATAAGCCCCAGAGAGCTTCTGGCTCTGTCAGAGCTGGAAGCTCTCCACTGACATCACTAGTGATGTCAGTGGGGCCTCCCCCAAACGGCAGGCTTTCCCATGGCAATGCCTCCATTTGGGCTGCCACCCTCCCGGCCCGCCTTCCAAACGGGGCGAGCTGTCAATCAACATCGACAGCTCGCCACCTTTGGAAAGAGACCCGCTACGACCGGCGCTGTCGGTCGTAGCGGGTCTCATGCATGCGCATGAGGGAGCCGGCTCCCTCGTGCGCATGCGCACTGGCAAAACATCAAGGCGGCCGTGCGGTCGTAGACCGTACGGCCGCCTCTGAATAAGGTCCAATGTCCCTGGAACTGAGCCTATTGTCCTTCCAGTTTGGTCCTATGGAAAAGAATACAGAAATAGTTTCAGTTATTATTGTGTCTGGTATATGTTTTGCTTCAGTTAGTCAATGGATTATAGTTTGTAAGTATAAACCACTAATAGTTCCTTTTGTTCCCAGGTCAGTCACTTCTTTTGCCTAATGTGAAATCTAGTCTTGTCAATAGACACTATTCCATTACAGAATACCCCAAGGCAGCCATTTTTTATTACCTTTTTGAAAATGTATTTTCTATTAATCACTTAACCACTGAAGGTTTTTATTTTTATGGTCACAAAATGTACCATAGATAAAATATTGGACAACTGTAAAGACCAGCATATGTACACACCTCCCAACTATCCAAGCATGGTAACTTTTGGGGCAACTACAGTTTGTATGGCTGCGATAAGCAGATTGTTAGTCCACAACTTTGATAAACAGAACTCTCTAACTTTTAATTACATGGTACAAGAATACCTGGAGGATGAGTCTCAGCTGAGCATTGATTTTTCTGGCGCCCTCAGGGATCTTGTGGGCCAGACTCACATGGTGCGCCATCCCCTGCAGGAGGAAGGGTGGACAGCAGAGAGTCACTGACACTGGCACACTCAGAGTACACAGGGAGACAGGAGAATATGGAGTAGTGACAAAAATTACCAAAATGCAATGGTGGAGTATTCCCCAAAGAGGTGGAACAAAGAGTATATAATGATAATGTTTAAACAATCACAGTTTCACACCATGCACCAATATGCTTTAATACACTCCTCCAAAGTCCTGCATCAGCCTGTAATGCTGGACAAAACACCTGAAAAATGGCCACCACGGCTATTTTTCCAGCATTTTATGCATGCACATTGGGGGAATCACAGGGAAAATGGCGGGCGCAATATTTTTCTGGGGACCTGCGCACACTCTAGTGCCCGGAGTCTACAGGTGCAGTGCTGACCGCTGCTGGCCTCCAGTGAGAGAGGAGGGGGCCCGGACAGAGACCACACATGGGCCCCCTCCCTTAAAGAAATGACCCTGCTAAAAGCACTTACCTCAGGTACTGCCAGGTGTTTTCTAGGCATAGGAACCATGGCCTCAGGTACTTCCAGGTGTTTTCTAGGCTTAGGGACCATGGCCTCAGGTACTGCCAGGTGTTTTCTTGGCTTAGGGACCATAACCTCAGGTACTGCCAGGAGTCTCAGCTGAACATTGATTTTTCTGACGCCCTCAGGGATCTGGGCCAGACTCACATGGTGCACCTTTACCTGCAGGAAGAAGGGTGGACAGCAGAGAGTCACTGACTCTGGCACACTCAGAGTACACAGGGAGACAGGAGAATATGGAGTAGTAACAAGAATGACCAGTATACAATGGTGGAGTATTCCCCAAAGAGGTGGAACAAAGAGTATATAATGATAAAGTTTAAACAAATACAGTTTCACACCCTGCACCCATATGCTTTAATACTTATCCCTCTGAAGTCCCGCGTCAGGCTGTAGCGCTGGACAAAACACCTGAAAAATGGCCACCACAACTATTTTTCTGGCATTTTACGCATGCGCACTAGGGGAATTACAGGGAAAATGGCGGGTGCAACATTTTTCCGGTGGCCTGCGCATACTCTAGTGCCTGGGGTCTACAGGTGCAGCACTGAGTGCTGCTGACCTGCCAGAGAGAGAGGAGGGGGCCTGGACAGAGACCACACATGGGCCCCCTCCTCTCTAAAAAAGCCCATGCTGAAAGCACTTACCTCAGGTACTGCCAGGTGTTTTCTAGGCATAGGAACCACGGTCTCAGGTACTGCCAGATGTTTTCTTGGCTTAAGGACCATAACCTCAGATACTGCCAGGTGTTTTTTTGGCATAGGGACCACGGTCTCAGGTATTTCCAGGTGTTTTCTTGGCATAGGGACCATGGCCTCTGGTACTGACAGGTGTTCTCTTGGCATAGGGACCATGGCCTCATGTACTGCCAGGTGTTTTCTTGGCATAGGGACCACAACCTCCGGTACTGCCAGGTGTTCTCTTAGCATAGGGACCACAACCTCAGGTACAGTACTGCCAGGTGTTCTCTTGGCATAGGGACCACGGGGGGCAATTTATGCAGCGAAGCCCTAAACAGACACATTTGCACCTAAAGGACTCCATGAGAATGTAACAATAGCTAAGGTGAATACAATATAATAATGTACCCATCGCTAGATATTATGGAGTGTAATATGGTTAATATTTGAATGATAGCTGAAAAAACACTTCATAATAATCTATTCTTATCTATAAATTACATTAATTTTCATTATTTTACAATTATATATCTATAAATCACATTGTTACATATTCTTCATGTAATATCTGCACAAAGGGCCTGATTCAGAGCCGCTCGTAAGCGGCAGAACGCTCGTTCCGAGTGATGTTCGCCCATCTGCGCATGCATACGATTTTTAATACGCATGCGCGAACCAGTCAGTGCGGCCGAAAATCGTTTGTTCGCTATATAGCGAATGCCTGCTATTTTGAGTGACAGAATGAGGCGTATGTGGGTGGTAACAGGGGAAGGTGCTTGAAAAAGGCGGAGTGGAGATCAGAATGCAGGCGTGCTTAAAGGTCAAAACGGGCGTTTTATGGGTGTGCATAATTAATACAGCAGCGTCATTGACCACGTCACTTGGTTGTTTTATAGTCAGAACTGCTCGCAATATAGTGGTAGGGAAAACCAACCACAAGAATAGCGAGCAGTTCATACGCTGTTCGATGTACTCGATTAAACTAATAAATAGCGGGTATGATGCGAGCGGCCAGGGGGCGTATTTTTCAAATAAACGTCCGCATGTTTTGTTCGCTCGTTCAGACATGGAGGCGGCAACAGACCGCAAGGAGCGAATGGTTCATTTGAATAGCCACCACCTTTTTCTGAACGAGCGAGCGCTAATTGCATCCGGCTCTGAATCAGGCCCAAAGTACATACGCAGAGTGTCTCTTAGGACCAGTGTTACTGGAACCGGAGGCTTTGTCCTTATGGTCCGGCTCTATGGAAAAGAATACAGTAATAGTATAGTTACTACTATGTCTGGTATATGTTTTACTTCAGTTAGTCAATGGATTATAGTTTGGAAGTGTAAACCCATATTTGTTGCTATTGAAACTAGGGGTGAGCGGGCTCGGATTTCTGAAATCCGAACCCCCTCGATCCAAGGCAGATCCGAGTCAGGCTCAACTTTTCCTGCCTGACTTGGATCTGAACTTGAGGCAAAACGTCATCATCCCGCCTTCCGGGTCTCGCGGGTTTTGGATTCTATATAAGGTACCCGCGTCGGCGCCATTTTCTCACTCGGATGTGGACAGTGAAGAGGGAGGGTGGGAGTTAGGGCTGGATGGGCTGTGTAGTGTAGTGTAGTGCAGTGTAGTGTTGTGCTGTGCTGTGCTGCTGTTGTCCATAGGGGCTGTGTCCACTCCTCCAAAGTCCATAGGGGCTGGCTGTGTTGTGCTGTGCTGCTGTTGTCCATAGGGGCTGTGTCCTCTCCTCCAAAGTCCATAGGGGCTGGCTGGACTGTGTTGTGCAGTCAGTTGTCCATAGGGGCTGTGTCCACTCCTCCAAAGTCCATAGGGGCTGGCTGTGTTGTGCTGTGCTGCTGTTGTCCATAGGGGCTGTGTCCACTCCTCCAAAGTCCATAGGGGCTGGCTGGACTGTGTTGTGCAGTCAGTTGTCCATAGGGGCTGTGTCCACTCCAAAGTCCTGTGTAGTGTCCCAGTCCTAAAGGGGTGCTGTAGTGTTGTCCAGGGGGTGCTCTGTCCATCAGGGGTGCTCCCCCCTGTGTTTATGAATTGTATACACTGTGGCTGCACATGCATCAACAAAGGAGCAGCGCCAAGCGTGCGCCTGTGTCCCATAAGTAATAGGCCAGCTGGCTTGTCCGTTAAAGGGTGCTGTAACCCCCAAAGTGCACTCCAAAAAAAATAAAAAAATATATTTTTGTGTGTTTGTGAATTGTGTGCGCAGTAGCCGCACGTGCATCAACAAAGTAGCGCCAAGCGTGCACCTGTGTCATAAGTAAAGGGCTGGCTGGCTTGACCATTAAAGGGTGTTGTAACCCCCAAAGTGCACTCCAAACCAAATAAAAAAATATTTTCTGTGTTTGTGAATTGTGTGCACTGTGGCTGCACGTGCATCAACAAAGGAGCAGCGCCAAGCGTGCTCATGTGTCCCATAAGTAAAGGGCCAGCTGGCTTGTCCGTTAAAGGGTGGTGTAACCCTCAAAGTGCGCTCCACAAAGAATAAAAAATTCTTTTTTTTTTCTGTCTTTGTGAATTGTGTGGGCTGTAGCTGCACCTGCATCCTCAAAGCAGCAGCGACAAGCGTGCGTCTTCTGTTAAAGGGTGGTGTAACCCCCAAAGTGCACTCCAACAAAAATAAAAAATTTTCTTCTGTGTTTGTGAATTGTCTGCACTGTACGTGCATCCTCAAAGCAGCAGTGCCAAACGTGCGTCTGTTTGTTAAAGGGTGGTGTAACCCTCAAAGTGCGCTCCACAAAGAATAAAAAATTCTACTTTTTTTTTCTGTCTTTGTGAATTGTGTGCACTGTATCTGAACATGCATCAACAAAGGAGCAGCGCCAAGCGTGCGCCTGTGTCCCATAAGTAAAGAGCCGGCTGGCTTATTTCTCAAACGGTGGTGTAGCCCACAAAGTGCACTAGTCTCCAACAAAAATAAAAAATAATTTTCTGTGTTTGTGTGCGCCTTAGCCGCACGTATTTATCAATATAACATAAATGGAGGACCAAACTTTCTCCGATAAAAATAAAATAGGGAAAGATCAAGAACCACTTCCTCCTAGTGCTGAAGCTGCTGCCACTAGTCATGACATAGACGATAACATGCCATCAACGTTGTCTGCCAAGGCCGATGCCCAATGTCATACAATCCCAAATGACAAAGTTCAGGAAAATGACCTTAAAAAAACATTTAAATCATCTGAAGAGAAACGTAAACTTGCCAATATGCCATTTACGACACGGAGTGGCAAGGAACAGCTAAGGTCGATCCCTAGTATGTTCATGACTAGTGGTTCAGCTTCACATGACGATGGAAGCCCTCCTCCCACTAAAAAAATCAAACGAGTTAATCTGGCAAAAGCACAGCGAAGAACTGTGCGTTCTAAGAAGATATCACAAATCCCCAAGGAGAGTCCAAGTGTGGTGGCGGTTGCGATGCCTAACCTTCCCAGCACTGGACAGGAAGAGGTGGTTCTTTCCACCATTTGCACGCCCCCTGCAAGTGCTGAAAGGAGCACCCACAGTCCACTTGCTGATATGCAAATTGAAGATGTCACTGTTGAAGTACAACAGGATGAGGATACTGGTGTAGCTGGTGCTGAGGAGGAAGTTGGCGAGGAGGATTCTGATGGTAATGTGGTTTGTTTAAATCAGGCTCCGGGGGAGACAGTTGTTGTCCGTGGGATGAAAAAGCCCATCACGGTCATGCCTGGGCAGGAGACCAAACATTCCACCTCTTTGGTCTGGCAATATTTCTATCCAAATCCGGACAACAACTGTCTTGTCACGATTGGTGTCTGCGAGTTACCTGTCTCAGGTGGTGATCGGGTTTCAACGGAGGCCGGCATGACTGGAATCACAGAGAATGTAAATAGCTCTATTTACAAGACTTGGGTAGCAGTGAAAACTGCCTTTGATGATAAATGACAGGAACTGGAGGGACCAGACTGGGACCGGCAGGAAGACTTGTTGAACTGAACTGATGAACTGAGAACTTAACTCTGGACTGGAGCAACGTGGACTGAACTGATGAGCTTGGAACTTAACTCAGGACTGGAATGTAACAATGGCTGAAGGGAAGTCAGGTAATGCAGAAACGAGGCTAAACAGGGTAATCTGGAATTACTATGACAAAGGCTAGAACTCAGGTGCAGGCTGGATTGGATAATAGGGTATAACAGGTTTCAGGAAGGAATGGGTAGGTTTGGGGATTTGCAGGCTGTACAGGATAATTGGAAATAACAGGTTTCAGGAAGGATTGGGTAGGTTTGGGAATTTGCAGGCTGGACAGAATAATTGGAAATAACAGGTTTCAGGAAGGATTGGGTAGGTTTGGGAATTTTAGGTTCAGGGAGGGGAGTAGGTAGGTAAATGGGGCAGGAGTTGATCCACAGCAGGAAGCAAGGCAGGATGACACGATGCAGGTTTACAGAGTGCCAGGGACCAACCAGGAGTAGGACTAACAGCAGAGCACAGGCCAGGTATGCTGTAACGGGACGTCTGGATGCCAGGTATTACTGTAGCAGGTTTTCGGGATGCACCAGGGGTTGCTGTCAGCAGGCTTACTGGATTGCCAGGTTTGGCTGTAACAGGTTTTCTGGAAGCACTGGAAGTACGACAGCAGTCATCCTGAAGCAAAATGTATAACTGAGGCCTTGATTGCCAGGTTGGTGTTAGATGTGCGTCCGGTATCCGCCATTAGTGCAGTGGGATTTAGACAATTGATGGAGGTAGTGTGTCCCCGGTTCCAAATCCCGTCTAGATTCCACTTGACTAGGCAGGCGATACCGAAACTGTACAGAAACGTCAGAAAAAGTGTCCTCAGTGTCCTGAAAAATGCGGTTGCACCCAATGTCCACTTAACCACGGACATGTGGACAAGTGCAACAGGGCAGACTAAGGACTATATGACTGTGACAGCCCACTGGGTAGATGTATCACCTTATGCAGCAACAACAGCAGCGTCGCCAGTAGCAGCATCTCATAAATGCCAGCTCGTTCCAAGGCAAGCTACGCTGTGTATCACCGGTTTCAGTAAGAGGCACACCATCGACAACCTCTTAGAGAAACTGAGGGAAATCATCGCCCAGTGGCTTACCCCACTTAGACTCTCCTGGGGATTTGTGATATCTGACAATGCCACCAATATTGTGCGGGCATTACATCTGGGCAAATTCCAGCACGTCCCATGTTTTGCTCACACAATAAACTTGGTGGTGCAGAATTTTCTGAAAAGTGACAGGGGCGTGCAGGAGACGCTTTGGGTGGCCCGAAAAATTTCTGGCCACTTTCACCATTCAGCGACTGCGTGCCGAAGACTGGAGTGCCAGCAAACACTCTTGAACTTGCCCCGCCATCACCTGAAGCAAGAGGTTGTGATGCGGTGGAACTCAGCCCTCTATATGCTTCAGAGGATGGAGGAGCAGCAAAAGGCCAGTCAAGCCTATACATCCACCTATGACATAGGCAAAAGAGGGGGTATGCACCTGACTCAAGCGCAGTGGAGAATGATTTCCGTGTTGTGCAAGGTTCTCCAGCCCTTCGAACTTGCCACACGTGAAGTCAGTTCAGACACTGCCAGCTTGAGTCAGGCCATTCCCCTCATCAGGCTTTTGCAGAAGCAGCTGGAGAAAGTGAAGGAGGAGCTAAGATGGAGCGATTCCGCTCGGCATTTGTGACTTGTGGATGAAGCCCTTCATTCGCTTTGCCAGGATTCCAGGGTGGTCAATCTGTTGAAATCAGACCACTACATTTTGGCCACCGTGCTCGATCCTAGGTTTAAAGCCTATGTGGTATCTCTCTTTCCAGCCGACACAAGCCTGCAGAGGTGCAAAGACCTGCTGGTGAAAACACTGTCAGCTGAAGTGGAACGTGACACGTCAACAGCTCCCTCTTCATTTTCTCCCGCAACTGGGGCTGCCAGGAAAAAACTTAGGTATCCTAAGCAACCCGCCGGCGGTGATGCAGGGCAGGCAGGACCAAGTTTGGACATCTGGTCCGGACTGAAGGACCTGGCAACAATTTCTGACATGTCTACTGTCACTGCATATGATACTGTCACCATTGACAGAATGGTGGAGGATTACATCGGTGACAGCATCCAAGTAGGCATGTCAGACAGTCCGTACCTGTACTGGCAGGAAAAAGAGGCAATTTGGAGGCCCCTGTACAAACTGGCTCTATTTTACCTGAGGTGCCCCCCCTCCAGTGTGCACTCCGAAAGAGTGTTTAGTGCAGCCGGGAACCTTGTCAGTGAAAGGCGTAGGAGGTTGCTTCCACAAAATGTGGAGAAGATGATGTTCATAAAAATGAATTATCAACTCTTCCAGGGAGACCAGCCTCCAGAACGTACAGAGGGACCTGTGGTTGTGGATTCCAGCGGGGACGAATTAATACTCTGTGAGGATGAGGATGTACACAACACTGAAGAGGGTGAGGAATCGGTGGATGAGGAGGATGAGGAAGACATCTTGCCTTCGTAGAGCCAGTTTGTGCAGGGACAGATTAATTGCCAGCTTGTTTTGTGGGGGACCAAACGAACCAATCATTTCAGCCACAGTTGTGTGGCAGACCCTGGCGCTGAAATGATTGGTTTGTTAAAGTGTGCATGTCCTGTTTATACAACATATTCCAAGGACAATTCCATCATGCACCTCTTTTTTTTCTATGCATTATGTACAGTTTGGGGCCTAGTTTTTCAAACTGCCATCCTGTCTGCCACTGCAGTGTCACTCCTAGATGGACCACGTGTTTGTGCCGCCCACTCGTGTCGCTTAGCATAGTCATCCAGCTACCTCGGTGCAACCTTTTGGACATAAAAACACTATTGTGAGGTGTGAGGTGTTCAGAATAGACTGGAAATGAGTGGAAATTAAGGTTATTGAGGTTAATAATAGCATAGGAGCAGAAAAACCCACAAATTCTGTGATTGTAGCTGTTTTTATGCTTTTTTTCAAAAAAATACAGATCCAAACAAAAAACCCAGAACCCAAAACACGGAAGGGTGGTTTTGGCAAAGCCAATCCAGATCCAAAACACGAAGAAAGATCCAGATCCAAAACCAAAACACGAATAGTGGCCGGTGCACACCCCTAATATGAAGTGCTACAGTGCAGCGGAAGCTACTTTTTTCCACGTCAAGTTCCATGGTGCTTCGTATACAGATTCATTCATACACAAATATACAAGTGTCGCATATCACATGAATCCGTGCAGTCTGCTGGTGTGTCTTAGTCGTATTGCATTGGGAATAAGACACATTTTTGGGCGAACAGGACCTGCCGGCTCACTCACGCCAAGCATCTTGCACTGCATGGCGTATTAAGGCTAGATGTATGAGGACACATCTGTACATTAAACCTGCCTATGCTTATAATCTTTGCTGTAACCTGAATCATGTAACATAGATTTTCCGAGTAACTAGTATGCAAAGAAAAAATATTTTTTAAATGTGCATTAAACATTTTAAGTTATTAAATAAAAGAAAAACAAATCCTTAGAGATAAACTATATTAACCATTGTCGGTGAATGTTTGGGAAGGGAAAAATAATATTGAGTCCATTATACAGTATATATACATGATATGCAAAACTGGGTAAATACATGTGAGATGGTACATGCACAGTCTTGGATGAAATCCTCTGATCATGTCCATGTCAACATAAATAAATAAATAAAGTAATTGCACGAATCTCAGATGACTGATATGCGCAGTGAAGTACGTCACGCCTATCATGTGCTCACACTTACAACACTACCTGCGGTATCTGTACAATCATCTCTGCTAATCAAAACATTTTTTATTTTTCTCATTGACTGCATCAGCATGTCAACATGTCAAGGTTCCCAAGTGGGGCATACGTGCTGAGATTTTGATAGATTAAATCTGGAATGGGGTTGGATATATACACTATATATCTATATACTGTAAATATATTATATCTATCTATCTATCTATCTATATATATATATATATATATATATATATATACACATATACACTAGGGATGTGCAGGCTCGGTTTTACTCGGTTCCGTTCGTTTTTTTTTTATCGAATCTTATTGGGTATCAGCTGTCACGAGTTTTGGATAGCCAATAAGATTCGGTAAAAAAAAACGAACGGAACCGAGTAGAACCTAATATACACACAGTATATATACATATATATATATATATATATATATATATATATATATATATATATATATATATATATATAAAGAAAAGAGGCAGCAGCACTCCAAGGCTTGGATGCAGTACGCATTGTTGCCCATTGAGGTTACTGACAAGGACTTAACTTGTTTTCATGGAAAGAGACCAATGGCATGCTTTATACGAGAGAAGAGTATCAGGGACTATGTCGTACATACTGACATCACTGGCTTTGACACCTATGGTACTTCCAACTCCAGTTTCCTGCGAAAACGTCCAGGGTGCTATAAGTGCCTCAATTGCACGACCTGTTGTCATATGCTAACTGGCTCCACATTCTCACATCCACACTCTGGACGGAAAGTCAACATTAAACACATCCTGACGTGTACAACTACTCATGTAGTATACTTAATCATTTGTCCATGCAGACAATATTATGTGGATAATGGTGGGTACACACTACACTATATGCTCCCTGAGCGATATCGTGTAGTGTTGTCCCCGGCAGGCTGTGCTCAATGTCGTTCATGACATTGAGTGCAGCCGCTGAACGATATCATTAACGATATCGTTCAGCGCCGGGCTCTCTCCCCCATTCCCTAACATGCAGCAACCTGACGATGGGAAAATGGCCACCGCGGCCATTTTACAGTCATTTTACAGTAAGGTAAGTAATATTATGGGTGCAGGGTGTACGGTGCAGGGCCCCCTGGACCCAGGGACCCGTGTTCCCCGCACACCCTGCACCCATTATATATACGTCCCTGTATATATACATATATCAACAGTCTGGCACTCCAAATAACAATAATTCGCTCCGGATGGTGCCCTCACAAGATACTCACATACAATAGCAAAGGTGCGGCACTCATCCTAAAAAACACGCTCCAGACTTTTAGATAATGGACATCAACGTTTCAGTGCATTTATTAGCACTATCTTCAGGATGTAAAACAACAAACACACAAACTAGTACCCCTAAGTGAAACCAAGCCTGAATCAGGACCTCGTACCCACCAAGTGTCCATGGTTGATGACATCAGTGCGACGCCATGTGACACTCGATGGACCATCACCATAGAAACACAAATATATAGCGCTATAATAAAAACAGATAAGATCCTAATGAGATCAAGAAACAGCATAAATCAAATAACAATTATCACAATCTGCGTACAAGCACATAAAAAAATAAATAAAATATACACAGCACATCACAAAAGGACAAATGAAAACTTAGCACGAAGACAGGAGAAATCTAAGATAGAAAAAAACTTAATAGTTAGAAAGAATCGATAATAAGAGCAAGCTTTCATAGTTAAATATAGAGGGACAGATTATTACTGCTTGGAAGGAGGTATAAACCTGAAGGGAGCACTGTACTTCATACGCTCTGACATCAATATGTCATATCACTAATGGTGAAAACATGATGAGATATTTTCGTTCAGACCCCGGGGTGCGATTGTCCCCAACAGGTGGATCCAACAACCCTCACATTGGAGAAGTAAATGACCCCTGTCTCCACCCCTTAGCAGAGGTGCGACAAAATCAATCATTCTATAGCGCAAATTCGCTAGTGAGTGCCCTTTTTCAACAAAGTGGCGAGCCACAGGGAATTCGCTATTACCGTTAATTAGGGCTGCTCTAATGTTGGAGCGGTGCATGGCCATTCTTTCCTTAAATTTACGTTGGGTTTTGCCAATGTATGAAAGCCCACTTGGGCATATAATTTGATTTACAACAAAAGTGCTGTTACAATTCAAAGCATATTGAATGAGGTATTTCATCCCGGATAAAGTTTGGTAAAAGGTATCACCTGTTAATAAATATCTACAGGTCACACAGGGACATTTGAAGCAACCCTTATTTTTATTAGATAAAAAATGTTTGGGACCTGAAACAGATGATTTATTAGACTAATAGGTAACGCAGATTACGTCCTCGGGAATAGCTAGGCATTAGTTCAGTGTTGGACAGTGGTAACGTTGTATCAGATTTGATCATATGCCAATGTTTCTAATGGTGCATACACACGGTCAGATTTTTCTTCAGATCTGAACGATAACGATTTAAAAAATCGTTCAATCATTCATATCTGAAGGAAAATCTGACATATCTGACATGCCTGAACGATGGACGATGAACGATACGCGTTCCCGATTGTCAGATAACGATATCTGACATCTGATGTGTTTGCAGTCAGACTTGGACGATTCCATTAATTTTAATGCAGTCAAAAATCGTTCAATCTATGGTAAAATCGTTCAAATCGTTCAAATCATTCAATCTTTCATCTGACAGATCTGACAAATCTGACCGTGTGTATGCTCCATTAGCCGCTTTCTTTATTCTGGGTGAAAGTACATTGTATCTATTGACCCAAGGTAACACTTGTTTAGTGATATGTTTGTTACTTTTCTTAAGGAGATTATTACTATCAAGTATCAGTGCACGCTCCTTAGCTTCTTGAAGAACTTGAATGGGATATCTCCATCTAAAAAATTTCTGTATTAGTTCATCAATCTGTATGATTGCCATTTCTCTAACACTGTTAATCCTCAGGATCCTCACCATTTGGGAGTAGGGGAGTGCTAGTTTTAGGTTTCTAGGGTGACAGCTCTGCCTATGGAGGAGAGTATTGCGATCCATGGCTTTTGTGAATACCGTGGTGACTAATTTGTTATTTTATTTCAAAATTTTGACATCGCATTATAACTCATTTCCCAGTTTTGTAATTTTAACACTTTTACTGTTTGTTTATTATATATGTAATTTCACCTGTCTACTCTTATACATGCAGCTGTAGCTATGCTTATCTATCTTACTTTTCACTTCACCTTTCTTATTAGAGCAATGCCCTGGGATGGCTTGGCTGAGCTGGTTTGGGGGTGTCCTGTGCCCTGGATTTGAACCCCTGTATGTTAGGGACCTACCTTACAGAGGTTACCTGGATATGGTGGGTGAGCCCATAACCTTGGCCATGATTATGCTAAAAACATCTATTTATTGCAAAATTTATTGCAAAATGTATTTATATACATAATTAGTAATTGGAGTTGTGCATCTGTGATTTGTTTTTTTGTGTCTGCATTAACAGTTTCAACAGGTAGCACCTCCCATTATATATTGTTGAATCGTAAATAAACCTTTAGTACATTCCAGCCTATAAACCTCTAAGATTCACCTGCCTAGAACCTCTAAGACAAAACCTGCCTATACCTTCTAAAACCATACGGTGTCGCTAATTAGCGCTATGTTTAATTATACCATTAATAAAACTCTAAGACAGTTGAATAGCGGTACAACGCGCTAAAGATTATTATTCAGGTAAAAGTACAGATGTTACCACGCTATGATCTAACAATGAGTGCAAACTAAATTGTACAAACATTAGGTCATAAGGTACAGTCAATACATACGCGTGCGCTCTGGGACCAGATACCGGCATCAGTAATGAGACCTTTCGTCAAACAGCATAACAGGAACACCGCAGACTGGCATCTTGTTTCAGAGTACTCACATATAAACCCGTACTGGGATAAGCAATACAATAGAATACGTTGGCAGGTTCTCATTGGTTCCTCTTCTTGCTTCTTCCATTACAGTACAATTCATAGGTCAGTGCAAAGACTCAACCCAGCCTCTAACAGCCTGATTGTGCTCACCTTCCCGCTGCATAATAAATCTAATCTAACTATGGCATACAACATTTCAAGATGTTATTCTCTCTAACATTCATATTTCATAGCCGCATGTTCTGATCTCCTCACCGATGCCACCGGAACGCTATGGGAACAGAGTAGATCAGTACAGCACCAAACACGATCCAATTGTCATTTACTAAGCCTCAGTTACAGAAAACATTAATTTCTTTATATGCTGACATTGCGATTAAACCAAGTAATAATCATTCTTTTCGCGCTGCGGGACCATTGCTTTTAAATGTGTATGCGGGGAGAAATGACACTAAATTGTGTTGTGTGTTTGAGGGTCTGTGGGGCACTTAGCGACCAGCACTAAGTTGGAAAGGCTTCTGTGTATGTGTGTGAGCATGCCAGTATAGGTTTGGGAAAGGTCACTAAAAAGTTGGCTGTGCGTCTAAATAGCTATTTTGCACTGTCCTATGTTTAACATGAAGTGCAGGGAAAACACCACTAATTTGCTACTGCTCAAATGTAAGTTTGTGGTGATTTTAATGTGTTGCAAAGTTATTTTATGTCTGCTAAACACCGTCGGTAGGTGTTAGGGGAAGATTGTTAAAAAGCTGTTTGTGCTACTTTTTAGCAACTTTGCGTTGTGAGTAGCAAAATTGCTACTTTTATCAATTTTGCACTGTGGATTGTGTCCTATGTATTTTTGACAAAATGGCGCTTGTGTAAGCTTTCCTTTCTAAAATGGAGTCTTGCTGCCATTCACAAGATGGCGTCGGGCAGGTTTTCCTGATTGGCAAACAGATTCTGTCTTACCCAATTATTCGGTTTCGACAATATATTCATGGTGTGCAGTCTAGAACCCCTTTCCATACCTTTGGCAGTAGCCAAGCATGATGCACTTTGAATCCAGCTTTTGTCTTTTCTTCTTTGGTTTATGCGCATAGACGATACTTCCAGAGGTATTGAGATGTTTTACACTTAGTTTTCTGTTTTATATAATGCTTCAATAGATGTTATGTCCTTTAGGGCAACTGTAGAAAAATGTTTCTTGAGATAAACTGCTGTGGTCATGGGCAATTAATGAATTATTCCAATTTTTTTTAAGAATTGCTCCACCTCTCTGTTGAGAGATTCTCCACTGGTATCAGATCTCAGGGTCTTGAGTCTGTAACCTTTTTGATTTTCTACAAGTCCCTTAATCTGCAATCTTTTTCACCACTTCAGAATTTTCTCTGATGAAGTACTAAATATCAGCACACTATACATTTCGATGGTGGCAGTCCTGGTGCCGCTATCCAGTATGGCTTATTCGGAATCATGTAAATGTCCCAAGTGGCCCTGACAGGTATTGTTTCATGCATTTACACTGGCCCTCAAATGTTCACTGAAATGTTAAGTGGCCCCAAGCTGAAATATTTGCCCACCCCTGCTGTAGGGGAAGGGGAGCCAGTGAAGATGTTGGGGGAGCTGATGAATCCGAGGGACATGAGACAAGCAGCACTACTTAGGATGGATTGAAGAGGGGAGAGGCATGAGAAAGGAAGAAGTAGTCTAAATGGAAAATGACAAGGACATTAATAAGATATTTGATATCCTCCATAATAAGGAAGGGCTTAATTCTATGGGTATTATGGATACAGAAGCGGCATGATTGTGAGGGTGAAAGAGAGGGAGGATTAAAGATTACCCCCAGGCAATAGGCTTTTGGGACAGAAGAGAAGATGTTGTTGGTTATACCTCCCAACTTTTGCGCTAACACAGGAGGAACATCCTGCCTGCCAGTCAGAGTTAGAGGGAGGATTAAGCATTAGGGGAGGGTTAGGGCAAAGCTGCGAGGAGGAGGGTTAGGTTTAGGCTGCGGGTTGGGAGGGTTAGGTTTAGGGTGCGTGGGGAGGGGGGTTAGGATACTTAATTGCAGGTGTCGGCATTCTCACCTAGTCGGGATTGCGGCATCAGAATTCAGAGCGCAGACATCCCGTACCCAACCCGTTCTATGTTATGTATGATTCCTGATTTTTTTAATCTAAGTTAAAAAAAAATAAAAAAATAAAAAAATATATATATATATACTTTAGATTGTATTAATATTTGAAAATGTATATAATACCCAAAAATAAACCTTTAAAACTAGAAGCAATTAAATAAAATTCATCAGAATTTAATTCTCAAACTGGATTTTGTAAAAAATGTATGGCAGTTGTACACAGTCTACAGAAATAGCTGGCAAATGTTAGAAGCTACTTTTTATAAGCATGTTGCAATGGGTATTATGTACCGTGTTTGGACAGTTATAACTCGTAGCTATCATTTATTGATGTCGCTATAAATTATTCACTCCAAAATGAGGCATAGTCACGTAAACTCTGAATTTTAGATTATGAAAGCCTTGAAGGCTGTTGTTGAATGACTTAAATCAAATCTACATTGAAAGCACTTTGTAGTGAAGCATTCCTTCATCAAACTATTAATAGTGATTGCATTAATTTCACTTAATAAGATGATTAGGTATTTACTTTTTAAAATAATTGTAATATTGTATTATAGGTACCTGTTATGCAGTACATAGCTTTTTTCTGGAGCGGTTTATTTGAGCTTAACATGTTAAATAACGTTATGTACTAGGTACAGTATATGCAAGGTAGTATAAGCAATGCTTTATACTCACGGTGAGTATATAAAAAAGGTCCCATGTATGTTATACGGTTTGTTCACTTTATAAAACCCACCCCTGGCTACGGTATGATGGCACCCTATACTCCCCATTAGTGCCTAGACCTATAATGGGTGCAGGGTGGGCAAAGGGGGGCCCAAAGCGCACACTCTGCACCTATAGTCAGCAGAAATTACTGTGAAAATGGTGACGGTCATTTTCCCAGTGACTCGCACATGCGCAGTACTGCTCTCCCCAGGAAAATGGTGCGGGAGCCACTTTCCCAGACACCCGCACATGAGCAGTAGATTATAGAACTGAGCCAGAATCTACTACACCGTGGGACTGCCGCAGGACTGCCAGAGAGAGGAGGGGCCCTGCACTGAGTCTGCACATGGGCCCCCTCCTCTCTTGCCCCTGGACCTAACCCTCCCCCCTTAGTGCCTAAAACTAACCCTCCCCCTTAGTGCCTAACCCCCCCCTGTCTGCAGACTATCCCTAACCCCCCTGGTGGTGGCAAAACCTAACCCACCCACTCACACAGCAGTAAAGCTAACCCGGCCTGCTATACTCATGTTCTGGATCCGGCTTTCGGGATTCCGGCATTGGAATCTCAACTAATGTTGGGATTCCGGCACCGGTGTTCTGGCCATGGGTCGGGATTCCGGCGTCGGGTGGCAGCCAATTAACTACAACCCAGTGGAATCCTATGCTAACTCATACATGCTGCATACAGAACCCTGGTCAGAATCAAACTCATGGTCTCAGCACTGTGCTACAATGCTATCCAGTGTGCCACCATTTCTCTATAAAAACATATTTTTGACTCACAATACAACTATACAGTAATTCAGGCATTAGATTCTGTAGCATTGCCATTGCGACTTCCTCATCATCTGCTTAGACTCCAAAAGATGTCAGTTGCTGAGATATGGACAGCATCTTGTCAATATACTTATTCATGTCTCTGCATGCACTTTGTAGCGTACTGTAGTTCATTTTGACTGAGCAAAGACAATTGAAGTCATATATCTATCCTGTACTGGTGTAGTCCATTACTTGTCTGTTTTGTAGCTCTCATATACCCTGAGGGCCTCACTGTTGATGTATAGAAGTCACTGGCTACAGTTAAGCCTCTTTTTTTTGCTCTGCTGACACAGGCACAAGGTTTTTCATATCATAAATGTCTGATATAAGTGTGGATTATGCCAGAAACTGAAAGACGAATACTGATCAGCAGTGCAACCTCTACACAGTAAGCTACAGATGCAATCTGCCAGGGTCATAAATAGGATGTGTGAGTGGAGCCATCACCCAGGGCTCATGGCCAGGGGTGTGTGTGTGAGTGGAGGAGGGGGGGGGAGTGTCACCATCACTATCCTACAGCATCTGCATTGGTTTGCAGGGTGCCTGGAAAAGCACCCTGCAACCAGTAATGCTACTGCAGAGCTGCCTGGCAAAATGCTCTGCAGCCTATAGAGCCGCCCTAAGGATGTTCCGGGCAGTGCTCTACTTCTTGGTGCTGCCCCCCTCAGGGTGACGCCATGGCGACACAGAGTCTGGCTCCAGCACTGCAATCTGCTATATTAGTGCAGACTTGGATCTGAAGGCTCCTAATGACCAGCTGCTGGCAATGACCTGTAAACATATGATACTCATTACCTAAACTTCAGTCCAATATAAGCAGCTTCCTGTCAGTTTATTGAATTTTGCAAACTAGTGTCTCTAACCTAGTACTCCTTTTACTCTTGGGTGGTTTACCTTTGTTTTGATCTTTGGCTTGTACCTTTTGGCTCTGGAAAAATACTCCGCTGACTTGATTAACTTGATAAACAGACAATAGGTGTGGAATATTTAACAATAGCACGGAGGTAAGAACATGGAACCTCTATCATACGTCTAGCAGAGGACAGGCCTTGACTTATATAGGTACAGAGGGCCCGATTCAGACTTGCTGGCTAGTTGCGTTCGCAGGCAGCCGTCAGCTGCCAAAGTATGCAATTCCCGCGACCGCACAGCAAGACATTAGCACGCCCACTATGTCTTTACGTGCGATCGCGGTGTGTATTTAGACGCCCACCAGGCTGGTGGGCGTCTAAATACACACCGCGTCTTGAGATGCCCACTTTCCCTTAGTAATACACGTCATCTCCAGGAAGTGTATGCAACAATCTGCAACATCGAGTAACATCGGATCCATACACAGCACTTGTGGCTGGCCATACCATACCACAAACACTGCGAGTGCTACTGTGTGTAATTCAGCTATGTGACGTTTATTATGACGCCCATAATAAAGAGATGACTAGCAAAATTATTACAAGTGCAATAAAATATATGATAAGAATAACTACCTATTAGGGGTGAGCGGGTTCGGATTTCTGAAATCCGAACCCCCCCGAGCCCCCCCGATCCGAGTCTGATCCGAGTCAGGCTCGACTTTTCCCGCCTGACTCGGATCTGAAATCGAGGCAAAACGTCATCATCCCGCCTTCCGAGTCTCGCGGGTTTTGGATCCTATATAAGGTACCCGCGTCGGCGCCATTTTCTCACTCGGCTGTGGACAGTGAAGAGGGAGGGTGGGAGTTAGGGCTGTGTAGTGTAGTGTAGTGTAGTGCTGCTGTTGTCCACTACTTCAAAGTCCATAGGGGCTGGCTGTGTTGTGCTGTGCTGCTGTTGTTAATAGGGGCTGTGTCCACTACTTCAAAGTCCATAGGGGCTGGCTGGACTGTGTTGTGCAGTCAGTTCTCCATAGGGGCTGTGTCCACTCCAAAGTCCTGTGCAGTGTCCCAGTCCTAAAGGAGTGCTGTAGTGTTGTCCAGGGGGTGCTCTGTCCATCAGGGGTGCTCCCCCCAAGTGCTAAAAAAATAATATATTTTCTGTGTTTGTGAATTGTGTGCGCAGTAGCCGCACGTGCATCAACAAAGTAGTGCCAAGCGTGCGCCTGTGTCATAAGTAAAGGGCCGGCTGGCTTGACCGTTAAAGGGTGCTGTAACCCCCGAAAGTACACTCCAGTCCAAACCAAAAAAAAATTATTTTCTGTGTTTGTGAATTGTGTGCGCAGTAGCCGCACGTGCATCAACAAAGTAGTGCCAAGCGTGCGCCTGTGTCATAAGTAAAGGGCCGGCTGGCTTGACCGTTAAGGGTGCTGTAACCCCCGAAAGTACACTCCAGTCCAAACCAAAAAAAAAATTATTTTCTGTGTTTGTGAATTGTGTGCGCAGTAGCCGCACGTGCATCAACAAAGTAGTGCCAAGCGTGCGCCTGTGTCATAAGTAAAGGGCCGGCTGGCTTGACCGTTAAAGGGTGCTGTAACCCCCAAAGTACACTCCAGTCCAAACCAAAAAAAAAATAATTTTCTGTGTTTGTGAATTGTGTGCGCAGTAGACGCACGTGCATCAACAAAGTAGTGCCAAGCGTGCGCCTGTGTCATAAGTAAAGGGCCGGCTGGCTTGACCGTTAAGGGTGCTGTAACCCCCGAAAGTACACTCCAGTCCAAACCAAAAAAAAAATTATTTTCTGTGTTTGTGAATTGTGTGCGCAGTAGCCGCACGTGCATCAACAAAGTAGTGCCAAGCGTGCGCCTGTGTCATAAGTAAAGGGCCGGCTGGCTTGACCGTTAAAGGGTGCTGTAACCCCCGAAAGTACACTCCAGTCCAAACCCCAAAAAAAATTATTTTCTGTGTTTGTGAATTGTGTGCGCAGTAGCCGCACGTGCATCAACAAAGTAGTGCCAAGAGTGCGCCTGTGTCATAAGTAAAGGGCCGGCTGGCTTGACTGTTAAAGGGTGCTGTAACCCCCAAAGTACACTCCAGTCCAAACCAAAAAAAAAATTATTTTCTGTGTTTAGCCGCACGTATATATCAAATCGATATAACATAAATGGAGGACCAAACTTTCTCCGATAAAATAAAAATAGAGAAAGATCAAGAACCACTTCCTCCTAATGCTGAAGCTGCTGCCACTAGTCATGACATAGACGATAACATGCCATCAACGTCGTCTGCCAATGCCGATGCCCAATGTCATAGTAGAGGGCACATACAATCCCAAATGGCAAAGTTCAGGAAAATGACCTTGAAAAAGACATTTAAATCAGCTGAAGAGAAACGTAAACTTGCCAATATGCCATTTACGACACGGAGTGGCAAGGAACGGCTAAGGTCGATCCCTAGTATGTTCATGACTAGTGGTTCAGCTTCACATGACGATGGAAGCCCTCCTCCCACTAAAAAAATCAAAAGAGTTAAGCTGGCAAAAGCACAGCGAAGAACTGTGCTTTCTAAGAAGATATCACAAATCCCCAAGGAGAGTCCAAGTGTGGTGGTGGTTGCGATGCCTGACCTTCCCAGCACTGGACGGGAAGAGGTGGCTCTTTCCACCATTTGCACGCCCCCTGCAAGTGCTGAAAGGAGCACCCACAGTCCACTTGCTGATATGCAAATTGAAGATGTCACTGTTGAAGTACAACAGGATGAGGATACTGGTGTAGCTGGCGCTGAGGAGGAAGTTGGCGAGGAGGATTCTGATGGTGATGTGGTTTGTTTAAATCAGGCTCCGGGGGAGACAGTTGTTGTCCGTGGGATGAAAAAGCCCATCACGGTCATGCCTGGGCAGAAGACCAAACATTCCACCTCTTTGGTCTGGCAATATTTCTATCCAAATCCGGACAACAACTGTCTTGCCATATGTACCATATGTAAAGGTGAAATAAGTAGGGGTAGGGACGTCAACCACCTAGGAACATCCTCCCTTATACGGCACCTGCAGCGCGTTCATAAAAAGTTACTGTCAAGTTCAGAAACTTTGGCTAAGACCGTAAGCAGTCCAGGGACACCTAAATCCCGTTGTCCTGTTGTATCCAAGCGCCTGCAAACCACACCGTCAACTCCCTCCTCGTCAATTTCCTCCTTAGTCAGGATCGGAAGTAGTCCTGCAGGCCATGTCACTGGCATGACTGACTCTCCTATCCGGGATTCCTCTGGAGGATCCTGCATTGCTACGCCTACTGTTGCCGCTGCTGCTGTTGCTGCTGCTGGGAGTCGTTCATCATCCCAGAGAGGAAGTAGGAACACCACTACTTTTACTAAACAATTGACCCTCCAACAGTCCTTAGCGAGGAGGATGAAGTACGACAGCAGTCATCCTGAAGCAAAACGTATAACTGAGGCCTTGACTGCTATGTTGGTGTTAGACGTGCGTCCGGTATCCGCCATTAGTGCAGTGGGATTTAGACAATTGATGGAGGTAGTGTGTCCCCGGTTCCAAATCCCGTCTAGATTCCACTTCACTAGGCAGGCGATACCGAGACTGTACAGAAACGTCAGAAAAAGTGTCCTCAGTGTCCTGAAAAATGCCGTTGTACACAATGTCCACTTAACCACGGACATGTGGACAAGTGGAACAGGGCAGACTAAGGACTATATGACTGTGACAGCCCACTGGGTAGATGTATCACCTTACGCAGCAACAGCAGCAGCGTCACCAGTAGCAGCATCTCAGAAACGCCAGCTCGTTACAAGGCAGGCTACGCTGTGTATCACCGGTTTCAGTAAGAGGCTCACCGCTGACAACCTCTTAGAGAAACTGAGGGAAATCATCGCCCAGTGGCTTACCCCACTTAGACTCTCCTGGGGATTTGTGATATCTGACAACGCCACCAATATTGTGCGGGCATTACATCTGGGCAAATTCCAGCACGTCCCATGTTTTGCTCACACAATAAACTTGGTGGTGCAGAATTTTCTGAAAAGCGACAGGGGCGTGCAGGAGACGCTTTGGGTGGCCCGAAAAATTTCTGGCCACTTTCGCCATTCAGCGACTGCGTGCCGAAGACTGGAGCGCCAGCAAACACTCTTGAACCTGCCCCGCCATCACCTGAAGCAAGAGGTTGTGACGCGGTGGAACTCAACCCTCTATATGCTTCAGAGGATGGAGGAGCAGCAAAAGGCCATACAAGCCTATACATCCACCTATGACATAGGCAAAGGAGGGGGTATGCACCTGACTCAAGCGCAGTGGAGAATGATTTCCGTGTTGTGCAAGGTTCTCCACCCCTTCGAACTTGCCACACGTGAAGTCAGTTCAGACACAGCCAGCTTGAGTCAGGTCATTCCCCTCATCAGTCTTTTGCAGAAGCAGCTGGAGAAAGTGAAGGAGGAGCTAAGACGGAGCGATTCCGCTCGGCATGTGGGACTTGTGGATGAAGCCCTTCATTCGCTTTGCCAGGATTCCAGGGTGGTCAATCTGTTGAAATCAGACCACTACATTTTGGCCACCGTGCTTGATCCTAGGTTTAAAGCCTATGTGGTGTCTCTCTTTCCGGCCGACACAAGCCTGCAGAGGTGCAAAGACCTGCTGGTGAACACACTGTCAGCTGAAGCGGAACGTGACACGTCAACGGCTCCTTCTTCATTTTCTCCCGCAACTGGGGCTGCCAGGAAAAAACTTAGGTATCCTAAGCAACCCGCTGGCGGTGATGCAGGGCAGGCAGGACCAAGTTTGGACATCTGGTCCGGACTGAAGGACCTGGCAACAATTTCTGACATGTCTACTGTCACTGCATATGATACTGTCACCATTGACAGAATGGTGGAGGATTACATCGGTGACAGCATCCAAGTAGGCATGTCAGACAGTCCATACCTGTACTGGCAGGAAAAAGAGGCAATTTGGAGGCCCCTGTACAAGCTGGCTCTATTTTACCTGAGTTTCCCCCCCTCCAGTGTGTACTCCGAAAGAGTGTTTAGTGCAGCCGGGAACCTTGTCAGCGAAAGGCGTAGGAGGTTGCTTCCACAGAATGTGGAGAAGATGATGTTCATCAAAATGAATTATCAGCTCTTCCAGGGAGACCAGCCTCCAGAAGGTACAGAGGGACCTGTGGTGGTGGATTCAAGTGGGGACGAGTTAATACTTTGTGAGGATGAGGATGTACACACTGAAGAGGGTGAGGAATCGGTGGATGAGGAGGATGAGGATGACATCTTGCCTCCGTAGAGCCAGTTTGTGCAGGGACACATTAATTGCCAGCTTGTTTTGTGGGGGCCCAAACGAACCAATCATTTCAGCCACAGTTGTGTGGCAGACCCTGGCGCTGAAATGATTGATTTGTTAAAGTGTGCATGTCCTGTTTATACAACATAAGGGTGGGTGGGAGGGCCCAAGGACAATTCCATCTTGCACTTCTTTTTTTTCTTTGCATTATGTACAGTTTGGGGCCTAGTTTTTCTAACTGCCATCCTGTCTGCCAAAGCAGTGTCACTCCTAGATGGGTCACGTGTTTGTGCCGCCCACTCGTGTCGCTTAGCATAGTCATCCAGCTACCTCGGTGCAACCTTTTGGACATGAAAACACTATTGTGAGGTGTGAGGTGTTCAGAATAGACTGGAAATGAGTGGAAATTAAGGTTATTGAGGTTAATAATAGCATAGGAGCAGAGAAACCAACAAATTCTGTGATTTTAGCTGTTTTTATGCTTTTTTAAAAAAAAATACAGATCCAAAACACAAAACCCAGAACCCAAAACACGGAAGGGTGGTTTTGGCAAAACCAATCCAGATCCAAAACACGAAGAAAGATCCAGATCCAAAACCAAAACACAAAACACGAAAAGTGGCCGGTGCACACCCCTACTCCCTATATAGTGAGATATCACTGGATTAATTCGTAGCAGCTGGAAACTTATTGTTATCTTCTATTTTATTTTGGTCCCTTGCAATTCTGTTATATTGATTTTTACAGTTAAATCATATATATTGAGCCATCTGGACACTTTAAAAAATTGGATTAAGTCTCACAGAATATGCTGAACAAATACAGCACTAATTTGTTTCTAATATACTGGATAGGTGCTGTTAACCCGGTATGCAATCGGGAAGCCGACTGCCTAAATACCGGCAGCCGGCTTCTCGACTGTCATATCCCGGCAAGGGTGAAATGCCGGGCGTCTAGATGTAGACGCCCGGCATTTCCCCGACCCCGGGAGACCGGTGCCCGGCATCGCGATCGTAGTGATGCCGGGCGCCGCGAGCGGACAGCAGCGGGGGGGGAGGGTTAGGTTTAGGGCTCCCGGGGGGGACTTATGGTTAGGCACCCCCCTGGGAAGGTTAGGGTTAGGCTAGGGGGAGGGAGGGTTAGGGTTAGGCACCCTGGGGGGGGACTTAGGGTTAGGCACCTCCCCGGGGGACTTAGGTTTAGGCAGCGGGAAAGGGGGTGGTTAGGGTTAGGCACTTAGAGGGGGGATTAGGGTTAGGCACTTGGGGGGGAGGTTAGGGTTAGGCACCCCTAAGGAGGATTAGGGTTAGGGGGGTTAGGTTAGGTTAGACAATACTTACCTATCCACGATCGGGATTTCCAGCGCTGTCGGGCTTCCGCTGCCGGGATCTCTGTTGATGTCGGGCTGCCGCTGCCGGGAATCGTTATTTCATACCAATTCCGTTAACCCACTCCAGATGTCTATTCTTCTGAAAATGTATTTTTTTCAGTAGGGAGGAATCCAACAATGTAATGCAACATAGGAAAGTCGGTGATAAAAATAATAATTTACTGGCGTGAGCTGTCTTTTGGATTATAGTTTCAATTAAAGCATAAGAATAGCAAAGGGGAATTTGCAAGTCATATTATAAACTTAGGTATTAGAATTAAAATAATTGGTAAATCTTTTAGATTTGAAATTACCTGTGTTTTATAGAATGCATTAAAAACCCTTAGATTATTTATAAATACAAACAGGCTAACATAAATATTCAGACTTTCTTATGCTGGCCATACACGCTGCAATTATCGGGACGATCCGCCCGATATCGGCGGATCGCCGCGATAATTGTAGCGTGGGGGGACGCGACCGAGGGTTAAATATTGCTCGGTCGGGCATGCTGGATTGTCCAGCATGCCCGTCCGATGCGATATTTACCTGGTAACTGTCGGCCGCATCGGGCAGTGTATGCCCAGCGCGGCCGACAGGCAGACATTTCCTGTGTTCCTTCCTACGGAAAGAACAGGGAAATGTCTCCTCCCCCGGGGGCGGAGCGCAGATGTCGGGCTATACACTGTGAGATTTCTCTCACAGTGTATGCCGGCGACATCTGCGGCTGGCAGCCGGCCAGATAAAATGTCTGTTGGTCTGACAGGCATTTTATCTTGCCATGTATGCCCAGCATTAGCTATGAAAATGTGTCTGGATAGGATCCGGTCAATATCTTGGCAAAGGAGATGCCGGCGCTTAGAATACCGGCACCGGGAATCCCGTCACCTGTCAGTATCCCAGCGCAGGCATCCTGAAGGTAGGTAGCAGGGTTAGCATGAGGGTTAGGGTTAGGCACTAGGGAGGGAGGGTTAGGTTTAGTGTGCGGGGAGGGGGAGGTAAGGTTTAGACACTGGGGAGGGAGGTTAAGGGTTAGGATACCTACCAACAGGTGTTGGAATCCTAACCTTTTCGGGATGGTGGCGTTGGGATTTTGTCTATCGGGATCCCAAGCGCCAGCATCCTGTCCCCAACCCATCTAGATAGACACTTTAGAGGCGACCCTAGTTTTAGCTGGCCCCTTGGCTAAAAATCAACAGGAACCCCTACAAAAGTACGTCTAACAGTTACTGGGCGATTCTGTAGCTTGCTTTGTATTATATATATATAATTCTCTAAGGTCTGTCCAGTCGCTAACATGTGCAGGCAGTAGGAGGCGCAGCACGTGTCGCAACGGATCCCACTGCTAGGGAGACAGGACAGACCCTAGCCTAGCAGCAGGAGAATAAGAACTAGGCCGCTAGGAAAACGCCACAATAAGTATGGGGACGAGACAGAGGACCTCATTCAGAGTCGGTCGTAGCGGCCGCAAGATCGTAAGGGAAAAGGGGCCGGATATGCAAATGATGCCCTTGCAAGTTGCGTCCTTAAGATCGGATCGTTAGCTGGCCGACCAAGGGGAGGATGCGGCCGTAAGACAAAAAATACGCCCCCTTCTCGTACGCATTACACGTCATGTCCGGGCATATAAGTGTTAATCGAGACCATCGGGAACCATCGGAATTGGTCGTAGAGCTTAAGGTTGACCATACCCTCTCTTAAGCACTACGATCAGGTCAAACCACCCATGTCACGTGTGCCATGACACTACTTTGTTAATTATGCACTCCCATAATCCGTATGCACTCCCATAAAACGCTGTTCGCATAATTAGGCACGCCTGCGTTCGGATCTCCACTCCCCCGTTTTCAAGCACCTTCCCCTGTTACCACCCACAAACGCCTCATCCTGTCACTCAAACTACCGACCTGGCGATGTTCAAGGAGAGAGAAATTTCTGACCGTAGCAGCTAGTTTGTGCACGCGCATTGCGAACTTTACGCATGCGCAGTTTAGCGAACATCGGTGGCGTACGACCATGCTGCCACCACGACCGACTCTGAATGAGGTCCTGAGTGTGTGTGCGTGGAGGAGCTGAATAGTGGGCAGGCACTGTGGTCCCATATACTGTATATAATATAATAGTATATATTAGGGGTGTGCACCGGCCACTTTTCGTGTTTTGTGTTTTGGTTTTGGATCTGGATCTTTCTTCGTGTTTTGGATCTGGATTGGTTTTGCCAAAACCACCCTTCCGTGTTTTGGGTTCTGGGTTTTGTGTTTTGGATCTGTATTTTTTTTTTAAAAAGCATAAAAACAGCTAAAATCACAGAATTTGTTGGTTTCTCTGCTCCTATGCTATTATTAACCTCAATAACCTTAATTTCCACTCATTTCCAGTCTATTCTGAACACCTCACACCTCACAATAGTGTTTTCATGTCCAAAAGGTTGCACCGAGGTAGCTGGATGACTATGCTAAGCGACACGAGTGGGCGGCACAAACACGTGACCCATCTAGGAGTGACACTGCAGTGGCAGACAGGATGGCAGTTAGAAAAACTAGGCCCCAAACTGTACATAATGCAAAGAAAAAAAAGAAGTGCAAGATGGAATTGTCCTTGGGCCCTCCCACCCACCCTTATGTTGTATAAACAGGACATGCACACTTTAACAAATCAATCATTTTAGCGCCAGGGTCTGCCACACAACTGTGGCTGAAATGATTGGTTCGTTTGGGCCCCCACAAAACAAGCTGGCAATTAATGTGTCCCTGCACAAACTGGCTCTACGGAGGCAAGATGTCATCCTCATCCTCCTCATCCACCGATTCCTCACCCTCTTCAGTGTGTACATCCTCATCCTCACAAAGTATTAACTCGTCCCCACTTGAATCCACCACCACAGGTCCCTCTGTACCTTCTGGAGGCTGGTCTCCCTGGAAGAGCTGATAATTCATTTTGATGAACATCATCTTCTCCACATTCTGTGGAAGCAACCTCCTACGCCTTTCGCTGACAAGGTTCCCGGCTGCACTAAACACTCTTTCGGAGTACACACTGGAGGGGGGGCAACTCAGGTAAAATAGAGCCAGCTTGTACAGGGGCCTCCAAATTGCCTCTTTTTCCTGCCAGTACAGGTATGGACTGTCTGACATGCCTACTTGGATGCTGTCACCGATGTAATCCTCCACCATTCTGTCAATGGTGACAGTATCATATGCAGTGACAGTAGACATGTCAGAAATTGTTGCCAGGTCCTTCAGTCCGGACCAGAAGTCCAAACTTGGTCCTGCCTGCCCTGCATCACCGCCAGCGGGTTGCTTAGGATACCTAAGTTTTTTCCTGGCAGCCCCAGTTGCGGGAGAAAATGAAGTAGGAGCCGTTGACGTGTCACGTTCCGCTTCAGCTGACAGTGTGTTCACCAGCAGGTCTTTGCACCTCTGCAGGCTTGTGTCGGCCGGAAAGAGAGACACCACATAGGCTTTAAACCTAGGATCAAGCACGGTGGCCAAAATGTAGTGGTCTGATTTCAACAGATTGACCACCCTGGAATCCTGGCAAAGCGAATGAAGGGCTTCATCCACAAGTCCCACATGCCGAGCGGAATCGTCCGTCTTAGCTCCTCCTTCACTTTCTCCAGCTGCTTCTGCAAAAGCCTGATGAGGGGAATGACCTGACTCAAGCTGGCTGTGTCTGAACTGACTTCACGTGTGGCAAGTTCGAAGGGCTGGAGAACCTTGCACAACACGGAAATCATTCTCCACTGCGCTTGAGTCAGGTGCATACCCCCTCCTTTGCCTATGTCATAGGTGGATGTATAGGCTTGTATGGCCTTTTGCTGCTCCTCCATCCTCTGAAGCATATAGAGGGTTGAGTTCCACCGCGTCACAACCTCTTGCTTCAGGTGATGGCGGGGCAGGTTCAAGAGTGTTTGCTGGCGCTCCAGTCTTCGGCACGCAGTCGCTGAATGGCGAAAGTGGCCAGAAATTTTTCGGGCCACCCAAAGCGTCTCCTGCACGCCCCTGTCACTTTTCAGAAAATTCTGCACCACCAAGTTTATTGTGTGAGCAAAACATGGGACGTGCTGGAATTTGCCCAGATGTAATGCCCGCACAATATTGGTGGCATTGTTAGATATCACAAATCCCCAGGAGAGTCTAAGTGGGGTAAGCCACTGGGCAATGATTTCCCTCAGTTTCTCTAAGAGGTTGTCGGTGGTGTGCCTCTTACTGAAACCGGTGATACACAGCGTAGCCTGCCTTGTAACGAGCTGGCGTTTCTGAGATGCTGCTACTGGTGACGCTGCTGCTGTTGCTGCGTAAGGTGATACATCTACCCAGTGGGCTGTCACAGTCATATAGTCCTTAGTCTGCCCTGTTCCACTTGTCCACATGTCCGTGGTTAAGTGGACATTGTGTACAACGGCATTTTTCAGGACACTGAGGACACTTTTTCTGACGTTTCTGTACAGTCTCGGTATCGCCTGCCTAGTGAAGTGGAATCTAGACGGGATTTGGAACCGGGGACACACTACCTCCATCAATTGTCTAAATCCCACTGCACTAATGGCGGATACCGGACGCACGTCTAACACCAACATAGCAGTCAAGGCCTCAGTTATACGTTTTGCTTCAGGATGACTGCTGTCGTACTTCATCCTCCTCGCTAAGGACTGTTGGAGGGTCAATTGTTTAGTAAAAGTAGTGGTGTTCCTACTTCCTCTCTGGGATGATGAACGACTCCCAGCAGCAGCAACAGCAGCAGCGGCAGCAGTAGGCGTAGCAATGCAGGATCCTCCAGAGGAATCCCGGATAGGAGAGTCAGTCATGCCAGTGACATGGCCTGCAGGACTACTTCCGATCCTGACTAAGGAGGAAATTGACAAGGAGGGAGTTGACGGTGTGGTTTGCAGGCGCTTGGATACAACAGGACAATGGGATTTAGGTGTCCCTGGACTGCTTACGGTCTTAGCCAAAGTTTCTGAACTTGACAGTAACTTTTTATGAACGCGCTGCAGGTGCCGTATAAGGGAGGATGTTCCTAGGTGGTTGACGTCCCTACCCCTACTTATTTCACCTTTACATATGGTACATATGGCAAGACAGTTGTTGTCCGGATTTGGATAGAAATATTGCCAGACCAAAGAGGTGGAATGTTTGGTCTTCTGCCCAGGCATGACCGTGATGGGCTTTTTCATCCCACGGACAACAACTGTCTCCCCCGGAGCCTGATTTAAACAAACCACATCACCATCAGAATCCTCCTCGCCAACTTCCTCCTCAGCGCCAGCTACACCAGTATCCTCATCCTGTTGTACTTCAACAGTGACATCTTCAATTTGCATATCAGCAAGTGGACTGTGGGTGCTCCTTTCAGCACTTGCAGGGGGCGTGCAAATGGTGGAAAGAGCCACCTCTTCCCGTCCAGTGCTGGGAAGGTCAGGCATCGCAACCACCACCACACTTGGACTCTCCTTGGGGATTTGTGATATCTTCTTAGAAAGCACAGTTCTTCGCTGTGCTTTTGCCAGCTTAACTCTTTTGATTTTTTTAGTGGGAGGAGGGCTTCCATCGTCATGTGAAGCTGAACCACTAGTCATGAACATACTAGGGATCGACCTTAGCCGTTCCTTGCCACTCCGTGTCGTAAATGGCATATTGGCAAGTTTACGTTTCTCTTCAGCTGATTTAAATGTCTTTTTCAAGGTCATTTTCCTGAACTTTGCCATTTGGGATTGTATGTGCCCTCTACTATGACATTGGGCATCGGCCTTGGCAGACGACGTTGATGGCATGTTATCGTCTATGTCATGACTAGTGGCAGCAGCTTCAGCACTAGGAGGAAGTGGTTCTTGATCTTTCTCTATTTTATTTTTATCGGAGAAAGTTTGGTCCTCCATTTATGTTATATCGATTTGATATATACGTGCGGCTAAACACAGAAAATAAATTTTTTTTGGTTTGGACTGGAGTGTACTTTGGGGGTTACAGCACCCTTTAACGGTCAAGCCAGCCGGCCCTTTACTTATGACACAGGCGCACTCTTGGCACTACTTTGTTGATGCACGTGCGGCTACTGCGCACGCAATTCACAAACACAGAAAATAATTTTTTTTTGGTTTGGACTGGAGTGTACTTTCGGGGGTTACAGCACCCTTTAACGGTCAAGCCAGCCGGCCCTTTACTTATGACACAGGCGCACGCTTGGCACTACTTTGTTGATGCACGTGCGGCTACTGCGCACACAATTCACAAACACAGAAAATAATTTTTTTTTGGTTTGGACTGGAGTGTACTATCGGGGGTTACAGCACCCTTAACGGTCAAGCCAGCCGGCCCTTTACTTATGACACAGGCGCACGCTTGGCACTACTTTGTTGATGCACGTGCGGCTACTGCGCACACAATTCACAAACACAGAAAATAATTTTTTTTTTGGTTTGGACTGGAGTGTACTTTCGGGGGTTACAGCACCCTTAATGGTCAAGCCAGCCGGCCCTTTACTTATGACACAGGCGCACACTTGGCACTACTTTGTTGATGCACGTGCGGCTACTGCGCACACAATTCACAAACACAGAAAATAATTTTTTTTTTGGTTTGGACTGGAGTGTACTTTCGGGGGTTACAGCACCCTTAACGGTCAAGCCAGCCGGCCCTTTACTTATGACACAGGCGCACGTTTGGCACTACTTTGTTGATGCACGTGCGGCTACTGCGCACACAATTCACAAACACAGAAAATAATTTTTTTTTTGGTTTGGACTGGAGTGTACTTTGGGGGTTACAGCACCCTTTAACGGTCAAGCCAGCCGGCCCTTTACTTATGACACAGGCGCACGCTTGGCACTACTTTGTTGATGCACGTGCGGCTACTGCGCACACAATTCACAAACACAGAAAATAATTTTTTTTTTGGTTTGGACTGGAGTGTACTTTCGGGGGTTACAGCACCCTTAACGGTCAAGCCAGCCGGCCCTTTACTTATGACACAGGCGCACGCTTGGCACTACTTTGTTGATGCACGTGCGGCTACTGCGCACACAATTCACAAACACAGAAAATATATTTTTTTTTGGTTTGGACTGGAGTGTACTTTCGGGGGTTACAGCACCCTTAACGGTCAAGCCAGCCGGCCCTTTACTTATGACACAGGCGCACGTTTGGCACTACTTTGTTGATGCACGTGCGGCTACTGCGCACACAATTCACAAACACAGAAAATAATTTTTTTTTTGGTTTGGACTGGAGTGTACTTTGGGGGTTACAGCACCCTTTAACGGTCAAGCCAGCCGGCCCTTTACTTATGACACAGGCGCACGCTTGGCACTACTTTGTTGATGCACGTGCGGCTACTGCGCACACAATTCACAAACACAGAAAATAATTTTTTTTTTGGTTTGGACTGGAGTGTACTTTCGGGGGTTACAGCACCCTTAACGGTCAAGCCAGCCGGCCCTTTACTTATGACACAGGCGCACGCTTGGCACTACTTTGTTGATGCACGTGCGGCTACTGCGCACACAATTCACAAACACAGAAAATAATTTTTTTTTTGGTTTGGACTGGAGTGTACTTTCGGGGGTTACAGCACCCTTAACGGTCAAGCCAGCCGGCCCTTTACTTATGACACAGGCGCACGCTTGGCACTACTTTGTTGATGCACGTGCGGCTACTGCGCACACAATTCACAAACACAGAAAATAAATTTTTTTTTGGTTTGGACTGGAGTGTACTTTCAGGGGTTACAGCACCCTTAACGGTCAAGCCAGCCGGCCCTTTACTTATGACACAGGCGCACGCTTGGCACTACTTTGTTGATGCACGTGCGGCTACTGCGCACACAATTCACAAACACAGAAAATAATTTTTTTTTTGGTTTGGACTGGAGTGTACTTTCGGGGGTTACAGCACCCTTTAACGGTCAAGCCAGCCGGCCCTTTACTTATGACACAGGCGCACGCTTGGCACTACTTTGTTGATGCACGTGCGGCTACTGCGCACACAATTCACAAACACAGAAAATATATTATTTTTTTAGCACTTGGGGGGAGCACCCCTGATGGACAGAGCACCCCCTGGACAACACTACAGCACTCCTTTAGGACTGGGACACTGCACAGGACTTTGGAGTGGACACAGCCCCTATGGAGAACTGACTGCACAACACAGTCCAGCCAGCCCCTATGGACTTTGAAGTAGTGGACACAGCCCCTATTAACAACAGCAGCACAGCACAACACAGCCAGCCCCTATGGACTTTGAAGTAGTGGACAACAGCAGCACTACACTACACTACACTACACAGCCCTAACTCCCACCCTCCCTCTTCACTGTCCACAGCCGAGTGAGAAAATGGCGCCGACGCGGGTACCTTATATAGGATCCAAAACCCGCGAGACTCGGAAGGCGGGATGATGACGTTTTGCCTCGATTTCAGATCCGAGTCAGGCGGGAAAAGTCGAGCCTGACTCGGATCAGACTCGGATCGGGGGGGCTCGGGGGGGTTCGGATTTCAGAAATCCGAACCCGCTCACCCCTAGTATATATATTAGTTTCATTTATTACTGCATGCCATTTACAGTTCTGCAAATACTGCAGTTGTCACTGAACAGCTGTGATTGTATCTATGCTATTATGTGTTATGTATCAGACACTTCCTATGCTTATAGTAAGACTATGTACTATTACTATAATTATGTGAATGTAGAAATTGTCACTAAACAGCTGTCATTATGCCTAAACTATTATGTGTTGTGTCTCAGGCACTTCCTATGCTTATATTATAAATATGTACTTCTATTATTATGTCAGCTCCTTAGAATAATGTTATATATGTGAATTAATACAATCCAATCTCTGAAAATATTTTATTTGACGAACAATAAATACATTGTGGGAGGCCCATGAGACCCGCTCTCTGGGGATTTGTAGGAACCTTTTTATCTCTATTCTAGGCTCTATTCATTATGTTAATTATCGGGTCCTATAACTAACATACTCGTGATGCGGGCGCTGGAGCAATTCATCATTGCCCCAGTGCGAAGACAGCTGATCCGAATATCAGCTGTCTCCCCGAAGGTCTTCACTGCTTTCTTTGTTAAAGTTTTCCACCTCTCATCCTAGCTCACCCATCCATGCTCCTCTCTCACTGCTCTCCCCTCTGTGTCCCCCCAGTGTGTCTGCCCCTCCTCTGTAGACAGCCCTCTTCCCTCATGTGCTCCTCTCCCTGCCCACATTGGCACTCAACCTTTAGGCTTAGCAGCGTTACCTCTGTGGGTACTGTGACTGCACATGAAACGATATCTATATACTGTTGCTTATATGCCATGTTGCAATTTTTTCCTGTGCCATGTTTTATACTTACCTACTTTGTAAGGTGCTGCGGAACCCTTGTGGCGCCATATAAATAAATGATAATAATAATAATGCTAGGCACTAGGATTAGTATTTTGTTACAGAGGAATTGGAATAAAGTCGCAGATTAAACATAACGATATGAGGCACGAGGAATGGCACGGCTCACTCGTATGGGAACTCTGTCTTTCCATTTTTACTCAGGTTAGTAGTGTCTTGAGTCACGCACAGCAGCAGCATGCAATACCAGTGCCAGTGTCCAGGGTACATGTGCATTGTAATTTTATCGCATTAGCAATACAACTAAGGGCCATATTCAATTAGCCAGCGAAAACAGGTTATCGGCGATAATTTATCACAGATGACGTAATTTTCGCCAGTTTCACTTATCCCCATATTCAATTACAAAGACTTTTTGCAGGTGCGAAAAGACTTTGTAAAAAAACGGGGATAAGTTTTCACCACTGTTTAGGTGGCGAAATAAAGTGCAGAATTCAGATTTGGGGTGCAGGCTTCAAAAAAATAGCCTGCAGCCTTTGTAATATCCCCTTAAAGTAATCTGTGTAAAAAAAAATAAAAAAAAATTCTCAGGATACCCCAAAAAAGCAACTTTTTTTTTTTGGGGTGGGCAATAAAATAATAATAGAGGGACAAACTTCTTAACTAGTGAAATAGCCTCAGGAGAGGTCCCCATGTATGCGACAGGTGTTCTCTAGAATACGGGTGGCTGCGGCAGGTTGATTTTTGAAGAATTTTAAAAAATCACTTTAGGGACTTAAAAATATGCTTGCACCCATTTTCATGTACCCCAAATTTGATGGGACAATTTTTTTTCCCCCCCAAAAAAGCTAAATGCTATTCTTCACCACTTTAGCAAAGCCGCATTTATGCACCTGCCGCAGCTATTTAAGAACTCCAATTACCTCCAGCAAGCCAAATCGGGGGTACCCATAGTGATCCCCCATGTCAGACCATCTTTAGGGGGTGCCAGGATGATTTCCTGAAAATTTACAGGACTTTTCGATACTCACCTTTCTGCCGGGTCCCGTTTTCGCCGGATTCTAATTGAATACTGGGATAAGCGGGCAAGCGCCTGATACTTTATCCCCTCCTAAAACGGCGATGATGGCGAAAAGTCCGACTTCGGATTTTTCGCCTCAAATTGAATATGGCCCTAAGATGCATATTTTATGAAAAGTCTACATCGAGGCATACTGTATGTCTTAGGGGTAAATTTACTAAGATTCGAGTTTGGTCGAGTTAGCATTCTCTGGAGAGTTTGGGCATTTTTTTCCCACTCGCAAATTTACTAATGTCAAACTCGGGAGAGAAATCTCCTTTGCTACAGGAAAAGTGGAGAGTTAGCAAACCTTCTTCACTTCACCATCGGCCAAACTCGAGTAAGTTTTCACCAGTGAAGATAGGATTCGGAGACTCTTTCAAAACTCTCATGAGAACGGACAAAACTCCTGTCCAAATTTGTGAAATCAATTCACCTGCCTGTGAGCTGCGAGTTCTGCAGTAACATACACAGATCAGTGTGATCCAAGTATGTTTCTGCCTGTATTTAGCCCAAAAAGAGCTAAATGTTTTTAAAAAATGACGTAGCCCCCCCCCCCCCCCCCCCAAAAAAAAAGCACAACCAGCCCTGGTTCCTAAATATACAGGGAAGAAAATGAATAGGATCCCCCTGTATTTTAGGAACCAGCACCAGGCTGCTGATGGTGGCTGATCTTTCATATCTGTTTTGGATTGGGGATGTAATGCTGGGCTATGATGTCACTACCCAGTGCCATATTCAGAGTCTGTTAGGAGAGAATATGCCATTGCTTGCCTCTTGCCTGCTATAGCAAGTGTGGGGCTTTACGTACCATACAGTCAGAGGTGTAGCGTGGAGCCACGATGCCCGTAGCATGCCTATGTTATGGCGCCCTTACGCCACCCCATTCTGAATATTGCTAAAGTGGGCAAGCCAGCATGTGATGCTAATTTGGTATGAAAAGGAAATTACCATAAATGATGTACAGAGACCCTCTTTTGCTAGATAATAAATTAGGAAATTTAATGGGAATTCAATTCTATGCGATGTGCCTCCATACTAACTTCCTCCCACCTCCCCGACACAGACCGCTCACCTGCCTCCTCGTTCTGGTTAGGGCTCCCTTGCATTGCTCCTATACACTGATCATGAGAGCCGGCATCCCGAACCCAACCCAAGTAGTGTACTGCCTGTAAATAAAGCAAATAGAAATTAGTAAATAATACCTAACACTGCATATAATTGTACTGTCAATTAACATCTAAACTGTTACAATTCCTTTAGGGCTCTATTTATTAACATTATTTTTACTAAAAATAAAGTGAAAAAAGGTGTTTTCACACCCTTTTCACATTATTTTAGTATCACCTGTAGTTATTACAGGGCAATTGGAGCAGAATTCGTAAAATTCTACTCCAACCCCTAAGTATCACTTATTTTTAGTAAGCAGATCACATTTCCCATAATTTTAATGGGAAATGTGATCCGACCAGAGTTACTAAAAATAAATTGTAAAAAAATACCGGGGAAAGCCCTGTGATAATAACGCCACCTGTAGGTGGTGTTGTCCAGGGTCTCCAACGGGGAGAGCAGAGCCGGGAGTCGGCCCCAGTAATCAGCTGTGTGGTCTAAACAGACCACACGCTGAAACACTGTAAAAAAAGTAAAAAAAAAAGTAAAAAAAAAAATTACTTACCTGACTCCAGGGACCGGTGATCAGGGCTCCGGGTGATGTCTCCCCTCCGGTCAGCTGGTCTCCCATGCTGCAATGCGGCCCGGTCATCAGTGCAGTATGAGATATCACCTGACTGGAGGACATGGAAGACATCACCGGAGCCCGGATCATGCAGGTAAGTGTAATTAAGGGAAAGGGGGGCCGCAGGGGGGTCTGCGATCACAGGGGCGGGGCTTAACAATGGGGGCAGGGCTTAGCACCGGGGGAAGTAGCAGCGACAGTCGGTCAGCTCATGCGCCAGGCACTGGTCACGGTATTTTTTTTGCGAATATACCGTGACTAGTGTGCAGAGGGGATTCGCAGGGACAGAGCTTTATCGCAACCTCTGTCCCTGCAAGGCATTTGTAGTAAACCCCTGCGATATTGCCTGAATTCGCAATGCGAATTCAGTCGGTAATATCACACTACAATCTGCATTACAAATGCGGATTGTAGTAAATAGAGCCCTTAGGGCTTTATTTATCAACATTATTTTAGTATAACCTATAGTTATTACAGGGCAATTGGAGTAGAATTCGTAAAATTCTACTCCAACCCCTCAGTATCACTTATTTTTAGTAAAGCAGATCGCATTTCCCATAATTGTAATGGGAAATGTGATCTGACCAGAGTTACTAAAAATAAAATGTGAAAAAATACCGGGGAAAGCCTGGTGATAATAACGCCGCCTGGAGGGGGCGTTATCCAGGGTCTCCCCCGGTTACTGGGCTCCTGCCCTGCTCTAATGGGGAGAGCAGAGCCGGGAGTCGGTCCCAGTAATCAGCTGTGTGGTCTAAACAAACCGCAAGCTGATTTCTGTAAAAAAAAGAAAAATAAAAATAGTAAAAAAAAAAAAAAAAGTACTTACCTGACTCCTGGGGGCCTCCGGTGATGACTCCCCTCCGGTCAGCTGGTGTCCCATAGTACACTGCTGCCCGGTCATCAGGTGATCGGGCCCCAGTGCAGTATGGGAGATCACCTGACCGGAAGAATGGAGAACATCACCGGAGGCCCGGAGCTTGCAGGTAAGTGCTATTAAGGGAGAGGGGGGTCGTGGGGGGAGGGTCTGTGATCGTGGGGGCGGGGCTTAGTGACAGGGGTGGGGCTTAGCGTGGGGGGGGTAGCAGCGGCGACCGGTCGGGGCATGCGCGGGCACTTAATCACGGTATTTTTTGCGAAAATACCGTGATAAGGCTCCGAAGGGGATTTGCAGGGACAGAGCTTTATCGCAAGCTCTGTCCCTGTAAGGGATTTGTAGTAAATCCCTGTGATATTGCCTGAATTCGCAATGCGAATTCACTCGGTAATATCACACTACAATACGCATTCAATATGCGGATTGTAGTAAATAGAGCCCTTAGTCACTTTCACTGAGTGTTAAAATTATTTATAATTCATCATTTGGGGAATTGTCAAAAATTTCACAAACAAAAAAACCCTTTTCTGTATATTACTTATTTCAACTTCCCATATAAATAAACAGTTTCTGAAGCATAATATAGTGATTTCAACAAACAGAGGGTTAACATTCTGTTCCAATTTTCCTTCGAGCCTTACATTTTACCATAACTGATCGTATTTTCCATATTTAACTATCCTTTCCAACAACTTGCAGAATAAATGCCTGAATTAAATAGAAGAGGAAGTTTTCTGGGCTAGTCCAATGTAGAAAAGGGAAAATGTGATAGTGTACAAGCAACATCAATGTCTGGCTCAGGATAACTATGTATTGATTTCAGGGATGAAGTCACACAACTAAAATGTCAAGTGTCTATATTTTATTTTAATTAGATGGCTGTGTTTGTTTAATGTTATTGCAATAAGTGATTTCATTTTGCTATTATTTGCTGAGAATAATTTTACCCAAAATAAAAATAGCTGTAGCCGTGTGCTTATACAGGGTTGTTATAGAGCACGCATATTCAAACTGCTTGGCATAACGTCCTGTAACATAATTACAGTGATCGATCCTCAAAACTCCATATAATGATCTTATTAGTCTCCATGTAGAACTAACACAAATTACAATTAGCTCTTTGATATGTTTGTTTGTCTTTCTTATCCTTTATTTGGATTAAACTTATTTAGCGAGCATGTGTCACCTATTCATCTATGCATCTGTACAGACTATAGAAAATGTAGCTGCACCCTGATTTATGAAAACATGTCACTGGGGCAGCTGAGTGACAGGGCCAGAATGTATGGCGTGCGACTGGTGCCGCTACACAGGGAGAATGACCAAGGGGGGCGGCACTGTAGCTAACTCGACATCACCCTGACAGCCTGTTCTACCTTAGGGTAAAATTAAAAATGCTTTATCTAACTAATAAAGCATTTTTTTTACTTCAGGGTCCATAGGGGGTCCACAGGGTTGACCTTGGGGTAGAGCTGGATCTGGATCCACGGGCACCACGCAGTTAAAGCTTTTGCTGCTCCCAGGATGCACTTGGGTCCATCCTCCTCTATACCCCCACCTCTACTTGGGCGATGTTTTCACAGGTGCTGGTGTCAATCGCGGACCGTCTAGCGATCCCGACTGCTGTCCCTACTAAAGTGTTGCCCCAGCCGACCATCCCCCATTCCCCGGGTATTCTGCAGTTATTGCAGTCTCAGACTGTTGGGCAGTATACGGGGTTGCCTATGTATGTTCAGTCTACCCCAGTGTCGCAACAGTCTGTGGTGCCCTTTCAAGGTTTTACTCAGACGGCTCCTCCACCCAGGGTGGATGTACTCTCCAGCTCTGTCCAGAGTTTGGCAGCCTCGTCTTCGGCCTTTCAGTCAATGTTACAGGGTGACATGCCTCTAAAGGCGTCTAAGCGCCCAGTGCTGGCTGCCCAGGTTGCGCATTTAACGGACACGGACGTGTCTTCAGATGACGGGGAGGTACATGAGGACACTGGCTCGGACGCGACGGCTCAAGAGGTAGAGACTAAGTCCTCCATTAATGTGCCGGCATTGGTTAGGGCGATGCAGGCCATCCTTCACATAGAGGATGATGCCCCGGCCCCTAGGTCAAAGTATCCTAATTTTAAAAAGGCTAAGGTGACTTCGACTGTTTTTCCCCTGTCTGACCAGTTGACTGATCATATGGCGGGGGCCTGGCAGTTGCCCAGTAAGAGATTCCAGCCACAAAAATGGCTGGCATCCAATTATCCGTTTCCTGAGGCTCATTGCAGGAAATGGGAAACCCCACCGGCGGGGGATTCCCATGTCACCCGCTTATTCAAAAGCGCTACATTGCCCTTACCGTCTATCTCCTCCCTGAAGGATCCCACGGACAGGAAGGTGGAGACTTGTTTAAAGTCTATCTACTCTCTCTCAGGGGCAGTAGCCCGTCCGTCCATGGCCATCTCCTGGGTGGCTAAAGCCATTGAGAGCTGTGCCAACGCATTGGAGGATACCTTTCCAGATGAGGCTCCTGATGTCCAGAGAGCGTTAATTGGACAGATGAGGGATGCGGCGTCCTATATTTGGGAAGCGTCTTTAGATGCAAGTCTGCTGACCTCTAGAGTTTCAGCGGCAGCATTGTCTTCTCGTCGGTCCTTGTGGCTGAGGTCCTGGAGAGCGGACGCAGATTCTAAGAAGGGCCTGGAGACCTTACCCTTTAAAGGGGAGTTGTTATTTGGTCCAGACTTGGACAAAATAGTGGATACTCTGGCTAAATCCAAGTCAGCTTTCCTCCCTTTGACTACAACGCATGCTTAGGTCAGGAGCTCTGCCTTTTGGTCCTTTCGGGGTCAGGGTAAGGCCAAAGGTCAGTCCTTCCCGAGGCAGTCGGTGACCAAGAAGCAGGCCTGGAGTGCTAGGCACCCTTCTTCCAAGCAGGAAGATAAACCTTCTGCCTGATGGGACGGGCTCCCTCTGGGGGACCCCAGAGTGGGATGCCGACTTCTTTAATTTGCCCAGTGCTGGCACAATACCACCACGGATGCCTGGGTTCGAGAAGTGGTCTCCCAGGGGTACACCCTGTCTTTTCGGCACAGACCGCCCCACCAGTTTTTCTGCATGAATCCTTCTCAGGACAAAACCAAACCTTTGCAGATTCAGGAAGCTATAGAGTCCTTGCTGAAAGAAGGGGTCGTTGTTCCCGTTCATCAGTCACAACGGGGGATGGGACTCTACTCTGTTTCTGGTGCAGAAACCAATTGGTTCTCATCACCCTATCCTCAATTTGAAGTCTCTGAACAAGTTCCTCAGAGTTCCCAAATTCAGGATGGAAATGTTACGTTCCATCATTCTGGCGATGGAACTGGGGGATTACATGGTCTCCCTGGATATCCAGGATGCCTACCTCCATGTTCCTATAGCACCTTCACACCAGCGGTATCTGAGGTTTGCAATACTGCAACATTACTACCAATTTCGGGCGCTACCCTTTGACCTCTCTATGGCACCAAGGGTTTTCACCAAAGTGATGGCAGTCATGGCCGCCCACCTTCGGAGCCAAAATGTACGGCTGCTGCCGTATCTAAACAACTTCCTTTTGCTGGCGAGCTCCCCGGACTTACTGCTTCAACATCTCCACCTGATGATCGCTTGTCTGCAAGTGCTCGGGTGGTTGATAAATTGGAAAAAGTCCTCCCTGATCCCATCAAAGCGGATGGTTCATTTTGGAGCCCTGCTAGATTCTCGTCAGCAAAGGATCTTCCTGACTCCTGTAAAGGTCTCCTCCTTGCAGCTGCGGATACACAGTTGCCCGAACAGTCACCGAGTGTCGGTTCACTCGGCAATGAGAGTTCTGGGGTCCATGGTGTCGGCATTCGACATGGTGGAATTTGCCAAGTTCCATTCCAGGCCCCTGCATGGGCTGATTCTATCCGAATGGAATGGGTTACCTCACCGGATCCGGTCTCAGATGCTGGTGTTGTCCCTGGAGGTTTGGCTGTCTCTAGCTTGGTGGCTTCAGACAGCTCATCTCGTCAAGGGGCGCCCCTTTTGGATCCTGGACTGGGTTCTGCTCACAAGAGATGCCAGTCTCCGGGGTTGGGGGGCAGTGACATGCTCATTGTCACTTCAGAGCTGCGGAAGAAGTGGTTCTCCCCATCAACATTCTGGAGCTGCGGGCCTTGTACAGGGCCCTGCAGTCGTCTAGCAGCGCTCTTCAAGGAAAGGCATTATAGGTTCAATCCGACAACGCCACCACGGTGGCTTACATCAACCACCAGGGAGGAACTCGCAGTCATGCTGCGATGTCGGAGGTGTCTCGCATCCTGGCTTGGGTGGAGTGCCACATTCCAGCAATCTCTGCAGTCTTCATCCCCGGAGTCCTCAATTGGGAGGTGGACTTCCTCAGCCGTCACGACATGAATCCTGGGGAATGGTCGCTTCACCCAGAGGTATTTCAGCTACTCGTGGACAGATGAGGGCTGCCGGAGCTGGACCTGATGGCCTCCCGTCAGAATCACAAGTTGCCCGTGTATGGGTCAAGGACAAGAGACGCAGACGCAAGTCTGGTAGATGCACTGTCGGTGAAATGGACATTTCAACTGGCGTATTTATTTCCTCCAATATCCCTGCTGCCTCGGGTGCTGCAGAAATTCAAGCAGGCTGGTGGCATGCTTCTGCTGGTGGCTCCTGCGTAGCCCAGACGTCCTTGGTACTCAGATCTGCTGAGCCTCTCCTTCGACGCTCCGTACCTTCTTCCTCAGCATCGGGACCTGTTGTCTCAAGGGCCCTGCCATTACCCAGATCTGGGTCGGCTGTCTTTGACGGCGTGGCTCTTGAGACGGTCGTCCTAAGGTCTCGGGGCTTCTCAAGGTCTGTTATCAGTACCATGCTTACTGGACCTAGGCTTATGTCTTGCCTCTCTGAAGGTTCATGTGTCTACACTGTCTGTGTGGTTCCAACGTCGGATCGCTACACTGCCAGATGTTCACACCTTTTTCCAAGGTGTTCTTCGAATCCAGCCTCCCTTTGTGCCTCCTGTGGCTTCTTGGGACTTGGCGGTGGTTCTTCGGGCCCTGCAGGGTCCTCCTTTTGAGCCCTTTGAGTCGGTGGAGCTCAAGTGGTTAACGTTTAAGACTGTTTTTCTCCTGGCGATTGCTTCTGCCAGGAGGGTATCAGAATTGGGGGCGCTTTCGTGTCATCCCCCTTTCTTGATTTTTCACCAGGACAGAGCAATACTTCACACTCATCCTGAGTTTCTGCCTAAAGTGATTTCTAAGTTCCACATTAATCAGGAACTTGTTGTGCCAGCTTTTCAGTCACCTGATCTTTCAGCTGGTGAGGCTTCCTTGGATGTAGTCCGTGCTCTCAGAATTTATGTGGACTGGACTGATTCCATTAGGAAGTCTGATTCCTTGTTTGTCCTCTTTGGTTTTCACAGGAGGGGTTGGCCTGCCAACAAACATACTTTAGCCCATTGGCTTTGTTCTGTTATTTGTGAGGCTTATGCACAGGAGGGTTTACCTGTTCCAGCCTCCATTAAGGCTCATTCCACTCGGTCTGTGGGTCCTTCTTGGGCTGCTAGACGTGGCGCCTCTGCTGTGTATCTATGTAAGGCAGCCACCTTGTCTTCCATTCAGATATTTTTGAGGGTCTATGCGTTTGACACCTTTGCCTCTCAGGATGCATCCTTCGGGTGCCGGGTTCTCCTTTCTGCACAGGAGCGTCCCCGCCCTTAGTTGAACTGTTTTGGGACATCCTCAAGGTCAATCCTGTGGACTCCCTATAGACCCTCAAGTAGAAAACAAGAGTTATGGTAAGAACTTACCTTTGTTATCTCTGTTTCTACAAAGTCCATAGGGTCCACAGGGCGCCCGCCCTGACGTACCTGGCTTCATATGGGCTGTGTGACTGGTCACCGGTTTTTCTGTCTCCCATTTCTGTGAGTATGGTTTCTTGTGTGTTCCAGTCTTCCTTCTCTCTGTTTTGTCTCCTCCTCCGGCCTTGGCTGCTTAACAACTGAGGTGCCTGTGGCTCAGGGACAGGGTATAAAGGAGGATGGACCCAAGTGCATCCTGGGAGCAGCAAAAGCTTTAACTGCGTGGTGCCCATGGATCCAGATCCAGCTATACCCCAAGGTCATCCCTGTGGACCCTATGGACTTTGTAGAAACAGAGATAACAAAGGTAAGTTCTTACCATATCTCTTGTTTTTTCTTTTGCCCCAGCAGTGAAGATGGTGATAGTGATACCGTGTTTCACCGATAATAAGACACTGTCTTATTTTTTTTTTTGCTCAAAAAAACTCCATAGGGCTTATTTTCGGGGTAGGGCTTATTTTAATTAACATTGACGTTGTTGAATGCAATCTGTGCCTCTCCCTCCCCCCCCCATTGTTGAATGCAGTCTGTGCCCCTCCTCCCCCCCGTTGTTGATTGCAGCCTGTGCCCCTCCTTCCCCTCCCTGTTGTTGAATGCAGCCTATGCTCTTCCTCCCCCCCCCAGCTCCTGCCTTTTTTTTTTTTAATCATCTCCCTCTCCCTGTTGTATGCAGTCTGTGCACGGTGCCCCATTTCCCCACATACCTTTACGATAAGAAGAATCTGGCGGCAGCTCCTTCCTACATGGTCCACAGCTCCTCTTGATATGTGGCTCTTCCGACGTCGACCTTGCCCTTCAGAGTTGTCACGCGCGCTGACTCCAAAACAAGCTTTATTGAAAGCTTGTTTTGGAGTCTGACTTGTTAGAGCTTATTTCTGGGGTAGGGCTTATTTTGGACCCTTTTTCAAAAGTAAGGGTAGGGCTTATTTTCGGGGTAGGTCTTATTATCGGGGAAACATGGTAGGAGGACAGTGGGGTATTTGTACTGCTGCTATACTTGCTAAATAGGTTCCCCCATGCATGGAGCAGTCTTCACTGCTGAGCCCAAGTGGTGATTACCGCCACCAATTCTCCAGGTATCCACCGCCACTGGTAGCCTGTAATAAATAGGATGAGAAGGCTGTTCTTTACTTGATATATATGCTATTTTGCCACTTTGCTACTTGCTATGTGCTATTAAAGCTATCTGTGATACAGTATATACATGCAATGGATTTGATTTAATAGCCTATTCAGAGTTACTTGCAAGGCGGCCAAAATTACACTGACGCTGCGTGCAAGGAAGTAAGGGCCCGATTCAGACCCGCTCGTTAGGATGCGTTCGCTCGTGCATAATTAAGAGGCAGCGTCATAGTGCACGTCACCTGTCTGGTTTTTACACTCTAGTGCTCGCAGTGCTTGCAACAGGGTATGGTCAACCACAAGCGCTGCGATCGCATCCGATGGTATCTGATGTACCGATGGTTGCATACACTTCCTGGAGATGACGTGCACAAGTGGGCGTCTTAAGACAGGCTGCTGGGCATCTGATCGCACGCCAAGACATAGTGGACATGCTTTTGCCTTGCCATGAGATCGCCTGCCTTCATCAAGCGAGCAAATGCATCTAGCGAGCGGGTCTGAATCAGGCCCTAAATACGGAAATTTGCCCCTATGCTGAGTTGTATGCATCTTTGCCACCATTACACTCCTATCTATATACATGGTTTCTTAGCCGTCATCCTTTCAACAAGAGCTTAAATCAGCCTTATACCTGTGCAAGAGAGCTGTCTGAGATCAAGTGAATGTCTAAGTAAGCACAATGCTGCATAGACCGCACTTCCGTCCACACACCCTGTGTATGATTGCCCTGTTGCCACCCAGTTACATCCATTCTACTGCAAGTGGAGATGCGACTGAGATGTGTAAAAAAAAAATCTGATTCGCCGTAGAAGCTTATGCTCGGCTACGGAGCATGTGTAGTGCTAAGCTTTGTCTGCAACCCGGACTTGGGTTCTATTCAGAGACAGCCTCTAAATGTTCATTTTTATTTTGGTACTAGTGGTAACCACTCTATAACTTAGGGCTCTATTTACTACAATCTGCATTTGTAATGCAGATTGTAGTGAGATATTACCGATATGCGAATTCAGGCAATATCACAGGGATTTACTACAAATCCCTTGCAGGGAATGAGCTTGCGAGAAAGCCCTGTCCCTGTGAATCCCCTCCGGAGCCTTATCACGGTATTTTCGCAAAAAATACTGTGACAAGTGCCCCGCGACCCCCCCTCCCTTAATTACACTTACCTGCAGTTATCAGGCCTTCGGTGATGTCCTCTGTCGCTTCGGTAAGCTGACATCCAATACTGCATTGGGACCCTGTCAGGTGACGACCGGGCCCCAGTGCAGCATGGGAGACCAGCTGACCGGAGGGAGGACATCACCGGAGCCCCAAACTCCGGTCCCTGGACTCAGGTAAGTTTGTTTTTTTTTACTTTTTTTTTTTTTTTACTTTTTTTGTACAGTGAATCAGCATGTGGTCTGTTTAGACCACACAGCTGATTACTGGGGCCGGCTCCGGGCTCTGCTCTGCACGTCAGAGTGGAGCAGGAGTCCGGTAACCGGGGGAGACCCTGGATAACACCACCTCCAGGTGGCATTATTATCACAGGGCTTTCCCCGGTATTTTTTTACATTTTATTTTTAGTGACTTTGGCCAGATCACATTTCCCATTACAATTATGGGAAATGCGATCTGCTTACTTAAAATAAGTGAAAATTAGGGGTTGGAGTAGAATTTTACGAATTCTACTCCAATTGCACTTTAGTAACTGTAGGTCATACTAAAATAATATGAAAAGGGTGTGAAAACACCCTTTTTCACATTATTTTAGTAAAAATAATGTTAATAAATAGAGCCCTTAGGGGCCTATTCATCATCACTTAATTTATACAAAAGCAGGTGAAAAATAAAATTTTCACCTAATTTTGTATAATTTAAGTGTCAGCCCCATTCATCATTAATGTAACACAGGAGATATCACAGATATCTCCTGGTTACAATTGTGCCTCGATAATTTCCACAGTCCCCATACTTTAGTATGGGGATGTGGAAATTGTGTAATTCATCAAGTTCCGAATAAGCATTTTTTTCGGAACTTGTGAGTGATGCTATTCGCCACTCTGAGGTGGCGTACAGCATCCAATAACATGCACAAGCTGCCGTTTACACGGCAGCTTGTGCAGCAGAGGGATCTATTCAGATCCCTCCTGCTGTGTTTACTTACCTCCGGCGTCTCTGGCTGTCACTGGCTCCCTCCTGTGCTCTTATGCCGGCGGGAGCTTGTGCTGCAGGGGCGCCGGGGGGAGATTAGGAGCAGCGACGGCCGGGCGGTGGTTCGGGGAATCAGACTCCGGCAGCGGGATACGGAGGGAGGGGCGGCTGGTTACAGACACTGGCGGCCGCAGGGGGGTGGGGGCTGCACTGGCACCAGCGGAGGGAGAGGGGACCGGCAATGACACCGGCGGCTGCAGTGGGAGGAGGCTACACCGGCTGCCGAGGGGGTAGGAATCCAGGAAAGCCCCACTGTTGTAAAATAGGAACTGACTGTACATGCCCAGTAATAAAATAGGGGCTAAGCTGCTTATTTTATTGTTTCTGTTTGAAAGAAAGCAGGCAGAGATTCTCAGGAGGCACAGCTGAAGGTGAAAACTATCTCACTTCCGAAAAGCTGTCTCCGCAAAAGGAGCAGTTTTTCGAAAGTGAATATTTTGTAAGGAGGGAATGATGAATTAGATTTTTTTTACAATTAATTCGCTTACAATGGAAAACTAAATTATCTCAAGTGAAAACTATTTCATGATGAATAGGCCCCTTGGTGTGGTTTCAGTTCTAACTACTAATTTAATTGCATTCACTTATTACTTTTAGATACTATAAATGTATTTATTCTGGTACTTGATTTGTAATTTGCATGGTTTTACTGTTTTATTTTAGGTGTATTTTTCCCAAGGAGCTAAGCATGTTTTGTGTCTACAAGTCATCTGTGTGCGCACACATTTACACAAAAAGAGGAGCCTCCCAATTACGATATTTATTTGGTTTGTTTAAAAGGGCAACAACTTTAATATACTGTATGCAACAAAACCAGCTAAAGAAAACACGCTTAGATATAAGGATTGGCTCATATAAAAAAAACACTTTTATTTTAGTTAATTTACATTCTCATTTTAACATTATAATAATTCTGTACTAGGGATTCACTGAATCCAATATTTAGTTTGCGCTGTAGCCAATATCTAATGGTGTTTAGATCTAGGCAGCCCCTGCTTAGTTTTAAAATGATAATTAATATTTGACAGCTGGCAAAATCTTTTCAAACAGAATTCACTCTTTGTGAACGTCCTAAAATTTGGGATTTATACAGACTTTCCAATCTCCAAATGTTGTAAGGCAGGGCTTTCTGGTCAGTACCTAAATCCCTAAAAAAATAAAACACTAAACTGAGCTATGGCCAGTATTATTAAGTCACTCCTATTTGGGAGGTTAAAATTTTAAGAAGTTGATCTCAGCATTTGAATCAATGCTTGGATATTTTGAAACATGATGTGGGCCAGAATTCCCACCTACAGGCAGGCTGAATTTATAAAACTGAGAGGAAAATCATCCCTACAGAACAAAATGGCGGCCATTCTCCACCATTTTGTTCTGTAGCTATGAATTTAATCTCAGTGATGGTCCATTGCATGATCTGAAAGCCCAGAGGGTAAATAATGAAACATACAAATTTAGGGCTCTATGTATTATGGCACCTAACGGCTCCCGTGCAAAATATTTTAAGCAAACTGGAACCATATGCAATATAGAGCATTGTACATTATATATAATAAAATTCTTCTGAAAAATGGAGCAGGATGAAGGAAGATTTCGGCACAGAGAGGAGGGGTGCGAGCAGTAGGGCCGGCTCTTGGGGTGTTCGACCAGTGCCATTGAACAGGTGCGCCACCCCTTAGAGGGCGCACCCCTCCCAATATCCCGATTTCAGTGGGACAGCACTGTCGCACTGTTCCACCCGTGGGCCAAAGTGTCCCACGGGTGGTCTGGTCGGAAAGGTTGGGCACCCCCACCGCCACGGCGGTGCCGGACCCCGGAGTAGCTGAATGGATGCTGCGCGATGGATGCTGAAGGAAATGGTTATGAGCTGTTTGTTCTGAAGCAATTAATGTGACAAAACATATTTCCTAACCCTTTTGCTTGTATGAATATACCCCCATCTCTAGCTACTGACAGAGCTGAGTCACCTTTTCGGTGATTACTGCTTCACTCCGCTACAAACCAAGTTCTATTTCTCTTTAAAGAAAAAAAATGTACTTTGATTTTCAGCATTGCTTTTATTTTAATTAAAGACAACACTAAGTTTTCTTTTTACTTTAAAACAAAATATTTTGTAGGCCATGTTCATAGAGCCATCTACCCTGCTGTACTGTAGCATTGTGTGAGACTTGCACAGACGGCCTGCTGTGTTCTGATATCACAGTGCTGACTTTGCTTATCAACTAACTTCTATATCAGCCTTTCTAATGAGGTTATCACTGGAGTGCAGAATGCTTCATATGAATTGCTATGGAGATAAGAGTGGGATTTTTTTTCTGTTAGAGCAACCCTCACTCAGCTACGGCAATAAAGACAATAAAAAACAACACTATGCCAGACCGTGGCTTCATTGGTTTTATTAAATTCTTTAGTGTCTCAATAAAATGTAATTTTAACTGCTTTAAACAAGCTAGAAATTTGGAATTTGTAGAATACAAATGTACTGTTGCAGCCATTTTGTAAAAACATGCCAATTTCCTTATTAGGGCAACTTAAATTATAGACAATGTAATTCTGAACACACCGCAATTTACGGCATGACACAAATTCACATATTTGTCTATTATTACAGGCTGCCACTCCGTGTCTCTCCAGCCTCATGCCACCACCTGCGTCTCTCCAGCCTCATGCCACCCCTTACGTCTTTCCAGCCTCATGCCACCCCCTGCATCTCTCCAGCCTTATGCCAACTCCTGCGTCTCTCCAGCCTCATGCCATCTCTCTACTTCAGGTCTTTCCTTCTCCTTCCCCTATCTCTCTTTCATCTGTCCCCTCCCCACTCTCTCTCTTTCAGGTCTGTCCCCCTTTGTCTGTCAGGTCTGTCCACCTCCATCTCTCTTACTTCTTGTTGAAATATGGAGTGCGCTACTATGCTGTCTCCATGAATGTTCCACAAATAAAGCATTCTCCTTTACCAAGATGGCCGCCATTTGGTCTTCTGCACATAATTGATGCCATCTTGTTAATGTGTTTGAGCGCCACAGGGTGACATGGATGTGTTCCACTTAGCTCCAGTGACCCTGCAAGTATCCTGCATTGCAACCTGTAAATACAGCTGCACTGCTACCATCAGACATGGCCGACTGGTCCTCTGTTCAATATGGTCCGCTCAAGCTCCACTCCATACAGCTCCACCGAGTGTATAACTATGAGTACAGCTGTGCAAACATCTCTACTGCACTTTAATAAACCAAACAACTGGTTATAGGGTCTATGTACTAGACAGATAAAGTACCAACCAATTAACTCCAAACACAGCCTGGAAAGTGACAGGAGTTGATTGGTTGGTACTTTATCACCATCCACTTTATGGCTCTCCAAGGCTTAGCACATAGACCCCCAAGTACTTGGGCTGTCTCTGGATTCCGCTGGTGTCTACTATTTATAACCTGTATATCACCACAAATAGTACACACATATCAACATCTCTTTCATTTCTATCGCCGCCAGAGTCTACTTCGTTGCCAGAGAGGAGGGGGCCCAAATAGAGGCTGCACATGGGCCCCCTCCTCTCTTAAAATGCCCTTGGTCAGAAACAGACTCCCCATCTCCATCGGCATGCCACAAACGAGCAGGGAAGTCAGGCTACACTCCCACAACACTCCCATGAGATGGAACAGTTCCATGCAACTGCCCATTTCATGGAAAGAAAAATCCATCAACGGATAAATCTGCGTCCGTGTGCATATGCATGGCATGGCCTTTCAATCTGCGACCGTGTACATATGCATGGCATGGCCTTTCACTCTGCGTCCATGTACATATGCATGGCGTAGCCTTTCACTCTGCGTCCGTGTACATATGCATGGCGTGGCCTTTCCATCTGCGTCCGTGTATATATGCATGGCATGGCCTTTCAATCTGCGTCCGTGTACATATGCATGGCCTTTCAATCTGCGTCCGTGTACATATGCATGGCATGGCCTTTCAATCTGCGTCCGTGTACATATGCATGGCATGACCTTTCAATCTGTGTCCGTGTACATATGCATGGCATGGCCTTTCAATCTGCGTCCGTGTACATATGCATGGCCTTTCAATCTGCGTCCGTGTATATATGCATGGCGTGGCCTTTCACTCTGCGTCCGTGTACATATGCATGGCGTGGCCTTTCAATCTATGTCCGTGGACATATGCGTGGCATGGACTTTCAGTCTGTGTCCGTGTGCATATGCATGGCGTAGCCTTTCAATCTGCGTCCGTGTACATATGCATGGCATGGCCTTTCACTCTGCGTCCGTGTACATATGCATAGCATGGCCTTTCACTCTGCGTCCGTGTACATATGCATGGCGTGGCCTTTCCATCTGCGTCCGTGTATATATGCATGGCATGGCCTTTCAATCTGCGTCAGTGTACATATGCATGGCCTTTCAATCTGCGTCCGTGTACATATGCATGGCATGGCCTTTCAATCTGCGTCCGTGTACATATGCATGGCATGACCTTTCAATCTGTGTCCGTGTACATATGCATGGCATGGCCTTTCAATCTGCGTCCGTGTACATATGCATGGCCTTTCAATCTGCGTCCGTGTACATATGCATGGCATGGCCTTTCAATCTGCGTCCGTGTACATATGCATGGCATGACCTTTCAATCTGCGTCCGTGTACATATGCATGGCATGGCCTTTCAATCTGCGTCCGTGTACATATGCATGGCATGGCCTTTCAGTCTGCGTCCGTGTACATATGCATGGGCTTCCAGTCTGCGTCCGTGTACATATGCATGGCATGGCCTTTCACTCTGCCTCCGTGTACATATGCATGGCATGGCCTTTCACTCTGCGTCCGTGTACATATGCGTGGCATGGCCTTTCAATCTGTGTCCGTGGACATATGCGTGGCATGGCCTTTCACTCTGCGTCAATGTGCATATGCATGGTCTGGCGCATTAGCAGTTGGCGTTTGCGTTTTGCATCCCATGCGCAGTTTGTTTTTGGACTTATGGTCAGCTCAAAAAATTAGGCCCAATGTATTCGAGTTGTTGGCATTGCAAAATGCATCTGACACTACATACAGACGCAAGTACAGAGGTGCCCACATATAGCTATCCTACGTGGCAAAGTCCGCTGAATAGGACTATTTGGTTCGCCATGGATTTTGCAACTTTGCTGCGCCATGCAAAGACTTTTTCTCAAAATATGTTTCTTATTCACTTCACTAATGCGACAAAAGTACAATGCAGAAGTACCCTGACTACTGACGCTGGCAGTGCATGTAGCCGATGTGTGCCACTCAGTCACTAATCTGGCTAACAATGCAAAAGTTGGAGGTGTGATACAAGGGGTCTGTGGCATGCCTCATGCCACATATAGTGACTTTATGCGAATTCTTTTGCAACAAAAATACTAATCCTAAGAACATCAAAAAGAAACCCTCACACAAGGCGCTAGAAGTTAATAATTAACTATCGCAGCTGTGAGGAGGAGGAGTGTCAAACTTCCTGTATATATCTCAAAGAGAAACTGGTGGAAAAGGTAAACCACAGCGCTGAGACACAATTAAAACAATAATACAAACTTTCTAATTATCTAAAAATAGAATTGATTTAATCAATGAAAAGATCAGTATTAAAACATAAATAGCTTTAAAAAGCAGGAACGACAATTAATATTACACTGAATACAGCACATTTAGAACCAAGCCATACATCAGTATTATAAATGGTAACTGTATCGTATTACCCACATGGGGAAAGTTTTTGATAAGCTGGAGACTCGGTGGAGTCCCCCCCAAGTGCTTAACCCTAATCCCCCCTCTAAGTGCCTAAACCTAAACACCCCCTTCCCCGCTGCCTAAACCTAAGTCCCCCGGGGGGGTTCCTAATCCTAAATCCCCCCCGGGGGTGCCTAACCCTAACCCTCCACTCCCCCTAGCCTAACCCTAACCCTCCCAGGGGGGTGCTTAACCCTAAGTCCCCCCGGGAGCCCTAAACCTAACCATCCCCCCCCGCAGCTGTCCGCTCGTGGCGCCCGGCATCACTACGATCGGGATGCCGGGCGCTGGTCTCCCGGCGTCGGGGAAATGCCGGGCGTCTACATATAGATGCCTGGCATTTCACCCTTGTCGGGATATGACAGTCGGGAAGCCGGCTGCCGGTATTTCGGCAGTCGGCTTCCCGATTGCATACCGGTAGGTGAATAGTAGCCTGTGAAACAAATCAAAGTCCTGTGCAGTGGGAGCCTGTGAAGACGGCTGTAATAGCCTGATCTCTCACCGCATACAGTATGTAGAAGTCCGGTATTGATGAGGGCAGCTTAGAGCAGGCGGCTCCAGGGATTTCAGGCAAACAGACAAGGCTATGATCCTGTAGCGCAGCTTGGAGAACAGCAAGAGGCTGTTGGTAAGTGTGGCTCCGTGCGGCTGGTTCAGCGCTGGAAAATGCTCCTGTTCAAGCTCAAGCAACATCTCCACTTCTAAAAAAACCTGAATTTTAGTAAACATACCCCTATAGGCGAATTTGTATGTGGCTACAATGTGAAAAAGACGCAAAATTCAGGAAATACTTATAGGCCCCCATTTAACAACGATGCATAACCCCTTTAGCGCTCGCTACAGGGGTTATGCCACCCTTTCCGGATTTGACAAACAGCGGTAATCTCTTAGATTACCGCTGTTTGTCAAGCATCACTCTCGCCATCTTTTAGATGGCGAGAGCGATGAGCTCCCCATTGCTGGCAAAGGAGACCTGGCGGTGCCTTTCCAGCGTTAGGCTGCCAGCAGGTGAGCGGAGGACCCTGCCGATGAGGAGGACTTCGCTGGACCTCGCTGGAGGGGTAAGTATTGATAAATACTAGTGGCATTTCATTTGTATCACAGTGATAGTAAACTAAAATTGACGCTGGTGTTTTCGGTCTTTATAAATGGGGCCTAAAGTAAGGGAATCACTAATCGTGTTGGTGCATCTTAGTTACGCCAGGCGTCCACAGGGGTGCAGAGAGGGGGGCGGAGCGGGTTACAAGTTACCCAGCCCCGGGCTTCCAGAGGGGCCCGGGTCTGGCGCTGCCCCCCACCTCCCTTCCTCCCTCCTCCCTCCCTCGCAGCAGTGGGAGATTGCTCGCGGCTGCTAAGCAGCAGCCACAGCAGTCTCCTATGCCTGAGGGGGAAAGCGATCACACTGATCGCGCCCTCCCTTGGCTTTGCACCGGGCTGAGGGTCTCACAGCACCCACTCCCCGACGCGCAGCATGCTGCAAAATAATGTTTTTTTATTTCCAAGGGTGCGTTCCCACGCCTCCCGCGATTAGGTCAATCCTCTTTACCGGGGCCCAGCGGCGCTCTCTATGCCCCTGAGCGTCCATATGGAGCAGAAAGGATAGGCGAATGAGGACGCATCTCTACACTTTTCTTGTATGCGCCTTTACCTGTAGGTGCTTATTCATCAATCTCCCAATAAATGGCAAACAATATAGAAGGGAAAGACAGGACTTCTGTCATCTTAGCACAGAATAAGAATTACTCGTCAAAACAGACTTTCCTTTTCTACCACTTGTCACCAATAATCTGAGGCTTCGACTATTAGCATCACAACAGACTGTTAGGTCAGAATTCAGAAACCAACAAAAAAAGTGGTTTTATATCAATAGGCTGGTAAATTGCAAAATGTAAAAGCCTTTAAGTCAGCGTAAATCTGTATATCAGGCTGCAAGATGGAGAGGCAATAAATATAATCTATTAGCAGCAATAGACTTCTGCAAATCCAAATCCCACTTTAGAAAAAGAGAAATAGAGCACAGTTCTAAAATGTAATCCGTTACGGTATTTATATTTCTAGGAGAGAGAAATATATATGTTAGGCAGTTGATTTTCGTATTTATGCGGCAGAAGACAACAGGAACATTCTGCAATGAGAAATAATTTGTAAAACATTTCAGTGTCTATCGAGTGTAAAATTGCATAAAGCAGCCGTCAGTGGCAGAACTAAAGATAAGTGATCGCTTTACTTCCAAACACTCCGTCCTCTCTCATCTGTTATGTTCTTAAAGCCTGTATTGTGTTCTCAGATTGCACATACACAGACACACACACATATAAACAAACTAGGGGTGAGCGGGTTCGGATTTCTGAAATCCGAACCCCCCCGAGCCCCCCCGATCCGAGTCCGATCCGAGTCAGGCTCGACTTTTCCCGCCTGACTCGGATCTGACATCGAGGCAAAACGTCATCATCCCGCCTTCCGAGTCTCGCGGGTTTTGGATCCTATATAAGGTACCCGCGTCGGCGCCATTTTCTCACTCGGCTGTGGACAGTGAAGAGGGAGGGTGGGAGTTAGTGCTGTGTAGTGTAGTGTAGTGTAGTGCTGCTGTTGTCCACTACTTCAAAGTCCATAGGGGCTGGCTGTGTTGTGCTGTGCTGCTGTTGTTAATAGGGGCTGTGTCCACTACTTCAAAGTCCATAGGGGCTGGCTGGACTGTGTTGTGCAGTCAGTTCTCCATAGGGGCTGTGTCCACTCCAAAGTCCTGTGCAGTGTCCCAGTCCTAAAGGGGTGCTGTAGTGTTGTCCAGGGGGTGCTCTGTCCATCAGGGGTGCTCCCCCCAAGTGCTAAAAAAATAATATATTTTCTGTGTTTGTGAATTGTGTGCGCAGTAGCCGCACGTGCATCAACAAAGTAGTGCCAACCGTGCGCCTGTGTCATAAGTAAAGGGCCGGCTGGCTTGACCGTTAAAGGGTGCTGTAACCCCCGAAAGTACACTCCAGTCCAAACCAAAAAAAAATTATTTTCTGTGTTTGTGAATTGTGTGCGCAGTAGCCGCACGTGCATCAACAAAGTAGTGCCAAGCGTGCGCCTGTGTCATAAGTAAAGGGCCGGCTGGCTTGATCGTTAAGGGTGCTGTAACCCCCGAAAGTACACTCCAGTCCAAACCAAAAAAAAAATTATTTTCTGTGTTTGTGAATTGTGTGCGCAGTAGCCGCACGTGCATCAACAAAGTAGTGCCAAACGTGCGCCTGTGTCATAAGTAAAGGGCCGGCTGGCTTGACCGTTAAGGGTGCTGTAACCCCCGAAAGTACACTCCAGTCCAAACCAAAAAAAAATTATTTTCTGTGTTTGTGAATTGTGTGCGCAGTAGCCGCACGTGCATCAACAAAGTAGTGCCAAGCGTGCGCCTGTGTCATAAGTAAAGGGCCGGCTGGCTTGACCGTTAAGGGTGCTGTAACCCCCGAAAGTACACTCCAGTCCAAACCAAAAAAAAATTTATTTTCTGTGTTTGTGAATTGTGTGCGCAGTAGCCGCACGTGCATCAACAAAGTAGTGCCAAACGTGCGCCTGTGTCATAAGTAAAGGGCCGGCTGGCTTGACCGTTAAGGGTGCTGTAACCCCCGAAAGTACACTCCAGTCCAAACCCAAAAAAAAATTATTTTCTGTGTTTGTGAATTGTGTGCGCAGTAGCCGCACGTGCATCAACAAAGTAGTGCCAAGCGTGCGCCTGTGTCATAAGTAAAGGGCCGGCTGGCTTGACCGTTAAGGGTGCTGTAACCCCCGAAAGTACACTCCAGTCCAAACCAAAAAAAAAATTATTTTCTGTGTTTGTGAATTGTGTGCGCAGTAGCCGCACGTGCATCAACAAAGTAGTGCCAAGCGTGCGCCTGTGTCATAAGTAAAGGGCCGGCTGGCTTGACCGTTAAAGGGTGCTGTAACCCCCGAAAGTACACTCCAGTCCAAACCAAAAAAAAATTATTTTCTGTGTTTGTGAATTGTGTGCGCAGTAGCCGCACGTGCATCAACAAAGTAGTGCCAAGCGTGCGCCTGTGTCATAAGTAAAGGGCCGGCTGGCTTGATCGTTAAGGGTGCTGTAACCCCCGAAAGTACACTCCAGTCCAAACCAAAAAAAAAATTATTTTCTGTGTTTGTGAATTGTGTGCGCAGTAGCCGCACGTGCATCAACAAAGTAGTGCCAAACGTGCGCCTGTGTCATAAGTAAAGGGCCGGCTGGCTTGACCGTTAAGGGTGCTGTAACCCCCGAAAGTACACTCCAGTCCAAACCAAAAAAAAAATTATTTTCTGTGTTTGTGAATTGTGTGCGCAGTAGCCGCACGTGCATCAACAAAGTAGTGCCAAGCGTGCGCCTGTGTCATAAGTAAAGGGCCGGCTGGCTTGACCGTTAAAGGGTGCTGTAACCCCCGAAAGTACACTCCAGTCCAAACCAAAAAAAAATTATTTTCTGTGTTTGTGAATTGTGTGCGCAGTAGCCGCACGTGCATCAACAAAGTAGTGCCAAGCGTGCGCCTGTGTCATAAGTAAAGGGCCGGCTGGCTTGACCGTTAAAGGGTGCTGTAACCCCCGAAAGTACACTCCAGTCCAAACCAAAAAAAAATTATTTTCTGTGTTTGTGAATTGTGTGCGCAGTAGCCGCACGTGCATCAACAAAGTAGTGCCAAGCGTGCGCCTGTGTCATAAGTAAAGGGCCGGCTGGCTTGACCGTTAAAGGGTGCTGTAACCCCCAAAGTACACTCCAGTCCAAACCAAAAAAAAATTATTTTCTGTGTTTGTGAATTGTGTGCGCAGTAGCCGCACGTGCATCAACAAAGTAGTGCCAAGAGTGCGCCTGTGTCATAAGTAAAGGGCCGGCTGGCTTGACCGTTAAAGGGTGCTGTAACCCACAAAGTACACTCCAGTCCAAACCAAAAAAAAAATTATTTTCTGTGTTTAGCCGCACGTATATATCAAATCGATATAACATAAATGGAGGACCAAACTTTCTCCGATAAAAATAAAATAGAGAAAGATCAAGAACCACTTCCTCCTAGTGCTGAAGCTGCTGCCACTAGTCATGACATAGACGATAACATGCCATCAACGTCGTCTGCCAAGGCCGATGCCCAATGTCATAGTAGAGGGCACATACAATCCCAAATGGCAAAGTTCAGGAAAATGACCTTGAAAAAGACATTTAAATCAGCTGAAGAGAAACGTAAACTTGCCAATATGCCATTTACGACACGGAGTGGCAAGGAACGGCTAAGGTCGATCCCTAGTATGTTCATGACTAGTGGTTCAGCTTCACATGACGATGGAAGCACTCCTCCCACTAAAAAAATCAAAAGAGTTAAGCTGGCAAAAGCACAGCGAAGAACTGTGCTTTCTAAGAAGATATCACAAATCCCCAAGGAGAGTCCAAGTGTGGTGGTGGTTGCGATGCCTGACCTTCCCAGCACTGGACGGGAAGAGGTGGCTCTTTCCACCATTTGCACGCCCCCTGCAAGTGCTGAAAGGAGCACCCACAGTCCACTTGCTGATATGCAAATTGAAGATGTCACTGTTGAAGTACAACAGGATGAGGATACTGGTGTAGCTGGCGCTGAGGAGGAAGTTGGCGAGGAGGATTCTGATGGTGATGTGGTTTGTTTAAATCAGGCTCCGGGGGAGACAGTTGTTGTCCGTGGGATGAAAAAGCCCATCACGGTCATGCCTGGGCAGAAGACCAAACATTCCACCTCTTTGGTCTGGCAATATTTCTATCCAAATCCGGACAACAACTGTCTTGCCATATGTACCATATGTAAAGGTGAAATAAGTAGGGGTAGGGACGTCAACCACCTAGGAACATCCTCCCTTATACGGCACCTGCAGCGCGTTCATAAAAAGTTACTGTCAAGTTCAGAAACTTTGGCTCAGACCGTAAGCAGTCCAGGGACACCTAAATCCCGTTGTCCTGTTGTATCCAAGCGCCTGCAAACCACACCGTCAACTCCCTCCTCGTCAATTTCCTCCTTAGTCAGGATCGGAAGTAGTCCTGCAGGCCATATCACTGGCATGACTGACTCTCCTATCCGGGATTCCTCCGGAGGATCCTGCATTGCTACGCCTACTGCTGCCGCTGCTGCTGTTGCTGCTGCTGCTGGGAGTCGTTCATCATCCCAGAGAGGAAGTAGGAACACCACTACTTTTACTAAACAATTGACCCTCCAACAGTCCTTAGCGAGGAGGATGAAGTACGACAGCAGTCATCCTGAAGCAAAACGTATAACTGAGGCCTTGACTGCTATGTTGGTGTTAGACGTGCGTCCGGTATCCGCCATTAGTGCAGTGGGATTTAGACAATTGATGGAGGTAGTGTGTCCCCGGTTCCAAATCCCGTCTAGATTCCACTTCACTAGGCAGGCGATACCGAGACTGTACAGAAACGTCAGAAAAAGTGTCCTCAGTGTCCTGAAAAATGCCGTTGTACACAATGTCCACTTAACCACGGACATGTGGACAAGTGGAACAGGGCAGACTAAGGACTATATGACTGTGACAGCCCACTGGGTAGATGTATCACCTTACGCAGCAACAGCAGCAGCGTCACCAGTAGCAGCATCTCAGAAACGCCAGCTCGTTACAAGGCAGGCTACGCTGTGTATCACCGGTTTCAGTAAGAGGCACACCGCCGACAACCTCTTAGAGAAACTGAGGGAAATCATCGCCCAGTGGCTTACCCCACTTAGACTCTCCTGGGGATTTGTGATATCTGACAACGCCACCAATATTGTGCGGGCATTACATCTGGGCAAATTCCAGCACGTCCCATGTTTTGCTCACACAATAAACTTGGTGGTGCAGAATTTTCTGAAAAGCGACAGGGGCGTGCAGGAGACGCTTTGGGTGGCCCGAAAAATTTCTGGCCACTTTCGCCATTCAGCGACTGCGTGCCGAAGACTGGAGCGCCAGCAAACACTCTTGAACCTGCCCCGCCATCACCTGAAGCAAGAGGTTGTGACGCGGTGGAACTCAACCCTCTATATGCTTCAGAGGATGGAGGAGCAGCAAAAGGCCATACAAGCCTATACATCCACCTATGACATAGGCAAAGGAGGGGGTATGCACCTGACTCAAGCGCAGTGGAGAATGATTTCCGTGTTGTGCAAGGTTCTTCAGCCCTTCGAACTTGCCACACGTGAAGTCAGTTCAGACACTGCCAGCTTGAGTCAGGTCATTCCCCTCATCAGGCTTTTGCAGAAGCAGCTGGAGAAAGTGAAGGAGGAGCTAAGACGGAGCGATTCCGCTCGGCATGTGGGACTTGTGGATGAAGCCCTTCATTCGCTTTGCCAGGATTCCAGGGTGGTCAATCTGTTGAAATCAGACCACTACATTTTGGCCACCGTGCTCGATCCTAGGTTTAAAGCCTATGTGGTGTCTCTCTTTCCGGCCGACACAAGCCTGCAGAGGTGCAAAGACCTGCTGGTGAACACACTGTCAGCTGAAGCGGAACGTGACACGTCAACGGCTCCTTCTTCATTTTCTCCCGCAACTGGGGCTGCCAGGAAAAAACTTAGGTATCCTAAGCAACCCGCTGGCGGTGATGCAGGGCAGGCAGGACCAAGTTTGGACATCTGGTCCGGACTGAAGGACCTGGCAACAATTTCTGACATGTCTACTGTCACTGCATATGATACTGTCACCATTGACAGAATGGTGGAGGATTACATCGGTGACAGCATCCAAGTAGGCATGTCAGACAGTCCATACCTGTACTGGCAGGAAAAAGAGGCAATTTGGAGGCCCCTGTACAAACTGGCTCTATTTTACCTGAGTTGCCCCCCCTCCAGTGTGTACTCCGAAAGAGTGTTTAGTGCAGCCGGGAACCTTGTCAGCGAAAGGCGTAGGAGGTTGCTTCCACAGAATGTGGAGAAGATGATGTTCATCAAAATGAATTATCAGCTCTTCCAGGGAGACCAGCCTCCAGAACGTACAGAGGGACCTGTGGTGGTGGATTCAAGTGGGGACGAGTTAATACTTTGTGAGGATGAGGATGTACACACTGAAGAGGGTGAGGAATCGGTGGATGAGGAGGATGAGGATGACATCTTGCCTCCGTAGAGCCAGTTTGTGCAGGGACACATTAATTGCCAGCTTGTTTTGTGGGGGCCCAAACGAACCAATCATTTCAGCCACAGTTGTGTGGCAGACCCTGGCGCTGAAATGATTGATTTGTTAAAGTGTGCATGTCCTGTTTATACAACATAAGGGTGGGTGGGAGGGCCCAAGGACAATTCCATCTTGCACCTCTTTTTTTCTTTGCATTATGTACAGTTTGGGGCCTAGTTTTTCTAACTGCCATCCTGTCTGCCACTGCAGTGTCACTCCTAGATGGGTCACGTGTTTGTGCCGCCCACTCGTGTCGCTTAGCATAGTCATCCAGCTACCTCGGTGCAACCTTTTGGACATAAAAACACTATTGTGAGGTGTGAGGTGTTCAGAATAGACTGGAAATGAGTGGAAATTAAGGTTATTGAGGTTAATAATAGCATAGGAGCAGAAAAACCTACAAATTCTGTGATTTTAGCTGTTTTTATGCTTTTTTTCAAAAAAATACAGATCCAAAACACAAAACCCAGAACCCAAAACACGGAAGGGTGGTTTTGGCAAAACCAATCCAGATCCAAAACACGAAGAAAGATCCAGATCCAAAACCAAAACACAAAACACGAAAAGTGGCCGGTGCACACCCCTAAAACAAACACATGATATACAATATTTTATTGTCAACATTAACACAAATCAATTATTAATAGGTACTGTTAATTTTACTATACCTTAAGAATTTACCCAATACAAGAAGCATATTTAAAAAAAAAAGAAAAAATACTGTCCATTAATATTAAAAGATTGAAAAATAAAACAAAATACTCCCAAACAAAAAAAGCTAACAATCTCAGATAGATACCCACAAAGGAAAGAGAGATTAGCTAATAAATGTGGTTTAAAGAAAATAGTGAAGGGTTTTTACATGGTATAAGGTGTCAAATGTGCCCAATCACTACAGGCTCAAATACAAAATCACTAAGCAGCTTTATATCTAACATAACAAAGGTATAATTCTCAGTAAAAGACGTGGTATACGGGGGGGCTGTACCTAACTGAATGCCCCTGTGGGCTCAAGGTGCAGGGCACACCATTTCACATTGTAAAAAACAAACTGCAGAACACCTAAATCACAAGTTCTAAGCACACTGTGTATCCAACCACTTTACCAAATACCGTAACTGACTGAATGTCTCTAAAGGTTATAGGCATCAAAAAAGTTGCCAAACCATAAATTTGGATTTGAGGTGACTTTGAAGCCCCCTTTTTAAGAGTAGAAGCCTACTGGGCCTACAGTCTAAACACATGATCTCTTAAACCTATATTTGATTCAGGCACATTCCTGATCATATGGACCTTCCGACATAACATACTGTACTTTCTACAAACCAGCTATCCTAAGAAATTTGCAGGCATGTAACTGGCTATATGACAACGCAGCTCCCATGGAATCAGTATGAATGACCGCCGGCCCTAACCCTAACCCTCCCTTAGGGGTGCCTAACTCTAACCTCCCCCCTAGTGCCTAATCCTAACCCCCCCTAAGTGCCTAAACCTAACCCCCCTGTCCCCGCAGTCTAAACCTAAGTCTCCCGGGAGGGTGCCTAACCCTAACTTCCCCCCGGGGGTGCCTAACCCTAACCCCCCCCTTCCCCTAGCCTAGCCCTAACCCTCCCGGGGGTGTGCCTAACCCTAAGTCCCCCCCAGGAGCCCCTAACCTAACCTCCCCCACCCACGGCTGTCCACGCCCGTCGCCCGGCTTACCTTCATTCGGCATGCTAGTTGTAAGGATAATGATAGGTGTTGGGATTTTGACGCCTATCATTAGACCCCTGTCGGGATTTGACAGTTGGGAAGCCGTCGGTCGACCATCGGTCGACCGTCAGCTTCCTGACTGCATCCCGCTCCCATATGGTTATTTGACACAGCAACTCCCACATGAAAACTCCATGCAAAATATATGGAGTATACTGATATCAGGTCCCTTTGACCCTTAGTACTGTATATAGATATGACCAGAAATGTACACACACAAACACCATCTTAACCAGATTCTTTATTATCCATTATTTATTTGGCACCTGATTAAAGATGTATATCACAATCTTTAGTGCTAATATTTTAATTTCTAAAACACAGAGGGCCTGATTGAGACCGGACGCAAGCAGCCGTTCGCTCGTACGCATTCGATTTTTTTCAACCACGCATGCGCCCGTGTATCTTAGCGGGCATTTTTCTGTTGCTCGTATACACAGCGAGCAGGAAGTGACCTGTATAATTTGATTGACAGAATGGTCCGTTTATGGGTGGAGATGTGAAAACGGAGGCGTGTCGAGCCATTTTTTGGGCGTACATTTAATTTTTGGTGCGAGCGGAAAATTTGAGCGGAAGTAGTGATACGTCACTGTGTGATCTGGTTTCCATTCTGACTGCTCGTTCAGCTTGTGGTAGGGTATTGGATCTCGCAAAGACGATAGTGTCTTTGTAGCTACCTAAGCGAATCGATGGTTTGTTTGTTTTCTTTCAAAGGCACAACACCAATCACCTAATAATTGGATCACTTGTTATACTATTCTTTGCAATGTGCCTGTTATATTTCATACCTTCCGATCGCATGTTGTTTTGCCAGTTAATTTTAAAGCACAACACCAATCAATTTTGTCCGTGTACTCCGGTGGCTGGCCTGGCCAGAGGCAGATGTAGAATCCTCTGGCCTAGGCATAGGGCTAGGCACATTTGGAGGGATGGCTGATGTTGTGCCAGAGGTGGAGGGCCCTGATGGTCCGACAGGAAGGGAGGGTGGCTCCAACATGCGCAGGTGGACGAGCTGCTCCAGGGCATTTGCTATTCTCATATTGGCCGCAGCATTTTCCTCCATGGCGTCCGCCACCCGTAGCAGATTGGCGTCCATCCTCATCAGAATGTCGGTGTTCTTATCCGTTTTCTCATTGAGATCTGTGAGGAGGGCCACTGCCTGCGAGGGGGTATGCCCTGGGCTGACCGTCACAGGGTCCCCAGGTGGATATCCTGCTTCCTCCCCTGCGGAGCCAGCAGATCTACTGCGGCCAAAGCTCACCTCTGGAGCAGACTCATCCTCTTCTGTGCCTGTAAGAAAATGAAAATACTGTTATATTTTTTTTTTTATTTAAAAAAAAAATAAAGAAAATTACCTGCGGCAACATGTGGAGCCGCAAATCTGGCATGTCTGTGTCCATGTTGGACACGCCAAACACCTCCTCTTCCTGCACACACTCCTGTGCCAGCTCCTCCAAATCTGTAAGCTCCAGTGACACAGTGGTTTGCCCACCACCTGTCCCCCCTGCATGCCTAGCCCTATCTGCCAGTTTTTGTTTCAGCCGGTATTTGAAGTCGCTCCACCTGTTGTTTTTCAAATGTTTAATATTGTTATTTTTTCATTTTCAACGTACTTTTGAAATAGGTTAGTGCATTTACGTACCGCCTCTTGACCTCTTTTGTGGATCAGACAAAATCTCCCACACCATTGACAGCAGTGGCTATGTCCTCCCATAGTTTCCATCGCTGTGTTGCACCCATATTGCGTGATGCCTGTGACAAATTATCAATGCACATTTGCATCAAAACCTCCATCTCCTTTCTTGTGAATCGTGGCTGCCTCTTGCTTTTGGTCTGGCCCTGGCTACTTGGCCCCGTAGCCTCCTCATTCTCAGCCTCAACACCTTTAAATTAAAAATGTTTTGGTTGTAAAGTTTATAAAATGTTATTTTAAACTTTGGTAATACATTTGTGTGTACTTACTTGGTGGTCCAGGTTGTTGGCTTTGCTGCTGTTCGGTGGACATGTTGTTACACCAGAATTGAGCTGACCAATTTTGGACTGTCGTGACGTATTTATAGATACGTGTGCATTATGCGGCCGCATTATTCTTTGTGCGCGGCTATTGTGCGTCATTGATTTGTGCGGGAAAATAGGCTATTTAAGGGTTATTGGTTTCCTCATTTAGGTGTGGGTTGTTGGTTGGAGTGTCGTGGTTGGAGTGTTTTTTTTTTTTTTTTGTGGTTTTGTGAGCAAAACTAATATATTATTTTGAAGGTAAGTTTTTTTAACCTTTTTTCTTTTTCTATAATTGTCAAAGAATAATTTTTAATTAATGTTATTACTTTGTTTACATTTATTGTGTTGATTTTCTTCATATCGTTTTTGGAACCCCCTTTTTTTGTGTTTTCGTCTGGGTGTGGTAAGTTCTTTTTTATATTTTTTAATTTTTTTTTCTACATTATAATATATTTTGGTTGCGATCAGCTTGTGCAGATTGGTAAACCTAAAAATACGTGGTATTTGCACATTCAATTTTAAAATTTTCATAAATTTATTTTATTAACTTTTCAAAAATAATTTGCGTTTATTTTGCGATCTCATGTCTGTCATTTAAGCGTATTATAATGCGAAAAATATCAATGTGGCGTACTGTTTGGCGATCTCATGTCTGTCATTTAAGCGTATTATAATGTGAAAAATATCAATGTGGCGTACTGTGTGGCGATCTCATGTCTGTCATTTAAGCGTATTATAATGTGAAAAATATCAATGTGGTGTACTGTTTGGCGATCTCATGTCTGTCATTTAAGCGTATTATAATGCGAAAAATATCAATGTGGCGTACTGTTTGGCGATCTCATGTCTGTCCATTAGGCAAACATTAGAATAATTGTAACTCCAAAAAAAAAACTTCATATGTGTAGTGCATGCAGTGGTGTTCTTGTGTGCTTAGCCTGCCTTGTTTTGTTTTTATCGTTTAAATTTGTTTTACATCTAAAAACTGTAGGTTTTCGACAAGATGACCATACCCTACCCTGTAAGAATCTGCCTCTAATTAATTAAGATAAGTATATTTTTCAAAACTCAAATTTCTAATCCATTAAAATTCTACATAACATATCAGATTGATAGAACGCTGGGAAACCGGAGCTGCAAGCCGTCCCGGGGGGTGTGTGGTTGGATAGGCAGCGGTCGAAAAGTCGCCTCAGGCCTCCCGACGCCGATCCCCGCCGCCAGGGCGAGGCCGGGCCGTCGGCGCCCAGGGGACCCCGCTCCCCCAACCCACCGCATCCCGTTCTACGCCTGACCGGTTTCAACTTGTCCCAGGGGGGTGAAAGGGTGTAGAAGTGCGGAGCGCGGTCGCCCACCCGACCTGGGCCTCGCCCAGGCCCGCTCGGCGCGCAGCTTCTGACCGGCTCCCTCCGAAAAGGACTCCCTTCTCCTCCTGCCGTGTTTCCGTCTCGGCCGCCCTTGCTCTTCGTCTCCGTGGCTCGGTCGATCTCTCTCTCGCCCTCCGGCCGCGGGGACTCGCCCCGGCTCTCTCTCTGTCACTCTCGGGGGGGGCCGCACCGTCTCTCTCTGCCTTTCTCTCCGCGGGCCGGGCTGCGGCCCTCTGCATGCGGGCGCCGCGCCGTCCGGGCGACGGGCGGCGCGCCGGGCCCTTCTCTGGGAAAGGGTCTGTTTCGCGGGTCGACGCTCGAGCGGTTCCGGGGAAATCGTGTGCTCCGCCGGGGCCCGGGGGTGAGCGCCTCTCCCGGGAGCGAGGACGGCCTCCCTGGAAGCCCCTGGCGGTGTCGGACACCTCAGTTGGGGCTGACGGACGGAGCAGACCGCGACCGCCTGGAGTCGGACGGGGCCCGCCTGCCCTCCTGTCCCCCCCCGGTGAAAGGGGGACGGAGCGCGAGGCGGACGCCTTGTGGACCGGACGCCCTCGCAGCGGAGGGGTGCCTGGAGCGACGTGGGCCAAGGGAGGGTCGGGTTCACCCGACCCGGCCGGGACCCCTGGGCTAAGGCCGAGCGATCGTCCCTCCCCGCCGGGACGCGGGGTGCCTCATCGATCGGAAGGGTGACTCGGGGGGGGCGCCTCGAGCCTTCTCGCGCTGCGCCCCCACGGATCTCTTCCTGGCTCTCTCTCTCTCGCCTCTTCGCCACCTGTGAATCCACCCGAGGAATTCCCCCGGACGTCACGACGTCACTGCTGCGCGCCACCTTTTGCGGGGCGCCGGCGGATTTTACCCGACCTCCTGGAACCGGGTCCCGGCATGAGGCCCTTTTTCCCGACCTCATCGGGACTTCCAGAGGTTGCAGTTCCCCTGTCTGCCACCTGGTGGTGCTGCGCCGCAGGGAACGGAGAAGGGGAAGGGTCGTACCCGTTCGGCCCTGCCGGGAGACCTCCAGGGCTCCCGCGCTGGCGGAGTGGGCCTCTCTCCCCGGTCGCCCCTGGAGCCCTGGCACGGAACGCTTCGCTCGCAGAATCTCCCGTGCTCTCCTGGAGCCCTGGCCGGGCTGCCTCGCTCGCAGAATCTCCTGTGCTCTCCTGGAGCCCTGGCTGGGACGCCTCGCTCGCAGAATCTCCTGTGCTCTCCTGGAGCCCTGGCCGGGACGCCTCGCTCGCAGAATCTCCCGTGCTCTCCTGGAGCCCGGCCTGGGTCTCCTCGGGTGGGAGAAGGCCCCCCGGCCAGTCGCCTCGCTTTCTCTCTCCCTCTCCTAACAATCCGCCGGAGGGTTTCCCTCATGGGTCACGCCACCGGTGCTGCACGCCACCTTCAGCGGCGACTTCTCCCTCTCTTCCCCGAAGCCTCGGAAGCGCAGGGCGGACGAGGGCACCCCGGTCCGACCTCATCGGGGCCTCCGCAGAGGGGAGTCGGCCTCCCATGGACCGCCGCCCCTTGGCCTGACGGGCCCCTTGGGGGCTGGGGAGGGGGCAGGGGCGAAGGCCGGTGCCCGTCGGCACGGCGGCGCCACCCGGTGGCCACCCGGTGGCGCTGCAGCAGCACCCCAGGAGGGCAAAAAAATTAAATAAAAAAAAATAGAGCCACCCGTGAAATTAAAACATTGGGGGGAGTAAGGTGCAGACCCGCCCTGACCCGCGGCGCCCCCCGGTGGATGCCCCACGCCACTGCAGCAGCAGCGCCCCGTGAAATTATTACTATTATTATTATTTTTATTTTTTTAAAAAAAATGAAAAATAGCCACCCATGAAATTAAAACACAGGGAGAGTGCACGGTGCAGGCCCGCCCCGCCGCGCGGCGCCCCTCGGTGGAAGCGCCTTGGAATTAAAAAAATAAATAACAAAATAAAAATTTTTAAAGTAGCCACCCATGAAATGAAAACATAGGGAGAGAGTGTAAGGTGCAGGCCCGCCCGAATCGCGGCGCCCCCCGGTGGATGCCCCGCGCCACTGCAGCAGCACCCCGGGAATTTTTTATTTTTTTTTAAGAACTAGCCACCCATGAAATAAAAACATAGGGGGAGTGAGG